>CM068955.1:25301617-25314759 GCA_035128595.1 Eptatretus atami
CCATACAGTGCGTGTATTGGTGGAATTTTTCCAGTCCATACATCACCCTCAGGAGTTCCTTTTCAATCTGCGCATACCTGGTTTCTGGATCTGTCAGGGCCCCGCTGGCATACCCAACCAGTTGACCATGTTGCAACAATGCCGCACCCAATCCCTTCTCAGAGGCATCTGTTTGTCGTGTTTACTCTTTGACATCATAATACTTCAGGATAGTGTGTGCGGTGATGATCTTCTTGCTATGATTGATGCCTCGTCATGGTTGTCAGACCAATGCAAGTTCACATTGTTTGTCCCTCACCATACAAGAAGATATCAACATGTGTTTCTTGCATCCAGGCAGGCCTTACAAAGCCTGATTGACCCGATATTGAAATTGCTCCAGTGGGGACTTGATGCCGAATGGCATCCACGGCAACGGTAACGTTCAAAGTGTGAGTTGAACATTGTTCAGTAACATTGGTGTGTTCGAGTTTGACATGCCAGAAGATATATTGGCATCAAATGTGCTGAAAACCTTGGCACTGGTCAGATCTGCGAGGATCTCTTGAATCGTTGGCATGGGGTAGTGACTGCAGTGCCTTCAGAAAGTATTCACACCCTTTGACTTTTGTCTCATTTTCTTGTTTCAGCCTCAATTTAAGATGGACTTAGTTTAATTTTTTGTCACCGATCTACATAAAATACCCATATTAAATGACAAAGTTAAAACACGTTTTAGAATTTTTTTTTATAAAAGATGAAATTTCTTGCGTCAATAAGAATTCAGCCACCTGAGTCAATACTTTGTCGAAGCACCTTTGGCAGTGATTACAGCTTTGAAGCTTCTTGGGTATGTCTGTATCAGCTTTGCACATCTGGATTTGGGGATTTCTCCCATTCTTCCTTGTAGATTTGCTTTAACTCTGTCAAGTTGGATGGAAGTGTCAGTGAACAGCAATCTTCCAGTCTTTCCACAGATTCTCAATGGGATTCAGGTCTGGGCTTTGGCTGGCCACTCAAGGACTTTCACGTTCTTGTTCTGAAGCCATTCCATTTGTTGCTTTGGCTGTATGCTTGGGGTCTTTGTCCTGTGGAATGAAAATCTTCACCACAGTCTAAGGTCTTTTGCACTCTGAAGCAGGTTCTCCTCAAGGATTTGCCTGTATTTGGCACCATTCATTGTTCCCTGTATCGTTACAATCTCCCAGTGCCTGCCGCTGAAAAGCATCCCCATAGCAAAGTGCTGCACCACCATGTTTCATGGTATGGATGGTGTTAGATGGGTGATGAGCTGTGCTCGGTTTCCACCAGATGTAGTGCTTTGCATCAGGCCAAAGAGTTCAATTTCCGTCTCATCAGACCACAGAATATTTTACCTCATGCTCTCAGTCTTTTACGTGCCTTTCAGCAAACTCCAGTTGTGCTGTCATGTGCTTTTTTCTCAGGAGTAGTTTCTGTCTGGCCACTTGTCCATAAAGCCGAGATTTGTGAAGTGCTGCAGAGACTGTTGTCCTTCTGGCAGGTTCTCCCATCTCAGCCAAGGAACTCTGTCGTTCTGTCAGAGTGGTCATTGGTTCTTGGTCACCTCCCTGACCAAGGTTCTTCTTGCCCATTTGGTCGGACGGCCAGCTCGAGGAAGAGCCTGTGAAGTTCCATATTCTTTCCGTTTCCTCATGATGGAGCTCACTGTCCTCTTGGAACTTCAACACTCTAGAAATTGCTTTATACCCATCCCAGATCTATGCCTCTTCACAGTTCTAGCTCAAGAGTTCTACAGACAGTTCCTTGGACTTCATGGTGGAGTTTCTGTTCTGACATGCACTGTCAGCTCTGGGACCTTATATAGAAAGGTTTTTTTTTTTTATTTTTTTTTTTTCTAAATCATGTCCAATCAATTGAATTGGCCACAGGTTGACTCCAATCAATTTGTCGAGATAAAAGATGATCAAAGGAAATTGGATGCACCTGAGCTCAATTTGAAGTGTTGTAGCAAAGGGGTTGAATACTTGACTCGAGACATTTCAGCTTTTCATTTTTAATTGATTTGTAAAAATTTCAAAACATGTTTTCAATTTGTCATTATGGGGTATTTTGTGTAGATCGGAAACAAAAATTTAAATGTACTCCATTTTAAATTTGGGCTGTAACACAACAACATGTGACAAGAGGCGAGGGGTGTGAACACTTTCTGAAGGCATTTACATGTCTCATGGCTGTGTTCAGGTCCTTCTGGTCCATGCACATCCTCAATTTACCCGTCATTGGCCTTACAACTGTCACCATGCGTGTTGACCCACGGAATAGGTGTTGTGACTGGGGTTAGAATGTTGAGATGCTGCAGTCTGTTAAATTCCTCTCAGTTTTGCTCCGAGTGCAACAGCAACTCCATGTGGCGGGTGTCTCTCTGTTATAGTCACTTCAAGCAGTCCTGTGCCTTCAAAAATCTCCATGACGTTGCATGACATCTTCAAGCAATAGTGGTGCCTGCACGTGCTGCTCACACCATGTTTCAAGCAATGTGAAGAACTCAAAGAACGATTGATCCATCAGGCTTTATTTACAGAAGGTTCAGTGATTAACTGACAAGCACAGTCTTTGCCGCCTCACCACAGCTCCGCACATGCGCACCCACGTGAAACACTGCACAACGTCTGAGTACTGTAACAGATGGCCCAGTCCTTGGTGGCCAGTCTGAATTCACACCCTGGTAATTATCGGTTTCCTTTTATTTTGTACGACTCCATGCTTTCAACTTGTGAATGTTTGTATTCAACGTTATTTACAATACATAAAACTTGCAACAATCCGTCTCGATAGCATTCTGAGTACTTTTCAGAGTTCAGAGCATATGTAGGCCGCTTTTAAACGCAAGTCCCACAGCAAAACTCCCTCGGATGACATGGCGGGTCACGGGATATATGACGTAATCAAATCGCCGTTTTTAATTATTGTTAAACCATTTACCACCGACACACAGAAATGAGTGCAGCACATGACGAGTGTACCACATATGAGTGCACCACGTGATTGAGGGCTCTGTGTGCTCAAACAGGAGAAGCGTTCGTCCATCCGTGCCTTACTAATGGCCCTTTACCTCATGGGAAATGTTTTATTTCTCTACTACTGCTTCCACTCACACAAACCTTACCCTCAGGTCAGTAACATCATTCTCTCGATCGATTAACACTCGTCTTCCTGTGCACTCGGTATCATTGTTCCCTTTCCCATACCCTGCACCCTCCAGCCTCCTGTTTCTACCTCCGAGCCTAGAACCGCTGCACCTGTGGGACCTGCTCTGGGTTGTGGGAATTACTGACTTTATCATCAAGTTTGGCACAGTTTTCCTGAAGACCTTGCTTCTTGCACTGCCTCAGGCTCTGCTGCCATTCCGTCATCGGGTAAACTTATCTTTTCTTATTTTCCCTTATAAGGGGTGAGGTCCAATGGTATCAATCTTCTGCTCTGCCTTGACCACGATACTCTTCCACCCCCCCCCCCCCCAGCAAACTCTCTCCACTCTCCAACCACCCAATGTTATTGATAACACTCCTCATACAATCCTCCCTTCTCAATCACAATCTACCTCTTTCACTCCTACCTTGCTCCTCACCTGCCCGCTTTCTTTGCCATCTCTCTTCCTCCATCCACACCAAGTGGCCAGCCCACTTCAGCTGGCTTATTATGGATTTCCCCATCAAGCTCATCTGCACACCAATCTCCTCTCTCTCACTTCATTCATCCTCCTCCTATCCACCCTCTTCACTCCTGCAATCCTCCTGACCGAGTTGGTCTCGCAGACATGCAACTCTGTTGTTGGCTCTGTCAGTGCCACCATCTCCAGACTAACGGTAGACCAGCATTACACAAGACCCCAAACCTTCCGCTTCAAGTCCTTTGATATTTTTCTGTTTGCCATTACTCCTCCACACTACTCCATGCATTCACACCCCCTGAATCCTCCTCTGCACCTCTGCTTCTGATTTAGCATCCTCAGTCACTGTGCCCCCCACAATACTCAAACCTATATTCCTGTCTGACTGATCTCCTTCCCCTCTAATCTGATGTTCATTTATTTTCTCTTTGCCTGACCCACATCACCTCAGTCTTCTCCATACTCATCTTCGCCCATGCTTCCCAAATGCCTCCTTCCACTCCCCTAGTACTTCCTGCATCGCTGCCCCACTCTCCTCCATAACATCCTCCCAAGAATAGCCTTCGTTTTTACACTCCTGCTTACCAGCTCCATCACCATGATAAACATGAGTGGGCTAAGAGAGAGAGAGAGCTTTCCTGTCTCAAACCGATGTTCATGCTTGAACTCCTCCGACATCCTGGGAGCAACCAAACCCTTCCTTCATTCCTTCCCTTCCACCAACCTAACTTTTTCTTCTGGCACTTCTGTGTGTGTGTGTGTGTGTGTGTGTGTGTGTGTGTGTGTGTGTGTGTCTCGGCTCCTCCAGGTCCACAAATCCCAATGCCATTTCACCTTCACCTCCAACCTCATCCACAACTTTTCTAAACCCCTGTTGCTCTTCATCGATCTCCATCGCACTCTTTCCTTATCCCCATCTAGAATCCTGTGCAATACCTTCATTTGATTTAGTAGTGTAATGCCACTGCACTTCCCAGCTCTTGAACATCACTCTTCCTCTTCAAAATCAGCACAATTAGCCCTGTCCTCCAATACGGAATCAAACCCTCTTTGACATACATCAGCAGCCTCTTCTTCCAATTGACCCTCACACCTTCTGCTGCAACGACCACCTCTGCATACACCTCATCAATGCCTGTCACTCTTCCTGTATTCATCTTCTAATGCTGTCTTCACCTCCTCCTCCTCCTCCTCCATGATCTCCACTAACTCCACATAATACAGAAACTCCAAACTCACCATTGCTTCCTCCCCAGTTCAACAGCTCCTTGAAATATCCTTCCCATACCTTCAATAATGGCACAAATACTTGTACTGTACAATTTTTCATATTGACCGAACACGACCCCATATTGTATTTCTGTTGCACACCGAGTTTATGCCGTGTGCAGGGAAGCTGTTACGAGGTGGTGGAGGAGGGAAGCTTGTTGTACCGAGTCTTGGCTCCTGTGCGTCTCTGGGTCACGTTCCTTGTACACAGTAGTCTGGATGGCTTCCTTCTGGGATTTGCACTCTCCATCCTTACCTGCTGCTTAAGGTGTGTGAATCTCAGAAACTGCCCCGATAGGAGGTGGGATTCATGGCCGGATGGTGCCATTCTGGCAACCGAGGCATTGAGGCTTGCTTTATATTGGGGGGTGGGGGTGGTGGTAGAGGGCAGTATATTTGTGCAAACCCAGATATCATCCACACCCAGATATCATCCCACTTTGCATTGAGGGGATTTGGAATTGCCATAACTACACTTACGATTGATTACAACCACGTGACTTCCATAGGAACCTGACTAATGCTACTTCTGTGATGTGTGAGGCAGGCGCACTTGGTGCCGGCTGACTTGTTGAGAAAACTCGCCCAGACCAAGCAATGACAATACTCTGAGTTGAAATACTCATTGTTGCATGCACAAAGACAGATTTTAAGCAGCAAAGTCCAAAAACTCTCTGTCTCTCTTGGACAGAACACTCATTTATATAAAATGTTGTTATGGGTGTTTTCCCACCTGAGGAAACAGCAGGAGATAAGAAAACAGGGAGTGGTAGTCATCTCATTCTGACAAAGCAGAGACCAAGGCTTTGTGAAATCTTAGCAGAACAACATATCACTCGATGTTCCTCAATCTCTCAATTGGCAGAACACCATATATGGTTTGTGTGCGAGCGTGGGAACACAATCAACACATCTCCCACTCATTCGTGGTTCGATATCCGATTCAAGCAGTTCGATTCACAGGACAAATGGCTCCCTCATCCTAAGGGCAGTACATGTTGCAAATATGTGGGCTGCTTCCTCTCTTCAATGACGTGATAAACATGTTTCTTTTAATAGAAAAACACTTTATTTGCCTCATCTCTGGGTCAGATCTTTTTCCCAGGATCCTTCTTGATGAACAACTCTGAATGTGGTGACAAAACGACTCGTTAATTACAATGCTTTGCAATGGAGTTGAAACCTTTGAAAGCATACAAGTGGAAATGGGCATCATCACCTTGCATGACAGAAAATGGTTTGATGCAGCATATTATACATTTCACAAGACGGAATAATTATTTTTCTTCCACAACGACACGATCTTAACAACATAGTGAACATGCCCAGGGTCTCTCGACATAACGGATAAAATGGAATCATTTTTACACAAACTACTAAAACAGGTTCACGTGAAAAAAACAAAATGAGAACCAGTGCATGATACTCGGCAGGTCAGGTCAGGTATGGAGCACGCGCTGGAGCAACGCGTCGCTGTGTCCACTTTCCGCTTTCCTGCATCCGTCCGTTCTGTCCACTTTCCTGCGTCCACTCCAGAGGCCTCCGTCTGGCCATCCCCATCTTGAGATGCCGATCAACCTGCTGCAACCGAGGCACGTGGTCAGCCCATTGGCTTCCACCACTCAAGAGGCTCCCTCGCTGAGACGATCTGATGAGCAGGATCAGCGTCAGGAAAGAGCCACATGTCCACACAGCCGCAGCTGACGCTCAGACGATGCAGGTAACAAATCTCATTTGAGTGTCAGTAACTGCTCGTTGGACACAGTCTCACCAGTGATAGCCAAGGATTCTGTGAAGAGACCTGGGACCAATGGAATGAAGTCTCCGTCTCAGATCCCTGGTCAGCGTCCAAGTCAAACATCCGCAGAGCAAGACTGGAAGCACCAAAGACCTGAAGACTCGGACTTTCGTCCTCCCGCACAGGTACGACCGCCCCACCCCATGATCCAGTGAATCCATGACTTCCCAGATGTCTATTGACTCTGGCTCAGTCAGCAGAGACATGAATATCACTGCCAAGGTAAGTGAATCTCTCCGTGACCTCAACATCCTCACCAAATGGGTACAGACAAGATAGCAGCATCCAAGATGTCATTGAAAGCCTGGATCTTAGTTTTTAGCCGGGAAACCCGTAATCCCAGCGGCTCCGACTCCTCATTCAGCACCTCGAGGGCCCCAGGATATCCAGTCTCCGCCAACATGACTGCATCAACTGCAAAATCAAGGTCAGACATCCTGACATTCCAAACGATGCACCGCAGCTTGATCTCTCCGACATCCTCCCCAGAATCCAGTCCATACAAGTGCTGAAAAGTGTGGGGGGCAGTACACACCCCTGACGAACTCCAGTAACAACTGGAAATAAGTCAGAGATGGTACCACAACATCTCACAGCACTCTCAGTACCAGAGTATAGTTCAGACATCAGATTGATAAGTTTTGGTAGCACCCCACGTAGACCGAGAATCCTCCAGAGGGCATCCCGATTCACTGAATCGAAGGATTTGTGGAGATCAACATAAGCTGCAAGCAGCCCTGCCGAAAATCTCGTCTGCGTTCGGTGAGGACCCGAAGAGCAAGGATACAGTCAATCGTTGACCTCTTTGGTGTAAAGCCTGACTGCTCTGGACATTGGTGCTCAAGCAGATGGTGGTGAACCCTATCAATAATTATTCGAGCAAAGACCTCGTCCGGCACTGAGAGCAGCGTCATCCCTTGGTCGTTGTTGCAGTCTGGGCGATCATCCTTCCCTTTCCAGAGAGGTACAACAAGGCCCTTCTTCCAGTCAGTTGGGATGATGCCTGTGCTCCAGGCAGAGCACAGAACTGCATGCAGCGACACGAGTACAGCATTTCCACCAGCCTTGAGAAGTTCAGCAAGGATGCCCCAGATCCCAGGAGCTTTACCCCATTTCAACTGTTCACCACAGTCTGCGTATCCACAAACGAAGGTGGACCACAGTTGGAGGGTCAGCAATAGGGATAGTAACACCCCTGACGTCCAACTCGAAGATGATGGATCAGCCTGGTACAGCCGCTCAAAGTAACCGGCCCAGCAGGCCTTCACTTCGGACTCCTCTGTCAAGAGCCTACCACCCTCAGTTCTAACTGCAGTACACCGAGGGACGGTTTGGACGAACGCAATGCAGGAATTCCCCTATAAGCAGGACGAGAATCACTTGACCACAGGTGATGCTCTACTCCCTCACAGATTTCTCGCACATAGGCCTCCTTGTCCACCCTCAGTGCAGTGCACGTACAGTTTTACGCCTCAACTCCCTGAACAGCTCAGCTCTGTCATTAAGCCTGGCCTTGCGACTCTGTAATGATACTCGCACCTTCTGTTAACTTCCGGCCATTACACACCATAACACCAAAAGCGTTCTCATCATAAGTTTTCATGTTGTTTGGACTTCTTCATTTGGAGTCACTCAGCTTCCTGTCTCATCAAAGCGACATTGGTTCATGTTCATTGTTCATCCATCCACCCTAACAGGAGAGCATGTGCATGACAAGTAAACAACAGCTGACTTACCTGGCTTAACGAGTGAATATTAGTTGAACCATCAATCACCAAATTATAACACTCAACACTGAAAAACCCAAATTGGTTATTTGGTAATATTCATAATACTAACACAATCAGCCTGATGTTGGTTCACCAGTTCGTGTCTGGCTTAAGATCTAGGCTCCTGAGTTTGAGCTCCTTTTTGTTCCATTAAAATTACACCAGGTGGGTTGATTCAACCTGTCATCCTTCGAGGAAAGCAAAATGAGTACCAGCTTACACGGAGGAATGCACCATTCGAGTATCCTGCGTCGGAGTGGTGACCCATCCAAGATTGTGTGCACCGAGCCAAGGAAAAACTGCCTTGGCAGCCCAATGCGTCTGAAGACACAAAAAGTGGAACTTCTTCTTGTAGCACCGATTTACCCATTTCCTATTTGTGTACAAGTCATGGTAAACACGTATGCGTGTGTGTTGCAGTGTATGACAGTGTACAGCAGACTGCCCTGCCTTGGAAGAGCCTGTTTCAAATGTGGCACTGCCAGGTGAGTCGTTTTCTTGTCATCAAAAAGGATAGTAATTACATGACTCACGCACCAGGTACCTCTCATGACTCTAAATCAGTACTGTCTGTCGTAAACTTCAAATAACAAATGAAATGCTCCACCACCCCCCCACCCCCTTCCAAAACGGTTTTAAAAAAGTGGAAAACCTATCTTCATCAATGCTGTAGCTTTCACTCACTACCAAATGGTCTTGCTCTCATTTGACCCTTAGCCCATGGGCCTACCAGCCAGCAAACAGCAATGTGCTCAGGCTGGTCAGCTTGCCCCATCTGCCAGGGAAACTTTGCCGCCCTGCTCTGCTTCTGTGCCAAGTGAGGCTGCACAATCACACCACATGCCCACATTACACCGTGGTTCCGTGCACACACATTTGTAATCCTCTGTCCAAGTCACTGCACAGCCTAAATGGAAGCTGCGAGCTGATTTTGTCTCATGGTGCATTGTGTTGATGGCAGCACGTATTCTGTTGAGGAGTGCATCGGTCTGTGGCTGGACCGTGAGCGTTGCTGCCCATTGTGCCGGCTGATTGTGTGGGAAGGTGGGCGGCGAGGACGGGATGGCGTACCTCGACCCATCTTCAAACTTTACTGAGACCGGTTTTCTTCAGGACTATTTAGCTTCATCGGCACCGGCCGTCCTTGGTCCGTCACAGGAGACATCAAACAAGTGTCCCACTGCAGCTGCATGGACGTTTCGCAAGTGGAGTGGTGTTGGAACTTTTCCGTCAAAGTACTCGTGCCATTCTGATTGTCATTATTCTGTGTGGTGCTGGAAATTTGGCAAACTCAAACTCTGGTGTGGTGAGACAGCACAGGCCTCAGGATAAATGGCTCTTTTCTCATGAGTTTACCTGTGCTGTTTATTCCCTTTAAACATAATCTACGGTATGATCACCAAAATTTGGCTTGCTCTTTAGGGAAACTATCCCACTGGCACCCCCATGGACGTTGATCTACGTGAGAGGGCTGCGCTCCATGTGGGGCTTGTTTGGTTCGGAACAGGTTTTTCTCAACATCAAGACTCATGGAAATCTTGTACAACATCACATTCCAGGAAAATGACAGCACAAGATTCTCCAGTACTTTAACAAAAGGCTCCAACAAGAGGGATTTGAACCTCGAACCAGCTCGTCTCACTTATAGCTTGAGGAAGATGGAGGAGAGAAAATGATGTACAGACTACTATGTTTTTCATTCCTGTGCAGCATCTCCTTCCAACACCGTACGTGCTCAATAAGGTGGTGCTACGTGCACGAGCGTTTCCCGAAGGAGAAGGATGATCTCTGATTAATTAATTTTTAAGCACCCAGATTGGTTGGAGTCCCAGCCATGGAATCGGTTGGGCTGGAATGTGGGCGAGTTAGGTTACCAAACACGATGTTCACATGAAATAAAATTTTAGTTCAACAAGAAGTATTTTCAGTTGAATGTTGTTCGCTTCATTCAAACACCAGCGTGGGAGTTTAAGATATCCAATCGCATATCAAGATGTTGCTCTAAGAAGAAGAAGACAACAAAAAAATGACAACTTCAAAAATGTGCTTAAAATATTCCACGTGAGGATCTTCGCACAAAAGGTCCAATAGAAATGATTGCAAGTACGAGTTTGAAACGAAACGAGCCAATGCTGGGTTTTATTGCAAAGAAAACTTCAAATACATTTCACTTGAAGAAGAGCAGAGAGACAGGAAATGCTTACAGGTGCCGGTAATGGACAGGACTTGCTCAAGAACTGAGAAGCTGGATAAGAAGTCATCTTCTGTGACTCCATGTTCAATGTACTGATGGATGTACGCCCGCACAAACAAAGGGACAATCACGGTAGCTCAAGGGACGAGGTCCCGATGGAGCGCCTGTCACGGCGACGATGTAACGATCCCCGAATTAAGTCTCACCTTGCGCCGAACATGTCCATGCACGACGAAGGGAATCGTCGAGCGACGCGGCGGGAGCTCGTTCGTGAGCAAAGCCACGGATTTCTCGTGGCCTCCGAGAGGACGAGAACCGTCCACACGGTAAGGCCTCGCTCTGGAGGCACCACGCAGGAAAGGAGGAAGGGGCGGCCAACTTGGCTGCAAGTCGGAAGGACAGAATTGGAGCGTTTGATAAACGAGAAAAGTAAACAAAGGGTTTTATTTCCACGGGAAACAAATATCCTGACGGAGAGCTATGGATGGTCTGTTATTCAATGGCAGCGACGAGGTAAGAAAGCAAAACACAGACATGTAAATGGTGCTGAGGATCCTTACCGTATTCTGCGGAGTCCGTATCCTTGCCACGCAGAATGAGGAGACGAGAGACGCAAGAGGGGTGAGAGGGACTTTTCATGGAATTGCACCTTCTAGAACCTGTGTGTGATTACATCATCATTGTACTAAAACACAAGAGTGAATGCCAGAGATGTTTTCAGTCACATTTGAAATAAATTAAAAAGTTTCACTCAAGAACTCAAACTTTGGTCTGTTACACATTATGAACCACTCAAGCACTCACTTCCTCCCTCTGTATTCCATTTACCATCTGAACTTTCATCACCATCGGCGGTCTAAAAGGTTCATTTATTATTACTTGCGTTGTAGTCTTTTATTTTATCATGTAAAGAGCGAGGCCAATTAAACGGGATGGTGCATGTGTAACGGGGAGTCAGCACGGACGACGCACGGAGCGGTTAAAACATCACGGGTCTTGCCACGTACCGGTGGTGAGTCACGGCAGCAAGCTGGTCCACAGATAGCAGGTGAAGTCCCTGATGCCTTCGGCGAGTTCCGGCACGGCTTGCACACTCACCAAGCGGAACTCCGGGCTCGGCACGAGGCTGCCGGCCAGGTCACCTACAAAACCACCATGCCCTTTATGGACCTCCACCCAGAGATGACGAATGTTCAGTTGAGGTGCAAATCAACAAACAATATAAAGTGCAAATCACTTCAACACACTCATGCATTTACCAATTCTCCACTCGAGGCTCGGTTTTGTGGAGGGCTGCCCATGGGCTGAGGAAGTGCCGTTTGCCCATTGGGTGCCGTTTGACCGGTCTGCGTACCGATTTATAAATTATTTTGCCCACCTGCCTTTGTTACTCTGCCACCGAAGGTTATGTTTTCACTGGTTTGGTTTGTTTGTCTGTGAGCAGAACATCTCAATAACTTGTGGACAGATTGGACTAGAATGGTGGAAAGGTTGGGTGTTGACGATTGATTAGATATTGATGAAGATCCAGATCTGGAATTTTAGTGATTCTTTACAATGGAGAGAAGGGCCAAAAATGATACACAGCACGATATTTAGAGTTATGGATAGATTCTGACAAAAACTTGGGGGTTGAGTTGAGTGGGTGACAAGAACAAGCCTGTCGGCTTTGGGGGGTCTGGCTGCAGGCCCAGCATTGCAACGCGATACAAACGTAAACTGTTGGACTGGCAGAGACGTGTGCTCTCCCGAGTGCAATTCTGGTTGTTTTGTGTACCAAGGGTGGTGGGTGGTGTGACGGGTGAAAAGCTGATTGCAATTCTCCTGGCAATGACCATGAAGGTACAGTGGTCCCATAACTGATATGCTTTCACCTTCCCCCCCTCCCCAGCCAACCAACCAACTTTCCTTTTCACCACTGTAGCAGCTCAGCCAGACAACAACAAACATGGTCATGGTACATGCCATTCAATGATGCATCAACAAATGCCATAACAGTATAACGAGAGCAGTATTTTATGCGATTAAAGACACAATGCTTTACACATGACTGCAAACCTCTCACCAAGAGGATCGCACGAGTAAAAACGGGAGCGTGGTGGGCGGGCAGGCTGCATCACGGTAGCGAGGTGTTGGGCTATAAGGCGATTTAGGTCTCGCAGGCCGGGCGAGCCAGGCCCAGGTGCTGCCGGCACGCGTCGTGCAAGCCGTCGTTCTCCAATGGAACACACGGCATCTGCTGCATCGTGCAAGCGCGAGGGAAAGCATGGCGTTGTAGCTCTGCACGATAACCTGGAGCGGAAGGACAGGGAAGAGAGCCGGTGGTGATCAGAAAATTTTTGATAATTTGGCGGGGGGGGGGGGGGGAATTCCTTATCTTTGCTATTATTTTATTAAAATTAATGTTCAAAACACAATCTTAACAAAGTCAGCATTCCTAAAATGTACACAAGAGAGTGAGTCGGACTCGGTCCTTTTATA
>CM068955.1:25328046-25353044 GCA_035128595.1 Eptatretus atami
CAACCTGCCCGCTTTCTTTGCCATTCTCTCTTCCTCCATCCACACCAAGTGGCCAGCCCACTTCAGCTGGCTTATTATGGATTTCCCCATCAAGCTCATCTGCACACCAATCTCCTCTCTCTCACTTCATTCATCCTCCTCCTATCCACCCTCTTCACTCCTGCAATCCTCCTGACCGAGTTGGTCTCGCAGACATGCAACCTCTGTTGTTGGCTCTGTCAGTGCCACCATCTCCAGACTAACGGTAGACCAGCATTACACAAGACCCCAAACCTTCCGCTTCAAGTCCTTTGATATTTTTCTGTTTGCCATTACTCCCTCCACACTACTCCATGCATTCACACCCACCTGAATCCTCCTCTGCACCTCTGCTTCTGATTTAGCATCCTCAGTCACTGTGCCCCCCCAAATACTCAAACCTATATTCCTGTCTGACTGATCTCCTTCCCCTCTAATCTGATGTTCATTTATTTTCTCTTTTGCCTGACCCACATCACCTCAGTCTTCTCCATACTCATCTTCAGCCCATGCTTCCCAAATGCCTCCTTCCACTCCCCTAGTACTTCCTGCATCGCTCGCCCACTCTCCTCCATAACATCCTCCCAAGAATAGCCTTCGTTTTTACACTCCTGCTTACCAGCTCCATCACCATGATAAACATGAGTGGGCTAAGAGAGAGAGAGAGCTTTCCTGTCTCAAAACTGATGTTCATGCTTGAACTCCTCCGACATCCTGGGAGCAACCAAACCCTTCCCTTCATTCCTTCCCTTCCACCAACCTAACTTTTTTTTCTGGCACTTGTGTGTTGTGTGTGTGTGTGTGTGTGTGTGTGTCTCGGCCTCCTCCAGGTCCACAAATCCCAATGCCATTTCACCTTGCACCTCCAACCTCATCCCACAACCTTTTCTAAACCCCTGTTGCTCTTCATCGATCTCCATCGCACTCTTCCTTATCCCCCATCTAGAATCCTGTGCAATACCTTCATTTGATTTAGTAGTGTAATGCCACTGCACTTCCCCAGCTCTTGAACATCACTCTTCCTCTTCAAAATCAGCACAATTAGCCCTGTCCTCCAATACGGAATCAAACCCTCTTTGACATACATTCAGCAGCCTCTTCTTCCAATTGACCCTCACACCTTCTGCTGCAACGAGCACCTCTGCATACACCTCATCAATGCCTGTCACTCTTCCTGTATTCATCTTCTAATGCTGTCTTCACCTCCTCCTCCTCCTCCTCCTCCATGATCTCCACTAACTCCACATAATACAGAAACTCCAACTCACCATTGCTTCCTCCCCAGTTCAACAGCTCCTTGAAATATCCTTCCCATACCTTCAATAATGGCACAAATACTTGTACTGTACAATTTTTCATATTGACCGAACACGACCCCATATTGTATTTCTGTTGCACACCGAGTTTATGCCGTGTGCAGGGAAGCTGTTACGAGGTGGTGGAGGAGGGAAGCTTGTTGTACCGAGTCTTGGCTCCTGTGCGTCTCTGGGTCACGTTCCTTGTACACAGTAGTCTGGATGGCTTCCTTCTGGGATTTGCACTCTCCATCCTTTACCTGCTGCTTAAGGTGTGTGAATCTCAGAAACTGCCCCGATAGGAGGTGGGATTCATGGCCGGATGGTGCCATTCTGGCAACCGAGGCATTGAGGCTTGCTTTATATTGGGGGGTGGGGGTGGGTGGTAGAGGGCAGTATATTTGTGCAAACCCAGATATCATCCACACCCAGATATCATCCACTTTGCATTGAGGGGATTTGGAATTGCCATAACTACACTTACGATTGATTACAACCACGTGACTTCCATAGGAACCCTGACTAATGCTACTTCTGTGATGTGTTGGACAAGTGTGAGGCAGGTGCACTTGGTGCCGGCTGACTTGTTGAGAAAACTCGCCCAGACCAAGCAATGACCAATACTCTGAGTTGAAATACTCATTGTTGCATGCACAAAGACAGATTTTAAGCAGCAAAGTCCAAAAACTCTGTCTCTCTTGGACAGAACACTCATTTATATAAAATGTTGTTATGGGTGTTTTCCCACCTGAGGAAACAGCAGGAGATAAGAAAACAGGGAGTGGTAGTCATCTCATTCTGACAAAGCAGAGACAAAGGCTTTGTGAAATCTTAGCAGAACAACATATCACTCGATGTTCCTCAATCTCTCAATTGGCAGAACACCATATATGGTTTGTGTGTGAGCGTGGGAACACAATCAACACATCTCCCACTCATTCGTGGTTCGATATCCGATTCAAGCAGTTCGATTCACAGGACAAATGGCTCCCTCATCCTAAGGGCAGTACATGTTGCAAATATGTGGGCTGCTTCCTCTCTTCAATGACGTGATAAACATGTTTCTTTTAATAGAAAAACACTTTAATTTGCCTCATCTCTGGGTCAGATCTTTTTCCCAGGATCCTTCTTGATGAACAACTCTGAATGTGGTGACAAAACGACTCGTTAATTACAATGCTTTGCAATGGAGTTGAAACCTTTGAAAGCATACAAGTGGAAATGGGCATCATCACCTTGCATGACAGAAAATGGTTGATGCAGCATATTATACATTTCACAAGACGGAATAATTATTTTTCTTCCACAACGACACGATCTTAACAACATAGTGAACATGCCCAGGGTCTCTCGACATAACGGATAAAATGGAATCATTTTTACACAAACTACTAAAACAGGTTCACGTGAAAAAAACAAAATGAGAACCAGTGCATGATACTCGGCAGGTCAGGTCAGGTATGGGAGCACGCGCTGGAGCAACGCGTCGCTGTGTCCACTTTCCGCTTTCCTGCATCCGTCCGTTCTGTCCACTTTCCTGTGTCCACTCCAGAGGCCTCCGTCTGGCCATCCCCATCTTGAGATGCCGATCAACCTGCTGCAACCACGAGGCACGTGGTCAGCCCATTGGCTTCCACCACTCAAGAGGCTCCCTCGCTGAGACGATCTGATGAGCAGGATCAGCGTCAGGAAAGAGCCACATGTCCACACAGCCGCAGCTGACGCTCACAGACGATGCAGGTAACAAATCTCATTTGAGTGTCAGTAACTGCTCGTTGGACACAGTCTCACCAGTGATAGCCAAGGATTCTGTGAAGAGACCTGGGACCAATGGAATGAAGTCTCCGTCTCAGATCCCTGGTCAGCGTCCAAGTCAAACATCCGCAGAGCAAGACTGGAAGCACCAAAGACCTGAAGACTCGGACTTTCGTCCTCCCGCACAGGTACCGACCGCCACACCCCATGATCCAGTGAATCCATGACTTCCCAGATGTCTATTGACCTCTGGCTCAGTCAGCAGAGACATGAATATCACTGCCAAGGTAAGTGAATCTCTCCGTGACCTCAACATCCTCACCACAAATGGGTACAGACAAGATAGCAGCATCCAAGATGTCATTGAAAGCCTGGATCTTAGTTTTTAGCCGGGAAACCCGTAATCCCAGCGGCTCCGACTCCTCATTCAGCACCTCGAGGGCCCCCAGGATATCCAGTCTCCGCCAACATGACTGCATCAACTGCAAAATCAAGGTCAGACATCCTGACATTCCCAAACGATGCACCGCAGCTTGATCTCTCCGACATCCTCCCCAGAATCCAGTCCATACAAGTGCTGAAAAGTGTGGGGGGGCAGTACACACCCCTGACGAACTCCAGTAACAACTGGAAATAAGTCAGAGATGGTACCACAACATCTCACAGCACTCTCAGTACCAGAGTATAGTTCAGACATCAGATTGATAAGTTTTGGTAGCACCCCACGTAGACCGAGAATCCTCCAGAGGGCATCCCGATTCACTGAATCGAAGGATTTGTGGAGATCAACATAAGCTGCAAGCAGCCCCTGCCGAAAATCTCGTCTGCGTTCGGTGAGGACCCGAAGAGCAAGGATACAGTCAATCGTTGACCTCTTTGGTGTAAAGCCTGACTGCTCTGGACATTGGTGCTCAAGCAGATGGTGGTGAACCCTATCAATAATTATTCGAGCAAAGACCTCGTCCGGCACTGAGAGCAGCGTCATCCCTTGGTCGTTGTTGCAGTCTTGGCGATCATCCTTCCCTTTCCAGAGAGGTACAACAAGGCCCTTCTTCCAGTCAGTTGGGATGATGCCTGTGCTCCAGGCAGAGCACAGAACTGCATGCAGCGACACGAGTACAGCATTTCCACCAGCCTTGAGAAGTTCAGCAAGGATGCCCCAGATCCCAGGAGCTTTACCCCATTTCAACTGGTTCACCACAGTCTGCGTATCCACAAACGAAGGTGGACCACAGTTGGAGGGTCAGCAATAGGGATAGTAACACCCCTGACGTCCAACTCGAAAGCTGATGGATCAGCCTGGTACAGCCGCTCAAAGTAACCGGCCCAGCAGGCCTTCACTTCGGACTCCTCTTTCAAGAGCCTACCACCCTCAGTTCTAACTGCAGTACACCGAGGGACGGTCTTGGACGAACGCAATGCAGGAATTCCCCTATAAGCAGGACGAGAATCACTTGACCACAGGTGATGCTCTACTCCCTCACAGATTTCTCGCACATAGGCCTCCTTGTCCACCCTCAGTGCAGTGCACGTACAGTTTTACGCCTCAACTCCCTGAACAGCTCAGCTCTGTCACTAAGCCTGGCCTTGCGACTCTGGTAATGATACTCGCACCTTCTGTTAACTTCCGGCCATTACACACCATAACACCAAAAGCGTTCTCATCATAAGTTTTCATGTTGTTTGGACTTCTTCATTTGGAGTCACTCAGCTTCCTGTCTCCATCAAAGCGACATTGGTTCATGTTCATTGTCCATCCATCCACCCTAACAGGAGAGCATGTGCATGACAAGTATACAACAGCTGACTTACCCTGGCTTAACGAGTGAATATTAGTTGAACCATCAATCACCAAATTATAACACTCAACATGAAACAACCCAAATTGGTTATTTGGTAATATTCATAATACTAACACAATCAGCCTGATGTTGGTTCACCAGTTCGTGTCTGGCTTAAGATCTTAGGCTCCTGAGTTTGAGCTCCTTTTTGTTCCATTAAAATTACACCAGGTGGGTTGATTCAACCTGTCATCCTTCCGAGGAAAGCAAAATGAGTACCAGCTTACACGGAGGAATGCACCATTCGAGTATCCTGCGTCGGAGTGGTGACCCATCCAAGATTGTGTGCACCGAGCCAAGGAAAAACTGCCTTGGCAGCCCAATGCGTCTGAAGACACAAAAAGTGGAACTTCTTCTTGTAGCACCGATTTACCCATTTCCTATTTGTGTACAAGTCATGGTAACACAGTATGCGTGTGTGTTGCAGTGTATGACAGTGTACAGCAGACTGCCCTGCCTTGGAAGAGCCTGTTTCAAATTGTGGCACTGCCAGGTGAGTCGTTTTCTTGTCATCAAAACAGGACAGTAATTACATGACTCACGCACCAGGTACCTCTCATGACTCTAAATCAGTACTGTCTGTCGTAAACTTCAAATAACAAATGAAATGCTCCACCACCCCCCCCCCCCCCCCCCCCCCCACCCCCCTTCCAAAACGGTTTTAAAAAGTGGAAAACCTATCTTCATCAATGCTGTAGCTTTCACTCACTACCAAATGGTCTTGCTCTCATTTGACCCTTAGCCCATGGGCCTACCAGCCAGCAAACAGCAATGTGCTCAGGCTGGTCAGCTGTGCCCCATCTGCCAGGGAAACTTTTGCCGCCCTGCTCTGCTTCTGTGCCAAGTGAGGCTGCACAATCACACCACATGCCCACATTACACCGTGGTTCCGTGCACACACATTTGTAATCCTCTGTCCAAGTCACTGCACAGCCCTAAATGGAAGCTGCGAGCTGATTTTGTCTCATGGTGCATTGTGTTGATGGCAGCACGTATTCTGTGAGGAGTGCATCGGTCTGTGGCTGGACCGTGAGCGTTGCTGCCCATTGTGCCGGCTGATTGTGTGGGAAGGTGGGCGGCGAGGACGGGATGGCGGTACCTCGACCCATCTTCAACTTTACTGAGACCGGTTTTCTTCAGGACTATTTAGCTTCATCGGCACCGGGCCGTCCTTGGTCCGTCACAGGAGACATCAAACAAGTGTCCCACTGCAGCTGCATGGACGTTTCGCCAGTGGAGTGGTGTTGGAACTTTTCCGTCAAAGTACTCGTGCTCATTCTGATTGTCATTATTCTGTGGGTTGCTGGAAATTTGGCAAACTCAAACTCTGGTGTGGTGAGACAGCACAGGCCTCAGGATAAATGGCTCTTTTCTCATGAGTTTACCTGTGCTGTTTATTCCCTTTAAACATAATCTACGGTATGATCACCAAAATTTGGCTTGCTCTTTAGGGAAACTATCCCACTGGCACCCCCATGGACGTTGATCTACGTGAGAGGGCTGCGCTCCCATGTGGGGCTTGTTTGGTTCGGAACAGGTTTTTCTCACATCAAGACTCATGGAGAATCTTGTACAAACATCACATTCCAGGAAAATGACAGCACAAGATTCTCCAGTACTTTAACAAAAGGCTCCAACAAGAGGGATTTGAACCTCGAAACCAGCTCGTCTCACTTATAGCTTGAGGAAGATGGAGGAGAGAAAATGATGTACAGACTACTATGTTTTTCATTCCTGTGCAGCATCTCCCTTCCAACACCGTACGTGCTCAATAAGGTGGTGCTACGTGCACGACGTTTCCCGAAGGAGGAAGGATGATCTCTGATTAATTAATTTTTAAGCACCCAGATTGGTTGGAGTCCCAGCCATGGAATCGGTTGGGCTGGAATGTGGGCGAGTTAGGGTTACCAAACACGATGTTCACATGGAAATAAAATTTTAGTTCAACAAGAAAGTATTTTCAGTTGAATGTTGTTCGCTTCATTCAAAACACCAGCGTGGGGAGTTTAAGATATCCAATCGCATATCAAGATGTTGCTCTAAAGAAGAAGAAGACAACAAAAAAATGACAACTTCAAAAATGTGCTTAAATATTCCACGTGAGGATCTTCGCACAAAAGGTCCAATAGAAATGATTGCAAGTACGAGTTTGAAACGAAACGAGCCAATGCTGGGTTTTATTGCAAAGAAAACTTCAAATACATTTCACTTGAGAAGAGCAGAGAGACAGGAAATGCTTACAGGTGCCGGTAACTGGACAGGACTTGCTCAAGAACTGAGAAGCTGGATAAGAAGTCATCTTCTGTGACTCCATGTTCAATGTACTGATGGATGTACGCCCTGCACAAACAAAGGGACAATCACGGTAGCTCAAGGGACGAGGTCCCGATGGAGCGCCTGTCACGGCCGGTTCGGCGACGATGTAACGATCCCCGAATTAAGTCTCACCTTGCGCCGAACATGTCCCATGCACGACGAAGGGAATCGTCGAGCGACGCGGGGAGCTCGTTCGTGAGCAAAGCCACGGATTTCTCGTGGCCTCCGAGAGGACGAGAACACGTCCACACGGTAAGGCCTCGCTCTGGAGGCACCCACGCAGGAAAGGAGGAAGGGGCGGCCAACTTGGCTGCAAGTCGGAAGGACAGAATTGGAGCGTTTGATAAACGAGAAAAGTAAAACAAAAGGGGTTTTATTTCCACGGGGAAACAAATATCCTGACGGAGAGCTATGGGATGGTCTGTTATTCAAATGGCAGCGACGAGGTAAGAAAGCAAAACACAGAACATGTAAATGGTGCTGAGAGATCCTTACCGTATTCTGCGGAGTCCGTATCCTTGCCACGCAGAATGAGGAGACGAGAGACGCAAGAGGGGTGAGAGGGACTTTTCATGGAATTGCACCTTCTAGAACCTGTGTGTGATTACATCATCATTGTACTAAAACACAAGAGTGAATGCCAGAGATGTTTTCAGTCACATTTGAAATAAATTAAAAAGTTTCACTCAAGAACTCAAACTTTGGGTCTGTTACACATTATGAACCACTCAAGCACTCACTTCCTCCCTCTGTATTCCATTTACCATCTGAACTTTCATCACCATCGGCGGTCTAAAAGGTTCATTATTATTACTTGCGTTGTAGACTTTTATTTTATCAGTAGAAGAGCGAGGCCAATTAAACGGGATGGGTGCATGTGTAACGGGGAGTCAGCACGGACGACGCACGGAGCGGTTAAAACATCACGGGTCTTGCCACGTACCGGTGGTGAGGTCACGCAGCAAGCTGGTCCACAGATAGCAGGTGAAGTCCCTGATGCCTTCGGCGAGTTCCGGCACGGCTTGCACACTCACCAAGCGGAACTCCGGGCTCGGCACGAGGCTGCCGGCCAGGTCACCTACAAAACCACCATGACCCTTTATGGACCTCCACCCAGAGATGACGAATGTTCAGTTTGAGGTGCAAATCACCAAACAATATAAAGTGCAAATCACTTCAACACACTCATGCATTTACCAATTCTCCACTCGAGGCTCGGTTTTGTGGAGGGCTGCCCATGGGCTGAGGAAGTGCCGTTTGCCCATTGGGTGCCGTTTGACCGGTCTGCGTACCGATTTATAAATTATTTTGCCCACCTGCCTTTGTTACCTCTGCCACCGAAGGTTATGTTTTCACTGGTTTGTTTGTTTGTCTGTGAGCAGAACATCTCAATAACTTGTGGACAGATTTGGACTAGACATGGTGGAAAGGTTGGGTGTGTGACGAATTGATTAGATATTGATGAAGATCCAGATCTGGAATTTTTAGTGATTCTTTACAATGGAGAGAAGGGGCCAAAAATGATACACAGCACGATATTTCAGAGTTATGGATAGATTCTGACAAAACTTGGGGGTTGAGTTGAGTGGGTGACAAGAACAAGCTGCTTCGGCTTTGGGTCGGGTCTGGCTGCAGGCCCAGCATTGCAACGCGATACAAAACGTAAACTGTTGAGACTGGCAGAGACGTGTGCTCTCCCGAGTGCCATTCTGGTTGTTTGTGTTACCATAGGGTGGTGGGTGTGTGACGGGTGAAAAGCTGATTGCAATTCTCCTGGCAATGACCATGAAGGTAGACAGTGGTCCCATAACTGATATGCTTTCACCTTCCCCCCCCTCCCCAGCCAACCAACCAACTTTCCTTTTCACCACTGTTAGCAGCTCAGCCAGGACAACAACAAACATGGTACATGGTACATGCCACATTCAATGATGCATCACAAATGCATAACAGTATAACGAGAGCAGTATTTTATGCGATTAAAGACACCAATGCTTTACACATGACCTGCACAACCCTCTCACCAAGAGGATCGCACGAGTAAAACGGGAGCGTGGGTGGGCGGGCAGGCTGCATCACGGTAGCGAGGTGTTGGGCTATAAGGCGATTTAGGTCTCGCAGGGCCGGCGAGCAGGCCCAGGTGCTGCCGGCACGCGTCGTGCAAGCCGTCGTTCTCAGGAACAACACGGCATCTGCTGCATCGTGCAAAGCCGCGAGGGAAAGCATGGCGTTGTAGCTCTGCACGATAACCTGGAGCGGAAAGGACAGGGAAGAGAGCCGGTGGTGATCAAGACATTTTGATAATTTGGGGGGGGGGGGGGGAATTCCTTATCTTTGCTTATTTTATTTAAATTAATGTTCAAAACACAATCTTAACAAAGTCACAATTCCTAAAATGTACACAAGAGAAGGTGAGCGGAACAACTCGGTTCCTTGTTATACCTCCCCTGAATTAAATGGCCAAGTCACATGATTCACAATAAACGCCTTTGGGTACTCGTCACGAAGGAGCTCTGCGTGAGCCGTGACCCAAGACCAGAGCCCGTCCCACCCGCGAGGCTTAGTATGGGAAGAAACCCGGCGAGCCGGTTGCATTGTTCGACCTGCATCCGAACTATCGCCATCACGTCCTTGCCCCATCGCGTACCCGCCACGCCATACCTGTGAGTGAGAAGCCGCCACTGAAGAGGGAGGAAAATACAATTGCCATTTCTACAATCATGTTACACTTATTGATGATTTGTCATCCTGAAACGGCTGACTATGCCCCAATGAACATAATACCCCTCTTCCCCTCTGCCCACCACCCCCGGAACGACAGGCAACCCCTACCCCACCCCACAACCTGATTGACGGCCAACACCCCTCCCCCCCCCCAGGTTTATGGACAACCCCCCCCCCCCCCACCGCCACCGCCCCTGAGTGAAGGCCAACCCCCCCCCCCACCACCCCGAGTGAAGGCCAACCCCCATCCCCCGCCAGAATAACGGTCAACCCCATTCCCACCACCCCAGATGACGGCCAACCCCCCCATCCCCTGTCCAGAATGACGGTCAACCCCCCATTCCCCACCACCCCGAGTGATGGGCAACCCCCCATACCCACCACCCCGAGTGACGGGCAACCCCCATCCCCCACCACGCGAGTGATGTCAACCCCCACATCCCTTTCCCTCCCCCCCCCCCCCACATCCCTTTCCCCTCCCCCCCCTCCCCCACGTACGACAAACCCGTATGCCCAGTTGTTCCCCGAGCCACGTTGTTGGTGAAACACTGAGTGTGAGTGGTACGACCATCCAGCACGCCGTGCACTCGCCACACTCGCTCTCACCGCCTTGGGCTCCATGTCCACGAGGACGGCGCGAGCGAAACTTTCACCTGCAAACAAAGACCGCGCCGCGTGGACCGTGACGTCACGTGCAAGCTTCATTTCCCGCCGCCCACCGTCGAACAAGTGTGGCCAATCATGGATTACATCAATTTGATCGAACAACACCCGCGGTAATCCAAGTTATCGATGGTTTAAAAATAATAACTACCGGTACCAGTTAGGGTCAACAAGGACACGTCACACCATCCGTGGTCCAGTTTTACACCAAGACCTTCCAAACAAAGTCAAAGACCCTTTATCTTGCCGGTCATCACCTCGTGAGGAAACACTGAAGAACCTCTCCAGACTGGTCTCCCTGTACTCCCGGTCTTTTGACCCAAGGCCAAGCACGGAACCGCAAGCGTCCTTCCACAACTGGGTCAACAGCTCCGAACCCACCTGGCTCCCGCACTGACCCACCTGGAGGGTCACCACGGACATCCCCGCCCGGTTCAATCGGAAAATCTCGACTCTTGTCCGCAGGGACCGCGGGTCCACCTGTTCGTGCGGCACCGACACATCTCACGCTCATATCCGTGACAATCACAAGGAAAGGTCTCCCCTCCCCTCCCCTCCTCGACTCGATTCCACCTTTTCAGGACCAGCACTTAAATCACGTATTAACCGATCATAACACTTTATCGATAACAACTCGACCAAAACACATACACCGCCCAATCAACTTGATGCAACCGTTTACACCGCCCATGAACAAGCTACATGAAATCACATCGGTGTCGGGGATAGTCGGTATTACTGTACATTTCGCCGTCTTCCCAACATCGATTGAAGTACAACTTGACCCTCACTGCACGTCCTCCGGGGACAACAGTACTTCGGGCCCTTTGTTTCCACCGCCGCCTATAAATCATCGCCACCGCCCGTTACACCGTTTAATAAACATTCGTGTTGTGAAATCTCCTTTCGTTAAATAAGAGAAGTGAAGCAAAGCGCCGGGTCTTTATAAATAGTATATTATATATATATATATTATGTTATATTAACTCACAGAGAAAACTGCTGTGGTCAATGTGATGACTTAACGCGGTTTGTTCCGACATTTATATCAAATACATGAAGAGAGTAGAAGGGCGCGCGTGGAGCTCGTACCTCGTACCTCGAACCTCGAACCTCGTACCTCGTACCTCGTTACCTCGTTCCTCGTACCTCGTCCTCCGTACCTCGAACCTCGTTTCATGTACTCGAACCTCGAACCTCGTACCTCGTACCTCTTCCTCGTACCTCGTTCCTCGTACTCGAACCTCGTTCCATGTACCCTCGTACCTCGAACCTCGTACCTCGAACCTCGTAACCTCGAACCACTCGTACCTTCGTACCTCGTCCGTCGTACCTCGTTCCTCGTACCTCGTTCCTCGGCCACACAATGCCTGATCCACAAGAACATATTTCAAACATCATGATGTGTTGTTACGAATCTGGAAACCATTCGCATTCACACAAACAGTTCACCCAAAGTGCAGTTATCTCGTTAAGTATATGTGTGGATACTTAGAATTCCTCCTTTATGTCTAATGGGAATTTCGTGTGTGCGATGCGAGTTTCTTTGTAGTTAGTTTTCTACAACAAAACCCTCCTCCCACTGTGCGGGCGAACAAGCGTTTCACCCGAACGGATTTCACTTCACACCCCGGCGCCATAACCCACGTGTTCAAGGCTACGGACGTGGGCGGAGCCCCCTCGTCTCAGGGCCGACCCCGCCCCAGCAAGATGGAATGTTCCCCTCGTCCAATCGGGGATGAGATCACCTCAGGTGGACGAGGCGAACATTCCATCTGGCTGGGGGGGTCGGCCCTGAGGTGATCTCATCCCGATTGGACGAGGGGAACATTCCATCTTGGCTGGGGGGGTTCGGCCCTGAGGTGATCTCATCCCCGATTGGACGAGGGGAACATTCCTCTTGCTGGGGCGGGGTCGCGCCCTGAGGTGATCTCATCCCCGATTGGACGAGGGGAAACATTCCATCTTGCTGGGGCGGGGTCGGCCCTGGAGACGAGGGGGCTCCGCCCCACGTCCGTAGCCTTGAACACGTGGGTTTATGGCGCCGGGGTGTGAAGTGAAATCCGTTCGGGTGAAACGCTTGTTCGCCCGCACAGTGGGAGGAGGGTTTTGTTGTAGAAAACTAACTACAAAGAAACTCGCATCGCACACACGAAATTCCCATTAGACATAAAGGAGGAATTCTAAGTATTCCACACATATACTTAACGAGATAACTGCACTTTGGGTGAACTGTTTGTGTGAATGCGAATGGTTTTCAGATTCGTAACAACACATCATGATGTTTGAAATATGTTCTTGTGGATCAGGCATTGTGTGGCCGAGGAACGAGGAACGAGGAACGAGGTACGAGGAACGAGGTACGAGGAACGAGTACGAGGTACGAGGTTCGAGGTTCGAGGTTCGAGGTACGAGGTTCGAGGTACGAGGTACATGGAACGAGGTTCAGAGGTACGAGGAACGAGGTAAACGAGGAACGAGGTAGAGGTACGAGGTTCGAGGTTCGAGGTACATGAAACGAGGTCGAGGTACGAGGAACGAGGTACGAGGAACGAGGTACGAGGTCCGAGGTACGAGGTTCGAGTGTTCGAGGTACGAGGTACGAGCTCACCCGGCACTTTTTTATCAGCGTTAACGTCCCTGGGCCTCGTCCCTGTTCTACTTTTCATGTATTTGATATAATGTCGGAACAAAGCTGTTAAGTCATCAACCATTGACCCAGCAGTTTTCTCCTGTGAGTTAATATAACATAATATAATATATATATACTATTTATAAGACCGACAGCTTTGCTTCACTCTTCATGTTATTTAACGAAAGGAGATTTCACAACACGAATGTTTATTAAACGGTTGTAACGGGCGGTGGCGATGATTTATAGGCGGCGGTGGAAACAAAGGGCCCGAATACGTTGTCCCCGAGGACGTGCAGTGAGGGTCAAGTTGTACTTCAATCGATGTTGGGAAGACGGAGAATGTACAGTAATCCGGACTATCCCCGACACCGATGTGATTTCATGTAGCTTGTTAATGGCGGTGTAAACGGTCTGCATCAAGTTGATTGGGCGGTGTATGTGTTTTGGTCAGTTGTTATCGATAAAGTGTTATGATCGGTTAATACGTGATTTAAGTGCTGGTCCTGAAAAGGTGGAATCGAGTCGAGGGAGGAGGAGGGCACCTTTCCTTGTGATTTGTCCACGGATATGAGTGTGAGTGTGTCGGTGCCCGGACGAACAGGTGGACCCGCGGTCCTGCGGACAAGAGTCGAGGTTTCCGATTGAACCGGGCGGGGATGTCCGTGGTGACCCTCCAGGTGGTCAGTGCGGGAGCCAGGTGGGTTCGGAGCTGTTGACCCAGTTGTGGAAGGACGCTTGCGGTTCCGTGCTTGGCCTTGGGTCAAAAGACCGGGAGTACAGGGGACCAGTCTGGAGAGGTTCTTCAGTGTTTCCTCACGAGGTGATGACCGGCAAGATAAGGGTCTTTGACTTTTGTTTGGAAGGTCTTGGGTGTAAAACTGGACCGACGGATGGTGTGACGTGTCCTTGTTGACCTACTGGTACCGGTAGTTATTATTTTTAAACCATCGATAACTTGGATTACGCGGGGTTGTTCGATCAAATTGATGTAATCCATGATTGGCCACACTTGTTCGACGGTGGGCGGCGGGAAATGAAGCTTGCACGTGACGTCACGGTCCACGCGGCGCGGTCTTGTGTTTGCAGGTGAAAGTTTCGCTCGCGCCGTGCCTCGTGGACATGGAGCCCAAGGCGGTGAGAGCGAGTGTGGCGAGTGCACGGCGTGCTGGATGGTCGTATACCATCACACTCAGTGTTTCAACAACAACGTGGTCGGGGAAACTGGGCATACGGGTTTGGTCGTTAACGTGGGGGGAGGGGAAAGGATGTGGGGGTTGACATCACTCGTGGTGGGGGATGGGGGTTGCCCGTCACTCGGGGTGGTGGGTATGGGGGGGGTTGCCCATCACTCGGGTGGTGGGGAATGGGGGGGTTGACCGTCATTCTGGACAGGGGATGGGGGGGTTGGCCGTCATCGGGGTGGTGGGAATGGGGGTTGACCGTTATCTGGGCGGGGGTGGGGGGTTGGCTTCACTCGGGGTGGTGGGGATGGGGGGGTTGGCCTTCACTCAGGGTGGCGGTGGTCGGGGGGGGGGGGGGGTTGTTCCATAAACCTGGGGGGGGGGAGGGGTTGGGGCCGTCAATCAGGGTTGTGGGGGTGGGTAGGGTTGCCTGTCGTTTCGTGGGTGGTGGGCAGAGGGAGGAAGAGGGGTATTATGTTCATTGGGGCATAGTCAGGCGTTTCAGGATGACAATCATCAATATGGTAAACACATGATTTGTAGAAATGGCAATTGTATTTTCTCCCTCTCTCAGTGGCCGGTCTTTCACTCACAGGTATGCGCTGGCGGGTACGCGATGGATGGAGCAAGAGACGTTTGATGGCGATAGTTCGGATGCAGTGTCAGAACAATGCAACCGGCTCGCCGGGTTTCTTCCCATACTAAGCCTCGCGGGTGGGACGGGCTCTGGTCTTGGGGTCACGGCTCACGCAGCTCCTTCGTGACGAGTACTCAAAAGGCGTTTATTGTGAATCATGTGACTTGGCCATTTAATTCAGGGGAGGTATAAACAAGGAACCGAGTTGTTCCGCTCACCTTCTCTTGTGTACATTTTAAGGAATGCTGACTTTTGTTAAGATTGTGTTTTGAACATTAATTTAAATAAAAATAATAGCAAAGATAAGGAATTCCCCCCCCCCCCCCGCCAAATTATCAAAAATTTGGTCTTGATCACCACCGGCTCTCTTCTCCCTGTCCTTTCCGCTCCAGTTATCGTGCAGAGCTACAACACGCCATGCTTTCCCGCGGCTTTGCACGATGCAGCAGATGCCGTGTTGTTCCATGAGAACGACCGGCTTGACGACGCGTGCCGGCAGCACCTGGGCCTGGCTCGCCCGGCCCTGCGAGACCTAAATGCCTTATAGCCCAACACCTCGCTACCGTGATGCAGCCTGCCGCCCCACCCACGCTCCCGTTTTTACTCGTGCGAATCCTCTTGGTGAGAGGGTTGTGCAGGTCATGTGTAAAGCATTGGTGTCTTTTAATCGCATAAAATACTGCTCTCGTTTATACTGTTATGCATTTGTGATGCATACATTGAATGTGGCATGTACATGTACCATGTTTGTTGTTGTCCTGGCTTGAGCTGCCTTACAGTGTGAAAAGGAAAGTTGGTTGGTTGGCTGGGGAGGGGGGGAAGGTGAAAGCATATCAAGTTATGGGACCACTGTCTACCTTCATGGTCATTGCCAGGAGATTGCAATCAGCTTTTTCACCGTCACACACCCACCACCCTATGGTAACCAAACAACCAGAATGGCAACTCGGGAGAGCACAGCGTCTCTGCAGTCTCAACAGTTTACGTTTTGTATCGCGTTGCAATGCTGGGCCTGCAGCCAGACCCGACCCCAAAGCCGAAGCAGCTTGTTCTTGTCACCCACTCAACTCAACCCCCAAGTTTTGTCAGAATCCTATCCATAACTCTGAAATATCGTGCTGTGTAATCATTTTTGGCCCTTCTCTCCATTGTAAAGAATCACTAAATTCCAGATCTGGATCTTCATCAATATCTAATCAATTCGTCACACACCCAACCTTTCCACAATGTCTAGTCCAATCTGTCCACAAGTTATTGAGATGTTCTGCTCACAACAACAAACAAACCAGTGAAAACATAACTTCGGGGCAGAGGTAACAAAGGCAGGTGGCAAAAATAATTTATAAAATCGTACGCAGACCGGTCAATACGGCACCAATGGGCAAACGGCAACTTCTCTCAGCCATGGGCAAGCCTCCACAAAACCGAGCCTCGAGTGGAGAATGGTAAATGCTATGGTGTGTTGAAGTGATTTGCACTTTATATTGTTTGGTGATTTGCACCTCAAACTGAACATTCGTCATCTCTGGTGGAGGTCCATAAAGGGTCATGGTGGTTTTGTAGGTGACCTGGCGCCAGCCTCAGTGCCGAGCCGCGAGTCCGCTTGGTGAGTGTGCAAGCCGTGCCGGAACCTCGCGAAGGCATCAGGGACTTCACCTGCTATCTGTGGACAGCTTGCTGCGTGACCTCACCACCGGTACGTGGCAAGAACCCGTGATGTTTTAACCGCTCCGTGCGTCGTACCGTGCTGACTCCCCGTTAACATGCACCCTCCAGTTTAATTGGCCTCGCTCTTCTCTGATAAAATAATAAGTCTTACAACGCAAGTAATAATAATGAACCTTTTAGACCGCCGATGGTGATGAAAGTTCAGATGGTATGGAATACAGAGGAGGAAAGTGGTCTTGCTTGAGTGGTTCATAATGTGTAACAGACCCAAGTTTGAGTTCTTGAGTGAAACTTCTTTAATTTATTTCAAATGTGACTGAAACATCTCTGGCATTCACTCTTGTGTTTTTTAGTACAATGATGATGTAATCACACACAGGTTCTAGAAGGTGCAATTCCAATGAAAAGTCCCTCTCACCTCTTGCGTCTCTCGTCTCCTCATTCTGCGTGGCAAGGATACGGACTCCGCAGAATACGGTAAGGATCTCTCCAGCACCATTTACATGTTCTGTGTTTTGCTTTCTTACCTCGTCGCTGCCATTTGAATAACAGACCATCCCATAGCTCTCCGTCAGGATATTTGTTTCCCCGTGGAAATAAAACCCCTTTTGTTTTACTTTTCTCGTTTATCAAACGCTCCAATTCTGTCCTTCCCGACTTGCAGCCAAGTTGGCCGCCCCTTCCTCCTTTCCTGCTGGGTGCCTCCAGAGCGAGGCCTTACCGTGTGGACGTGTTCTCGTCCTCTCGGAGGCCACGAGAAATCCGTGGCTTTGCTCACGAACGAGCTCCCCGCGTCGCTCGAACGATTCCCTTCGTCGTGCATGGGACATGTTCGGCGCAAGGTGAGACTTAATTCGGGGATCGTTACATCGTCGCCGTGACAAGGCGGTCCATCGGAGACCTCGTCCCTTGAGCTACCCGTGATTGTCCCTTTGTTTTGTGCAGGGCGTACATCCATCAGTACATTGACATGGTCCCAGAAGATGACTTCTTATCCGAGCTTCTCAGTTCTTGAGCAAAGTCCTGTCCAGTTACCGGCACACTGTAAGCATTTCCTGTCTCTCTGCTCTTCTCAAGTGAAATGTATTTGAAAGTTTTCTTTGCAATAAACCAGCATTGGCTCGTTTCGTTTCAAACTCGTACTTGCAATCATTTCTATTGGACCTTATTGTGCGAAGTCCTCACGTGGAATATTTAAGCACATTTTTGAAGTTGTCATTTTTTTGTTGTCTTCTTCTTCTTTAGAGCAATCTTGAATATGCGATTGGATATCTTAAACTCCCCACGCTGGTTGTTTTGAATGAAGCGAACAACATTCAACTGAAAATACTTTCTGTTGAACTAAAATTTTATTTCCAGTGTGAACAATCGTGTTTGGTACCCTAACTCGCGCCACATTCCAGCCCACCGATTCCATATGGCGTGGAACTCCAACCAATCTGGGTGCTTAAAAATTAATTAATCAGAGATCATCCTTCCTCCTTCGGGAAACGTCGTGCACGTAGCACCACCTTATTGAGCACGTACGGTGTTGGAAGGGAGATGCTGCACAGGAATGAAAAACATAGTAGTCTGTACATCATTTTCTCTCCCCTCCAATCTTCCTCAAGCTATAAGTGAGACGAGCTGGTTTCGAGGTTCAAATCCCTCTTGTTGGAGCCTTTTGTTAAAGTACTGGAGAATTTGTGCTGTCATTTTCTGGAGGTGATGTTTGTACAAGATTCTCCATGAGTCTTGATGTGAGAAAAAACCTGTTCCGAACCAAACAAGCCCCACATGGGAGCGCAGCCCTCTCACGTAGATCAACGTCCATGGGGGTGCCAGTGGGATAGTTTCCCTAAAGAGCAGCCAAATTTTGGTGATCATACCGGTAGATTATGTTTAATAGGGAATAAACAGCACAGGTAAACTCATGAGAAAAGAGCCATTTATCCTGAGGCCTGTGCTGTCTCACCACACCAGAGTTTGAGTTTGCCAAATTTCCAGCAACCCACAGATAATGACATCAGAATGAGCACGAGTACTTTGACGGAAAAGTTCCAACCCACACTCCATCGGCGAAACGTCCATGCAGCTGCAGTGGGACACTTGTTTGATGTCTCCTGTGACGGACCAAGGACGGCCGGTGCCGATGAAGCTAAATAGTCCTGAAGAAAACCGGTCTCAGTAAAGTTGAAGATGGGTCCGGGTACCGCCATCCCGTCCTCGCCGCCCACCTTCCACACAATCAGCCGGCACAATGGGCAGCAACGCTCACGGTCCAGCCACAGACCGATGCACTCCTCACAGAATACGTGCTGCCATCAAACACAATGCACCATGAGACAAAATCAGCTCGCAGCTTCCATTTAGGGCTGTGCAGTGACTTGACAGAGGATTACAAATGTGTGTGCACGGAACCACGGTGTAATGTGGGCATGTGGTGTGATTGTGCAGCTCACTTGGCACAGAAGCAGAGCAGGGCGGCAAAAGTTTCCCTGGCGAATGGGGCACAGCTGACCAGCTGAGCACATTGCTGTTGCTGGCTGGTAGGCCCATGGGCTAAGGGTCAAATGAGAGCAGACCAATTTGGTAGTGACGTGAAAGCTAACAGCATTGATGAAGATAGGTTTTCCACTTTTTAAAACGTTTTGGAAGGGGGGTGGGGGGGGGGGGGTGGTGGAGCAATTTCATTTGTTATTTGAAGTTTACGACAGACGTACTGATTTAGAGTCATGAGAGGTACCTGGTGCGTGAGTTCAATGTAATTACTTATCCCTGTTTTGATGACAAGAAAGACTCCAACCTGGCAGTGCCTACAATATTTGAAAACAGGCTCTTCCAAGGCAGGGCAGTCTGCTTACAACTGTCATACACTGGGGCACCACAACACCGGACCATTACTGTGTTTAGATGACTTGTACACAAATAGGAATGGGTAATCGGTGCTACAAGAAGAAGTTCCCTTTTTGTGTCCTCACGACGCGTGGGCGATTATGGCCAAGGCAGTTTTTCCTTGGCTCGGTGCACCCACAATTTGGAGGGAGTCCCACTCCGACGCAGGATACTCGAATGGTGCATTCCTCCGTGTAAGCTGGTACTCATTTGCTTTCCTCGGAAGGATGACAGGTTTGATCAAACCCACCTGTGTAATTTTAATGAACAAGGGCTCAAAACTCAGGAGCACTAAGATCTTAGCCAGACACCGAACTGGTGAACCAACATCAGGCTGATTGTGTTATATTATGAAATTACCAAATTAACCCAATTTGGGTTGTGTTAGTGTTGAGTGTTTATATTTGGTGATTGATTGGTTCAACTAATATTCATCGTTAAGCAGGGTAAGTTCAGCTGTTGTATCTTTGTCATGCACATGCTCTCCTGTTATGGGTGGATGGATGAACAATGAACATGAAACCATGTCGCTTTGATGAGTACAGGAAGCTGAGTGACTCCAAAATGAAAAGTCCCAAACAACCATGAAAAACTTATGATGAGAACGCTTTTGGTGTTATGGTGTGTAAATGGCCGGAAGTTAACAGAAAGGGTGGCGAGTACATTAACAGAGTCGCAAGGCCAGGCCTTTAATGAACAGAGCCTGAGCTGTTCAGTGGAGTTGAGGTCGTAAACTGTAACGTGCACTGCACTGAGGGTGGACAAGGAGGACCTATGTGCGAGAAATCTGTGAGGGAGTAGAGCATCAACTGTGGTCAAGTGATTCTCGTCCTGCTTATAGGGGAATTCCTGCATTGCGTCGTCAAGACCGTCCTCGGTGTACTGCAAGTTAGAACGTGAGGGTGGTAGGCTCTTGACAAGAGGAGTCCCGAAGTGAAGGCCTGCTGGGACCAGGTTAGTTACTTTGAGAACCGGTCTTTTTGTACCGAAGGGCTGATCATCAGCTTTTCGAGTTTGGACGTCAGGGGTGTTACTATCCCTATTTTGCTGGACTCCTCGCAACTGTGGTCCATCCTTCGTTGTGGATACGCAGACTGTGGTGAACCAGTTGGAAAATGGGGTAAAGCTCCTGGGATCTGGGGCAATCCTTGCTGAACTTCTCAAGGCTGGTGGAATGCCTGTACTCGTGTCGCTGCATGCATGTTCTGGGTCTCTGCCTGGGAGCACAGGCATCAATCCCAACTGACTGGAGAAGGGCTTGTTGTTACTCTCTGGAAAGGGGAAGGATATCGCGCAAGACTGCCAACACGACCAAGGGAATGACGCTGTCTCAGTGCTTCGGACGAGGGTCTTTTGCTCGAATAATTATTGATAGGGTTGCACCACCATCTGCTGAGCTACCAAGTCCAAGAGCCAGTTTCAGGCTTTACACCAAAAGGGTCAACGAATTGATGTTCCTTGCCTCTTCGGGTCCTCACCCGGAATCGCAGACAAGATTTTTCGGCAGGGGCTGCTTGCAGCTTTGGTTGATCTCCGCAAATCCTCGGATTCAAGTGAATCGGGAGCCCTCTGGAGGATTCCTCGGTCTAACGTGGGGTTGCACCTAAACTTATCAAATCCTGAGTCTGAACTTATACTCTGGTACTGAGAGTGCTGTGAGATGTGTGGTGTACCCATCTCTGACTTATTTCCAGTTGTTACTGGAGTTCGTCAAGGGTGAGTACTGCCCCCCACACTTTTTCCAGCACTTGTAATGGACTGGATTCTGGGTGAGGATGTCGGAGAGTATCAAGCTTGCGGTGCAATCGTTTGGGAATGTCAGGATGTCTGACTTGATTTTTTGCAGTTTGATGCAGTCCATGTTGGCGGGAGACTGGATATCCTGAGGGGCCCTCTGAGGTGCTGAATGAGGAGTCGGAAGCCGCTGGGATTACGGGTTTCCCGCTAAAAAACTAAGATCCAGGCTTTCAATGGCATTCTTGGATGCTGTCTATCTTTGTCTGTCCCATTTGGTGGTGAGGTATGTTGAGGTCAACGGAGAGATTCATCTTACCTTTGGCAGTGATTATTCATGTCCTGCTGACTGAAGCCAGAGGTCGAAATAGACACTTGGGAAGTCATGGATTTCACTGGATTCATGGGGGTGTGTGCGGTCGGTTACCTGTGCGGGGGAAGGACGAAAGTCCGAGTCTTCAGGTCTTTGGTGCTTCCAGTCTTGCCTCGCGGATGTTTTGACTTGGACGCTGACCAGGGAATCTGAGACGGAGACCTTCAATTCCATTGGGTCCCCAGGTCTCTTCACAGAATCCTTGGCTATCAACTGGTGAGGACTGTGTCACGAGCCAGTTTACTGACACTCAAATGAGATTTGTTACCTGCATCGTATGAGGCGTGCAGCTGTCGGACTGTTGTGGACATGTGGCTCTTTCCTGACGCTGAATCCTGCTCATCAGATTCGTCTCAGCGAGGGAGCCTCTTGAGTGGTGGAAGCCAATGTGCTGACCACGTGCCTCGTGGTTCAGCAGGGTTATCGGCATCCTCAAGATGGGGATGGCCAGAACGGAGCTCTGGAGTGGAGAACGCAGGAAAGTGGACAGAACGGACGGAATGCAAGGAAAGCGGAAAGTGACACGCGACGCGTTGCTCCGAGCGCGTGCTCCCATCACCTGACCTGAACTTGCGAGTATCATGCACTGGTTCTCATTTTGTTTTTTTTTCATCGTAACCTGTTTTAGTAGTTTGTGTAAAAATGATTCCATTTTATCCCGTTATGTCGAGAGACCCTGGGACTGTTCAATATGTTGTTAAGATCGTGTCCGTTGTGGAAGAAAAATAATTATTCCGTCTTGTGAAATGTATAATATGCTGCTCAACCATTTTTCTGTCAATGCAAGGTGATGAATGCCCATTTTCTCATTGTATGCTTTCAAAAGGTTTCAACTCCATTGCCAAAGCAATTGTATATTAACGAGTCGTTTTGTCACCACATCTCAGAGTTGTTTCATCAGAAGGATCCTGGAGAAAAGATCTGACCCAGAGATGGAGGCAAATTAAAGTGTTTTCTATTAAAAAGAAACTGTTTATCACGCATTGAAGAGAGGAAGCAGCCCACATACTTTCAAACATGTACTGCCCTAGATGAGGGGAGCCATTTGCCCTGTGAATCGACTGCTTGAATCGGATATCGAACCACGAATGAGTGGCGAGATGGTTTGATTGTGTTCCCGACGCTCGCACACAAACCATATAATGGTGTTTCTGCCAATTGAGAGATTGAGGAACATCGAGTGATATGTTTTCTGCTAAGATTTTCACAAAGCCCTTGTCTCTGCTTTGGTTCAGAATGAGAAATGACTACCAACTCCCTGTTTTCTTATCTCCTGCTGTTTCCTCAGGTGGGAAAACACCCATAAACAACTTTTAATATAAATAGTGTTTGTCCAAGAGAGACAGAGAGTTTTTTTGGACTTTGCTGCTAAAAATCTGTCTTTGTGCAATGCAAACAATGAGTATTTCAACTCAGAGTTTTGATCATGCTTGCGTCTGGGCGAGTTTTCTCAACAAGTCAGCCGGCAACAGTGCGCCCTGCCTCACACATCACAGAAGTAGCATTTAGTCAGGGTTACTATGGAAGTCAAGCGTGGTTGTAATCAATCGTAAGTGTAAGTTATATGGGCATTCCAAATCCGCTCAATGCAAAGTGGATGATATCTGGTGTGGGATGATATCTGGGTTTGCACAAATATCTGCCCTCTACCACCTACACCCCACCCCCAATATAAGCAAAGCCTCAATGCCTCGGTTGCCAAGATGTGCACCATCCGGCCATGAATCCCACCTCCTAAATCGGGGCAGTTTCTGAAGATTCACACACCTTAAGCAGCAGGTAAGGATGGAGAAGTGCAATCCCAGAAGGAAAGCCATCAGACTACTGTGGTACAAGGAACGTGACCCCAGAGACGCACAGGAGCCAAGACTCGGTAACAACAGCTTCCCCTCCCTCCACCACCTCGTAAAGCTTCCTGCACACGGCATAAACTCGGTGTGCAACAGAAATACAATATGGGGTCGTGTTCGGTCATATATGGAAAAATTGTACAGTTACAAAGTATTTGTGGCCATTATTGAAGTATGGGAAGGATATTTCAAGGAGCTGTTGAACTGGGGGAGGAAGCAATGTGTGAGTTGGAGTTTCTGTAATTTTTTTTTTTTTTTTTTTTTTTTTTTTTTTTTTTTTTTTTTTTTTTTTTTTTTTTTTTTTTTTTTTTTTTTTTTTTTTTTTTTTTTTTTTATGTGGAGTTAGTGGAGATCATGGAGGGAGGAGGAGGGGAGTGTGAAGACAGCATTAGAAGATGAATACAGGAGATTGACAGGCATTGATGAAGGGTGTATGCAAGAGGTGGCCTCGTTGCAGCAGAAGGTGTGAAGGGTCATTTGGAAGGAATGAGGCTGCTGGAATGTATGTTCAAGAGGGTTTGATTCGTATTGGGAGGAAGGGCTAATTGGTGCTGAATTTTGAAGAGGAAGAGTGATGTTCAAGAGCTGGGGGAAGTGCAAGTGGCATTTACACTACTAAATCAAATGAAGGTTTATTGCACAGGATTCTAGATGGGGGATAAGGAAGAGTGCGATGGAGATCGATGGAGAGCACAGGGGTTTTAGAAAAGGTTTGTGGAATGAGGTTGGAGGGTTGCAAGGTGAAATGGCATTGGATTTGTGGACCTGGAGGAGGCCGAGAACACACCACACACGACACACACACACATCACAACACTACACACATCACAGAAGTGGCCAGAAGAAAAGTTAGGTTGGTGGAAGGGAAGGAAATGAAGGGAAGGGGTTTTGGTTGGCTCCCAGGAATGTCGGAGGAGTTCAAGCAATGAACATCGGTTGAAGACAGGAAAAGCTCTCTCTCTCTCTTACCCACTCATGTTTTTATCATGGTGATGGAGCTGGTAAAGCAGAGTGTAAAAACGAAGGCTAACTTTTTGGGAGGATGTTTTATGTGAGGAGAGTGGGCGACGATAGCAGGAGTCTAGGGGAGTGGGAAGGAGGCATTTGGGAAGGCATGGGCTGAAGAATGGATGTATGGAGAAGACTGAGGTGATTGTGGGTCGGCAAGGCAAAAGAGAAATAAATGAAGACATCGATTAGAGGGAAAAACACAATTAGGTTTTTGAGTATTTGGGGGGGCACAAGTGACTGAGGAAATGCTAAATCAGAAGCAGAGGTGCAGAGGGAGGATTCAGGTGGGTGGTGAATGCATGGCAGTAGTGTGGAGGGAGTAATGGCAAACAGAAATATCAAGGACTTGAAGCGGAAGGTTTGGGGTCTTGGTGTAATGCTGGTCTATACCGTTAGTCTGGAGGATGGTGGCACTGAACAGAG
>CM068955.1:25381116-25386116 GCA_035128595.1 Eptatretus atami
TCTTTTCCCTCATTGGTCCAGCATGGTTCGAATCCAGGTTTAGCCGGGTCTTTATTCCCAACAGTCCATTTCTTCCAGCTGGTACGTCCTTGGCAGTGTCGCTCGGCTGCATCCGATCCGGGAGAGTGATCCGGTTCGGACAAGGCGTACCGAGGGCGTGGTTCCCCGGTGGTTAAACCGTGGTGGTTATTAGGTACCCGATTCCATAGGCGGGACTCGAGGTCACGCGGTTGAGTTATTGGCGTCCACGGTCGGTTAAGCGACCCGCCGCGTCACGGAATTATTCGTGAGCGACGGCCTACAATTCCGGGGAGTCTGGTGGGAATCGACGTAACTTTCAATCTGCTGATTCCCCCACCTAGTAGTCTTCTCACCCGACCCAGCCGGCCCGCAACAATATTTATGGCCTTTCACATCGATCGATTAAGCGGTTCAAGAGATGGAGTTTTTTTTAAAGGTTTTCGGTCAACCCAATGCGGCTGCCAGATCATGTGAAGGATGACGTTTTCGTTATCATACTTTTATCCCCATGGATCGTCCGTGACAAACTTAAAGTTTCACATCCATTGATTCAGTGGTTTGAGAGAAGAGAGTTTTTAAAGGTTTTAACTTCAATCCAGCATGGCTGCCAGACCACGTGACCTATGACATTTTAGTTATCAAACTCTATTTAGCATGGGTAGTTGATCATATGTATGAAGTTCCGCATCGATCTGTTTATCGGTTTCGGAGAAGAGAATTTTTAAAGGATTTTTTTTTTCAATCTAATAAGGCTGACCGACCATGTGACCTATGATGTAATAAATTTAAAACCCGACTCAAGCTGGGTAGTCCATCACGTATGTGAAGTTTCGCGTTGATTGGATAAGGTTCGTCTTTCTATCCAACATGGCTGCCACACCACTTCCCCGATGAAGTCATCATTATCAAACGTTATGCCCCAAGGATAGTAGATCATAAATATAAAGCCACGTCGACAGGTTAAGCAGTTTGACTGAATTTTTGAAAGATTTTCCTTCAAACCAATATGGCTGCCACACCACATAACCAATGACATCATAGTTCTCAAACTTTTTCTCCCCCGATGGGTTTTTTTTTTCTTTTTGAAACTTTTTCTTTCCGAAAACTTTTTTCCCGGAGAAGATTTTCAAGGTTTTGTTTTCCCAAAATAATATGGCTGCCAGACCACATGACCAATGACATCTATTTAATTATCTCGACAAATTTATTCGTAGATAACCCACAAAAAATTGTGTTGATTGGACAAGGATATTGACGCCTCTAATTAATGACATCATCAGGTCAGGTCAGGTATGGGAGCATGTGCCAGAACAGCGCGTTGCTGCGTCCACTTTCCGCCGGTACTCCAGGGGCCTCCGTCTGGCCAACCCCCAGGCAGATGCCAGGCCCATCCCATCTCCTTGAGATGATGGTCAACCTGCTGCAACCACGAGGACGTGGTCGGCCCACTGGCCTCCTCCACTCACGAGACTCCCCCGCTGAGAGAATCTGGTGAGCAGGATCAGCGTCAGGAAAACGAGCCACATGTCCATACAGCCGCAACTGACGCTCACGGACTATGCAGGTAACAAATCTCATCCGAGTCTCTCTCAGCAACCGCTCGTTGGACACAAAATCCGACCAGCGATAGCCAAGAATTCTCCGAAGAGACCTGGTACCAAAGGAATTAAGTCTCCGTCTCAGATCCTTGGTCAGAGTCCAAGTCTCGCATCCATAGAGCAAGACTGGAAGTACCAAGGACCTGAAGACTCGGACTTTCGTCCTCCCGCACAGGTACCGGCAGCGCCACACCCATGATCCAGTGAATCCATGACTCCGCAGGCCCGACCCAGACGTCTATTGACCTCTGACTCACAGCCAGCAGAGACATGAATATCACTGCCAAGGTAAGTGAATCTCTCCACGACCTCTACATCCTCACCACAAACAGACACAGACAGGACAGCAGCATCCAAGATGTCACCGAAAGCCTGGATCTTAGTTTTGACCCAAGAAACCCGTAATCCCAGCGGCTCCGACTCCTCATTCAGCACCTCGAGGGCCCCAAAAGGATATCTAAAGTCTCCGCAAAGATGACTGCATCATCTGCAAAATCAAGGTCCGAGATCTTGACATTCCCAAACGATGCACCGCAGCTTGATCTCTCCGACATCCTCCCTAAAATCCAGTCCATACAAGTGCTGAAAAGTGTGGGGGCCAGTACACACCCCTGACGAACTCCAGTAACAACTGGAAATAAGTCAGAGATGGTACCACCACACTTCACAGCACTCTCAGTACCAGAGTAGAGTTCAGACATCAGATCGATCAGTTTTGGTGGCACCCCACGAAGACCAAGAATCCTCCAGAGGGCATCCCGATTCACTGAATCGAACGCTTTACAGAGATCAACATAGGCTGCAAGCACCCCTGCCGAAACTCTCGTCTGCGTTCGGTGAGGACACGAAGAGCAAGGATACGGTCAATCGTTGACCTCTTTGGTGTAAAGCCTGACTGCTCTGGACGCTGGTGCTCAAGCAGATGGTGGCGAACCCTATCAAGAATTATCGAGCAAAGACCTTGCCCGGCACTGAGAGCAGCGTCACCCTCGGTAGTTGTTGCAGTCTTGGCGATCACCCTTCCTTTCCAGAGAGGAACAACAAGGCCCTCTTCCAGTCAGTTGGGATGATGCCTGTGTTCCAGGCAGAGCACAAAACTGCATGCAACGACACGAGTGCAGCATTTCCACCAGCCTTGAGAAGTTCAGCATGGATGCCACAGATCCCGGGAGCTTTGCCCCGTTTCAACCGGTTCACCGCAGCCCGTGTTTCCACAAGCGAAGGTGGACCACAGTTGATTTGAGGGTCAGCAACAGGGATTGTAACACCCTTGACGTCCAACTCGACAGCAGGGGCATCAGCTTGGTACAACCGCTCAAAGTAACCGCCCACGGGCCTTCACTTCAGACTCCTCTGTCAAGAGCCTACCACTCTCTGCTCTAACTGCAGTGCTCCGAGGGATGGGCTTGGATGAACGCAATGCGCGAATTCCCCTGTAAGCGGGACGAGAATCACCTGTCCCAGGTGATGCTCTACCCCCTCACAGATTCCTCGCACATAGGCCTCCTTGTCCACCCTCAGTGCACGTACAGTTTACGCCTCAGCTCCCGAACAGCTCAGCTTTGCCATTCAGCCTGGCCTGCGACTCTGGTCAATGGTATCCAGTGTCCCTTGAGAGACAAAATTCTTCTTTGCCCTGCGGTGAGTTCCAAGACATCCACCGGCAACATCAAGGATGGTGGTCTTGAAGGCACTCCACAACTCTTCAGGACCCCCAAAGCACCAGACCCCCCAGTGTCCACTCAGCCTGTTCGCAAACTCTCAGCTACTCCTCATCCCTGAGCTTGCCAACATCCAGCCTAGGCTAGGATGGTACCATTCTCCAGGATTTAAGGTGCAGCTTTAGAGTTGCTACAACAGCCTGTGGTCAGTATTGAGGAACTGAGCACTCCGGTAGACCCTGCAGTTCTGGATCATCCTCCAGCGACCGTCAATGAGGACATGGTCAATCTCCTTTGCCGCCACGCCAGCGTTGGAATACCAAGTCCAGCGATGAGCTTGTGGGCGCTGAAACCATGAACCAGCCACCCTTAGTCCATGACTTCTTGCAAAGTCAAGAACTTAGTGCTATTCTGGTTCATAGTTCCTGACCATGGGGACCAACACACATCTCATAACCATCCCTATCAGTTCCAGTCGATGCATTGAAATCCCCAAGACTAGAAGTGTATCTCGTCTGGGGCACTGATCAACACAGACTCGAGCGTGCGGTAGAATGCGTCCTTCACGGTGAGATCACTCGCCTCAGTCGGAGCATAAACAGAGACCAGGGAAATGACACCTAAGGAGTGACGAATCCTTAATCTCATAATACGCTCGTTGACCGGTGTTACCTCAATTATCATTGGGGTCAGCTTATTGGACACAGCCACAGCAACTCCTTGGGTATGGCAACCATCAGAGCGACCAGACCAATAGTAGGTGTAACCACCCACCATTATCTCGCCGCAATCCGTCTCCGAACCTCAGAGAGAGCTGCAATCCCGATGTCAAACGCTTGAGCTCAGATGACAACAGAGACAGGTGATCATCCTCTCTTAGGGATAGGACATTCCAGGCACCCACCCGAAGGACCGCCTCAGGTTAACCCAAGGAGACGCCGTCTGGTGGACGACACTCAGCACCACTCCGACACACTCTCCCGCAATCTGACCAGGGATGTTACCCGTGGTTTCCTCCTATCATCAAAGATTGGGGTCCGAAGGCTTTGCCCCAATCCCGTCATCCGGTGAGCTGCCCTGCGAAGGGAAGCTGCACAGGAGGTACTCCCACGGAGTGGGTTTTCAGATTTTTTTGCGTTTTTGTGTTTTGCGCGAATGAAGGATTTTACGGTGGCCGGAGTGCAAATCCTGCCACCAACCTCCTAAAAAAAGTAACCCAACTGCAGGAGGACGTCCGCAGACACAGTTGGGCACTAGATATGGATGGCCGTTGGCTCACAAGGAGCTCCTCCGCCCTTTGACAGGTTTTGTTTTTAATCCTGCTGGGTGTCCATATCCAAACACCCTCCTCACCAGAAAACCTGGTAGGGGAGACGGTTTAGTCGCCGACAACCCGACCATGAACAGGTTAGTACAGGTTTACATGGTACCTGTAGCAGGTCACAGATCTAACCTGACCTGACATCGTGAGATGACATCATCGTTATCATGTTATTCCCCATGGGGACTAACTGACGTGTGCCAAGTTTCAATTTTATTTTGTTTTGCGGTTTCAGAGAAGATGTCCAAAGTTTTTCCTTCAATTCAACTTGGCTGCCATAGCACGTCACCTTCAACATCATAATTATGAACAGAGATGGTGACTCGAGTCGGCGACTTGGAATCGAGTCGCACATTTTGTGAGACTTGACTTGAGACTTGAGTTTGTCGACTTGTTGAC
>CM068955.1:25391116-25398448 GCA_035128595.1 Eptatretus atami
AATTGAAAGCAGGTCGGTGGCTCGTTTAGCCTCTCCTTCAGTCTTTTTATGTTTTCATTTTGCATCGAGGTTCGTGGAGGATCGAGAACACAGAATGAACGAGGACATAACAGAATGAAAATAACAGTGGAAAAAGTGTGAGGTGGAGATGGGGACAAACATACATTAGCAGGGTAAAGGGACAAAATGGCAGGAGACTTTGAGAAATAAAGGACATGGAGAATAATGAGAGCAAAGGGAGGGGGAGGAGGACACAGGAGGTGAAAAAGCTCGATACAAGTGCAAAGTCTCAGTCACAGAAGTTGAAGGGGAAAACTGGGGAAGAAGCAGTGAATGGATAAAAATAGATGAAAAAAAAACAAAAACCAAGAGGAGGGTGAGCAGTGTGAGAAACCCAATAACCTCAAACCATGGAAAGGGGGGGGGGGGGCTTGGGAGGGTTAATGAAGGGAGAAAAAGATAATGTGTACGGATGGGAGATGACCTGGGATGATGTTGAACAGCTGTCTAAAGTACTGGAGAGAAGCATGAGATTGAACAGACTGGGGAGGTTACACAGATGTCTCGTGGGTTACTGGAAGTCCACATGCACCCTGCAGAAACTTGGGGGGGGGGGGGGGGAGGGGGAGACAAACTACAGAAAAGTCAGAGGGTGAAAGACCAGAAACGAGGCAGGAGAAGACAGACCACCGACATGTCTGTGACTTTAGAGTGATTGCCGAGAGACTGCTTCTCATGAGTCTGCCAGCCAAGCGTCAATGAGTCTGGCTCGGATCTGGCTCTCCAAAATATACTGTCTAGGGTTCACAACTCTGAAAGAATTGTAATACATCGTTTACTTTATCTTTCCAGGTAAACGAGCAATATAATTCAGCAGCCATGGACTCCAGGCCAATCACGTTATTGAAACCAAAGAGGCGGAAGGTGACTGTGGACCGAGGAAAGTGCATCATCTGCCAAAAGGAGGATGAACAGAAACAGAGGCACAGCTCGATCCAAGGACTTAAATCATTCTTCGTTGCTCGCAAAATAAGGAATGATGCCAGAATATGCATTCAGCATGATTGATTGGAATCGTTGATTCAAGTCAAAGACAATAACGAACTTGAATTCATCAGGCCACAACCTGATCCACTGTGGCATCAGAACTGCTACTCATCATTTACGTCAACAACAAATTTGATGGTTTTGCAGTCGCCTGTCGAACCAGAAGCTGCATTGTCTTCGACAAGTCAAAGACTACCTCAAGGATCATTTGACTTTCAAACATTGTGCTTGCTCTGTGGCTTAAGGTCTTACAAAAAGAGATAGGACTTTGGTGAAGGTAGCAACTTTCAAATTCGGAAAGAGTCTTGAGAGAAGAGCCAAAGAGAGAAATGACACTGAATTAAAAAGGAGAATCAGTGGCGACTTCAGCAAGCTGACTGCACTAGAGGCAAGGTACCATAAAGCTTGTCACAGCCAGCAAGGCAGACTGCAGCAATCGGTTCAGCACATGTGATGCCACATTCGAAGAACTTGTTTCTTACATAGAACCTGAACTTGCGAAGGGCAAAGCCTCTGATATGAACTACATGCTGAATCGTTACCAGGAACTGATAAAACAATACATGCCACAGGACGAAGCCAAATTCTCCATGCACCAAGGCCTTAAGCATAAGGTTGAGACGAGGTACAGCGACATCTTATGAGTTCAAAATCTTGGGCACCGAAAGAAACCAGATTTGGTTTTGGCAAAGTCCATCGAAATACAGGATATCATCAACAAAGTGGCAAAAATGAAATAAATGTTGACTGCCACATAGGTTGCAGCAGGTATCCAAGTGAACTGTGGTGAAGCCTTTACCTCTCGAGGAGTTATTCTCTTCCGTGCTGCATTAATATTGCGTACAGCTCTCGAGTCACAGGAAGGAATATGCCGCCGGCCTCTAAATCCTCAGGATATCTCAGCTGAAAATACAGAGAAGCTGTTAGATGATGAAGTGTACACATGTATATATTGGAGACTCGCAACAAAGATGATGTAAAACAGACTGATAAAAATTAAATCGGCATATTCTTATCCATTGGCCAGGACTCCGTCGATGCTGCATCATCAGGCCATTGTCGAACACCTAAAAGTTGGGGTCAGTCTACATCAAATTATACAATCAGAAGGTATGGTTAAGCAACTCAATAAACAAGATCACTGCATTTGCTACGACGAAGTTTGCAGAATCGATACCTTTTGGGCCAATCAGCAACTTGACAGCGAACTGCATATTCCTGTGAACATGGTCACAGGAAAGATGACAAGATCTACAGGTGACAATTTCAACAGGGCGACTGAAACAATGAGTGACAACAGGGCGACTGAAACAAAGACCTACAGGTGACAATTTCAACAGGCGACTGAAACATCATGACATTGTTGATATGGTCCTCCACCAGGCTGCTGGTGATGGTGATTCCCTGCAGAACTTTGGAAGCATCAATCGATCAAACATTAGACGGAGAAGTATTCACAAAAAAGACTAACTCACTACTGGTATTCCACAGTGTCCAAATATCGGTGGGAAAATCCGAACACAAGGCACCTCCTGGATAAGGTGAAACTTGACTGGTTCACTGTCTGCACATCAGAACATGAGCGTCGGCGTGGTCTTGATCGGGATTTTATCCTGTTGCGACAGATGCCATCAAAAGTCTTTGGAGTTGCGATTGACAGAGAATCACCACAAACAATGCCAGGATGGACAGTTTACCATGCTGTTGTGACATGCAGTGTCAATGTTGTGAAGATCAACATTGGTTACTGTCCGATGATATCCACTACAGCAGCCGAGTTCAACACTGCACCTGCAGTCTGCGTTCCAGTCGCTAGGTCAGAATTGGACGTGTACCGTATACGATGAAGCTATTTATTGCAAGGCTCAGATGATTAAGTGGAGAAACCCAGATGAATTTGACAGTGATCATCTTGAAATGGGACGCATGCACTGTGCACTGGGTTTTATGGGTTACACAGGTCGTGTGCTGCAGGAAAGTGGTTTTGAGGACATTCTAGTAGAAATTAATGTGTATTGTTCAGCAACAGTCAGTCTTGCTATGAAGGGAAAGGCGTACAATCAAGCAGTTTGGTCGAAATCGAGTAAGCTGATGAATAAAACAACGAACTGGCTTAAATGGATGGCATTTGCATATGCGGTTCAACCAACAGAACTCGCACAACATGAGAAGAATATGATCCTGGAGAGGGCTGAGCATTGCCTCGCGGCATTTGAGGATTTCCAGCATGCATGTGGCAAAGGCAGAGATGCAGCTCAGAAATCCCTCGCAGATTTCTCACAGTGTGTCCAAAATCTGCACCATCTAATGGAGAAATTTGTGAGGAAAGGCAAAAGCTCTTCGGACACGTTTGTCCTCTGGGAAAACTACGTTTCAGATTTCTCACAACTCCTCCGAGATGACATCGATGCAAAACGGGATGACAACAAGTCCTTGGAAATCGAATCATTTGCAGTGATGATTCCAATTGCCTTTCAGTGCGGACGTGTAAACGATGCGCAGTGGGGTTGCATTGGCATTGCTGAAGCAAGACTTCTCAGAGAGGAGAAACCAGAAGTGCACCAAGCTCTAACTGAAGGCCAAGGTGCAGTTTACCATACTGGGCGACCATTCAGTGGAGTTCGGCATGACATGGCCATTGAACAATCACTAAACAAAGACTGCAGCAAGCACAGACAGATTTATGCTGAGGATGAGGCACTTGGAAGATACGATTTGACCGCACATCTAAAAGCAGCCGTAACCGTCCGGACAAAACAACTGAGTGGGCTGCATCACACTGACAGTGGTGACTTGCACAAGGAGGCTACCAAGAGCCACATTACAGCTGATGAACCCACAATCCAGGAAATCATCAACGTTGTTAATGAAAGGACGGTCAACCCTTTCCTGATTGAGTTCGGCATTACTCCAGATAATAGGCAACCTCTTGTAAATATTTCCGCATCACTTGCATGTTCACCCGAGGAAACTGAGGCAGTTTGCAATGTACGTGAAAATGGCCGAGTGCAAACAAAGGAATTTGTAACCAATAGACTGATAAAGGGTGAGACAGACTTTCATGATCCGATTAGGAAACAGAACCTTTGCACGTTTGCTACTCTCAATGAAGGAGTTGTTACTAAAAATAAACAGGTGATACAGGCATTGAATATTGATCGCCAAATATTCAGCAAACTGGCAATCATTACACAGTCTCGCGATGTGGACGTGAAGGAATGTATGAATTAGCACTGGTTCCACTTTCTCTCTTCAATCAAGATGGGTCTCTCAGAAAGACACATAAAAATTGCCAACTCCCGTGCCTTGAAAAGGACCATGTGACTGGTGAACTTCCAGCATCGATTGAGCCAACGCTGGGTGTGATTGATCTCATGATGTTGCTCAGAATGGTCTGAACTGACACCACCTTTGGTGAGCTCTCAGATCAGCTGTTGGGTACCGTTTTTGGTCTGAAGTGCCAGTATATTGCTGTGGTGGTTGACAATTATACAAATGAGGAATCAATAAAATCAGGTGAAAGAGTCTGCCAGGGTAATGTTCAGATGCAAGAGATTCAAAAAAAAAACGTGACTTCTAACACCACTTCCAAAACAACATCTGAATATGTTGTCAAATGCAAAGAACAAGGCAAACCTTGCCGACTTGCTTCGATGTGATTGGATCATCAAGTTAGAACTCAGGTTAAAACCTGGTTTTGAGGTATATCTTTGCTGGCGGATTCCATGACATAAATCGAGCAGTGAAGGTGGTTCTTGGTAACCACAGTGAAGTACCGAAGCTTTGGTCAGATCATGGAGAAGCCGATTCTCACATGCTCATTCACATTGCACACGGGAGATACAAATTGGGAGTTGACCAGGTACTTCTTTGGTGTCTGGATTCAGAAGTCGCAGCCAGGTGTCCACGATACTGCTGGTTAATTGGCTTGAAAGAGCTGTGTCTAAAGACCGGTATACGTCAAAAGGAAGAGATTCGTTCCAATGCATATTGTGGCAAATGAACACGGACAATGTATTAGCCATATGCTACCAGCGATTCATGCAGCCAGTGGATGCCATTCAACCGTTGCCTTCAGTGGCATTGGGAAGCAAAAATGGCAAAATCTCGTTGAAGAGCACCCTGAATTACATCATGGTGTCAGATATCTTGGAGACGGTCCTTCTGATATCAACTGGAAACCGAGGCCATGGTATCACGAGTGTCACTCTACTGTGGAAAGAAACAAGTATCACTCGATTTAGTTTGGGACGAATTGCTTGCGAAAAAGTACACAAAAAATGAGAAATTGCCACGAACAATGGATGGTTTCCGTTTGCATCTCAAAAGGGCAAATAATTATCAGTCCTTCATATGAAACCGTGCAACATTCCCATACCTCAAGGTATCGCGTACCTGGTATTGGCTTAATGGTTCGGGTGGCAGGCCTGGGATCCCAGGGTCCCGAGTTCAATTCCCGCTTTGCCATTTAATTAATACCAGCTGGGGTTGACTCAGCCTGTCATCCTTCCAAGGTCGGCAAAATGAGTACCAGCTTCCTGGGAGGATCGAGCTATTCGAGTATCCTGCGTTGGAGTGGCGACCCGTCCAGGATTGTGCCTGATAGCCGAGGAGACTGCTTTGGCAGCACCAATGCTCTGGACAGAGTATGGTACCCCAATGGATGGAAGGCATCACCTGTTGATCATGGGTAGATGTTTGATGATGATAGGCACCTTTTATCAAGCATGATGTTGCTTCCCCCAGCACCCAAAGCAACACTGGCATTTACTCAATGTGGTTGCCAGGCTGATTGTTAAACCCACAGATGTAGTGTCTCAAAGATGATGTTGTGTGTTCTGATGTATTCAAATGTAGTGTTGACAACTGCAGCAATCGGGAATTTAACATAGATGACTTTTCCTCCGAGTCAGACGCACATTCGGAACCATGAACTAGTCTCTCGTATCCTTGGTGACAATGGCTGTCATCAAAATTGACATGGCTTGGTGACATCAAAATCGCCATTAATGTTACATTGAAAACTCAGGCTTGAACAATTTTTCCAGACCCTACACCCCCATACAATGTACATTTTTGATAATCTGGATATATTTGCTACTAAATGGCACTTTCATGAGCTGCAAAGACAGAACAGAAAATTCACTGCGAAAAAAAAAAAATATATATATATATACACAGGGGGCTGCAAAAGTAGGTATACAGTAAGGTATACATTTTGTTTTCATTACTGTATACCTACTTTTGCAGCCCCCTGTATATAAAACGTGAAAAAATATACACTTAGTCATTGTTCTTTTCTTGAATAAATATCTCGAAAGGAAGATTTTAATGTTTGTTGGTGCCCTTTTATGCTCGATTGGTCTCACCCCTCCCAATGACATCATCTCGACCTTGGGTTCATACATGTACGGTCTGACAGCACCTTCTACATAATGATTTTGACTATAGTCTTAATCTGGGGATTCTTGACCAGAAAATTATTCGTCAAATTCACTTTCTGACGAGTCTGAAGCGAGTTGTGTGGCCATTATCCATTGCATGATGACAATCTTTCCTTCAATTATGTCATCGTGGTTTTCTGGAACGTTTAGAGGTGGTTCTCGAGGGGTTTGCTTTTTTAACTGGAACACCTCAAATCATTATGAGAATTAAAAACCATGTTCAGTTCTTTGTTTATGACTTAAAAATCAATGTTTGATTTCTGATCATCAATTTGGTTTCAGACCAGGTCACTCTACCCTGGATATGCTGCTTCTGCTCAACAATGGATGGAGGTCCTCAATGCCGGACATGAAATCAGAGCCATATCCCGAGACATATTGTTGCGAATCTGGAAGCCATGAGCACACAACATTCAGGTTCCTATAGCTTAGTTATTTCGATAAGTATATTGTTTTTCAGTTAGGGTCTCGTCCCTTGTTTAATGGGGTTGATTAAATGTAAATGCGCTGCGTAGTTATTTTGATAGTTAGGGTTTTTCTTTCGTTTATTTACACCACAAACAACAACGCCAGCATCGTTTCACCTTCATCTCGCTTCTTCCCACTGACGCCATCGCTCACGTGCGTGTCAGCACGAATGTGGGTGGAGTTTACGAAGGCTTGACGTCTCGCGAATCTTCGGCAAATCGGGGACGGGGCGGAGAATCAAGGCGCCCGACACCCCTCCCCCCCCCGACCAATGATGGAGAGACAACGGATTACTACGGCTCTGCAGAGAACAACGACGAGAAACCCTCTGCTCCCGGCATTCTCTGCGCGCTCCCTCGGGGAAAGGTTATGC
>CM068955.1:25439911-25459631 GCA_035128595.1 Eptatretus atami
TGCAGCGGAGGACGACCACCTCCCGCCCCGAGATTCAGCGACGTAAACAAGAACGACCATTGGGGCGGGGCTGGAGAAAGCAAGGTCAACCCCCCGCCCCGGGAATTTCCCCGCGCACTGGGGAGGGGGAGGGTCGAGCGCACCGGAGCGTATAAAGGTAGCTTGCAGCGATGCAGAAAGGGACGAGACAGAGAGAGACGAGACTTGAGGAGAAGCAAAGGGAAGGAAGAAGCGAGGAGGAGCATCATCTCGAGCGACCCATCTCGTTCTAGCTGGGCTCGGTCGTCATCTCGCTGGAGTGCTCGTCTCGGGGAACCTGTCTGGTCTGGTCGCGCGTCCTCCTCATCCTCCTCCGCCTCCTCTTCCGCGCGAACGCGAGCTTGGGCGATCACCTCGTCTCACCTCGGCTGGGTTCGGTTGCGCCGCACCAGTCCTTCCGTGACCGGAGCTCCCGGAAGGAGGGAACGTCCAGTCACGCGTTCGCGGCCAGGTAGCCAGCCATCCTGGTCCTCAGCCCTACTGTCCTCTGGGCTGAAAGTCCTAATAAAGACCGGGTGGTCCAATCTTTGGTTTGATGTGTGTGTGTGTGTGTGTGTGTGTGTGTGTGTGTGTCCGTAGGCCCATCTGGTAAGTAGCAAAACTGTGAAGTGCTTGTGCTGTATATATTTGCATTGCCTTGCTTTAGTCGGTTTAGTTCTGCTCTTTGTGTTCCCTTCCCTGCCTATTGTATAAATAACCCCCCATTTGTTAAATGTTTTCAGCTCGTTCGTGTCAATTCTTTCATTGACTTAGCGTGTTGCGTGCCGGGGAATTAGCAGGCCACTGCCGTGGCCGTTGTAACGGGACAATCGGGACCGATGGTTCTCGGCGATTAAACCGCTCGGAATCGCACACGGAACGAGCGCGCTAAGCGGCTCGTTTTCGTACGAGTTCTGTCGAGGGTGAATTTCCCCGGTAGTTGAACCACGTGGGTATTTAGGTAAATTGAAATTGCAATCGACCCTACCCCACGTGGTCTATCCATTGGCGAATTTCGGTCCGATAGAGGACCCGTATTCTCCGGAGCTTTCCGGAGAAGTACGATCTGAATTCCGGGCGATCGGTCGGGCCGACCTGCGGCTCCGTCCAGCGGTCGTGCTCGCGGTCGACGTCCCGGCCCCGCAACAATATAACAGAGACAGGTGGTCATCCTCTCTTCAGGATAGGACATTCCAGGCATCCACCCAAAGGGACCACATAAGGTTGACCCAAGGAGACCACCGTCTGGTGGACGACACCTCAGCACCACCTCGACACACACTACTGCAATCTGACTTGGGAAAGTTACCCCGTGGTTTCCCTCCCATCATCAAAGATTGGGGTCCCGAAGGCTTTGCCCCAATCCCGTCATCCGGTGAGCTGCCCTGTGAAGGGAAGCTGCACAGGAGGTACTCCCACAGAGTGGGTTTTCAGAATTTTTTTGTGGTGTTAGAATGTTTTGCGGAATAAAGGGTTTTACGGTGGCCGGAGTGCAAATCCTGGCACCACCCTCCGAATAAGAAGTAACCCAACCACAGGAGGACATCCGCAGACACAGTTGGGCACTAGATATGGATGGCCGTTGTCTCAAAAGGAGCTCCTCCGCCCTATAACTCTAGTCCACTTGGACTTTTCTTTGACTTTTCCATCCAGCTGGTTTGTAATTGTTCATCTTGTGTGTTGTAAAACCATGTTAAGGAAAGGGAGGGGAGAGAGCAATGGAGCAGATGGTGGGAGATGGCATATAGCACGTAGGCTGTACAGTCACGACTCTGCTTCCAGAAGCAGGAGTCCCTTGGACCCTCCAAGAGGTGGGAATGTCCTCTGATTCTCAAACTGCACCTCTGAGCTCCTGGAGCAATTCTACATCCCCATAACAATATCTCAGTGCCAGCTAAACACATTCTGGTTGGTTCCTCAACAATCTCTCTGGCCACGACAACCACCAGTTTAAGCCCAATTCCCTTCTTTTGAATCACAACTCCGAACGGAAGAGTTATGGAGTGGGCTTGCTTATCACAGCCATTGGCACACCTCCCCATAACTATCTGTGGCTCAACTCTCTGCGAGGACTGAATCACCTCTGTGTGAAGCCACAGTACATATTCTATGCCAAATCCAATTCATGTTTAATTTTCCCACGTGCCATTCCCGTTCAAGCTTACACATCTTCCACCTGCAGTTCCATTTTGTCATCCTCAGGGTCAAACTTTCAAAATGATGGCGTTGCCAGGCAACATGGGGTCCCTCCTCCCACCCCACCCCTTGAGGGACAAATTCATCCAAACGATATATTGTTACGGATTTGGAAACCTTGTGCACACAAACAGCCAGAGTCCCCAAGCTTATTTATTTCAATAAGTATGTGTTTACAGTTAGAATCCCCCCTTTGTCTCATGGGAATTACATGTGTGCGCTACGAATTATTGTATAGTCAGGTTTATTAGATCTTTTAACAACAACGCCCATCTTCGCTTCTTCACTATCGGCCTTTCCCACGCGTGTGCGTGTCAGCACGTACGTGGGCGTGTCAGCACGTACGTGGGCGGAGTCCAATGTGCCAGGCGGGGTTTCTTCGGACGTTGGAGTCTTGGATTTCACTCCAAATACGGGTATGGCGTGCCCCTCTCAGCCAATCGGAGGGGTGCGAGCACGTCTGCTCACCTTCTCTCCGAGCTGGGGGTATCAATAAAGGCCGCGGCCACCATTTCTTTTGGGGGGTGTGTGTGTGTCTGTGTGTGGGCCCGTCCGATAAGTAGAATTGTTCAGTGCTTTTTGTTGTACATTATTTGCATTGCTTATTCGGATAACTCTGCTCTGTTCTCCCTGCCTATTGTAAATAAATATCTGTTAAATGTTCCAGCTTGTTTCTGTGTTTCTTTCATTGGCTTAGCACGGTGTGTGTTGAGAAATAGCGAGGCAGTAAATTGTTCATTTGGACCGACAGGCCTCGTAATCTCCGCTCGGGTTACACACGGTTCGGGCACGGTAACGGCTCGTTCCGCTCGAGGTCCGTCGAAGGTGTGAATTCCCCGGTAGCTTTGCCGCGTGGGTAATTAGGTATATTGAAGTTTGGCAATTGACCCGACCCCACGCGGTTGAATTATTGGCGATTCATGGCCTGCAAGGGACCTGTGCCTTTCGGACTTATCCGAGGGTCAACGACCTCAATTCTGGTGGAGCCGACTCTACTGCTCCCTCGAGCGGTCGTGCTCGCCACAGATACCCGGCCCCGCAAAAATATCGATGTTTATCCTCATCTCCATGTCATGAATCTCGGGTGTGTTCACTTACCAATCAGCTTGTCGAGCGCTTGCCAAGTGGCTTAAGCACTCAAGCAAGCACCGTGAGAAACCGTTGATAAGGAACGGCTGGCTTGGCAAGCGCTAGCAATCCGCTTGGTCACAACACCCCATTGGATATCTCAACAGCATACAGTACATAAAAACATTTTTTATTAATGAAATCACAGTTTCCTTTCCTCTGCATAATGAGAATTAACGTCACGTTAATTGGGCGGTGTATATTAGACAGCTGCTGCGATCGCTGTGGACAAAACGCGCATCACCTCGTTTGAGTTGTCATCAAAATGTCATTATTTTTTTCCTCGAAACGGCATCTTCATTTAATGATTAGAAGATGCGTTGTTCAGTCTTCAAATGTAAACGAGGCCTTTAAAACAATCTGAGCTCCGTGAAGAGAAAAAAGATGGCGGCGATTTCTGGACGGCTGGAGGGCGTGGCCTGTGTGGGCGGCGCTTATGACGCACAGACAAGAATGGCCGGCGATTATGACGCACAGACAAGAACTCTCTTTCGAGTGTGGCCTTATGGCTGCTGTTTGCATCATCGGTTAGGGACGCAGCTATGCCACTGATGCAGTGTTCCTACTACCAGTACGCTGGCACTCATTTTGCCGACCTCGGAAGGATGACAGACCGAGTCAACCCCACCTGGTATTCAGCGGCCAACGGGGATTGAACTCAGGACCCGAGGATCCTAAGTCAGCCACTCTAATCGTTAGGCCAACACCAGGCTTTTTAGACACGAACTCAGCTTTATACACGAGATATCAATAGAAGAGTGGTGGTGAGTTATTGCAATTTCCTGTTAATACAAGTGAGCGGGGGTGCGCCATTAACGCGCCCTTTTAACGATAAATGCAAAAATCGAAAATAAATTTCTCTTTGTGGTCCCAGAACCAAACGAAGACACTCGGGAGAGCGCAAACCTCCGCCCCGATCCACGAGAACAGACTGGGCCCAACACGTGTTTCAAACATCAGGCTCGATATTGTTTTTGTCCCTCTCGATGATGAAGAATCACTTCAAAAATTAAATAATTCTCGTATCCCGATCCGGATCCGGATCTTCACCAAAATCGAATCAGTTCGTCCTTGTCACACACCGAACGTGTCCACAAAATTTCATCCGGATCCGTCCGCAACTTTTTGAGATCGTTTTCTGGAACCATCCTTCCGGTGCACGCACGACGGCACCTCGCGTGCCCCGAAGATGGCAATCTCGAGGGGTTTCTGCGCATGCGCGCCGAGCATTCTGGGGCGGATTACGTCACGTCGGATTACGTCACGTCGGAAGGGCCGCGTCGTCCACTCAACAGGCTTCGGAGGAAGAAAAATTGAAAAACATAAAAGTACACAAACAAGTTCAAAATTAAATAAATAAACACTAAATGTGAAAAAGAATAAAAATTTGAACCTGGGGTCGGCTCGTCACGAGTTATGATGAGTTTATATAAGGGCCATCTATTTATTACGTACTCCTTGGAAAGAGAGGTGCTCAATTGAAGAGAGAGAGAGAGAAGGTCGATGGGACGGATCAATCCTCACATGGAATATGGGCAAACAAGACACCACAGCGGTTCTCAAAACTCATTCATTCCCATTTCATTCGCACTCAGTAACCTCCAAGTCCTTCATTGCACTAAACCTCGTTGTAACCTTCACGCAGGGCCCAAGTCCTCGGCGTCCAGATTCGACGTCTCAAGCCACATTCGGAATGCAAGCTTCCCATCCCTCACAAGGAACCTCCCAAGTCCCAACCTCTCTCTCCACCTCCACAACCCCCACTCTCCCCACACGAATGGCTCCCTCCGCTTTGCCTCTTCATGACGCCACCGCCGTTCTCAGCTCCGTCCGTGGCGTGTCCACGTGACCCGCGTTCGGCCAATCGGGACGCTTTGGACGACGGGAACGGCTCGCGGGAGGGAGGGGGAGCTGGTCGCGCGCGGAATCTCGGGCTCCGCCATTACGAGCGCGCGCGGGCGGTGGCGGCGCGAGCCCCGTGGAGGCGGGAACCGCGCGTCGTCCGCTCGGGCTCGCGCCTGTGGAGATCTTAATATCCCACGGGGAGGAGTGAGTTAAGACGAGGTGAACGACGGGTTCGGAGGCTTTGGTTGACCCCCGCCCCCCTCCCTTCTTTTTCACCAACACGGTCCTGCCTTCGGGGCGCTCTCGAGGTGGGAACGAAGATTAAAGAAGAAGAAGAAGAAGAGGTGGCGCTAAAGGATCGCAGGAACAAGACGATCGGAAAGAAAAGAAAAAGAGAAGGAAGACGAAGCTTTCACCACAACACACGGCTGTGTACGCACGGCTGAGTGTCGTCTCGTCAAGTCGCTGCCCGGTGGTGGACACAAAAAAAAAAAAAGAAAGAAAGAAGAGAGGACGACGAGGAGGAGGAGAGTGTGAAGGGAAGGGGAAGAGCTCGCCACAGGCCGGTGAGGGAGTGAGGAGGTGAAGAAAAGAGAGCACGGAGAGGAGGAGCGAGGAAGGAGAAGGCGACGGCGGCGGCGGCCTGAGAGAGGAGACATGCGGGGAGTATGAGCGCGGCAAGCTGGGTGGCGAATGGTGCCAGCTTGAGGATTGCCATTCGAATCTATTTTCTCTGGTGAGGGTCGGCCTGAGGGGGCACTTGTGGAGAGGGGGGTGGGGGGTTCGGTTAATGTGAGAGACAGAGTGAGTGAGTGAGAGGAACTGAGAGGGAGACGAGACGGGCAGCGCCGCCCCGGCATCATTAACAGCGGCATTTTCTCTAAGTGATGATTTTTTTTTTATTTTATGTTATTTTGTTAAAATTTATTTTCGGCTCTTTCATTGTTTCCTCTCTGAAATCTGATGAACGAGCCGTGACGGTGTTTGTGCGTTGGCAGGACGGCCTGTTTACCGCGTGCGGCCCAAACAAACCTTGTGATGCTCTTCGTGATTTTTTATGGATTTTTGTGTTTAAAAAAAAATAAATCGAAACAATAAATGAGGATTTAACATGGGGTTGTACCTCGGGGTCGTTGGGAGGGGTGTTAGGGGAAGGGAATCCCCCCTCCTCCCCAACCCCACTTTGGCCTACTCTCCTTTGCTCGTGCCCCCCTGCCTGCCCACCCCCTTTGGCCTGATCTCCTTTGCTCGTGCCCCCCGGCCTGCCACCCCCTTTGGCCTGATCTCCTTTGCTCGTGCCCCCCCCTGCCACCCCCACTTTGGCCTGATCTCCTTTGCTCGTGCCCCCCCCTGCCCACCCCCTTTGGCCTGATCTCCTTTGCTTGTGCCTCCCCCCACTTTGGCCTGATCTCCTTTGCTCGTGCCCACCCCACTTTGGCCTGATCTCCTTTGCTCGTGCCCCCCCTGCCACCCCACTTTGGCCTGATCTCCTTTGCTCGTGCCCCCTGCCCACCCCACTTTGACCTGATCTCCTTTGCTCGTCTCCCCCTGCCCACCCCACTTTGGCCTGATCTCCTTTGCTCGTGCCCCCCCCCACTTTGGCCTGATCTCCTTTGCTCGTGCCCCCCTGCCCACCCCACTTTGGCCTGATCTCCTTTGCTCGTGCCCCCCGCCCACCCCACTTTCGCCTGATCTCCTTTGCTCGTGCCCCCCTGCCCACCCCACTTTGGCCTGATCTCCTTTGCTCGTGCCCCCCCCCCTCTGTCGCTTGGCCCGCAGGCTGTGCTGCTCGACGTCAGAGTAACAGTGACGTCAGAGCGGTGAAGCACACGGTGTTTGTGTAAACACGACGGTTCATCGCGTTGCCCAACTTTGCTCATGCCAACGTATTTTGTGAATTAAATGGATCTTTCGTCGGAATTGTGTTTGAAACGGGCAGGACCATTGTGCGCGCGACGGCTATTACTTTCACGTGTTCTTGCACTTTGTGATAACTGTGTTTAACCCAAGTAAACCGACCCTGTTGCTTCTTCCGACCCCAGGCTGACCTGACTGGCATCAAATGGCGTAGGTACAGCTTCGGCGTGGGTGCGGCGGGACCCGTCTTCGCCTCGCCCGTGCACGAAGACCCGATCCTGCACAGCTTCACCCGGTGTCTGCAGACCAACTTGCTGGCCGTTTGGCGACGGAATGGGTCGCCGGGTCTCAAGGAGCTGTGGATCTACTGGTGGGGCGAGCCCCCCATGCTCGCCGAGGTCATCCACCCGGAGCTGCGTGGTGGGTGATCCATTCTACGTGGCCGGATGCCTCGCTCTCAGAGTTGCTGTCGTTTTTGCCGAGTTCTCACTTTCTTTCCTTCTTTACGTACTTCCTTACTGTTTGCTGTCGTGATCCTTACCTTTAATTGGTGTCGTTTGCTTGTTAACCTGGTCACTTCAAACGTTTTGCCTTTCTCGTGAACCCGATGCATCGTCGTTCTGCTGTCCGGGTTCCCACTGTCCAGTCCGTTCACACAGCTGCCTTATTGTGGGACTTATTGTGGTTTTGATCGCTCGTCACCGTGTGTAGCCGGCCTTCCTCTGGACTGCAAAGAAACGTGCCGCTTTGAAGGAGGCTTGTGTTTTCCAGATGACAATGTGATCACCTCCGCCGCCGAAGGTGGAAGCAGGTTATGTTTTCACCCCTTTCTCTGTCTGTTTGTCTGTCAGTTTGTTTCTGTGCAGGATATCTCAAAAAGTTGTGTATGGATTCGGACGAAACTTGCTGTACATGTTGGGGGTGTGCCAAGGACGAATTGATTCGATTTCGGTGAAGATCTGAATCTGGATCCAGATCTGATAATTTTTTCAGTGATTCTTTCACCATTGAGAGATCGGCTGAACCGATAGATAGCCCGATATGTCAAAAATGTATTGGGCCAGATATGTTCTCGTGGATCAGGCATTGCGTGGCGGTGGTACGCGCTGTACCGAGTGCACGTGTGGTGTTGTTCTGTTTTCTCCTTTTCTCTGGACCCTTTTTCAGAGCGTACATGTTTTGTATGTTTAATTGTGCAACTTGTTCTCTTTCTTTTCCCTTTAAAAAATTTTTTTTTAATGAATTATTTTTTTATAAACTTTCACTTGACCCCCATTATGAGGCTGTGTGCAAGATTGGTGATGTAAGCTTGTTTAAATGTTTTTATCGTTGGACACTGCCCCTTTTGGGTGGTGTTCCGTGGTACTACCCTGTGGATATGAATTTTGTTTTTTCATATTGATTTGGCATTTTCCTTAGTTGTTTTGTTTGTCATACCTGCAGCACACTTTGTCTTTCTTGTACGTGATTCACTTTTCTCCATTCACGTGCTTTGTGCCGGTTGCACACGTGCTGTCCCGTATTGGTGCACGTACGGCCGGGGGTGCGAAAGTCTGAATGTGTGTCCTTTGATTTTGTTTCCTGGATGTTGTTCGTGTTTGGGGTTCGTTGGGAGTTGAGGACAGAGAAAATGGAAGGTGATGAGGGTGGGGGTAATTGAGTTAATTGCTTGTTAAGGTGTTGTCAGTTTAAACTCGTGTGCTCTGGATTTTTCGGGTTTGTTATTTCTCTTGAACAGGTCATCGTTTGTACATCTCGTGTTATTCCACTTGTTCTGCATTTTTAACCCTGGTGGAGTCATCGGTGGAATTTAGGAAAATTTTCGATGATGTTTAGCGTCATGTTGTGTAAGCTTAATTGCAGGGATTGTGGTTTCGATCGTGCCCAGTGGAAAGGTGTAGTGTGCCCGTGATCCACGCGGTTAACCCTGCGGAACATCGGCCCTCGGGTAAGCTGAGTCTCCGGTCTCCCCGGACCTTGAGGGAAGAGTTGGAGAAGAGCGAGAAGCTTTGCGCGTCCTTTTCTGGAGTCGCGGCCTCTCGCATTCACCTCGTACTTTCGGCACAGAACGGATCATGCTGCGATCGTGTGGCCAAAGGCTTTGCCTTTTCCAGGGAAAGCATGCCGAGACAGGAAGAATTGGCGTCAAAGCTTCCTGTGCCTGGCAAGTTGGCAAACGTGCATGGGGACTGGTGCTAGGGTACTTGATTTATATCGCATGGGTGTTTGTAAAATTACCTTTGCACTGTGTGATACTGAACTCGTCAAAGAAGCCGTGCTTTCTCCTTTCCTGTTGACTTCACTGAAATGCATGTGGAATTTTTTGTTGTTGTTATTCTTGTTCTTTTCCCCTGGGAGTTTTGCCTGGCGAGGAATTAGACGAACCTACTTGACGTGTGGAAATGGTTGTGCGTTTTCCTTTCTTCATCTTCAAGCACCCGTTCTCATTTGTGAGACAGTGATTTGACACCGAATGCATCGTTTATGGAGCTCGTGCGAGGACGTGATTGATCAGGGTTTTGGTTAAATCGGTCAGTTGCACGTCTAGTTTTCAACTTCCCAGTCCCGCCGGCGTGCACTTTGCTCGCTCTCACTTCCACGACCATATGGTTGTTGTTTCCATGCTTGTTTGCAAAGGAAAGGTGGAGTTTGCCGTCGAGGGGAGCGGCAAACGTTCGTCTCGTGCAGATTGTGCAGCCCTACCCACAGATGTACGGCCTAGTCCATGTGCTGTGATAAATGAGATGGTTAGTGGCACGCCATTCGAGCAGTTGTTTCCACCTCTTCGCTTTGGCTCTTGCTTCCGTTTTCTGAACCCGTTAAATTCCCGTTTTTTTTTTGGCGTTCCGCTCCGTTCTCTGTTCTTTTTTGGCTTGTTCGTTCCTCGTTCAAATTGCTTTTCTTTTTCGGCTTGTTTGGCTCACGGTTAGCAAAAGTTGCATTTCGTACACACCTCGGCTCGGGCACGTTGATTTTAAAATGTTCACCTTTTTATAAGAATGGGACGTTAACGAACAATTGCCTCAGAGTTGGTCCACGATGAACTTTTGTAATTTGCTTATTATCGAAAGAGTATAATGTACCACCCTTTTTAATCCCACCTCAAATCCAGGAAGATTCTTCTCCACTGACCGAGCTGTTAACTTTCTCGAGTACAACTTTCAGTTTCCCTTTGAATGGTGCAAAGCTTGCTACGATGAAGTATTGTATAAACGAGCTAATTACCCGCAAACATTCCACTTGTGCTGCTGCCTGTTGTCATTGTCCTGTGTTTGAACATGACTACAAGTGTTTGTTTTGATTTTAATTTATTCGATTTTGTTCCTCACCATGATGGCGCTCCGTCACGTCTTGCAACCGAGACGCTTGTTGCCCTTACCCGACTGTTCTTGATTCCATTTGATGGCCTTTTATTCATAATTTATCTTGCTGCAATTTTGCACATGTGTATGATATGTGACGATGTTTCTCTCTTTGCCCTGGAATTCATTCTTCTGCTGCTTCCCCCCTTGCTCCTGCTTGAACCAAGATGGTGTTAGTTTGAGCATACGGCCTTTGGAGACTTACATTGGGAAAGGAAGTGGGATTTCAGCGGCTGCTTCCGTGGTGCAAGCGGTGGGGGAGGGGGCTCGGGCCTCGTCCGAAGCTTATTGATTCCTACCAGGCTGCGCGAATGCTCCATGACGCTCGAGCGACTCGGCGGGGATGAAAGATTACGTGGTAGGCAGGCAGCTGCCAGCCGGGGTTTGTCGCCTCTTGGGCCGGGTAGACCAACCCGTGCCGCGCACCATTTGGGTGGCAGGCTAACTTTTTTGCGATGTTTTGCGATTCCCTGGCTGGCATTTAGTTGGCGTATTACTACTGGTGCATCTTTTGCAAGGAGGAATGCTTTTCTAGTAGAAGTACCGATGCAGTTGCTGGCTGCTTAATTCCGGCCTCGCAATCTCTGTGCCGACCTCTTAATGCAACGCAATCAAGGTGTAATGAGCAAACGAGAGCAGTTTTAATTGCGTCATTGGTTTGTCCATTGCCTCGTTGATATACAAGTATGATTCTTTTCATTTGTCGGGATCTCTGAGGCCTCCGAGACCTCTTAACCTGTGCTGTATTTTGATTTATTTTTATTGATCAGTTTTCATTTACCCTGAGGTTGTCATTTTGTGCAATGCAGGTGTGTAAGTAGGTAAAAATTTATTTGGTCATTCCATTTCCATTTTGTGCATTGACGGTAAAAGTTGTTGATTGTGGCAATTTGTATATTTTTTTTGTTGTTGATCTGATGCAACCTTCTTTCAATTACTGCCTTGCAGCAAAAGGCAATTTTTCTGACCTGCTCTGACCAGGCCTTTTGTCTACTTACTGCTACTGTGGGGTCCACCCTTGTATAAATGACCATTTTGGCAGGAGGTGAAAGCTTAAAGATGGTCGACGAAGCATTGAGGAAGACGGTTTGTAAGTGGAGTTGTCCGCAGAGTTTTCCTCGTTGAGATTCATCCTCTGGTGAAGTGTGCTGGAATGCGTGCATATCTGTGCTTTGAGTGCGTCTGTGTGAGCTTCCCGCTGGCAATGGCACAAGTGACTCGGTGTGCATGCTGGCCAGGCCGGTTTGGCTCCCAATGCACGCCCTGGTGCTGTGCCACCGATGTTCCACAAGTTTTGAGGCTGTTCGCCAGGTTGCTTGTTCCATACTGACCATAATGTTTGAGTTATTTGAATTATTTGCAGGAAAACAACAAACTGTGAACATTTTGCATGTCCCCATTGGAAAACTCTGACGCTTTTGCCTGGATTTTAAGTGTTGGTTAATGTTGTGTAATGTTGTGCACTTTTAATATTGTGCTTTCCGACGTGGACCGTTTATTCCCTCCCGTTTATATTCCATTTGTGCTTTGCTTGATAAATATTTACAAATTCAAAAAGGACCTTGATTTGGAATGATTCCTTGTATTGTAACTTGGCAGTCTGGCATTTTAGTTTTTTATTTTATTTTTGTATACAGTGTAGAGGCTCGTGGAGAAGCGAGAACAGAGAACAAAACAAAAGGAACAGTAGAAAGACGGGGGGGGGGACACACACCAATTGCAGGATTGATGGACAAAATGGAGGGAGATTTGGACAAATGAGGGCAAAGGGACGATGCACAGGTTGGACAAGTGGATACTCTCAGAAAGGAAAAACTGAAAATTTCAAAAGTGGGCATGGAGAGGTTTAATGGAGGTAGAAAAAATGTTTTTGGATGGGGATGATCTGAGATGCTGGTGAACAGCCATCCTGAAGACCTGGAGGGAGGAATGAGGTTGAAGAGAATGTGGAAGTTGGTTACACAGGTGGGGGGGGGGGGGGGGGGAGGGAACAAATAAGTGGAGGTGAGCAGTGATTCTGGATTTAGGTAGTTTCACCAGAAGGGGGTTGATGGTGGACCGTGTGTGCCCTTGAGAAACCTGGAGGGTGGAGGGGGAGCACAGAAAGAGCTGCTGTGGTGTTGTAAAATGGGCACAACACCAAAAGGGGGCACAGAAGACAGAGACCACCGACCTGCTTTGGTAGCGATTACTGATCTGTGGTGTTGTAACATTACTTTAACTGCACCGTTTTGTGCAACGTATAAGTTACACTTCAGTAGTTGTGTTTGTGTACTTTCCAATTTCGCTGTTTGACATGGCTGGTAACTTTAGTCTGAAAATGCTTCCCCTTGGAGTCAAGTAGATATTATAAATATATTATCCTTGTTAACTAAACACAATTAACTTGCGTTTCCCCATAATCCGTTCATGACAGACAAGCTGGTTCCTCAAGTCAAATTCTCGTGTAACACAATAGGTTTTGCACATGTTGTTACCTCCGCCACCGAAGGTGAAGGAAGTTATATTTTCACCCCTCTCTGTCTGTTTGTTTGTTTTTGTGTAGGATATATCAAAAAGTTGTGGACGGATTCGGATGAAATTCGGTGGACAGGTTGGGTGTGTGATGAGGAAGAAATTATTCGATTTTGGTGAAGATCTGGATCTGGGTACGAGAATTATTTGATTTTAAAAGTGATTCTTCACCATTGAGAGATTGGGCCCAAAACGATAAATAGCACAATATCTCAAAAATGTATTGATTAAGCCCGATAGGTTCTTGTGGATCAGGCATTATGTGGTGGAGGTATGCACTCCACTGAGTGCCCTTATAGTTTACACCTGTGACCGTTTGTGATTATATATGTATATGTATATATATTTATATATATATATATATATTGGCTGCTCTTAGAGCACCCTTATTCTGGACATTTCCATCTGTCTGTCCGCGAAAACTTCTGGTCAAGCCTAGGGGCTAAACACTCAACCAATTCCAATGAAATTTGGTAGGTAGGACCAATATTTTTGGCAATCGTGTGCTTTCGAATATGGGACCCCGGGCCTAGCAACGGCATAGCAACGGCCCTTTAAAGTGGTCAAAAAAATCGAAAAAAATATAAAAATATATAAATCGAAAAATCGAAGCTTAGAGTTCTGTGCGCAATCTATCTAGCTCCCTTCATGCCAATTTGCAGCCCTAAACAAAATTATTTGTATGAGGAGAGTATATGGTTTTAACCTTGGTTTTGGGCGAGTATATGTCGAACATTTCAGAAACGGTTAATTGCGAATATCTCTAAGAGAAAGTGTGATTTTGATGAAACTTGGGTGAAATGTGTACAATGTGGCTAGCATGTACACAAAATGAATGGTTGCTATGCACACCTCCGTTGCTTAGCAACAGCTAACATACTTTATCGTACATCGTATACTTATTGTGGACTGTACAAGAAAATCAATACCTCTGAAACTGGACCTCCGAGGACTGTTTTTTTTTGTGCCCAAGGAGAATGTCTGACGCGCATCATATAAAAAATAAAATCTTTAGCGAATAGATAAATGGAATTACCAGGGCTGCCATTTTGTTAGAGTCTCTTTGGAAACATGCCTGAAATTTCACAGGCGGGTTTCTGGGCGCAAACTAAGAGGCTGTGATAATCATATTTATTGTGCTAAATTGATTGATAGCATGTACATGAATATCGGCTAGTCGCGTCGGCCAGCTTTCCATCTAGAGTGAGCAGCCATGTCGCCTACGGCTTGTTTATATTTGTATATGTATATTGTATATATATATATATATTCTATCTCTATTATAATACCAAGCTTGCACACTAAAAACTCGGCTCGCCGTCACACGATCCCTGTGAAATTGCTGTGGCACTTAGCGGACATGCCGACAATGTTTGGGAAGTCTTGGCGTTCCATAGTACCACTTGCATTTTGCACAATGGTATTTTTGTCATTCCCCATGTACGGTCTGTCATCTGCTACCAGCTATGTTTGTACTGCTATCCCGTGCATGTGCACGGGTATCGCTAGTATATATTTAACCTCCGCCATCGAAGATGGAGGAGGTTACTGTTTTTTCACCCCTGTCTGTTTGTTTGTTTTGTTTGTTTGTGAACAGTATTACGGAAAAACTCCTGGACGGATTCGAAGAAACTTGTTGGGGGATTAGGTATGGTCCAAGGATCATGCCATTAGATTTTGGACTTGGCAAAGTCATTATGGCCGCTATGGCGGCCATTTTGAAAAAGTATTGAATTTTTGTTTTTGCATTTCTACATGTTTTAAGTGATTTTCCAACCAAAAAAATAATTTTGTTAGAGAAAAAAAAAAGAAATTTTGCAACTTTTTTTCAAAAAAATTTCGATTTTTTTTTTTTTGGCATTTCTACATGCGCGTCTATCTAGTTTAGTTTATTCAATCGTGGTTCAGTAGAGTCTGATCCGTTTTGACCTACAATGGAATAGGATATCAGGTTCACTTAAGTGACCCAGCAGTATTGGCGGCGGAGGTTTTGCACTCTAACCGAGTGCTCCCCCTCTAGTTTGTATATGTATATATTTATATTTGTATATGTATATGTATATTATATATATATATTTATATTTGTATATGTGTGTGTGTGTATATATATATATATATATATATATATATATATATATATTATACAGTATCTGTATATTTATATTGTTGAGGTCCGGTGGCAAGAACGACCGCTAGGTGGGGAAAGTTACGTCGATTCCCACCGGACTCTCCGGAATTGTCGGCCGTCGCTCACGGAAACTCCGTGCGGCGGCGGGACGCTTAACCGACCGTGGACGCCAATACCTCCACCGCGTAGCGTAGGGTCTTTTTTGTCTGGAACCAATTTACCTAATTAACCACCGGTGTCGTCTACCGGGGAACACACCCTCGGCACGTCTTGCTCGAACCGGGTCACTCTACCGACTGCGGTAGAGTTCAACTACCGACTACCACCTCCGGTTCGGGTGCAGTCGAGCGGAACTGCCAAAGCCGTGCCGGCTAGGATGAGCAGATTAACGGGAACAAAGACCCAGCTAACCTCAAATCCGAACCATGCTGGACCAATGGAAAGAAAGGACGGAAACGAACTGGGAACATTTCTACAATTGTTTTATTTACAGCGAGAAGGACACAGAGCAAGCTTATCGTGGATATACAGGAGATTTACAATGATCGAAAACACTTATGCAGTTGTACTTAGCAAACGGCGCCACACACAGACACACACACAGACGAAAATAACACCAGGTGAATTCTAAGGAACCTCGCAGTCAGGGAGAGAGACGAGCTGGGGTCGCGGCTCGGTGGATACCTGCACGTTGGAGGGAGGGGTGCTTTGTGGTGCGGCACCTGCCAATGGTCGTGCAGTCGGCCCGCAGTCACACGTGTGGGGCTCGTGTCCGCGGAGGAACCCGAGCGAGCAGAGTGGAGTCTCAGGGCGGGGATCAGGGTCGCGGACAGGACCCAGCGAGAGACCCGGTCGAGGTCGGGTGTCCTCGTCGTTATCGGAATTGACCCAGACGGATCGTTCCACCAACGAAGACGGCCATGCACCACCACCCACAGACTCGTGAAAAAACTCTCAGTCTGTCAATCCTCCTCGTACACCGAACCAAGACTCCAGCAAAACTCCAACGAACGCCCCGAATGCAGAACTGAACTGAGCCTTTTTGACTGAACTCCTTGAACGCGTGTCTCAGAGGGTCCTTTCGTAGTCCATCGACTTCCCTTGGTCAAAACTGACGTCGCTGTCCGCCCTGATTGGACGGGGCTCCCATGGGTCCGCCCTTTATGTGCGGGGCCTCGGCCAGGCACCGGCAAGGCCCGCCCACTCCACGTGTGTTTGGGGAAGGTGAATGACGGTGCTGCCACACTTCGTACGTTTGGGAAAGCCGAGAAGGAACTGGAACAGCGAACGTGGAGATTTTGCCTCGGAAAATGAGTTTCTGTAGACAGCGGGTGAACAGTGGTATGCTGTGGCCAGCGAACCGAGGGCTGCAAGTGCTAGGAAGGTACCGTGTTTCCATAAGAGGGGAAATAAAATGATTTATTAACCTAAGTAAATAAACATCGGCAACGCTCCTCTTCGATTCCCACGAAACACGAGGAGGGGTTCTGTCTACACATATACTTAACGGATAACTAACTTCGGGGCACCTGTATGTTTGAATTCATACGGTTCCTCGACCATAACAATATGTTATGTATATGTATATATATATATATATGATAACAATACATGTATATATTTATATGTATATGTAAATGTATATATTTATCTAATGTATATGTACATGTATATTTTATATTTATATATGTATATTGTATATGTATATATATTTATACATGTATATATATTATATATATATAATATTATATATATATGTTTATGCATGTATCTGTTTTTACATATATCTATATATATATATATATAATTGTTACGGTTCCCCTGGAAAATTTCGCAAAAAACACCATAAAGGTCCGTAGGTGAGATATATTTTTAGTACATGTGTAGTTGCCCAAACCCATTGTATAATTGAGGGAATTAATGTGATTCTTCGGGCTGCGTTATCCTTTGAGTTAGGCGTTTTTCTGTTCTAAACTTTTTTTCGAGCCACCCACGCCACAACAAACAACGCCAGCAGCAAAACCTAACCTTCACCACTTCGTACGCAAACCTCACATCAACCGCCATTACCAAACGCAACCAATGGCCCATCGAACACCGCCGAAAAACCTACACACCTTCTCCTACGGCCATTCCCGCACGCACGCTGTGGACGCCTGAGCGTCCGAGCTGTCTTCAGCGAGACACGCGAGGCGCGAGTTGCGATGGCGGGGTTTCTGAGGAGAATTCGGATCAGGAATGATGCACGCCAATCTGACCACCCAATCAGGAAGCGCGGGCGGCTTGGCCCGCCTCCATAGACGCGCCTGACGAAAATGCGGCATAATTGCCAAATTTGAGGATCAGGAATGATTACACGCCCCCTTTTTCTCCGTCCAATCGGCGAGCGTGGCTCCGCCCCTGAGGTCGTTTGATCCGTATAATTGTACATATGGTGGGCTTCCCGAAGCCGATAAAAGGCGGCTAGTGAGGAGCTCGAGCAAAGTATCGTAAGGAGTGGTCGGTGGAGGAGTATCGAGAAGTAAATCGAGGAGTGTCGGTGGAGCAGCAGATGCGGTGGAACAGAAGTCGAGCAGTGTCGGTGGAGGAGTGTCGGTGGAGGAGCAAGTATAGTGGAGTGAGAGGAGTTGAGCAGTATCGTGGGGGCGAAGTCAAGTATCGGCAGTGGTCGGTGGAGCAGCAGATCGGTGAGGCGAGGATCGGTGGGGCACGACGGCTGGCGGAGGCCGAACGCTGACGGTGGACCTGAGGCTCGCGTCGCGGGATTCGAGCGAGCCAGCCATCTCCCTCCCCGAGCATCAACAATTCCCCCCTTATTCCGTCCGCCGCTGAAGAGTGCGACAAGGGGCCCCGTTCCACTTCCACCAGCAGGTGCCCCACGGAACCGCCGTGCAGCGACATTCTGCGGCTCGCCACGAGGGCGCGGGTAGGAACCCTTCGGTCCTCGTGGGCCTGGCCGCCTCATCCAGGTCCCACGCCGCATTTAGGCCACGGGCCCAGTCTGACTCCTTGCCTTTTGAGGGGGTCTTTCCTTTGCTTCGGTGTGAATGCGTGTTGGTGGCGGCCGTGTCTTGTAAAGGTAGTAACTGTATAAGTGGTTCCGTGTGTCGTGTAGTCGGTTTTAACTCCTTTTATCATGTCATTTCTTTTGTTCAATGTGATATATGTGCAATCGTTAAATTGTGGACTGTAAATACATGCTGTTGCTTTTACGTGTGCTATATGTGTGCTCCGCGTGCCGCGGATAAATGTGCATTGTGTGAACTGTTTTCCCGTTTCGGCTTCGTCTTTTCTTTAATGACCTCCATCCTGCTTCAACGTAAGGGTTTTCGTAGTGGTGTGCAAAACGCCGCCGGTAAAATATCTGAACCGTCGAAGGTGACGAATAACACCGCTCGTTATCCGCGATAGTCGGACCCGGCCCGCCCAAGCGGCTCGTGTCGGAGTCCGACCTGCGGCGAGGTACGATCGCCCGGTTTACATTCCGCGTGGGGTACTTAGGTAGGTCGATTTGGCGAACAAACCCTATCCTACGGCGGGTGGCCGATTGGCATACGATTGGTGGTGAGGTCGAAAGGCCCACCGTGTGATGGATCCCGCGTTAGCCGGGGAGGGTCGCGACTGAATTGGTCCTCCGGTTGGGCGAGGCGGTCGCGTTCGAGTCGCGTGGCCGAGGCACGCCGACGGGCGCGAATTCGCACTGGGTGGTACAGGAGTGTGATTCAAATCCTCCCGTCTCCAAGCTAAATTTCATAAGGGAATCGTCAGGAGGAGCGACCCCCGATTCCCTCCCAAATTACGAGCGATTACTTAACCCTTACGCTGGAATAAGAATGGCGTCTCAAGGCGCGCGGGTGCCGGGGGGTAGAAATGTATATGTGTAGTGATGTGAATCCATGGTCCAGGATGTCGACGCCCGAGGCAGGACATTGGTGTGCGGAACAGTTTTCCCCCAAAACCCCCTGGGAACCTCCAGGGCCCGAAATGGGCCGCGGCAGCGCAGAGGCCGCGGCGTATGACACCCCCTCCCACCTCATAATCCCCTCCCAGCTCCAGCGAAACCGGGCGAATGTGGCGGATCGGCCCTGCTTTCGTATTCGTTCATTGCACACATGAATGGAGAATGATCCACCAAAGAATGAGGGGGGGAATGCACAACAGATGGAAAACAAAGTGGATGGAATGATCGAAAAAATGGATGGAAACGCACTCAAAAATGGAAGGAATGAATAACGAATTGACCGAAAAAAATGGATGGAAACGCACTCAAAAATGGAACAAACAAAAACGAAATGAAGGAAGAATAAAAGAAATGCGGGGTGAAAACGCCAGCAAATGGGCCGGCAGCCTGCAGGCGGCATGAAAGGCAAACAACAAGAAGTGCGTAATGGCGACGCCACGTGTGGGGAGCGAATGAAGCTGGGAAGGGGTGGCAATCGGTTTGTCAGGCCCGCGGTGGAAGGGGGTGGAGATAAAATATCCGGGAGACCGTGTTGGGCGAGAAGTGTGGAGTGTGACGGAAAAGTGACGGTACGAGACGGCGAAAAATTAATTGGGGTGACGAGAGACGTGCAACGAAGGAAATAAAAATAGTGGAGTGGTGAGGAAGACTTCAAAGACATGACGAAGAGAGTTGATAAGCTGGGACTGGGGTAAAAAACGGAGACAGAGG
>CM068955.1:25459656-25479701 GCA_035128595.1 Eptatretus atami
TTAGAGTTCTGTGCGCAATCTATCTAGCTCCCTTCATGCCAATTTGCAGCCCTAACAAAAAATATTTGTATGAGGAGAGTATATGGTTTTAACCTTGGTTTTGGGCGAGTATATGTCGAACATTTCAGAAACGGTTAATTGCGAATATCTCTAAGAGAAAGTGTGATTTTGATGAAACTTGGTTAGCCCAAACCCGTGTTTAGAGGGAATATTATGGTTTGAATCCATTCGGGCTGCGACGCTTCAGTTAGCCGTTTTTCTTTTGCTGTAGTTTTGGTTGGCAAAAAAACAACAACGAACATACCTCAACGATCAACGCCATTATCACTACAGCGACGCCACCTTCCAAACTACGACCCACATCTATCGCCCACTCGCCATTCAACGAGCCACCTGTGCGGGGGCACGTGCAAGAACAAAAACCAACAAGCTATGTGGGGTTTTCCCGCCTAATTTCCCCGCTGATGCTTCGCCTGAATCCCCCACACAGCATTGTGTGAAGCGGGAGGGGTGCGGCAGCCTCGCTCCGATTGCGTGGATGCACGCGTGAGGAGGTCGGAGTGGGGCCGCCCCTTCGAGAGCTTTCTGGAAACGCCCTCGAAGGAAGGAGGAGCCAAGAACGGGGCGGAGCGAAGGGCGAGCCGCCCCTACAAAAAGGGGGGCCGTGAAAGAGTCGTGGTTGGTTGGTTTGTTCCCTTGTCCCGGTTGGAAGCAAGAGGGCTTTCGTTGGTTGTTCAAGCGATTGACAAAAAGACGTGACGTGAAGGCGACGAGAACGTCGATATCTTTTGCCTGTTCCCTTTGTCCTGAAGGCGGAATTTGTGGAGAGTTGCGGTGATCGTCCCTGGTCGGAGGTTCTGTTCGTTCGTCCGAGCTGTCGGTGGGACGACAACGTCTGCAGGCGCGCGGCAACGAGCTCGCGGACCACGCCGAGGGAACTCGAGTTCGGTCGCCCAAGGACTTGACGGCTCAGGGAAGTTCGCGCACTTCATTGGTCTTTGGGTTTTGTGTAAATGTGTGTGTGTGGCGTCAGTCTTGTAAAGTAGAACTTGTTTTAAGATGTTTGTAATAATTATATCGGTTGTAAGCTTCTGCTTGTGTCCTTGATTTGTATGTGCATATACTACCTATGCTGTAAATACGTGCTCTTGTGCTGAGAGTGTAATAAAGTGCCTTGCTTGTTGAACTGTTTCCCGAACTTTGCTTCGTCTCCTTCCTTTATTGAATCTCCATCTTGACATCACGTAAGGGATTGATAAGTGGGTTTTAAAACATCCCGTAAATAATCGAACCAGTCCAAGGTCGACGATACCCCGCTCGAGTTATCCCTGTAGTAGCGGGAACGAGCCGCTAAGGCGGCTTCGTGTCCGGAGTCGACCTGTGCGCGTGGTACACACTCCTCGGTACGCTCTCCCGACGAGTATTAGTAAACTCGACCATTCGGCGATCGGACCCTATTTCGCTGGCGGAGGTAGAACACGGACTGAGTTCTGTGGTGAGGTTAAACCCCACCCGTGACTGGCTCCTGGGGGTAGTTCCCGGAGGTCACGACTGAATTGTCCGTTCCGGTGGGTGAGAGGCGGCCCCAATTCGAGTCAAGCGGCGATCGCCACGCCGGCGGGCTCAGAATTCGCACAATATTATGTGTATGGAACCTCCTCCCATGACCACACTCATGTTCTCATTAACAGGAACTCCCACAAAGCGGTATCAGACGAAATAAAATGACAATCTGAGTGAGATGACCTTGACTGGCTTAATAAATAACTTATCGCACACAGGATAGAGAGATAATAGACAAACAAAGAAAAGTAAGCCTGGTCCCATATGAAGTCCATGCACATTTGCGAGTCTGGGTTCAGGGCCCGTCCTCACAGTGCCTGCATGCCTTCCCCAGCCACCTCTACGTGCCCCAGCACTTGTGCCTACAAAGCTGTACCGCGACAACTCTGCACCCCCCCCCACAAAACTAAGCGGACAGGCCAGAAATCACAATGCAGCAGACAGGAACCACGAAGAGGAGAAGCCGGCAACCCAATTCCACACAACCAAGCCAGAAAGCACCCCAACGAGAACAATGCCATGGTGTGTATGCGCCCTTATCATCTGGCGTGAGGGTGCTCGAACGCACGCGGTGCCATGCCCATTGGCAGACGTCGTGGTAGAAGCGATGATCGATGGCAGTGCTGACTGGCGTGGCAAGCGAGAAATTCCACACACGGGTGGTCTTCTGGCTTTGAGTGTATCAGATGAGCACAGTATGGTCCAGTCTTCTGCTTGCTTGTGTATGGTCCTCGAGGCTGACCTACAATTGCTGCTCGGGGAGGGGGGGGTTAGCAGCGCCGATTGGCTGCAAACTAGAACAGAAGGGCCATAACAAGGACAGATTAATGCGAGAAAGGTTCAAGAATGTAGGGAGGTGGGAGGAAACGGCATTGATATTTCTAAAACACGGTAGTGCCCAAAACCTTTTATTAATTTACAGGAATTACATTACGCTTACAAGCCACTATGAAGTAACTATTTCTCATATATTCCCCATTTTAACCCCCTCGGCAGATCCGTAACAAGCATTGGAAAACTTGTAATTGTAAAACAATTAATATGCTATGCTTTCGACGATTCTTACCTCAGGTTTGTGAATTCCATTGGGTGGTCATAACTTGCCTGTGGTGCAACAACAGGTTCTGAAGGTCTTCATTGTCAGCTTTGGAGTAATTGTTCCGTGGTACAGCTTGTGGCTCCTGGTTGCATATTTCTGAAGTGTGACTGTTTCCGCTGATGCAGTGCCACAGTTACCAGTAAATCCGGTACTCATATTTGGCGACTCAAAGGATGGACAACTGAGTCAACCCCACCTGGTTGATGTGTTAATGGCACAACAGGCTCAAACTCAGCACAAAAGATCTTAAGCAGCCTCTGAACCATGAACAACACCTAGGCATAGTTTTGTCATCAAAGTTGTTCTAAGCATGGAGCAGTTTGGACTCTTTCACTGTATAAAAAGAGAATGTTTTCGCATCATTTATCACGATTTTGGCATAGAAAACTATATAATTTTTATTTACACGCTATCATGTCGACAATCAATATAACACGTAAAAGAGAAGAACAACATCACGTCTGATGGCATACATAAACTTGCACAGAGTAAATTTATTCCCCAGTTATATTTCCTTGACATTGTATCTTCTCAATTTTGAATCATTCTGGTTGATGGAATGAGGTTTACACGATCAGAATGTGGGGAAAAACCCTTCTGGCAGAAAACACTTACTCAGGCTAGTCCGCTTCGACGGCATATAATTCGCTCAGCTAAGACAGCGACCCAAGCCAAGAGGGTGTGCAAGTTGCATCTTCCTTCTCATCATTCTTTCCCTATTGACTTTTCTATCAGGTCAGGAAGATTAGGTAAGGGAGCCATGGCCAGAGCAGTGCGTCGTTGCGTCCACTTCGGCGGGGACTCCAGGGGCGGCTCCGTATGGCACCCCCAGGTGATGCCTGGTCCTCCCCATCTCCTTAGAGGCTTTGCTCAAACCATGAAAGGCACATGGTTCGCACATTGCTCTCCACTTCACGAGGCTCCCTCGCTGGAGAGAATCTGTGAGTAGGATCAGATCAGGAATAAACATGTCCATACAGGCGAGCTGACGCTCACGGTCTAGTGCAGGTAAACAAATCTCGATGTTGAGTCTCTCTCAAGCAACCGTCGTTGGACAACAAAGTCCACCAGTGATAGCCAAAGATTCTCCGAAGAGACTGGGTACCAAAGAATTAAGTTCGTCTCAGATCCCGGGTTCAGAGTCCAAGTCTCACATACCTAGAGAAGACTGGAAGCACCAAGGGACCAGAAAGATCTTGGACTTCGTCTCGCAACAGATACCGGCAGCGCCACCGCCCATGATCAGTGAATCCATGGACTCCCAGGCCCGACACAGATGTTGTTTGACATCTGGTCAACAGCAGCAGAGACATGAAATCACTGCCAAGTAAGCGAATCTCTCATGACCCCTCATACACCTCACCACAAAACAGGTAGCAGACAGGATAATAAAGCATTCAAGAGTCCAATTGAAAGTCTGGACTTTGTTTTTGACCCAGGAAACCCATAATCCCAGCGGCCCCGACTTCCTCATTCAGCACCTCGAGGGCCCCAAAGGATATCTATCGGGTCCCGTTAATGACTGCATCATCTGCCGAAACAAGGAATCTTGCAATCCCAACCGATGTACCGCAGCTTGATCTCTCCGACATTCCTCCCCAAGAATCCAGTCGTAAAGTGTGAAAAGTGTGGGGGCAGCACACACCCTGGAAAACTCCAGCAACACGGTAAAATATGTCACAGATGGTACCACAGTCCTTCAGCATCTCAGTACCCAGAGTATTGTTCAGACATCAGCATTGATAAGATTTTGGTGGACCCAACGAAGACCAAGAATCCTCCAGAGGGGCATCAGTTCACTGAATCGAAACGCTTTACAGAGATCAATAGAGGGCTGCAAGCAGCCCTGCCGAAACTCTCGTCTGCGTTTCGGTATGAAGACCTGAAGAGCAAGGATACGTCCAACGTTGGACGCTCCTTTGGTGTAAAGCCGACTGCTCTGGATGCTTGGTGCTTCAAGCAGATGTGGCGAACCTATTAATAATTTCCGAGCAAAGACCTTGCCCGGCACTGAGAAGGTAGCGTCACCCCTCGGTATTGTGCAGTCCTTGGGCGATCACATTCCTTTCCCAGAGAGGGACACAAGGGCCCTCTTCCCAGTCTGTTTGGATGAATGCTGTGTTCCAGGCAGAGCACAGAACTGCCATGCATCGACACGAGTGAGAGAAGTTCAGCATGGATGCCACAGATCCCTGGAACTTTTAACCCCATTTCAACGGTTCACCGAGCTGTGTTTCCACAAGCGTAAGGTGTACCCCAGTTTGATGGAGGGTCAAGCAACAAGGGAAAATTAGTAACACCCTGCGTCCAATCAATAGCTGATGGCATCAGCTTGGTGCAACAGCCAAGATAAACGGCCCAGCGGGCCTCTCTTCGGACTCCTCTGTTGAACGACCCCACACCCTCCACTCTAACTGCAGTACACCGAGGGAACGGGCTTGAAAGAACGCATTGTGCGAATTCCCGGAAGGTAGGATGAGAATCACTTGGACCACAGGTGATGCTCGACCGACCTCGAGATTCTCGCACATAGGCCTCTTGTCCATCCTGAAGTGCCACGTAAGTTTTACGCCTCAGCTCCCTGAACAACTCAAGCTCTGCCATTCAGCCTGGCCCCTGCCACTCTGGTCAAATGTATCGAGTGTACCTTGGAGAGACAAATTCTTTTGCCCGCAGTGAGTGTCCAAGCATCCATCGCAACATAAAGTGACCCGGTAGTCTTTGAAGGCACTTTCACAAACTCTTCAGGATCCAAAGCACCGACCCCCAAATCTTCAACTCAGCTGTTAAAAAACTCCTCAGCTACCCTTTCATCTTGAGCTGCCAAAATCTAGCTGCTTGGGATGGTACCATTCTCCCGGATTTGGCAAAACAACTATATTTCAGATGTTGCTACAAACAAGCCAGTGGTCAGTGTTGAGGAACCTTGAGGCCACTGTGGTTTATTTTTGACCTGCAATTCTTGGATCATCCTCCAGCGCGCCATCAACGAGCACATGGTCAATCTCCTTTGACAACCACCAGCGTTGGAATACCCAGTCCAGCGATGAGCTTGTGGGCGCTGAAACCATGAACCAGCCACCACCAAAGTCCATGACTTCTTGCAAAAGTCAAGACTTAGTTGCTTATTCAAGTCACAGTTCCTGACCATGGGGACCAACACACTCTCATAAACTTCCCTTATCAGTTCCATTCGATGAATTGAATTCAACCAGAAGACTAGAAGTTGTATCTCGCTGGCAACTGATCACCACAGACTCAAGCATGGCATGGAATTGCATCCTTCACGGTGAGATCACTCACCTCAGTCGGATCATATCAGAGACAAGGGAAACGACCAATCAAGGAGTGGACGAATTCCTAGTCTCCTCATATTGCTCGTGAGCATGTTATTTCAATTCATTGAGTAGCATCCGTGGACACAGTACAGCAACTCCTTGGGCATGGTCAACCATCAGAGCGACCAAGATCAACAGTAGGTGTAACCACCCACACGATGATCTCGCCGAATCCAGTTTCGAACTCAGAGAGCTGCTGCAATACTGATGTCGAAACACTTGAGCTCATATTGTTGCGAACGCAAGCCATGACACACTCAACATTACGGTCCTTTAGCTCAGATATTTCGGTAAGTATGTATTTTATAGATAGCTCCACCCCACTGTCTAAAGTGAATCAATGTAAAGTGCTGTGATGTATTTTAATAGATAGAGTCGTTTTATCTGGAACACCACAGAGAAGAAAATGCTGCAGCGGAGGACGACCACTCCCCCCGAGATTCAGCGACGGGTAACAAGAACGACCATTGGGGCGGGGCTGGAGAAAGAAGGTACCACCCCGCCCGCGGGAATTTCCCCCCGCGCACTGGAGAGGGGAGGGTCGAGCGCACCGGGAGCGTATAAAGGCTTGCAGCGATGCAGAAAGGGACGAGACGAGAGAGACGAGACTTGAGGAGAAGCAAAGGAAGGAAGAGAACGCGAGGAGGAGCATCATCTGAGCGACCCTCTCGTTCTAAGCTGGGCTCGTCGTCAATCTCGCTGGAGTGCTTCGTCTCGGGGAAGCCTTGTCTGGTCTGGTCGGCCGTCCTCCTCATCCTCCTCACGCCTCCTCTTCCGCCGCGAAGCGAGCTTGGGCGATCACCTCGGTTCACCTCGGCTGGCGGTTGCGCGCACCAGTCCCTTCCGTGACCGGAGCTCCCGGAAAGGAGGGAACGTCCAGTCACGGATGTTCGCGGCCAGGTAGCCAGCCATCTGGTCCTCAGGCCTACTGTCCTTGGGCTGAAAGTCCTATAAAGACCGGGTTGGTCCAAATTTTGTCTTTGTTGTGGGTTTGTGGGATGTGTGTGATGTGTGTGTGTGTGTGTTGTGGTGTGTGTGTCCGTAAGGCCCCTCTGGTAAGTAGCAAAACTGGAAGTGCTTGTGTGTATATTATTTGCATTGCCCTTGCTTTAGTCGTTAGTTCTGCTCTTTGTGTTCCTTCCTGGCTATTGTATAATAACCCCCATTTGTTAAATGTTTTCGCGCTCGTTCGTGTCAATTCTTTCATTGACTTTAGCGTGGTTGCGTGCCGGGGAATTAGCAGGCCATTGCCGTGGCCTTTGGTAAGGGAACAATCGGGACCGATGGTTCCGGCGATTTAACACGCTCGGAATGACCGGAAACGGCGCGCTAAGCGGCTCGTTTTCGTACGAGTTCTTGTCGAGGGTGAATTTCCCCGGTATTGAACCACGGGGTATTTAAGGTAAATTGAAATTGCATCGACCCTACCCACGTGGCTCTATCATTGGCGAATTTTGGTCCGATAGAGGACCCTATCTAACCGGAGCTTTCCGGAGAAGTACGACGTGAATTCGGGCATCGGTCGGGCCGACCTTGCGGCTCCGTCCCAGCGTCGTGCTCGCGTGACGTCCCGGCCCGCAACAATATAACAGAAAGGTGGTCATCCTCTCTCAGGATAGGAACATTCCAGGGCATCCACCCAAGGGACATAAGGTTGACCAAAGAGACCACCGTCTTGGTGGACGACACTCAGCACCACCTGACACACACTACTGCAATCTGACTTGGGAAAGTTCCGCCGTGCGTTTCCCTCCCATCATCAAAGATTGGGGTCCGAAGGTTTGCCCAATCCCGATCATCCGGTGAGCTGCCCTGTAAGGGAAAGCTGCACAGGACGGTACTCCACAGATGTCGTTTTCAGAATTTTTTTTGTGTGTTAGAATGTTTTGCGGAATAAAGGGTTTTACGGTGGCGAGTGCAAATGCTGCACCACCTCCGATAAGAAGATAACCCAACCAACAGGAGGACATCCGCAGACACAGGTTGGGCACTAGATATGGATGGCCGTTGTCTCAAAAGGAGTCCTCCGCCCTATAACTCTAGTCACTTGGACTTTTCTTTGACTTTCCATCCAGCTGGTTGTAATTGTTCATCTTGTGTGTTGTAAACCATGCTTAAGGAAAGGGAGGGGAGAGCAGATGGAGCAGATGGTGGGAGATGGCATAATAGCACGTAGGCGTACATCACGACTCTGCTTCCAGAAGCAGGAGTCCCTTGGACCTCCAAGGGTGGAATGTCCTCTGATTCTCAACTGCACCTCTGAGCTCCGGAGCAATTCTACATCCCATAACAATATCTCTCAGTGCAGCTAAACACAATTTGGTTGGTTCTCAACAATCTTCTGGCCACGACAACCACCGTTTAAGCCCAATTCCCTTTCTTTTTGATAAACTTCCGAACGGAGAGAGTTATGGCAGTGGGCTTGCTTTCACAGCATTGGCACACCTCCCACTAACATCTGTGGCTCTACTCTCTGCAGGAGAAATCACCTCTGTGTGAAGCCACAGTACATATTCTATGCCAAATCCAATTCAATGTTTAATTTCCCGTGCGATTCCCGTTTCAAGCTTACACATCTTCACTGCAGTTCCCATTTTTGTCATCGCTCAGGGTCAAACTTTCAAAAATGATGGCGTTGCAGGCACATGGGGTCCCTCCTCCCACCCCACTCCTTGAGGACAAATTCATCCAAACGATATATTGTTAGGATTTGGAACCTTGTGCACAACAACACAGCCAGAGTCCCCAAGCTTATTTTTTCAATAATATGTTTTAAGCTTTAGAAATCCCCCTTTGTCTCAGTGGAATTTACATGGTGCGCTACGAATTATTGTATAGTCAGGTTTATTAGATTTTTAACAACAACGCCATCTTCGCTTCTTCACTATCGGCTTTCCCACGCGTGTGCGTGTCAGCGACGGTACGTGGGCGTGTCAGCACGTCAAGTGGCGGGTCAATGTGCCAGGCGGGGTTTCTTCGGACGTTGAGTCTTGGATTTCACTCCAAATACGGTATGCGTGCCCCTCTCAGCCATCGGAGGTCGAGCACGTCTGCTCACCTTCCTCTCCGAGCTGGGGTACAATAAGGCCGCGCCGCACACATTTCTTTGGGGGGTGTGTTGTCGTGTTGTGGGGCCCGTCGATAAGTAGAAATTGTTCAGTGCTTTTTGTTGTTACATTATTTGCCATTGCATTATCGGATAATCTGCTCTGTGTCTCCCTGCCTCTTGCTAAATAAATATCTGTTAAATGTTCCAGCTTGTTTCTGTGTTTCTTTCATGGCTTTAGCACGGTGTGTGTTGAGAAATAGCGAGGCAGTAATTGTTCATTTGGACCGACAGCCGGTAATCTCCCTCGGGTTACACACGGTTGGCACGGTAACGGCTCGTTCCGCTCTACGGTCCGTCGAGTGTTGGAATTCCCGGTACTTTCGCGCGTGGGTTAATTAGGTTATTGAAGTTTGCAATGACCCGACCCACGCGGTTGAATTATTGGCGATTCATGCGCCTGCAAGGGGACCTGTGCCTTTCGGACTTATCCGAGGGTCAGACCTCAATTCTGGTGGAGCCGACTCTACTGCTCCCTCGAGCGGTCTGTGCTCGCACAAGATACCCGGCCCCGCAAAAATATCGATGTTTATACCTCATCCATGTCATGAATCTCGGGTGTGTTCACTTACCAATCAGCTTGTCGAGCGCTTGCCAAGTGGCTTAGCACTCAAGCAAGCACCGTGAGAAACCGTTGATAAGGAACGGCTGGCTTGGCAAGCGCTAGCAATCCGCTTGGTCACAACACCCCATTGGATATCTCAACAGCATACAGTACATAAAACATTTTTTATTTAATGAAATCACAGTTTCCTTTCCTCTGCATAATGAGAATTAACGTCACGTTAATTGGGCGGTGTATATTAGACAGCTGCTGCGATCGCTGTTGGACAAAACGCGCATCACCTCGTTTGAGTTGTCATCAAAATGTCATTATTTTTTTCCTCGAAACGGCATCTTCATTTAATGATTAGAAGATGCGTTGTTCAGTCTTCAAATGTAAACGAGGCCTTTAAAACAATCTGAGCTCCGTGAAGAGAAAAAGATGGCGGCGATTTCTGGACGGCTGGAGGGCGTGGCTGTGTGGGCGGCGCTTATGACGCACAGACAAGAATGCCGGCGGATTATGACGCACAGACAAGAACTCTCTTTCGAGTGTGGCCTTATGGCTGCTGTTTGCATCATCGGTTAGGGACGCAGCTATGCCACTGATGCATGTTCCTACTACCAGTACGCTGGCACTCATTTTGCCGACCTCGGAAGGATGACAGACCGAGTCAACCCACCTGTATTCAGCGCGGCCACGGGGATTGAACTCAGGACCCGAGGATCCATAGTCAGCCACTCTAATCGTTAGGCCAACACCAGGCTTTTTAGACACGAACTCAGCTTTATACACGAGATATCAATAGAAGAGTGGTGGTGAGTTATTGCAATTTCCTGTTAATACAAGTGAGCGGGGTGCGCCATTAACGCGCCCTATTAACGATAAATGCAAAAATCGAAAATAAATTTCTCTTTGTGGTCCCAGAACCAAACGAAGACACCTCGGGAGACGCAAACTCCGCCCGATCCACGAGAACAGACTGGGCCACAACACGTGTTTCAAACATCAGGCTCGATATTGTTTTTGTTCCCTCTCGATGATGAAGAATCACTTCAAAAATTAATAATTCTCGTATCCCGATCCGGATCCGGATCTTCACCAAAATCGAATCAGTTCGTCCTTGTCACACACCGAACGTGTCCACAAAATTTCATCCGGATCCGTCCGCAACTTTTGAGATCGTTTTCTGGAACCATCCTTCCGGTGCACGCACGACGGCACCTCGCGTGCCCCGAAGATGGCAATCTCGAGGGTTTCTGCGCATGCGCGCCGAGCATTCTGGGGCGGATTACGTCACGTCGGATTACGTCACGTCGGAAGAGGCCGCGTCGTCCACTCAACAGGCTTCGGAGGAAGAAAAATTGAAAAACATAAAAGTACACAAACAGTTCAAAATTAAATAAATAAACACTAAATGTGAAAAAGAATAAAAATTGAACCTGGGGGTCGGCTCGTCACGAGTTATGATGAGTTATATAAAGGGCCATCTATTTATTACGTTACTCCTTGGAAAGAAGAGGTGCTCAATTGAAGAGAGAGAGAGAAGGTCGATGGGAGGATCAATCCTCACATGGAATATGGGCAAACAAGACACCACAGCGCGTTCTCAAACTCATTCATCCCATTTCATTCGCACTCAGTAACTCCAAGTCCTTCATTGCACTAAACCTCGTTGTAACCTTCACGCAGGGCCCAAGGCCTCGGCGTCCAGATTCGACGTCTCAAGCCACATTCGGAAATGCAAGCTTCCCATCCCTCACAAGGAACCTCCCAAGTCCCAACCTCTCTCTCCACTCCACAACCCCCACTCTCCCCACACGATGGCTCCCTCGCTTTGCCTCTTCATGACGCCACCGCCGTTCTCAGCTCCGTCCGTGGCGTGTCCACGTGACCCGCGTTCGGCCAATCGGACGCTTTGGACGGACGGGAACGCTCGCGGAGGGGGGGGAGCTGGTCGCGCGCGGAATCTCGGGCTCCGCATTACGAGCGCGCGCGGGCGGTGGCGGCGCGAGCCCCGTGGAGGCGGGAACGCGCGTCGTCCGCTCGGGCTCGCGCCTGTGGAGATCTTAATATCCCACGGGGGAGATGAGTTAAGACGAGGTGAACGACGGGGTTCGGAGGCTTTGGTTGACCCCCGCCCCCCTCCTTCTTTTTCACCAACACGGTCCTGCCTTCGGGGCGCTCCGAGGGTGGAACGAAGATTAAAGAAGAAGAAGAGAAAGAGGTGGCGCTAAAGGATCGCAGGAACAAGACGAATCGGAAAGAAAAGAAAAGAGAAGGAAGACGAAGCTTTCACCACAAAACACGGCTGTGTACGCACGGCTGAGTGTCGTCTCGTCAAGTCGCTGCCGGTGGTGGACACAAAAAAAAAAAAAAAGAAAGAAAGAAGAGAGGGACGACGAGGAGGAGGAGAGTGTGAAGGGAAGGGGAAGAGCTCGCCACAGGCCGGTGAGGGAGTGAGGAGGTGAAGAAAAGAGAGCACGGAGAGGAGGAGCGAGGAAGGAGAAGGCGACGGCGGGCGGCGGCCTGAGAGAGGAGAGACATGCGGGGAGTATGAGCGCGGCCAAGCTGGGTGGCGAATGTGCCAGCTTGGAGGATTGCCATTCGAATCTATTTTCTCTGGTGAGGGTCGGCCTGAGGAGGCACTTGTGGAGAGGGGGGTGGGGGGTTCGGTAATGTGAGAGACAAGAGTGAGTGAGTGAGAGGAACTGAGAGGGAGACGAGACGGGCAGCGCCGCCCCGGCATCATTAACAGCGGCCATTTTCTCTAAGTGATGATTTTTTTTTTATTTTATGTTTTTTGTTAAAATTTATTTTCGGCTCTTTCATTGTTTCCTCTCTGAAATCTGATGAACGAGCCGTGACGGTGTTTGTGCGTTGGCAGGACGGCCTGTTTACGCGTGGCGCCCAAACAAACCTTGTGATGCTCTTCGTGATTTTTTATGGATTTTTGTGTTTAAAAAAAAAAATAAATCGAAACAATAAATGAGGATTTAACATGGGGTTGTACCTCGGGGTCGTTGGGAGGGGTGTTAGGGGAAGGGAATCCCCCTCCTCCCCCACCCCACTTTGGCCTACTCTCCTTTGCTCGTGCCCCCCTGCCTGCCACCCCCCTTTGGCCTGATCTCCTTTGCTCGTGCCCCCCGGCCTGCCCACCCCCCTTTGGCCTGATCTCCTTTGCTCGTGCCCCCCCCTGCCCACCCCACTTTGGCCTGATCTCCTTTGCTCGTGCCCCCCCTGCCCACCCACTTTGGCCTGATCTCCTTTGCTTGTGCCTCCCCCCACTTTGGCCTGATCTCCTTTGCTCGTGCCCACCCACTTTGGCCTGATCTCCTTTGCTCGTGCCCCCCCTGCCACCCCACTTTGGCCTGATCTCCTTTGCTCGTGCCCCCCTGCCACCCCCACTTTGACCTGATCTCCTTTTGCTCGTCCCCCCTGCCCACCCCACTTTGGCCTGATCTCCTTTGCTCGTGCCCCCCCCCCACTTTGGCCTGATCTCCTTTGCTCGTGCCCCCCTGCCCACCCCACTTTGGCCTGATCTCCTTTGCTCGTGCCCCCCCGCCCACCCCACTTTCGCCTGATCTCCTTTGCTCGTGCCCCCCTTCCCACCCCACTTTGGCCTGATCTCCTTTGCTCGTGCCCCCCCCCCCTCTGTTCGCTCTGGCCCGCAGGCTGTGCTGCTCGACGTCAGAGTAACAGTGACGTCAGAGCGGTGAAGCACACGGTGTTTGTGTAAACACGACGGTTCATCGCGTTGCCCAACTTTGCTCATGCCAACGTATTTTGTGAATTAAATGGATCTTTCGTCGGAATTGTGTTTGAAACGGGCAGGACCATTGTGCGCGCGACGCCTATTACTTTCAACGTGTTCTTGCACTTTGTGATAACTGTGTTTAACCCAAGTAAACCGACCCTGTTGCTTCTTCCGACCCCAGGCTGACCTGACTGGCATCAAATGCGTAGGTACAGCTTCGGCGTGGGTGCGGCGGGACCCGTCTTCGCCTCGCCCGTGCACGAAGACCCGATCCTGCACAGCTTCACCCGGTGTCTGCAGACCAACTTGCTGGCCGTTTGGCGACGGAATGGGTCGCGCGGTCTCAAGGAGCTGTGGATCTACTGGTGGGGCGAGCCCCCCATGCTCGCCGAGGGTCATCCACCCGGAGCTGCGTGGTGGGTGATCCATTCTACGTGGCCGGATGCCTCGCTCTCAGAGTTGCTGTCGTTTTTGCCGAGTTCTCACTTTCTTTCCTTCTTTACGTACTTCCTTACTTGTTGCTGTCGTGATCCTTACCTTTAATTGGTGTCGTTTGCTTGTTAACCTGGTCACTTCAAACGTTTTGCCTTTCTCGTGAACCCGATGCATCGTCGTTCTGCTGTCCGGTCCCACTGTCCAGTCCGTTCACACAGCTGCCTTATTGTGGGACTTATTGTGGTTTTGATCGCTCGTCACCGTGTGTAGCCGGCCTTCCTCTGGACTGCAAAGAAACGTGCCGCTTTGAAGGAGGCTTGTGTTTTCCGAATGACAATGTGATCACCTCCGCCGCCGAAGGTGGAAGCAGGTTATGTTTTCACCCCTTTCTCTCGTCTGTTTATCTGTCAGTTTGTTTCTGTGCAGGATATCTCAAAAAGTTGTGTATGGATTCGGACGAAACTTGCTGTACATGTTGGGGGTGTGCCAAGGACGAATTGATTCGATTTCGGTGAAGATCTGAATCTGGATCCAGATCTGATATTTTTTCAGTGATTCTTTCACCATTGAGAGATCGGCTGAACCGATAGATAGCCCGATATGTCAAAAATGTATTGGCCAGATATGTTCTCGTGGATCAGGCATTGCGTGGCGGTGGTACGCGCTGTACCGAGTGCACGTGTGGTGTTGTTCTGTTTTCTCCTTTTCTCTGGACCCTTTTTCAGAGCGTACATGTTTTGTATGTTTAATTGTGCAACTTGTTCTCTTTCTTTTCCCTTTAAAAAATTTTTTTTTAATGAATTATTTTTTTATAAACTTTCACTTGACCCCCATTATGAGGCTGTGTGCAAGATTGGTGATGTAAGCTTGTTTAAATGTTTTTATCGTGGACACTGCCCCTTTTGGGTGGTGTTCCGTGGTACTACCCTGTGGATATGAATTTTGTTTTTTCATATTGATTTGGCATTTTCCTTAGTTGTTTTGTTTGTCATACCTGCAGCACACTTTGTCTTTCTTGTACGTGATTCACTTTCTCCATTCACGTGCTTTGTGCCGGTTGCACACGTGCTGTCCCGTATTGGTGCACGTACGCCGGGGGGTGCGAAAGTCTGAATGTGTGTCCTTTGATTTTGTTTCCTGGATGTTGTTCGTGTTTGGGGTTCGTTGGGAGTTGAGGACAGAGAAAATGGAAGTGATGAGGGTGGGTAATTGAGTTAATTGCTTGTTAAGGTGTTGTCAGTTTAAACTCGTGTGCTCTGGATTTTTCGGGTTCGTTATTTCTCTTGAACAGGTCATCGTTTGTACATCTCGTGTTATTCCACTTGTTCTGCATTTTTAACCCTGGTGGAGTCATCGGTGGAATTTAGGAAAATTTTCGATGATGTTTAGCGTCATGTTGTGTAAGCTTAATTGCAGGGATTGTGGTTTCGATCGTGCCCAGTGGAAAGGTGTAGTGTGCCCGTGATCCACGCGGTTAACCCTGCGGAACATCGGCCCTGGGTAAGGTGAGTCTCCGGTCTCCCCGACCTTGAGGAAGAGTTGGAGAAGAGCGAGAAGCTTTGCGCGTCCTTTTCTGGAGTCGCCTCTCGCATTCACCTCGTACTTTCGCACGAAGGATCATGCTGCGATCGTGTGGCAAAGGCTTTGCCTTTTCCAGGGAAAGCATGCGAGACAGGAAGAATTGGCGTCAAAGCTTCCTGTGGCCTGGCAAGTTGGCAAACGTGCATGGGGACTGGTGTAGGGTACTTGATTTATATCGCATGGGTGTGTATTAATTACCTTTGCACTGTGTGATACTGAACTCGTCAAAGAAGCCGTGCTTTCTCCTTTCCTGTGACTTCACTGAAATGCATGTGGAATTTTTTGTTGTTGTTATTCTTGTTCTTTTCCCCTGGAGTTTTGCCTGGCGAGGATTAGACAGAACCTACTTGACGTGTGGAAATGGTTGTGCGTTTTCCTTTCTTCATCTTCAAGCACCCGTTCTCATTTGTGAGACAGTGATTTGACACCGAATGCATCGTTTATGGAGCTCGTGCGAGGACGTGATTGATCAGGGTTTTGGTTAAATCGGTCAGTTGCACGTCTAGTTTTCAACTTCCAGTCCGCCGGCGTGCACTTTGCTCGCTCTCACTTCCACGACCATATGGTTGTTGTTTCCATGCTTGTTTGCAAAGGAAAGGTGGAGTTTGCCGTCGAGGAGCGGCAAACGTTCGTCTCGTGCAGATTGTGCAGCCCTACCCACAGATGTACGGCCTAGTCCATGTGCTGTGATAAATGAGATGGTTAGTGGCACGCCATTCGAGCAGTTGTTTCCACCTCTTCGCTTTGGCTCTTGCTTCCGTTTCTGAACCCGTTAAATTCCGTTTTTTTTTTTGGCGTTCCGCTCCGTTCTCTGTTCTTTTTTGGCTTGTTCGTTCCTCGTTCAAATTGCTTTTCTTTTTTCGGCTTGTTTGGCTCACGGTTAGCAAAAAGTTGCATTTCGTACACACCTCGGCTCGGCACGTTGATTTTAAAATGTTCACCTTTTTATAAGAATGGGACGTTAACGAACAATTGCCTCAGAGTTGGTCCACGATGAATTTGAATTTGCTTATTATCGAAAGAGTATAATGTACCACCCTTTTTAATCCCACTCAAATCCAGGAAGATCTTCTCCACTGACCGAGCTGTTAACTTTCTCGAGTACAACTTTCAGTTTCCCTTTGAATGGTGCAAAGCTTGCTACGATGAAGTATTGTATAAACGAGCTAATTACCCGCAAACATTCCACTTGTGCTGCTGCCTGTTGTCATTGTCCTGTGTTTGAACATGACTACAAGTGTTTGTTTTGATTTTAATTTATTCGATTTTGTTCCTCACCATGATGGCGCTCCGTCACGTCTTGCAACCGAGACGCTTGTGTTGCCCTTACCCGACTGTTCTTGATTCCATTTGATGGCCTTTTATTCATAATTTATCTTGCTGATATTCTATCATGTGTATGATATGTGACGATGTTTCTCTCTTTGCCCTGGAATTCATTCTTCTGCTGCTTCCCCCTTGCTCCTGCTTGAACCAAGATGGTGTTAGTTTGAGCATACGGCCTTGGAGACTTACATTGGAAAGGAAGTGGGATTTCAGCGGCTGCTTCCGTGGTGCAAGCGGTGGGGGAGGGGGCTCGGCCTCGTCCGAAGCTTATTGATTCCTACCAGGCTGCGCGAATGCTCCATGACGCTCGAGCGACTCGGCGGGATGAAAGATTACGTGGTAGGCAGGCAGCTGCCAGCCGGGGTTTGTCGCCTCTTGGCCGGGTAGACCAACCCGTGCCGCGCACCATTTGGGTGGGCAGGCTAACTTTTTTGCGATGTTTGCGATTCCCTGGCTGGCATTTAGTGGCGTATTACTACTGGTGCAATCTTTTGCAAGGAGGAATGCTTTTCTAGTAGAAGTACCGATGCAGTGCTGGCTGCTTAATTCCGCCTCGCAATCTCTGTGCCGACCTCTTAATGCAACGCAATCAAGGTGTAATGAGCAAACGAGAGCAGTTTTTAATTGCGTCATTGGTTTGTCCATTGCCTCGTTGATATACAAGTATGATTCTTTCATTTGTCGGGATCTCTGAGGCCTCCGAGACTCTTAACCTGTGCTGTATTTTGATTTATTTTTATTGATCAGTTTTCATTTACCCTGAGGTTGTCATTTTGTGCAATGCAGGTTGTAAGTAGGTAAAATTTATTTGGTCATTCCATTTCCATTTTGTGCATTGACGTAAAAGTTGTTGTGATTGTGGCAATTTGTATATTTTTTTTGTTGTTGATCTGATGCAACCTTCTTTCAATTACTGCCTTGCAGCAAAAGGCAATTTTTCTGACCTGCTCTGACCAGGCCTTTTGTCTACTTACTGCTACTGTGGGTCCACCTTGTATAAATGACCATTTTGGCAGGGGTGAAAGCTTAAAGATGGTCGACGAAGCATTGAGGAAGACGGTTTGTAAGTGGAGTTGTCCGCAGAGTTTTCCTCGTTGAGATTCATCCTCTGGTGAAGTGTGCTGGAATGCGTGCATATCTGTGCTTTGAGTGCGTCTGTGTGAGCTTCCCGCTGGCAATGGCACAAGTGACTCGGTGTGCATGCTGGCCAGGCCGGTTTGGCTCCCAATGCACGCCCTGGTGCTGTGCCACCGATTTCCACAAGTTTTGAGGCTGTTCGCCAGGTTGCTTGTTCCATACTGACCATAATGTTTGAGTTATTTTGAATTATTTGCAGGAAAACAACAAACTGTGAACATTTTGCATGTCCCCATTGGAAAACTCTGACGCTTTTGCCTGGATTTTAAGTGTTGGTTAATGTTGTGTAATGTTGTGCACTTTTAATATTGTGCTTTCCGACGTGGACCGTTTATTCCTCCCGTTTATATTCCATTGTGTGCTTTGCTTGATAAATATTTACAAATTCAAAAAGGACCTTGATTTGGAATGATTCCTTGTATTGTAACTTGGCAGTCTGGCATTTTAGTTTTTTATTTTATTTTTGTATACAGTGTAGAGGCTCGTGGAGAAGCGAAACAGAGAACAAAACAAAAGGAACAGTAGAAAAGACGGGGGGGGGGGACACACACCAATTGCAGGATTGATGGACAAAATGGAGGGAGATTTGGACAAATGAGGGCAAAGGGACGATGCACAGGTTGGACAAGTGGATACTCTCAGAAAGGAAAAACTGAAAATTTCAAAAGTGGGCATGGAGAGGTTTAATGGAGGTAGAAAAATGTTTTTGGATGGGGATGATCTGAGATGCTGGTGAACAGCCATCCTGAAGACCTGGAGGGAGGAATGAGGTTGAAGAGAATGTGGAAGTTGTTACAGTGGGGGGGGGGGGGGGAAGAGGAACAATAAGTGGAGGTGGCAGTGATTCTGGATTTAGGTAGTTTCACCAGAAGGGGTTGATGTGGACCGTGTGTGCCCTTGAGAAACCTGGAGAGGTGGAGGGGGAGCACAGAAAGAGCTGCTGTGGTGTTGTAAAATGGGCACAACACCAAAAAGGGGCACAGAAGACAGAGACCACCGACCTGCTTTGGTAGCGATTACTGATCTGTGGTTGTTGTAACATTACTTTAACTGCACCGTTTTGTGCAACGTATAAGTTACACTTCAGTAGTTGTGTTTGTGTACTTTCCAATTTCGCTGTTTGACATGGCTGGTAACTTTAGTCTGAAAATGCTTCCCCTTGGAGTCAAGTAGATATTATAATATATTTATCCTTGTTAACTAAACACAATTAACTTGCGTTTCCCCATAATCCGTTCATGACAGACAAGCTGGTTCCTCAAGTCAAATTCTCGTGTAACACAATAGGTTTTGCACATGTTGTTACCTCCGCCACCGAAGGTGAAGGAAGTTATATTTTCACCCCTCTCTGTCTGTTTGTTTGTTTTTGTGTAGGGATATATCAAAAAGTTGTGGACGGATTCGATGAAATCGGTGGACAGGTTGGGTGTGTGATGAGAAGAAATTATTCGATTTGGTGAAGATCTGGATCTGGGTACGAGAAATTATTTGATTTTAAAAGTGATTCTTCACCATTGAGAGATTGGGCCCAAAACGATAAATAGCACAATATCTCAAAAATGTATTGATTAAGCCCGATAGGTTCTTGTGGATCAGGCATTATGTGGTGGAGGTATGCACTCCACTGAGTGCCCTTATAGTTTACACCTGTGACCGTTTGTGATTATATATGTATATGTATTATATTATATATATAATATATTGGCTGCTCTTAGAGCACCCTATTCTGGACATTTCCATCTGTCTGTCCGCGAAACTTTGGTCAAGCCTAGGGCTACAATCAACCAATTCCAATGAAATTTGGTAGGTAGGACCATAATTTTTGGCAATCGTGTGCTTTCGAATATGGGACCCCGGCGCCTAGCAACGGCATAGCAACGGCCCTTTAAAGTGGTCAAAAAAATCGAAAAAAAATAAAAAATATATAATCGAAAAATCGAAGCTTAGAGTTCTGTGCGCAATCTATCTAGCTCCCTTCATGCCAATTTGCAGCCCTAACAAAAAATATTTGTATGAGGAGTTATGGTTTTAACTTTTTACTTTTTGGGCGAGTATATGTCGAACATTTCAGAAACGGTTAATTGCGAATATCTCTAAGAGAAAGTGTGATTTTGATGAAACTTGGTGGGTGAATGTGTACAATGTGGCTAGCATTACAC
>CM068955.1:25479726-25491849 GCA_035128595.1 Eptatretus atami
TGAAATGTGTAACAATGTGGCTGCATGTACACAAAAATGAATGGTTGCTATGCACACCTCCGTTGCTTAGCAACAGCTAACATACTTTATCGTACATCGTATACTTATTGTGGACTGACAAGAAAATCAATACCTCTGAAACTGGACCTCCGAGGACCTGTTTTTTTTGTGCCCAAGGAGAATGTCTGACCGCATCATATAAAAAAATAAAATCTTTAGCGAATAGATAAATGGAATTACCAGGGCTGCCATTTGTTAGAGTCTCTTTGGAAACATGCCTGAAATTTCACAAGGCGGGTTTCTGGGCGCAAACTAAGAGGCTGTGATAATCATATTTATTGTGCTAAATTCATTGATAGCATGTACATGAATATCGGCTAGTCGCGTCGGCCAGCTTTCCATCTAGAGTGAGCAGCCATGTCGCCTACCGGCTTGTTTATATTTGTATATGTATAATTGTATATATATATATATCTATCTCTATTATAATACCAAGCTTGCACACTAAAAACTCGGCTCGCCGTCACACGATCCCTGTGAAATTGCTGTGGCACTTAGCGGACATGCCGACAATGTTTGGGAAGTCTTGGCGTTCCATAGTACCACTTGCATTTTGCACAATGTGTATTTTTGTCATTCCCCATGTACGGTCTGTCATCTTGCTACCAGCTATGTGTTTACTGCTATCCCGTGCATGTGCACGGGTATCGCTAGTATATATTTTAACCTCCGCCATCGAAGATGGATGGAGGTTACTGTTTTCACCCCTGTCTGTTTGTTTGTTTGTTTGTTTGTGAACAGTATTACGGAAAAACTCCTGGACGGATTTCGAAGAAACTTGTTGGGGGATTAGGTATGGTCCAAGATCATGCCATTAGATTTTGGACTTGGTCAAAGTCCAATATGGCCGCTATGGCGGCCATTTTGAAAAAGTATTGAATTTTTGTTTTTGCATTTCTACATGTTTTAAGTGATTTCCAACCAAAAAAATAATTTTGTTAGAGAAAAAAAAAAGAAATTTTGCAACTTTTTTTCAAAAAATTTCGATTTTTTTTTTTTTGGCATTTCTACATGCGCGTCGATCTAGTTTAGTTTATTCAATCGTGGTTCAGTAGAGTCTGATCCGTTTTGACCTACAATGAATAGGATATCAGGTTCACTTAAGTGACCCAGCAGTATTGGCGGCGGAGGTTTTGCACTCTACCGAGTGCTCCCCCTCTAGTTGTTATATGTATATATTTATATTTGTATATGTATATGTATATATATATATATATATTTATATTTGTATATGTGTGTGTGTGTATTATATATATATATATATATATATATATATATGTTACAGTATCTGTATATTTATATTGTTGAGGTCCGGTGGCAAGAACGACCGCTAGGTGGGGAAAGTTACGTCGATTCCCACCGGACTCTCCGGAATTGTCGGCCGTCGCTCACGGAAACTCCGTGCGGCGGCGGGACGCTTAACCGACCGTGGACGCCAATACCTCCACCGCGTAGCGTAGGGTCTTTTTTGTCTGGAACCAATTTACCTAATTAACACCCGGTGTCGTCTACCGGGGAACCACACCCTCGGCACGTCTTGCTCGAACCGGGTCACTCTTACCGACTGCGGTAGAGTTCAACTACCGACTACCACCTCCGGTTCGGGTGCAGTCGAGCGGAACTGCCAAAGCCGTGCCGGCTAGGATGAGCAGATTAACGGGAACAAAGACCCAGCTAACCTCAGATCCGAACCATGCTGGACCAATGGAAAGAAGGACGGAAACGAACTGGGAACATTTCTACAATTGTTTTATTTACAGCGAGAAGGACACAGAGCAAGCTTATCGTGGATATACAGGAGATTTACAATGATTCGAAAACACTTATGCAGTTGTACTTAGCAAACGGCGCCACACACAGACACACACACAGACGAAAATACACCCAGGTGAATTCTAAGGAACCTCGCAGTCAGGGAGAGAGACGAGCTGGGTCGCGGCTCGGCTGGATACCTGCACGTTGGAGGGAGGGGTGCTTTGTGTGCGGCACCTGCCAATGGTCGTGCAGCTCGGCCCGCAGTCACACGTGTGGGGCTCGTGTCCGCGGAGGAACCCGAGCGGAGCAGAGTGGAGTCTCAGGGCGGGGATCAGGGTCGCGGACAGGACCCAGCGAGAGACCGGTCGAGGTCGGTGTCCTCGTCGTTATCGGAATTGACCAGACGGATCGTTCCACCAACGAAGAACGGCCATGCACCACCACCCACAGACTCGTGAAAAAACTCTCAGTCTGTCAATCCTCCTCGTACACCGAACCAAGACTCCAGCAAAACTCCAACGAACGCCCGCGAATGCAGAACTGAACTGAGCCTTTTGACTGAACTCCTTGAACGCGTGTCTCAGAGGGTCCCTTCGTAGTCCATCGACCTCCCTTGGTCAAAACTGACGTCGCTGTCCGCCCTGATTGGACGGGGCTCCCATGGGTCCGCCCTTTATGTGCGCGGGCCTCGGCCAGGCACCGGCAAGGCCCGCCCCACTCCACGTGTGTTTGGGGAAGGTGAATGACGGTGCTGCCACACTTCGTACGTTTGGGAAGCCGAGAAGGAACTGGAACAGCGAACGTGGAGATTTTGCCTCGGAAAATGAGTTTCTGTAGACAGCGGGTGGACAGTGGTATGCTGTGGCCAGCGAACCGAGGGCTGCAAGTGCTAGGAAGGTACCGTGTTTCCATAAGAGGGGAAATAAAATGATTTATTAACCTAAGTAAATAAACATCGGCAAGCTCCTCTTCGATTTCCCACGAAACACGAGGAGGGGTTCTGTCTACACATATACTTTAACGGCGATAACTAACTTCGGGCACCTGTATGTTTGAATTCATACGGATCTCTCTCAAAAATGAATGGTTGCTATGCACACCTCCGTTGCTTAGCAACAGCTAACATACTTTATCGTACATCGTATACTTATTGTGGACTGTACAAGAAAATCAATACCTCTGAAACTGGACCTCCGAGGGACCTGTTTTTTTTGTGCCCAAGGAGAATGTCTGACCGCATCATATAAAAAAATAAAATCTTTAGCGAATAGATAAATGGAATTACCAGGGCTGCCATTTGTTAGAGACATATATATATATATTATATATATATATATAATATCACACACACACATATACAAATATAAATATATATATATATATATACATATACATATACAAATATAAATATATACATATAACAACTAGAGGGGGAGCACTCGGTAGAGTGCAAAACCTCCGCCGCCAATACTGCTGGGTCACTTAAGTGAACCTGATATCCTATTCATTGTAGGTCAAAACGGATCAGACTCTACTGAACCACGATTGAATAAACTAAACTAGATCGACGCGCATGTAGAAATGCCAAAAAAAAAAAAATCGAAATTTTTTGAAAAAAAGTTGCAAAATTTCTTTTTTTTTTCTCTAACAAAATTATTTTTTTGGTTGGAAATCACTTAAAACATGTAGAAATGCAAAAACAAAAATTCAATACTTTTTCAAAATGGCCGCCATAGCGGCCATATTGGACTTTGACCAAGTCCAAAATCTAATGGCATGATCTTGGACCATACCTAATCCCCCAACAAGTTTCTTCGAAATCCGTCCAGGAGTTTTTCCGTAATACTGTTCACAAACAAACAAACAAACAAACAGACAGGGGTGAAAACAGTAACCTCCATCCATCTTCGATGGCGGAGGTTAAAATATATACTAGCGATACCCGTGCACATGCACGGGATAGCAGTAAACACATAGCTGGTAGCAAGATGACAGACCGTACATGGGGAATGACAAAAATACACATTGTGCAAAATGCAAGTGGTACTATGGAACGCCAAGACTTCCCAAACATTGTCGGCATGTCCGCTAAGTGCCACAGCAATTTCACAGGGATCGTGTGACGGCGAGCCGAGTTTTTAGTGTGCAAGCTTGGTATTATAATAGAGATAGATATATATATATATACAATTATACATATACAAATATAAACAAGCCGGTAGGCGACATGGCTGCTCACTCTAGATGGAAAGCTGGCCGACGCGACTAGCCGATATTCATGTACATGCTATCAATGAATTTAGCACAATAAATATGATTATCACAGCCTCTTAGTTTGCGCCCAGAAAACCCGCCTTGTGAAATTTCAGGCATGTTTCCAAAGAGACTCTAACAAATGGCAGCCCTGGTAATTCCATTTATCTATTCGCTAAAGATTTTATTTTTTTATATGATGCGGTCAGACATTCTCCTTGGGCACAAAAAAAAACAGGTCCTCGGAGGTCCAGTTTCAGAGTATTGATTTTCTTGTCAGTCCACAATAAGTATACGATGTACGATAAAGTATGTTAGCTGTTGCTAAGCAACGGAGGTGTGCATAGCAACCATTCATTTTTGTGTACATGCTAGCCACATTGTACACATTTCACCCAAGTTTCATCAAAATCACACTTTCTCTTAGAGATATTCGCAATTAACCGTTTCTGAAATGTTCGACATATACTCGCCCAAAACCAAGGCTTAAAACCATATACTCTCCTCATACAAATATTTTTTGTTAGGGCTGCAAATTGGCATGAAGGGAGCTAGATAGATTGCGCACAGAACTCTAAGCTTCGATTTTTCGATTTATATATTTTTTATTTTTTTTCGATTTTTTTGACCACTTTAAAGGGCCGTTGCTATGCCGTGTGCTAGGGCCCGGGGTCCCATATTCGAAAGCACACGATTGCCAAAAATATTGGTCCTACCTACCAAATTTCATTGGAATTGGTTGAGTGTTTAGCCCCTAGGCTTGACCAAAGTTTCGCGGACAGACAGATGGAAATGTCCAGAATAAGGGTGCTCTAAGAGCAGCCAATATATATATATATATATAAATATATATACATATACATATATAATCACAAACGGTCACAGGTGTAAACTATAAGGGCACTCAGTGGAGTGCATACCTCCACCACATAATGCCTGATCCACAAGAACCTATCGGGTTAATCAATACATTTTTGAGATATGTGCTTATTATCGTTTTGGGCCCAATCTCTCAATGGTGAAGAATCACTTTTAAAATCAAATAATTCTCGTACCCAGATCCAGATCTTCACCAAAATCGAATAATTTCTTCCTCATCACACACCCAACCTGTCCACCGAATTTCATCCGAATCCGTCCACAACTTTTTGATATATCCCTACACAAAAACAAACAAACAGACAGAGAGGGTGAAAATATAACTTCCTTCACCTTCGGTGGCGGAGGTAACAACATGTGCAAACCTATTGGTTACACGAGAATTTGACTTGAGGAACCAGCTTGTCTGTCATGAACGGATTATGGGGAAACGCAAGTTAATTGTGTTTAGTTAACAAGGATAATATATTTATAATATCTACTTGACTCCAAGGGGAAGCATTTTCAGACTAAAGTTACCAGCCATGTCAAACAGCGAAATTGGAAAGTACAACAACACAACTACTGAAGTGTAACTTATACGTTGCACAAAACGGTGCAGTTAAAGTAATGTTACAACACCACAGATCAGTAATCGCTACCAAAGCAGGTCGGTGGTCTCTGTCTTCTGTGCCCCCTTTTGGTGTTGTGCCCATTTTACAACACCACAGCAGCTCTTTCTGTGCTCCCCCTCCACCTCCAGGTTTCTCAAGGGCACACACGGTCCACCATCAACCCCCTTCTGGTGAAACTACCTAAATCCAGAATCACTGCTCACCTCCACTTATTTGTTCCTCTTCCCCCCCCCCCCCCCCCACCTGTGTAACAACTTCCACATTCTCTTCAACCTCATTCCTCCCTCCAGGTCTTCAGGATGGCTGTTCACCAGCATCTCAGATCATCCCCATCCAAAAACATTTTTTCTACCTCCATTAAACCTCTCCATGCCCACTTTTGAAATTTTCAGTTTTTCCTTTCTGAGAGTATCCACTTGTCCAACCTGTGCATCGTCCCTTTGCCCTCATTTGTCCAAATCTCCCTCCATTTTGTCCATCAATCCTGCAATTGGTGTGTGTCCCCCCCCCCGTCTTTCTACTGTTCCTTTTGTTTTGTTCTCTGTTCTCGCTTCTCCACGCCTCTACACTGTATACAAAAATAAAATAAAAAACTAAAATGCCAGACTGCCAAGTTACAATACAAGGAATCATTCCAAATCAAGGTCCTTTTTGAATTTGTAAATATTTATCAAGCAAAGCACAAATGGAATATAAACGGGAGGAATAAACGGTCCACGTCGGAAAGCACAATATTAAAAGTGCACAACATTACACAACATTAACCAACACTTAAAATCCAGGCAAAAGCGTCAGAGTTTTCCAATGGGGACATGCAAAATGTTCACAGTTTTGTTTTCCTGCAAATAATTCAAAATAACTCAAACATTATGGTCAGTATGGAACAAGCAACCTGGCGAACAGCCTCAAAACTTGTGGAACATCGGTGGCACAGCACCAGGGCGTGCATTGGGAGCCAAACCGGCCTGGCCAGCATGCACACCGAGTCACTTGTGCCATTGCCAGCGGGAAGCTCACACAGACGCACTCAAAGCACAGATATGCACGCATTCCAGCACACTTCACCAGAGGATGAATCTCAACGAGGAAAACTCTGCGGACAACTCCACTTACAAACCGTCTTCCTCAATGCTTCGTCGACCATCTTTAAGCTTTCACTCCTGCCAAAATGGTCATTTATACAAGGGTGGACCCCACAGTAGCAGTAAGTAGACAAAAGGCCTGGTCAGAGCAGGTCAGAAAAATTGCCTTTTGCTGCAAGGCAGTAATTGAAAGAAGGTTGCATCAGATCAACAACAAAAAAAATATACAAATTGCCACAATCAACAACTTTTACCGTCAATGCACAAAATGGAAATGGAATGACCAAATAAATTTTTACCTACTTACACACCTGCATTGCACAAAATGACAACCTCAGGGTAAATGAAAACTGATCAATAAAAATAAATCAAAATACAGCACAGGTTAAGAGGTCTCGGAGGCCTCAGAGATCCCGACAAATGAAAAGAATCATACTTGTATATCAACGAGGCAATGGACAAACCAATGACGCAATTAAAAACTGCTCTCGTTTGCTCATTACACCTTGATTGCGTTGCATTAAGAGGTCGGCACAGAGATTGCGAGGCCGGAATTAAGCAGCCAGCACTGCATCGGTACTTCTACTAGAAAAGCATTCCTCCTTGCAAAAGATTGCACCAGTAGTAATACGCCAACTAAATGCCAGCCAGGGAATCGCAAAACATCGCAAAAAAGTTAGCCTGCCACCCAAATGGTGCGCGGCACGGGTTGGTCTACCCGGCCCAAGAGGCGACAAACCCCGGCTGGCAGCTGCCTGCCTACCACGTAATCTTTCATCCCGCCGAGTCGCTCGAGCGTCATGGAGCATTCGCGCAGCCTGGTAGGAATCAATAAGCTTCGGACGAGGCCCGAGCCCCCTCCCCCACCGCTTGCACCACGGAAGCAGCCGCTGAAATCCCACTTCCTTTCCCAATGTAAGTCTCCAAGGCCGTAGCTCAAACTAACACCATCTTGGTTCAAGCAGGAGCAAGGGGGAAGCAGCAGAAGAATGAATTCCAGGCAAAGAGAGAAACATCGTCACATATCATACACATGTGCAAAATTGCAGCAAGATAAATTATGAATAAAAGGCCATCAAATGGAATCAAGAACAGTCGGGTAAGGGCAACAAGCGTCTCGGTTGCAAGACGTGACGGAGCGCCATCATGGTGAGGAACAAAATCGAATAAATTAAAATCAAAACAAACACTTGTAGTCATGTTCAAACACAGGACAATGACAACAGGCAGCAGCACAAGTGAATGTTTGCGGGTAATTAGCTCGTTTATACAATACTTCATCGTAGAAGCTTTGCACCATTCAAAGGGAAACTGAAAGTTGTACTCGAGAAAGTTAACAGCTCGTCAGTGGAGAAGAATCTTCCTGGATTTGAGGTGGGATTAAAAAGGGTGGTACATTATACTCTTTCGATAATAAGCAAATTACAAAGTTCATCGTGGACCAACTCTGAGGCAATTGTTCGTTAACGTCCCATTCTTATAAAAAGGTGAACATTTTAAAATCAACGTGCCCGAGCCGAGGTGTGTACGAAATGCAACTTTTGCTAACCGTGAGCCAAACAAGCCGAAAAAAGAAAAGCAATTTGAACGAGGAACGAACAAGCCAAAAAAGAACAGAGAACGGAGCGGAACGCCAAAAAAAAAAACGGGAATTTAACGGTTCAGAAACGGAAGCAAGAGCCAAAGCGAGAAGGTGGCAACTGCTCGAATGGCGTGCACTAACCATCTCATTTATCACAGCACATGGATAGGCCGTACATCTGTGGGTAGGGCTGCACAATCTGCACGAGACGAACGTTGCCGCTCCCTCGACGGCAAACTCCACCTTCCTTTGCAAACAAGCATGGAAACAACAACCATATGGTCGTGGAAGTGAGAGCGAGCAAAGTGCACGCCGGCGGACTGGAAGTTGAAAACTAGACGTGCAACTGACCGATTTAACCAAAACCCTGATCAATCACGTCCTCGCACGAGCTCCATAAACGATGCATTCGGTGTCAAATCACTGTCTCACAAATGAGAACGGGTGCTTGAAGATGAAGAAAGGAAAACGCACAACCATTTCACACGTCAAGTAGGTTCTGTCTAATTCCTCGCCAGGCAAAACTCCCAGGGGAAAAGAACAAGAATAACAACAACAAAATTCCACATGCATTTCAGTGAAGTCAACAGGAAAGGAGAAAGCACGGCTTCTTTGACGAGTTCAGTATCACACAGTGCAAAGGTAATTACAAACACCCATGCGATATAAATCAAGTACCCTAGCACCAGTCCCCATGCACGTTTGCCAACTTGCCAGGCACAGGAAGCTTTGACGCCAATTCTTCCTGTCTCGCATGCTTTCCCTGGAAAAGGCAAAGCCTTTGGCCACACGATCGCAGCATGATCCGTTTCGTGCGAAAGTACGAGGTGAATGCGAGAGGCCGCGACTCCAGAAAAGGACGCGCAAAGCTTCTCGCTCTTCTCCAACTCTTCCCTCAAGGTCGGGGAGACCGGAGACTCAGCTTACCGAGGGCCGATGTTCCGCAGGGTTAACCGCGTGGATCACGGGCACACTACACCTTCCACTGGGCACGATCGAAACCACAATCCCTGCAATTAAGCTTACACAACATGACGCTAAACATCATCGAAAATTTTCCTAAATTCCACCGATGACTCCACAGGGTTAAAAATGCAGAACAAGTGGAATAACACGAGATGTACAAACGATGACCTGTTCAAGAGAAATAACGAACCCGAAAAATCCAGAAGCACACGAGTTTAAACTGACAACACCTTAACAAGCAATTAACTCAATTACCCCCACCCTCATCACTTCCATTTTCTCTGTCCTCAACTCCCAACGAACCCCAAACACGAACAACATCCAGGAAACAAAATCAAAGGACACACAATTCAGACTTTCGCACCCCCGGCCGTACGTGCACCAATACGGGACAGCACGTGTGCAACCGGCACAAAGCACGTGAATGAGAAAAGTGAATCACGTACAAGAAAGACAAAGTGTGCTGCAGGTATGACAAACAAAACAACTAAGGAAAATGCCAAATCAATATGAAAAAACAAAATTCATATCCACAGGGTAGTACCACGGAACACCACCCAAAAGGGGCAGTGTCCAACGATAAAAACATTTAAACAAGCTTACATCACCAATCTTGCACACAGCCTCATAATGGGGGTCAAGTGAAAGTTTATAAAAAAATAATTCATTAAAAAAAAATTTTTTAAAGGGAAAAGAAAGAGAACAAGTTGCACAATTAAACATACAAAACATGTACGCTCTGAAAAAGGGTCCAGAGAAAAGGAGAAAACAGAAACAACACCACACGTGCACTCGGTACAGCGCGTACCACGCCACGCAATGCCTGATCCACGAGAACATATCTGGCCCAATACATTTTTGACATATCGGGCTATCTATCGGTTCAGCCGATCTCTCAATGGTGAAAGAATCACTGAAAAAATTATCAGATCTGGATCCAGATTCAGATCTTCACCGAAATCGAATCAATTCGTCCCTTGGCACACCCCAACATGTACAGCAAGTTTCGTCCGAATCCATACACAACTTTTTGAGATATCCTGCACAGAAACAAACTGACAGATAAACAGACAGAGAAAGGGGTGAAAACATAACCTGCTTCCACCTTCGGCGGCGGAGGTGATCACATTGTCATCTGGAAAACACAAGCCTCCTTCAAAGCGGCACGTTCTTTGCAGTCCAGAGGAAGGCCGGCTACACACGGTGACGAGCGATCAAAACCACAATAAGTCCCACAATAAGCAGCTGTGTGAACGGACTGGACAGTGGGAACCCGGACAGCAGAACGACGATGCATCGGGTTCACGAGAAAGGCAAAACGTTTGAAGTGACCAGGTTAACAAGCAAACGACACCAATTAAAGGTAAGGATCACGACAGCAAACAGTAAGGAAGTACGTAAGAAGGAAAGAAAGTGAGAACTCGGCAAAAACGACAGCAACTCTGAGAGCGAGGCATCCGGCCACGTAGAATGGATCACCCACCACGCAGCTCCGGGTGGATGACCTCGGCGAGCATGGGGGGCTCGCCCCACCAGTAGATCCACAGCTCCTTGAGACCGGCGACCCATTCCGTCGCCAAACGGCCAGCAAGTTGGTCTGCAGACACCGGGTGAAGCTGTGCAGGATCGGTCTTCGTGCACGGGCGAGGCGAAGACGGGTCCCGCCGCACCCACGCCGAAGCTGTAAGCCTACGCCATTTGATGCCAGTCAGGTCAGCCTGGGGTCGGAAGAAGCACAGGGTCGGTTACTTGGGTTAACACAGTTATCACAAAGTGCAAGAACACGTGAAAGTAATAGCCGTCGCGCGCACAATGGTCCTGCCCGTTTCAAACAAATTCCGACGAAAGATCCATTTAATTCACAAAATACGTTGGCATGAGCAAAGTTGGGCAACGCGATGAACCGTCGTGTTTACACAAACACCGTGTGCTTCACCGCTCTGACGTCACTGTTACTCTGACGTCGAGCAGCACAGCCTGCGGGCCAGAGCGAACAGAGGGGGGGGGGGCACGAGCAAAGGAGATCAGGCCAAAGTGGGGTGGGCAGGGGGGGCACGAGCAAAGGAGATCAGGCGAAAGTGGGGTGGGCGGGGGGGCACGAGCAAAGGAGATCAGGCCAAAGTGGGGTGGGCAGGGGGGCACGAGCAAAGGAGATCAGGCCAAAGTGGGGGGGGGGCACGAGCAAAGGAGATCAGGCCAAATGGGGTGGGCAGGGGGAGACGAGCAAGGAGATCAGGTCAAAGTGGGGTGGGCAGGGGGGCACGAGCAAAGGAGATCAGGCCAAAGTGGGGTGGCAGGGGGGGCACGAGCAAAGGAGATCAGGCCAAAGTGGGGTGGGCACGAGCAAAGGAGATCAGGCCAAAGTGGGGGGAGGCACAAGCAAAGGAGATCAGGCCAAAGTGGGGTGGGCAGGGGGGGCACGAGCAAAGGAGATCAGGCCAAAGTGGGGTGGGCAGGGGGGGGCACGAGCAAAGGAGATCAGGCCAAAGGGGGTGGGCAGGCCGGGGGGGCACGAGCAAAGGAGATCAGGCCAAAGGGGGGTGGGCAGGCAGGGGGGCACGAGCAAAGGAGAGTAGGCCAAAGTGGGGTTGGGGGAGGAGGGGGATTCCCTTCCCCTAACACCCCTCCCAACGACCCCGAGGTACAACCCATGTTAAATCCTCATTTATGTTTCGATTTATTTTTTTTTTTTTTTTTTTTTTTAAACACAAAAATCCATAAAAAATCACGAAGAGCATCACAAGGTTTGTTTGGGGCGCCACGCGTAAACAGGCCGTCCTGCCAACGCACAAACACCGTCAACGGCTCGTTCATCAGATTTCAGAGAGGAAACAATGAAAGAGCCGAAAATAAATTTTAACAAAAATAACATAAAATAAAAAAAAAATCATCACTTAGAGAAAATGGCCGCTGTTAATGATGCCGGCGCGCG
>CM068955.1:25496904-25509789 GCA_035128595.1 Eptatretus atami
CCGGTCGAGGTCGGGTGTCCTCGGTCGTTATCGGAATTGACCAGACGGATCGTTCCACCAACGAAGAACGGCCATGCACCACCACCCACAGACTCGTGAAAAAACTCTCAGTCTGTCAATCCTCCTCGTACACCGAACCCAAGACTCCAGCAAAACTCCAACGAACGCCCCAGCGAATGCAGAACTGAACTGAGCCTTTTTGACTGAACTCCCTTGAACGCGTGTCTCAGAGGGTCCCTTCGTAGTCCATCGACCTCCCTTGGTCAAAACTGACGTCGCTGTCCGCCCTGATTGGACGGGGCTCCCATGGGTCCGCCCTTTATGTGCGGGGCCTCGGCCAGGCACCGGCAAGGCCCGCCCACTCCACGTGTGTTTGGGGAAGGTGAATGACGGTGCTGCCACACTTCGTACGTTTGGGGAAGCCGAGAAGGAACTGGAACAGCGAACGTGGAGATTTTGCCTCGGAAAAATGAGTTTCTGTAGACAGCGGGTGGACAGTGGTATGCTGTGGCCAGCGAACCGAGGGCTGCAAGTGCTAGGAAGGTACCGTGTTTCCATAAGAGGGGAAATAAAATGATTTATTAACCTAAGTAAATAAACATCGCAACGCTCCTCTTCGATTTCCCACGAAACACGAGGAGGGGTTCTGTCTACACATATACTTAACGGCCATAACTAAGCTTCGGACGGCATCCTGTATGTTTGAATTCAATACATGGTTCTATCGAACCATAACAATTATGTATATGTATATGTATATACATATATATATATATATATATATATTATATACTGTACAATACATGTATTAATTATATATTGTATATGTAAATGTATATATTGTAATCTCTATGATTATATGTACATGTATATTATATTTATTATATGATATATTGTATAATTGTAATAACTATATTTATACATTGTATATATATATTATATATATATATACATATATTATATGTTTATTGCATTATCTGTTTTCACATATATTCTATAATATAATATATATATGTGTGTGATGTATATGTACATATATATATGTCTGATGTGCACGTTGTGTGTGTGTGTGTATCATGTATGTTTTTGCTTGTGTGTGTGTGTATATATAAACATTATATATATATATATATATTGTTATGGGCCGGGGGTCCGGTGGCGAGAACGACCACTGTGTGGGGAAAGCTTGCGTCGTCTCCCACCAAACTCCCCGGAATTGTAGGCCGTCGCTCTGATAACTCCGTGAGCCGGCGGGTCGTTTAACCGACCGTGGAACGCCAATATCTTGACCGTGTGGCATTGGGTTATTTTGTCTAGATCCAATGTACCTAAGTAACCACGCGGTCTCGGCTACCGGGGGTCCACGTCCTCGGAACGCTTGGCCGAACCGGATTCACTCTACCGGCAGCGGTAAAATTACACCTACCGCCAACCACTCTGCCACCCACCTTTCCGGCTCAGATGCAGTCGAGCGGGCCTCCTAGGAAGTCCCGGCTACAATTGTCCGATTTACCGGGGGATCAAAACCCGCCTAAACTCGATCCGAACCAATGCTGGACCAAATGCAAGAAGGGACGGAAATGGACTGGGAAACATTTCTGTGATGAATGTTATTTTCAGTAAATTTGGAAGACACAGCAGACGACACCGATATTGCAAGGCAAGTGAATATTTACAGAATGATCCAAAAACACTATCTCAGTTCTAGCTTAAAGACGGCCACATCGCAGACACAGACACCACAAATGAAAATAACCCAGAGTTCTTTATTGGAGCCCTCGCAGCCGAGGAGAGATTGAGCTGGGGAAAAGAGTCAAGCTGGGTACCGTGACCATCGGAGAAAAGGGGGGTGCTCCACGATGCGGGCGCGCGGCTGGAGGGAAATGGTCGGGGGTTGGGTCTGGTCCCCAGTCGCACGTGTGGGGATTCGTGGTTCATGGCGAGCTCTGTGTGCGTGAATAGCGGGGTCCACGGAGGGGGGTCAAGGGGGTCGCTCTTTCTCCTTTCCATGTTGGAGGGCCAGCAGAGACACGTTCCCGCGAAGCGCCATTCACGAACCTTCTGCTCAACCCTCCGCTTCAAGAAACTTTGCAAACGCCTTTTTCCAAAAAAACAACCGAACCCATCCCGTCGGAACCTCGAACAACATCCGTAACAACCCCTTGGTAATAACCCCTTCGTAATCAACCCCAAAAACACCACCAAAACTTGTCTGTAGAGAGTGCCGGGATCTTTTTCAAAACCTCCTCAAACGGGGAGGCGCCGCTTGTGAAACACGACCTCGCGTCCGCCTTTGATTGGACGGGTCCTACGGCCCCCACCTTGCCGGGCGGGGCTTGGCCCTGCCAGGACCCCAGTCACTCTTCCATGCGGGGTTCATACTTGACGATAACAGTAAATGCAAACGCTGCAACGGCCCCTGCCGGAAAACCAGCCACTCTTGCCACGCGGGTTCATACTTGACTACAACAGTAATCAAATGTTGCAAGGTCGTCGTGAAGATTGCAACGTTTTTTGGGAATCGGCGAGAATCGGGAACCGGCGAGATCTTGCCTTGGCACTCCAAAGGGTGCGAGAAGGCAGCTGGTTGGTGGAATGGAATCGTGGATGGGCCGATGGGTTCATGCAGATGCATGGTTGTTAAGATGGCTTGTTAATGTAATAACTAGAATAAGAAATCGGCAACGCATCGTTTATTCTCCACGAGACAAAAGGAAGGGGATCTGACTGCACACAAGGTACTTAACAGACATATGACTTTGGTACATCTGATGTTGTATACATATGGTTCAGATCCGTACAATATGTCTCTAATGTATATGTTATGTATATAGTATAGATATGTATCATATGTTCGATATATGTATATATGTTCGTATGTATATATATAATAATGTAATATTGTTGTGGGATTCTCAGCCACTACGGCGTCGGGCGACCGCCTTAGCTAATTTGGGGCTGCACGCGCCCACCGAGACCTGGCAATCCAGTTCGAAGCCTTTTCGGATCAACGCGAACCCAGCTACGGGTGTTGTGTAACGCACCCATATGAATCAGCCACTCTTCTGTCCACGGATGCGCGACAGGGTTGATCGCCGGAATTTGTCCGATGGTACCTTAATTATTCGTGCAGACAGAAAATGCCGGGATTTACACCTCAATCGGACCTGCATGAAAACGAGCCGCTTTAAGCAGCTCGTCCGTTTGCGATTGCCGGAGCGGTTTTAATATCGGCAGCCCGTCAGACCCGATTATCCTTATGCGGGTGTTTAAAACACGCTAATATTCCGAACGCAATTACGGCAGTTCAATGGCAGGAAGGGAAGCAACGAGCAGGTGAATATTCAAACAAAGGAGAATTTATTTGCAATGCAGGCAACGTAAGCAATGGAATGGGGGTAGGGACAAGACTACGAGCAAAAAGACCTACAGCCGTTATCTATTTACACCAATGCACTTAGTCAGTTCACTATTTAAGGAACAAGGCGCCACAGAGACTTCCATGCAAAAACCCCAAGAAAAGAAAGAAAGACGTGGGTTCGTAAGCCTTTAATTTCTCTCGAGCTGGGATGACCGAAGGAGCTTGCCCAAGGCCGTGCAGGTTACCTTCGTCACCCTTGAGGCGACTCGACCTGGTCCTTTTCGTCGGCGACCCTACCGTATGTCCTGTGTCCAGCGTCAGCCTGTGGTAAGGCGCTGGTTGGTCCAGGGCCTAGCAGTCCGGCCTGGTCGATCGGCATGGCCGACGACGTTTAAAAAAACAGAGGAGCGAACGGGCCTTGCTTTTTTGAGTTGATGCTCTTTAAGAGCCCGTCACTCCTCAGCGTCGCTCGGACCCGTATGTACTGGCTGGCGACTTCTCTCCAGCTGCAACTCGACCAACTCCGGCGCTCTCCACACGACTCCTCTGAACTGGACTCCACACTCCAACCGGACTCCAACTCCACTGAACTCCAAACTCCACTGCAGGCTAGACTCTCTGGACGTAACTGGCCGCAGCCCAACTGTCTCCACACCTTTCTCGGCGTTTCAAGCCCGCCTTTATCCGGTTTTGGGGGGGGGGGGTGTGGGTCTTTCACCTTCGATCCCTTCACCCCCGCCTGGCTCCGCCCATGTCATTTTGATCCATTTTTGCCCGTCATGGCGCGGACGTGTTTTGAGATGACTCTACAACGTGGCTGTTGTTTGAAAACACCCCTGCCGGCCGCCCATGGAGGAAGCCATCGTGCTTTGTTGCCGCGGAGATGCTGTTTGTTGGGGACTGTGAGGGACTTTTGTTTGTTTTAAAATAAGATAAAAAAGAATAAGGCTAACTCAAACTAGAGCACAGCCCGGTTCCACGAATAATCCCGTTATATCATCGGTGGGGAAATCTAACCTGACACACACTTATCGACAAAACTGACCTCGGGGACGCTGAATGTGATTCTGTGAATTTCCACAACCGAACAATATATATATATAATATGTATGTTTTTTACATTATATATAACATACATATTATATACTTCTTTCCATATAATCATAATATATATATATTTTATATACATATATAGTTATATATATATATATATATATATATATATATATAATATATTATTATAGTTCCGTTATATCATATTGTCTTGCTGCACTGTATTTGAGCACAGTGTGTCCTGACAAACAAGCAGCATTTGCACTATGTCTTTGGCCAGAAATCTCTTACTGCTATATTCTTGCCTTGTTCTGCTCACAAGATTCGATGTTCTTGTTTCATCTACTGTTATCTGAAGGTCTGTTGACATTTCCCTTGTTCGGATACAGTTGAAGTGGATCACAAACTGTAACTATTACCGTGTTGGAAGTATTCATAATAACGAGCCTCGTCTGTCGTTTTATTAAACTTTTGCCTTCACCTCTCCAATACTTGTTTGGCCTTGCACCAGACCCACATTCCAGATAACAGCGTCAGAAATGGCGCAAGCAGCTGGTTTTTCGCCAGAAGCATGCTCTCCTTCCTCTGTGCCACAGTACTCTGTCCACTCAACATGCCCCCCCTTCCACTCCTCCTCCACCCTCATTCTCAACTCTCTTCCATGAGCCAGCAGCCTTGCAACAGCTCTGTCTGGTGTGCGTGAGCGGCACTCTAATTTCCCACCAGGCAGAATGCCTGACTCTGCAGGGTGGGGGTTTCATCTTTGCTGCTGGTTCGGCGTAAATTCCATGCTGTGAGGTGCAGGTGAATTTTTCACATCCGTTATTGAATGGTAATACAGTATCAATTTGTTATGGATGATTTTTATTGTTTGGGAAGCAAAAGTAATGAACTATTAAAACGGTTTTTCAAAATTATTTTTTTGTTGCTTTTTGGACATTATGCAAGTTTGCTTTGTTAACCACTGAACATTTCAACATCAGGGCAGAGTTATTGTGGTTGGGTTATAGGCTCCTCAAGTTGGTTACCCGATCAAGATCGGGTATTTCAACTTCACTAAAACGTGAAGAAAGATTGTTGTTAGCTTAAGATTGTCATGAAAATAAAAATCTACACACAGTGGCTTTGAAGGGAAACTAAGGAAACACAACATAGCAGCAAGATAGAAAGGACCACTTGGAGGCAAAGAATGGGGTGACCAATTGAGAATACCCAGAAGAAAAACATCTTTAGGCCAAAAAAAAAAAGCTGTTTTCAGCCTGTAGGCGAAATTAACTTCAGGAGTGCAACACGCAGTGATGGGCAATGCTCATTCCTTGTTTAACGCAGTCAGGATCGTGCGACACTTGTTAGACTCAGGTCCACAGCCTCCATGGATTACACTTTCTCCATTCCATTTCATACTCTACAAGAAAAATCATTTTAAATGCAATGTTGTATTAAATTTCCGGACAGAAGCATGAACTTTTGAATGCGCATGTGCAAGTCCAGAGCTCCGGTCGCTCCCAACCGTGGAAACTGACGGGCCACTGCCCGAAGCATTCTAGGATAGGGCTGGGTATATCTCACCTTAACATACCACGAATTTTTGAGGTCACTCGAAGATGGCCGTGTATTTAATGCTTGTATGACTGAATTAAGAATGAAAATTTTTATAGTGACGTTGTCCTCACATCGTGAAAACTAGAACCTACGTTGTCGATCACACACACCATACGCATATTCCCGGCGCGCACTGCTTTGTCCAATTAACGCTAGGTGAATTTTATCTTGCAAAATGGTATTGACTATTCTTTTCTATTTGATGTGCTTTAATGACAAAAGAACTACTATGTTGTACTAATCCAGAAGTCATTGAAGCATGTCAACATTATAACATTAATTTAACACTAGTCCAAGCAATATAGAACTCGTGCATAATTTTAATATAGAATGAACTGTGTATGAATATAATTATAATTATTCATAATCAATTTAGATAAATAAAGTAAACCTGTGACTGTTTGTCACTCATTGGGGGCCACATAGTAAGTTCTTTATAAAAGTAAATTTACCATGTACAATGTAAATACACTATTAAAAAAAAGCTATGAAATTTTTTGTTTTTAATTTAAATCGACGCCCCATGACTCCAACCTCTGCCGGCCCTAGGGGTCATATCAAAAATCCGAAAGTGTTGTGCACTTCCCATACATATATCTAACTAGTCCCAAAGTTTCAAGTTCATATTTCAAATGGTGTAGGAAGGAGTTTACAGGGTAAGACAGATGGACGTGACGGACGGCGGAGACAATCACAATATTCCCGGCTTTTCTTCGAAAGCGTGGGAAAATAATGCAGTTGCAGCAAATTTCGGGGGAAATTGGCCCAGCGGTTTCAGCGCCTTTAAGATTACGTGCTGGCTCCAAGCAGACTGATATAACATGCCCAAAAAAGTGCGCTCAATTAATGTTCCCAAATTGATGGCTGCACAAGTTTATTAATAATAATAATAATAATAATAATTAAAAAACATTGATGATGGTTTGTCAGAAACAAATTCAGATGAATGTTTGGAAAAGGGAAAATAAATGTCTCGTTTTCAAAATGCTCTAGACAGCAATGATTTTTATTTGTCACTACCCTCCCCTTCGTAGAAAAATAATTAATCACCTCAGTAAAGGTGGGGGGAACTCTCCTCACCTACGTTTGATCCCCTCCTTACCAACCCACCCTCACTACGCTCATCATGTACTGATTGGCTCAATTCATATAATGTTCTGGCTTGGGGTTTTGGAAACAAAAACTGACAACATTTAAATTGTGGTAGCAAAAGTACGAGTCCAATCGGAATTTATTGAGACGTGGATAAATAATATAAATCATTGTAATGTGAAACCGAAAGCACTCTTCCAAAGGGATTTCAAATGAACTCTTACGATCTATGAACAACAACTTATCTATTGTAGGGAAAAATTCATATGTCTCACGGTAATCATAATCAGTGTGACCACCTTTGCCTTGAGACTGCCCTTACTCCATTTGCGATTGATGTTAATTAGCTATGGATTAGTTGAATCATTCTTTTCCAACAGTGTTGGAATGCGTTCCAATGCCATAGTTCCAGACTGAATACAAGTATCAATTTATCTTTCTCGAAAATGTCTTCACCTTATTTATTATGTAAAACAAAGTGAGTCAATAATCTACACTAAGTGTGGTGTTGTGTGTGTTGTGTGTGGTGTGTGTTGTGTCCTCCATAACTCCAAAACATAAATAACCTAGCAGTTTGAAACTTTTTCATTGCATACTGATGGGAACTTCAAAGGAAGTGCAAGAGTGTAAAATTGGTTGTTTTGGGTTAATTATAAACATCCTTTTTGAAAGTAATTAACAGACTTTATTTAATTGCATCCTTTATCAGGCACATCCTCGGTCCACCTCGCTCTCCTGGAGTCTTAAGGCGTATCCTGGGTAACCTCGCTGGGTTTGAAAACGCCAATGTTTTTTGCCTGCTCAACCATTGCCCTGATCTTGGAACAGGTCGCAATGATTTTCTCTTTACGATAAATTTTTTTCACTTTCTCACTCAATATTATCGATGCCTGGTCATCATAGCTACGGAATCGCTGGGTACATTGCATTGCTTATAATAAAACACCATGGAGACGCCAGCATTTGTGGGTTTTTATTTCATTTCCGCACATGCCAAGTAACTTCATGAATATCTAGAATTGAACTTAGCAGCAGCGGTAACATGTTCATGTCCGCAATCAGGATGTACAGTCGCAGTTGCTAGGCAGAGGTAGAGGTACGTCTCGCAAGCAACACGGACATGTACAATATGGCTAGATTTAGATCTTCTCGGGACTCTCTCGTGAGGTACACGCTCCGCGAGGTACTCGAGATCTCTCGGAACAGACGCGGCGTGCTGTGGGCATCATAAGCCATGTTACTGGTGCCAAGGTGGCAAAATATTCATCCTGTAGTCCTATGGAGGTTTTATCAAGTTTTCCTTTGTCCTTAGTGACTGTTTGTTTCATCACATTTGTATTTGGAATTGCTTTACAAAAGGTGAAATGTTTCTCTTTGTGAGTTCCAAGCAAAATATATTTGATAAATTAACAGCCCCGATTTCTGAGCCGTTTTGCCTTATTAACGTGTTTTTCTAAATTATTGGAGGGCAAATTTTTTGCCACCCATACAACCTCAGCTGTCATAAATATTAATGTTTGTGCACATCTCCCTGAAACGCTTTTTAAATGTAACTTTTTTGGTGTTTTACAGTACGTACTGTAGTTTGGTAATCACACTGACTCCAACCTACTGATTCCCGAGAAAAATTGCCAATATCGGGTGTGTTGTGTGGTGTGTGTGTGTGTGTGTGTGTGTGTGGGTGGTGTGTGTGTTGTGGTGTTGTGCTGTGTGTGTTGTGTGTGTGTTCAAAAGCATAACATTTCTTTCTGCCAAACTTCTCTCTCACTCTCACTCTCACTTCTCACTCTCACTCTCTCTCAACTCTCACTCTCACTCTACTCTGTCTGAACTCTTGTCTCCGGAGTTTCTGTGTCCATGCACTGTTTAATCTCCGGACCTGTCTGGGCCATGTCTGTTTTTCTCTGGATGGTGTTTGTCTTAGACATGTCTGGGGGTATTTATTAGTATGACGGTAAAAAATGGATTTCTGATATTATTTTGTTTCCATCTTCAGAAGAAGTGGTATTGAAATCGTAAATTAAGCTCCAGTCGCACGTGCTGCCTACCTTCATTCACCTCACACTGCCTTCTTCCCCACGCTTTGCTCCTCCCCCCTCCTTTTCTCCGCCCCCCCCACCGCTCCTACCCCACATTCGTTGTTCTCGTTAGCGAAGCGATGGTGGTATTTGCTGTCACTATAATTTTTGGGGCTAGACCACCAAACCTTCTGTGGGAATCTTTGGGGTCCCAGCACCAGTGTCCTAAAGTTGTGGGAGTTTTCATGATCCTCAATACAAATTATGATTTTGAGTTTTGGTCTGTAATGAAACTGCTTCCCTACCCGGATGGAATGTCAGAACGGCATTTATTTTCGTTTATCCTCACCAGTGTTCATATATTGTTGCGGTTGTGGGGGTAGATTGAAGAATTCTTGGAAAGTTTGGGATTGTATAAGAGTTGCTTCGGTCCGTGGACTGTAAGGAGATATCTCAATCTGTAAACTTTAAAGTAGGGAAACTGTGAGCTAAGTGCTAGTTTCACCAACACCCGGGGGTGGTGCTGTGTTAATTAGGTAGGGTCTGATAGACTAATTTGTCCCCAGAAGTGTGATTACCCCTGTGACCCTTTTCCTTTGTTTTGCATTTAAAGCCAGCAATAACAAGAATTACGTTTTATAACAACCCAGAAAACCGAGCTCCATGAGCAGACAGATATACCCCGCCGTCTTCTTCATGCCAACAAGTGACACGCTTGTAGGCTTATGATTGCTGCGGTGGACTCAGAAGGTTTTGCGGTAACTGGTGAGTGAGGAATGCGGTTGGAAGAGAAGGTCATTAACGGGTTGCTTGCTGCACGATCTCCATGTTCGTGCTTTGTGAATTTTGGCCCGTGTGCTGGAGCAAGACGCTAGCGATTTGACTGGTTCGGCTGTGCCGTGAAGTGGTACGTTCTGAGGAAGGGAAGGAGAGCGTGAACATCGTGGCCTGATCACGGGGGTCTCAGAAGACGTCTCGTTGTGGGGCAGTACGTGTAACAGACCGGGTGCAGGGAGAGGAATGGTCGGCATAACTTCGCTCGTGAGAAAGAAGCTACACACGGTTCGTGAGCCCTGAACGTTTGAGGTTGTCTCCGAATTCCTCCGTGTGTTTTCCCACCCACGAGAGACAAACGAGGTACGATCATCAAGTCCTAAAAGATCACTTCTGGATCCGAAGCTAAGTGCGCAGAGAAAGAGGAACATGTAATTTATTGCTATTTAATTTCCCCTCTTGTCCGTTTTTGTGTCTGAGTGGTGGAGGCGCTCAAATAGGAAATTCGATTTAGTTTACGTCACATTCTGTTGTTTTATTATTGCACTCGTATTTATACCATTGTAAATATTTTGATTTTCATTAACGCCCCGTATTTATTTGTTGCTTGTATCTGTTGCGGGTTCGAGTATATAACCCTTTTGCTACTGTGCCTGGTTGAACACCTCGTGGTTCGTCGTAACCGTTAACCAATACCCGGGCGCACTTATAGAATCCGGGATCCGTGTTAGCGCTCCAAGGAAAACCGCTCCCGACATCTGCCATGAATTTGTAGTCTCACCAGCCCGTCACGGCCACAATTGGATCAGGGGGATTAACCTAACCAGCCAAGGACAGTACAATGTCAATATTTGGTAAAATTTAATGGAACAGTATTAATGACCTTGCCCCGAATGATTCGGAGAGGGTTATTGCATTTGGATCGTTTGTTATCTGCCAAAACGAAGTTTTTGCAAGATATGTTTAAGTCAGTCTGTATGTTTTTTTTTTGGTTTTTTTAAATATATATATTTTTTTTGTTGTCTGTAATCAACGTATAAAATTCTGCCAGAGCAAGTTATCATTGGAAAAATTTTTGTTAACTTCGCATATCAGAGGCCTATAGAGGTCCTTTCAGCGCATAAAATTTTGAAGGGTCAAGGTCCAAGGTCAAGGTCAACTTTGTCGAAAATCAGGGGAGTAGACGAAACCCTTATTTTTTTGAGTAATTTTGGATCGGATTCGGCTTCAAACTTCATGGGAAATATAGTTCATGGTCTGGCGCTCAGCTGATTAATTTTGGTGCGATTGGCCTTGACCCTTCATTATGTTTTTTTTTTATGTTTGTTTTTTTGTTTTTTTGGTCTGTAATTCACGTATAAATCACTCCTGCAGAGCACAAGTTATCATTGGAAATTTTTGTAACTTCGCATATCAGAAGGCTAGTATGAGGTCCCTTTCTTCAGCGCATATTTTGAAGGGTCAAGGTCAAAGGTCAAGGTCACTTTGTCGCAATCAGGGGGAGTCAACGAAACCCTTTATTTTGAGTAATTTTAATCGAATCGTCTCCAAACTTTATGGGAATGCTAAGTATATTGGTCCTGGCGCTCAGCTGATTAGTTTTTTGGTGGCGATGGCCTTGACCTTTCATGGTTTGCGGCCTGAGGTCAAACATGATATTTGACCCAAGGTCAAAATTTTCAAGTTTAGGAGAAGCGAGTTATCGTGTAGTACCTCAAAATGTGAACACCTCGATGAGTGCTTTCTAGATATGTCAAGCTGAGACATTAATGACGTCATTTGGTGACTTAATGACAACACATATTTTTCATGTTACCGTAGAAACGATTCTCATCGGAATCTCTCGTAGGCAGATATTGCCTGCAAGGAGTCGCTCTGGTGGATAGCAGCTCTGTTCACCTCAGTGTGACCTTAAAGAATCACAACGTGGTACACCTTCTTGGCAAGATACGGTTTTTTTTATTTGTTTGTCTGTCTGTCTGCACAGAACGTTCGTGTTTTCTCGCAATCTGCTGGTCGGATTGAGACAAAATTTCTCCCATTGGTGCGATCTCATGTCGAATGTTTCAATGAATAATGAGATTTCATGTGGTGTGGCAGCCCGACTGGAAAAAATTTGGACCTCTGATCTCTGACACCGCATCCAAGGAAAAATTTGAAACTTGGCAGATAGCAAAGTGCTCGTCATGGGAATGGTCTTTTTCTTTTTTTTTTTTTTTACGACGTGCAAGTAGTGCCCTCGGTTTAATGAACGTCGGTAATTGCATACGTAAGACATGCCACATCGATCAGTATTGGAAAATTTTTAGGGTCATCCTGGGATAAAATTGTCCACAAGAAATTTTTATGACTCATCATCACATGATTCGGGACAAGCCATATTGTTTTTTATTTATTTAAAAAAAAACTTCAAAATATTCTCCTCATGAAGTGGCTGAAACGGATCGAGGCGAACCTTTAAACAACAATATGGCGCCTGTCCCAATAGAGAAACAAAGGTTCACACCACATGAATAGGTCAACATGGTTGGCCGCCAATTCTGATTGTAACTGAAAACCCCAAAAATACACCACCTCAAAAAGAAGTCCCTGCGAGGGTTGCAATTCTGATGCTCTTTCTTGTTTCGTGATTGGAATGATGCTGTTGAATGAAAATAGAGAGATTGAGTTTTGAAAAGGAGAATGAGGAAATAATTGAAGGTTTCCACCGGTGACATTCGTTGATTTGGCTTGTAGTTTGGCAATTGTGCATCATAGAAAATATACCATCACCTATGTCTCTTTGAGGTCGGCTGCAGTAATAATTATTTTTTAATTTTTTGGCCCCAACTCCTTCAAGAACCAGCCTTGTCCAGCGGCTAGTCAGCCCCTCCCGTGCAATAGCAGGGGTACCTCCTCTCATATGTCTGTCTATACAAGGAGATTTTATTATTATTATTATATTGTAGTTATGTTAATAATTGTTTATTTATTTTATTTTTTGAA
>CM068955.1:25524405-25535959 GCA_035128595.1 Eptatretus atami
AATAATCTACACTAAGTGTGTGTGTGTGTGTCCTCCATAACTCCAAAACCATAAAACCTAGCAGTTTGAAACTTTTCATGCATACTGAGGGAACTTCAAGGAAGTGCAAGAGTGTAAATTGGTTGTTTGGGTTAATTAAAACATCCTTTTTGAAGATAATTAACAGCCTTATTTAATTGCATCCTTTATCAGGCACATCCTCGGCCACCTCGCTCTCTGGAGTCTTAAGGCGTATCCTGGGTAACCTCGCTGGGGTTTGAAACCGCCATGTTTTTTGGCCTGCTCAACCATGCCCTGACTTGGAACAGGTCGCAATGATTTCTTTACGATAAAAAATTTTTTTTCACTTTCCTCACTCATATTATCGAATGCCTGGTCATCATAGCTACGAATCGCTGGGTACATTGCATTGCTTATAAACACCTGGAGACGCCAGCATTTGTGGGTTTATTTCATTTCCGCACATGCCATAACTTCATGAATATCTAGAATTGAACTTAGCAGCAGCGGTACAGTTCATGTCCCAATCAGGATGTACAGTCGGCAGTTGCTATGCAAGGTAGAGGTACGTCTCCAGCACACACGGACATGGTACATATGGGTAGATTTAGATCTCTCGGGACTCTCCGTGAGGTACACGCTCCGCGAGGTACTCGAGACTCTCGGGACACGCGGGTGTGTGGGCATGCCATACCTGTTACTGGTGCCAAGGTGGCAAATATTCATCCTGTATCCTATGGAGGTTTTATCAGGTTTTCCTTTGTCCTTGTGACTGTTTGTTTCTCAAGCATTTGGTTATTGGATTTGCTTTACAAAGGTGAAATGTTTCTCTTTGTGAGTTTCAAAGCAAAATATATTTGATAATTACACCCGATTTCTGAGCCGTTTGCCTTATTAACGTGTTTTCTAAATTACTGAGCAAATTTTTTGCCACCCATCAACCTCAGCTGTTCATAAATATTAATGTTTGTGCACATCTCCCTGAAACGTCTTTTTAAATGTAACTTTTTTTGGGTTGTTTACAGTACGTACTGTAGTTTGGTAATCACACTGACTCCAACCTACTGATTCCCGAAAAATTGCCAATATCGGGTGTGTGTGTGTGTGTGTGTGTGTGTGTGTGTGTGTGTGTGTGTGTGTGTGTGTGTGTGTGTGTGTTCAGAAAGCATAACATTTTCTTTCTGCCAACTCCTCTCTCTCACTCTCACTCTCACTCTCACTCTCACTCTCTCTCACTCTCACTCTCACTCTCACTCTGTCTGACTCTGTCTCCGGAGTTTGTGTCCATGCACTGTTTATCTCCGGACCTGTCTGGGCCATGTCTGTTTTTCTCTGGATGGTGTTTGTCTTTAGACATGTCTGGGTGGTATTTATAGTATGACCGGTAAAAAATGGATTTCAGATATTATTTTGTTTCCATCTTCATGGAAGATGGTATGAATCGTAATTAACGCTCCATCGCACGTCTGCCTTACCTTCCATTCACCTCACACTGCCTTCCTTTCCCCCACGCTTTCTCACTCCCCCCCTCCTTTTCTCCCCCCCCCACCCTCCCTACCCCCCACCTTTCGTGTTCTCGTTAGCGAAGCGATGGGTGGTATTTGCTAGTCACTATAATTTTGGGGCTAGACCCACCAAACCTTCTGTGGGAATCTTTTGGGGTCCCAGCCAGTGTCCTAAAGTGTGTGGGAGTTTTCATGAATTCCTCAATACAATTATGATTTTGAGTTTTGGTCTGTATGAAACTGCTCCCTACCCGGATGGAATGTCAGAACGGCATTTATCTTCGTTTATCTCACCAGTGTTCATAATATTGTTGCGGTTGTGGGGGTAGATTGAAGAATTTCATTGGAAAGTTGGGATTGTATAGAGTTGCTTGGTCCGTGGACGTGTAGGAGATATCTCAATGTAACTTAAGTAGGGAAACTGTGAGCTTAAGTGCTAGTTGTCACCACACCGGGGGTGGTGCTGTGTTAATTAGGTAGGGTCTAAGACTAATTTGTCCCAGAATGTGATTACCCCCTGTGACCTTTTCCTTTGTTTTTGCATTTAAAAGCCAGCAATAACAAGAATTACGTTTTTATAACACCAGAAACCGAGCTACCGAGCAGACAGAAACCCCGCCGTCTTGCTTCATGCCAACAAGCCACACCCTGAGGCTTATGATTGCTCGGTGGACGTCAGAAGGTTTGGCGGTGACGTGAGTGAGGAGATGGCGGTTGGAAGAGAAGGTCATTACGGGTGCTTGGCTGCACGATTCTCATGTTCGTGCTTTGTGAATTTGCCCGTGTGCTGGAGCAAGACGCTAGCGATTGACTGGTTCGGCTGTGCCGTGAAGTGTGTACGTTTCTGAGGAGGGAAGGAGAGCGTGCCTCGTGGCCTGATCACGGGGTCTCAGAAATCGTCTCGTTGTGTGGGCAATCGTGAACAGACCGGGTGCAGGAGAGGAATGGTCGGCATATTCGCTCGTGAGAAAAAGCTACACCACGGTTCGTGAGCCCTGACGTTGAGTGCTGTCTCCGAATTTCCTCGTGTGTGTTTCCCACCACGAGAGACAACGAGGTTCGATCATCAAGTCCTAAAAGATCACTTCTGGACCCGAAGCTAAGTGCCAGGAGAAAGGGAGGAAATTATTTATTTATTTATTTCCCCCTTGTCCGTTTTTGTGTCTGAGTGTGGAGGCGCCTCAAATAGGAAATTCGATTTAGTTTACGTCACATTCTGTTTTTATTATTACTCGTATTATTACCATTGTAAATATTTGATTTTCATTAACCCCCCCCCGTATTTATTTGTTGCTTGTATCTGTTGCGGGTTCGAGTATATAACCCTTTTGCTACTGTCCTGGTGAACACCTCTGGTTCGTCGTAACCGTTAACCATCCCGGGCGCACTATAATCCCGAGGATCACGTGTTCGCCTCCAAGGAAAACCGCTCGGCGATCTGGCCTGATTTGGTGTTCACCGCCCGTCCACCACAATTGGATCAGGGGGATTAACCTAACCGCCAAGGACCGTGACAATGTCATATTTGGTAAAATTAATGGAACAGTATTAATGACCCTTCCCGAATGATTCGGAGAGGGTATTGCATTTGGATCCGTTTGTTATCTTGCCAAAACGAAGTTTTTGCAAGATATGTTAGTCAGCTGTAGTTTTTTTTTGTTTTTTTTAAATATATATATTTTTTTGTTTGTCTGTAATCACGTATAAAAAATTCTGCAGAGCACAGTTATCATTGGAAAATTTTGTAACTTCGCATATCAGAGGCCTATAGAGGTCCTTTCAGCGCATAAAATTTTGAAGGTCAAGGTCAAAGGTCAAGGTCACTTTGTCGCAAATCAGGGGAGTCAACGAAACCCTTATTTTTTGAGTAATTTTGATCGGATCGTCTTCAAACTTCATGGGAATATAGTTCATGGTCTGGCGCTCAGCTGATTAATTTTTGGTGGCGATTGGCCTTGACCTTCATATGTTTTTTTTTTGTTTGTTTTTTTGTTTTTTTTGGTCTGTAATCACGTATAAATCATCCTGCAGAGCACAGTTATCATTGGAAATTTTTGTAACTTCGCATATCAGAGGCCTATAGAGTCCCTTTCAGCGCATAAAATTTTGAAGGTCAAGGTCAAAGGCAAGGTCACTTTGTCGCAAATCAGGGGAGTCAACGAAACCCTTATTTTTTGAGTAATTTTTAATCGAATCGTCTCAAACTTTATGGGAATGTAGTATATGGTCTGGCGCTCAGCTGATTAGTTTTTGGTGGCGATTGCCTTGACCTCATGGTTTGCGCCTGAGGTCAAACATATTTGACCCCAAGGTCAAATTTTCAAGTTTTAGGAACCATATCGTGTAGTACCTCAAATTGAACACCTCGATGAGTGCTTCCTAGATATGTCAAGCTTGAGACATTATGACGTCATTTGGTGACGTTATGAGGCAAACACATATTTTTCATGGTTACTCTGTAGAACGATTCTCATCGGAATCTCTCGTAGGCAGATATTCCTCAAGGAGTCGCTCCTGGTGGATAGCAGCTCTGTTCACCTCAGTGTGACCTTAAAGAAGTCACACGTGGTCACCTTTTGGCAAGATACGGTTTTTTTTTTATTTGTTTGTCTGTCTGTCTGCACAGAACTTTCGTGTTTTTCTCCGCAACTGCTTGTCGGATTGAGACAAAATTTTCACCATTGGTGCGACTCCTCATGTCGAATGTTTCAATGATAATTATGATGTCATGTGGTGTGGCAGCCCGATTGGAAAAATTTGGACCTCTGTATCTCTGAAACCGCACCAAGGAAAAATTTGAAACTTGGCAGATAGCAAGTGCTCGTCATGGGAATGTCTTTTCTTTTTTTTTTTTTACGACGTCATAGGTGCCCTCGTTATGACGTCGTAATTGCATACGTAGAATGCCACATCTGATCAGTATGGAAAATTTTTAGGGTCATCCTGGGATAAAATTGTCCACAGAAAATTTTTTATGACGTCATCAGTCACATGATTCGGCAGCCATATTGTTTTTTATTTATTTAAAAAAAACCTTCAAAAATATTCTTCTCTGAAGTGGCTGAACGGATCGAGGCGAAACTTTACACATATGGCCGCCTGTCCATGAGAAACAAAAGGTTCACACACATGATATAGGTCACATGGTTTGGCCGCCATATTTGATTTAACTGAAAACCCCAAAAATACACCACTCAAAAGAAGTCCTGGCGAGGGTTTGCAATTTCTGATTGCTCTTTTTCTTGTTTGTGATTGGAATGATGCTGTTTGGAATGAAAATATAGAGATTGAGTTTTGAAGGAGAATGAGGAAATAATGTGAGGGTTTCCACCGGTGACATTCGTTGATTTGGCATTTGTAGTTTTGCCATTGTGACATCATAGAAATATTACCCACCTTATTTCTCTTGAGGTCGGCTGCAGTAATTAATTATTTTTATTTTTTGGCCCCAACTCCTTCACGAACCAGCTGTCCAGCGGCTGTCTAGCCCCCTCCCGTGCATAGCAGGGGTACCTCGCTTATATGTCTGTCTATACAAGGAGATTTTATTATTATTATTATTATTTAGTTATTTATATTTTTTATTTTTATTTTATTTTTTGAGAGGCCTAATTAATTCCCATACACAAAAAACTATATCTGTTAGGAACCTAATATTTTGCGTAAATGTAGCCTAATGTTACAGTGAGACGTAACATGATCCTGAGAGTTTTCAGGTATCACATGATTTATCCCGTGACCCGGCAGCGACATTTAACGGTTTTCACTCATTTTGTCATGCCATGGCGCTCACTATCGAAGAACGTGTGCTTCTCGTCGAACATTACATCAAGAATGCATCCTTTAGGGAATGTCAAATTGCATTTAAAAGTCGCTTTTACGGTCGTACGTAACCTTCCAAAATCAGTGACATGAAACAGGTGAAGCAGTTCAGAGAAACAGGCTGTGTGAAAGTTAAAAGGCACATGCTCCAGTCAAGTGTTGTTACACCAGAGGAAGTGGATGAAGTGCAGGTGAGAATGGAAACGAGCCCAAAGAAATCTCTGAGACGTTTATCACAACAAGCTCACTGTTTGTTCATATTCCAGTGCAAGGAAGGCAGCAATAATCAGTGACACAATCAGCATTGTTCCCCAAGAAACACTACACACTGTGTTGGAGAGCATGCTGCGAAGAATGAATTTGTGCCTGCAATTTGGTGGTGGATACTTTCAGCACTTCATTTAAGGTAATCAATTTTGTGGATCATGTCACATCTTTCTGTAACATTAGGCTAAGTTCTCGCAAAATATTAGGTTCCTAACTGATATAGTTTTTCGTGTATGGGAATTATTTAGCATTCTCGAATTAAAAATAAATAAACAAATAAATCGCCCTGTATTTATCATAATGAAGCCTTCGAAGTTCAAACCCATTGGCTAGAGAGCTGGCTTGACACCACCCACAATTGTTCGGAATAAAAATCATGCATCCGCCATGTTGTTTTTCTCGTAAGCCTTTGGAAGTGGCATCTTCATAATTTGAATTATCCGAGCTATATAACCATGATATGTTATATATGTTCGTAAGCAGGATGCATGTCTTTGCTTCATGGAAGTAAGCTGTTATATTGTTACGAATCTGGAAGCCATTTGCACACAAACAGACAGCAGTCCCGTAGCTCAGTTATCTCGATAAGTATGTGTTTCTAGGCAGGATCCCGTCCTTCTGTCTAATGGGAATTACATGTGTGCACTGCTAAGTTTCTTTATAGTTAGTTTTTTTTTACAAAAACGCCCCTCCACCTCCCCGCACCATCGACTCATTGCCACGTGTTTTTGGCTGAAGGGCGTGGGCGGAGCCTCCATTCGCTTCAGATTGAGGCTCCGCTCCGAGGAAGGGCATGCAGCGTTTCCTCCAGCCAATGGGCGAAGGGCGAGCAGAGCCGAGGCGCTCCGGCCAATGGGAGGTGTAGTGCCGGGAACTACAACGGAGCCTCTTCGGGGGGGCGCGGCCTCCGAGACGCCCAGCAACACCTCGTCCAATCAGGAGGCGAGTGGGAGGGGAAGAAATCCCTCGGACCTGGCAAGAAGAGGAGAGTGTTGTAGGGACCAGTGTATGGGAGTCATCGTGGCGATTGGCTTGGTCTTGGTCGTGGTGGATTTTTGTCTGCGGTTGTGGTGGCTTTTCACCTGCGGTCCTTCAGGTGGCTCATCGTTGTGGTGCGGCCGAGCGGCCGGGGTCGCAGCCCCGTGGATTTGGAACGTGGGTTCGAGTCCACGTGGTGGTTGGAGTACGTGTGACCGCACGAGCGGAGAGGTACCCGACAAGCCCTGGTCTCCAGCTCGCCTTTCCCTCCTGGGCTGAGGGACCGAATAAAGACCCCACGGGTCCATTATTTTTGTGTGTGTTGGTGTGTGTGTGTGTGTGTGTGTGTGTGTGTGTGTGTGTGTGTGTGTGTGTGTGTGTGTCCGTGGGCCCCGTCTGTAAGTAGAAATTGTTAAGTGCTTTTGTTCATTGTACATTTCTTTATTCGGCATTAACTCTGCTCTGTGTCTCCCTCCCGATTATAAATAAACCCTCTTGTTAAATGTTCCAGCTCGTTGTCTGTCACTTTCTTCCAATGGCCCAGCACGGTGCGTGTTGAGAATTGGTGAGGCCGTTTGGGCCGGCAAGTTGTCATTAGGACCGGCGTGGCTCTGGTAACTCCCGCTCGGTACGCCGGATCCGAGTCGGTACATGCGACTCGGTTCGGACAGAGTCGGCCGAGGGTGTGGTTTCCCCTGTAGTTAGACGGCGTGAGTACTTAGGTAAATTGGAATAGACAAGTGGACCCTACCTCACGCCGTCAAAATATTGGCGACCACGGTCCTTTAAGTGACCCGTGACCTTTCGGACTTATCCGAGAGTCACGATCTAAATTCCGGGTGTTTGGTGGGAGACGACTCCACTGCTCCCCCTGATGGTCGTTTATCGCCCCTGAACCCCGGCCCACAACAATATATATTTTTGGAGCTATCGAAGTGGCGGTCTGGCCACTACACCACCCAAATGAAGGGATGAACAATCCTCACTATAATTCAGGGACCGGTGTTTGTGTGTTTGTTTGTTTTTCGTGCTACTCCTCTTAGAGTTCTGGGCTGATTATATCCAGACTTGATGAATTGGGTCAGCATGACCCCATTTATGTTTCAGGGTGTTTTTATATTTGCCGTTGGTATTACAAGTCTCCACCATTTACAGAACAGTATTCTTGTCCTCACGTTGTCGAGTGCAGTGAGGTGGTTTGAATTTTAAGCAGGAGGTATGTTTTTGTTTCATGCATGTAACCTGGGTTTTTTTATTTTTTGCGTATACAGAGCTGTTAGTTGCCTATCCACCGCACAAATAAAGGTATGCGTCAGAAGAACGTGTTGTATACTTGGAACAAGATCGCCTGTAGGATGGGTACTCTGCGAGTTTGTATAATAAATGAATATTTTTGTGCATAATTGGCCTGAGTCGTCAAGGCTGAATTGTGTGAGTGTATCAAGTAGCGCTATTCCTGGTGGTAGAGGCTATTACTGGTTATAAAATGAAAACCATAGACATTGGAAATTATCATGAACGATCATTTCATGTGTTTGTGTGCTTGACATCCACGCATTCCTGCACTGCTGAATCGGATTAGCTTAATACTGCAACTTGTGCCATGGGGTGATAGGGTATAAAAGGTAGAGAGAGAAGGGATATAAGTGGGAGTGGGTGAATGAATTGAGAGACATGAGTGATTGGGTTGAGTGGAAGTATGTGAAGGTGCAAAGCAGACAGTGGGAGAAGGAGAATAAGTGGGATTGCATAAAGGCTTTGGAATTGTGTGAAAGGAGAGCGGGGAATGCGAGAAGGGGTTTCTGAGTAGATGGATTAAAGGGAGCATTTTTTTTGGCGTGAACTGCAATGGGTCGTGTGTGTGTGTGTGTGTGTGTGTGTGTGTGTGTGTGTGTGTGTGTGTGTGTACGTGTACAAACGCACATCAGACGCACCTGACTGTTATGGTCAGCATCACCGCGGATTATGTCTGATAAGGTTAAACCGCATGATCCATAAAGAACAACCATCCATCTGCCACCCTGAAGATTGTTCCCGCTAATGCAAACCATTCAACCAGAAGGCAGGTGATGTGATTTGTGGGTAAATTGAAACATGTGGAGTGTGACGAGCACTCCCTTGATCTCCATTGGACATCGCCCTACACCAAAGCATCACCTCCAACAACAACATTTGTGTAGTTTTGTGTGATGTTTGTGTACTGGTGTGTTACGTAACTATTAAGAGACATAACTACAACTGCCACTTTATAACTGCTGGCAGTGATGACCGGGTACCAAGACGTCCTGCTTTGATGCAACCGCGCTTTGGTTGGACACCTGACCCTGACCCATAACATTTTAAAAATTATTATTCAATTTAATTTAGAATGGAATTACAATAAATTCAATTCAAATCAAATGGAAGACCAAATAGGTACAGTCCTGCATTGGAGTCATCAGAAGGAACCTGAACAAGCAAAAAGCAAAGATGAAGTCATCAGGAGGAACCTGGATAGGATTTGCATTTCATCTTCTACTCCTCTTCCCTCAAACCCATCCAGGGTAAGCCTGGTGTTGGTTTAGTGGTATGAGTGGCTGGCTTGGGATTCTAGGGTCCTGAGTTCGAGCCCCGTTGGCTGCTGAATTAACATCAGGGGGTTGACTCAGCCTGTCATCCTTCCGAGGTCAGCGAAATGAGTACCAGTGTACTCGTATTGGGGCACAGTATGAGCGGCATAGTCGTGCCCCAACAAAATGAGAGCTATCCGGCAGCGAGGCTGCCATACGCAAGAAGAAGAAGAAACCCATCTCGGCACAGTCAAGTGAGCCTTATTCAAAAATAAAAATTTTAAAAAGACCCCAGATTCAAAAAAATCAAATAATTCTGGTTGCCAGACCATGTGTCCAATCAGGTTGAAAATTAAATAATGTATTCCTGATCCTTACGAGATCATAATTGTGAAGTTTCATGTCGATTGATGAATCGGTTCCAGAGAAAACATTATTTAATATTTTTCTTCAATCCAATGTGGCTGCCAAACCATGTGACCTATCAATTATTCCTTAACAAACTTGTACAACCATGGCTTGGGGAACATTTTTGTGAAGTTTCCCGTTGATCTGTCCAGCCGTTCTGGAGAAGAAGATTTTCACAGGTTTTATGGTAAATCCAATATGGCTGCCAAATCATGTGACCGATGATGTCATGAAAAATTTTTGTGGACCATTTTATCCTGAGATGACCCTCAAATTTTCATCCTGATTAGATGTAGCGTTCTACATATGCAATTATGACATCATAATGAAGGCACCAATGACGTCATTTAAAAATGACACTTATTCCTCATGAGGAGTACTTGCCTTATGCCAAGTTTCAATTTTTTCCTTGGTGCGGTTTCAGAGATAGAGGTCCAAGGTTTTCCCATTTTTCAACATGGCTGCTACACCACGTGACCTATGACATCCTAATTATTAAAACATTATCCATGAGTATTTGCACCTCCAGTGAAAATTTTGTCTCAATCAGACAAGCGGTTGTGGAGAAAAACACGATATACTGTTACAAAGTTTCCATGTTGGACCAACAAGTGAAAAGGTTGAGGGTTTTCACCATGTTTGAGCTCTTTAATGAGCTATTTACATTCTTTATACTTTAAACAAAGAAAATAACTCCAAAGTAAATAGAAGAAAGTAGGCCGCAATGTTTCAGGCAGCCATGCTCCACCCTTCGACAGGAGGAAGTAAGAAGACTCCACCGTGAAGGAACGTACTGTTTTATCACCAGAACAAATTCACGAACTCCTCCTTATGTGTCTCTATTCTACGTCTTTCAAATGGCGAGATTCATTCTACCAACAAAAGGAAGGTGCTGCAATGGGTTCTCCACTCTCACCCATAGTGGCAAACCTTTTATGGAAGAATTTGAATGCTCAGCCCTCTTCTCAGCATCATTTCAACCTAAACTCTGGCTACGTTATGTCGATCACATATTTGTTATGTGGCAATATGACAAAATAGATCTCAATATGTTTCTTCAGCATCTTAACAATCAGCATTGCAACATCAAGTTCACCATGGAAGTCGAGCAACAACGGTCAATTTCTTTCCTTGACATCCTTTTGACCAAGGCTCCAAAACTTCCAGGACGTTCACCATGAGATTGAAAGAACATCAGGCATATCATAGAAGAGGGGAAGGGGGAAAAAATCGGCAATTGTCAATCATGCACAGACCAATATAATCATCTCATATTATGGTCAGATAGCAAACTTATCACATCCATCAGTCACTGGCACACAAGGAGAATCAGAGAAGCCGTGGAGGCATATTTACACCACACGGTCTCTCAAGAAAACGGGATACCCATGAGCGATATCTGGCTCTCCATTATCAACAAATCCACACCGATAACAACAGCTTGCAATACATTGAGGGCATTGGACTATGATGAGCAAAATGTACTGACCAATCGGTAGCATATATTCAACAGCCAATCAGCACCTCACAATAATTAGCCAATCAGCACCCCACAATAATCAGCCAATGGTGAGTGAGTTGTAAAAGCTGCTTTCATTCGTTCCAGTTACTTCCTCCTGTCGATTTGTGGAGCATGCTGCCCGAAACGTTGAGGCCTACTTTCTTCTTTTTACTTTGGAGTTATTTTCTTTATTTAAAGTATAAAGAATGTAAATAGCTCATTTAAGAGCTCACATGGTGAAAACCCGAAACCTTTTAACTTAAAAACATTAAAGTTCCATGCAGACAAACAAACAAACAGACCCAAATGCAGTTACCTCTCCTTCGGCGAAGCGAAATAGTGTTGTGGGCCGGGGGTCGGTGGCGAGGACGACCGCTAGACGGAGCAGTAGGGCCGTCTCCCACCGAACACCCGGAATGGAAGGTCGTCACCCCGGATAACTCCGGAGTCGACGGGTCGCTTAATAACGAGAGAGAATCCCCGCTACCTCACGACCGTCAAAATATTGGCGACCACGTCCTTTA
>CM068955.1:25549040-25560342 GCA_035128595.1 Eptatretus atami
AAAGAATTCCGGTGAAAAACGGACGTTTTAAGATGTTAGGGCATTTCATCCGACGGCGAGCTGGCTGGTCACGTGACTCCACGCAGACGTGCAGGCAGTGAGTGAGTGAGTGAGCTTCTCGGTGGCCCGAGGGTCCTTTTTAGTTGGGGTCCAGCTCTGTTCTGGATACAGCCATTAAATACACACACGTAGAGGATTTATTTCACGGCCTTAAACGCGGGTTTGAAAATTGTATAATGATGTTGGGAATTATTCCTACAATATGGAGATTTTTGCTTCGAGCGGCCTCACGCGTTTATTTTAAATTCAATTGGAATTCTGTTTTCACTTTCCGTAGTTGCTGAGGTTGATTAACACTCGGTTACATCAAGTTTTGTATCCGAGCTGACCGTCAAACCCGCTCGGGTGTATTGTTACGGCTGTGGAAATTCGCAATACACCATAAAGGGTCCTTAGATCAGTTATGACGATAAGTTATGTGTGTAGTTAGATTTCCCACCGTTGTTTAGAGGGAATTTCCGTGTTCACCGGGCTGGCATCCTTTGAGATAGCCGTTTTTTCTGTTCTATCGTATTTTTGGATCAAAACTACAAACAGCACCACCTTCGCCACTTCCCGCACTCCGAACGCTGTTCTCCACGGACCACGCTACGACCCTTTCCGCGTTGGAAAGGGTCCGAGAACGCGGGCGTACGGCGCGTGAAGAAAACCAAACGCCTGTGGGGTTTTCCCGCCTAATTTCCCCGCCTGATGCTTCCGCCTGAATCCCCCCCCCACCACGCTTGGTGTGAAGGGGAGGGGTGGGGCAGCTCGTCCCGATTGGTGGATGCACGGCGTGAGGCGGTCGGAGTGGGGGCACGCCCCCTTCGAGAGCTTTCTGGAAACGCCTCGAAGAGAGGTTGAGCCGAGAACGGGGCGGAGCAAAGGGCGGAGCCCCGCTCCATAAAGGGCGGACGCGCGTAGGGTGCGTTCTTCTTATTTTTCTTCTTCTTCTCCTTCCTCGTGGATCTCACTCCCTCTTCTCTCGTCCTGGTCCTGGCTTCGCGTTTCTTCTTCCTCGCTGGCTCTTCCTCTTCCTCTGCGCTCGTCTGCTCTGGCAGCTGTGGAGGCTGGGTCTTGGCTCGTTCTGGTCCTGTTTTCGCGGTTTGGCGGCGGCCTGTCCACGGAGGCACGGACGGGAGACGCGGCAGCGCCGGTGGTGTGGCGGACCTGCGCGTTTGGGCGAGGAGTGCCGGAGAGAGCTCGCAGACCGCGAGAGGAGTCGGGGCCAGGCGCGACCACGCCGACGGTCGTGGGAGAGGACTCGACGGCCAAAGGGAAGTCCACAATTTTCTTTTCGGGGTTTTGTATGGATCTTGTGGCGCCGTGTCTTGTAAAGTAGAAACTGCTTAAGTGACTGTACATTTATTAATTATATTCGGTCGTAGTGCTTTCCTTGCTTTTGTTTGCCTGCTTTGTTCCTATTTGCCTGCTTACGTGTTGTATAATAAACTACTTGCTTGTTGAACTGTTTCCCGTTTCGTTGCGTCCTTTCCTTTGTTTGAAAGTTTCATCTTGCATCACGTAAGGGATTGGTAGTGGGTGTAGACACCCAATAAATAATCTGAACCGTCGAGGTCGACGATAACTCCGCTCGGTTATCCCTGCAGCACGGAACGAGCCGTTTAAGCGGTTCGTGTCCGGAGTCGACCTGCGGCGTGGTACAACTCCTCGGTACGCTACCCGCGCTGGTACTTAGGTATATCGACATTCGGCGATTCACCCTATTTCGCGCAGGTAGAATGCAGACTGGGTTGTGGTGAGGTTAAACCCCCACCGTGGCTAGCTCCTTGGTCGGTAGTTCCAAGAGGGTCACGACTGAATTGTCCGTTCCGGTGGGCGACGCGTCGCGATTCGAGTTACGTGGCCGATCGCACGCTGGGCGGGCCAAAATTCGTAACACTGGTGTACAGGTGTGTGGTTTCAAATCCACCTCGGTCTCCAACTAAATTTACGGAACCGGATCAAGGGTGAGTGGAGCGACCCTCCGTGTTCCATTAAATTACGAGCGAGCCAAATTTAATCCCTTACGAGAAATAAGATGGCATTTCAAAGCGAGCGGGTGCCGGGGTAGAAATGAATATGTGTAGTAATGTAGAATCCATGGCCCGGGATGGTACTTCTTGTAATTTTAATCCATGGGGGAGCTCACCCTCATATTCTGCACAGAACTTTGCCGGCAAACGGAGTCGCAAGATGGCGGCGCGGCCGCACGTCAGCGCGGCACGAGGCGTGAGCAGGCCGCTATTAATGGCGCTACGAACGGCACGACACGAGGCGAGCGCTCCAACAACTGTTTCAAACCACGGGGTCATGGCAGGCGTGGCAGGAGGCCGGAGCATGCATTGACGGGCTTCGGAGACAAGTGTCGAAGTCCTTGCAGCGATGGAGGAATGGTGACAACTGTATAGGGGAATTGCATTCGTTTTCCTTTGAATTGGACGAGGCACGGCGGCACATAGACAGGGTTCATGAGGATTACGTGCGACGGAGTCAAACGATGGGCCGATGTACAGGAAGAAAGGATGGAGGAAGAACAAAGGCAAACAAAGCTAAAAAGGATTAATGCGAACACGACTTGGAATTAAAAAGACTGAAGGAAGAGGTAAGATTAGGCAAAAAGATAAGAGAAAGCCTAGAAGAGATGATAAAAAGAGGAGAGAAACCTCTGGAAAAGAATGGAAAAAAAAACTGGAAGAGGAAACGGAAACACGATTTGGAATTAAAAAAATTGAAAGAAAAAGCAAAGTTGAAGTATGCGGAGATGAGCAAGAAAAGGAATGAAATCAAGAAGGAGGCATGGAAAGAGAGAGAGGAAAATGGAAAAAAGTTATGAGATACTGAACAAAAACAAAGAGAGGGAATTACGAGACGAGCTGAGGACGTTGAAAGAGAAAGAACGGAAACAGAGAATAAAACGTTAAGGAACCACACTGAGCAAATCAAACAGTTAGAAGCCAAAGCAGGGTGGAGTGTGCGGAGATGAGAAAGGAGGTAGAGAAAAAAGCTTCTGAGTTACTGAAACACAAAACAAAGAAACGGGATTACGAAACGAACTGAAGATGTTGAGTGAGGAAAGAACGAGAATGGAGAATGAAACGTTAAGGACCACACTGTACAGATCGAACAGCTGGAAGCGAAGGCCAGATTACAGATTGAGGAACAAGAAAGAGTACTGAAAGAACAAGGAATGAGACAGAGAGAAAGAAATCAGTCAATTGAAGGAATAACGAGATTGCAGAATGAGGAACAGGAAAGACAATGGGATAGAAAACAAAAAGAGTATGAATTTGAAACTGAATAACAAAGGAAAAAAATAGGTTGGAGTACGAGGAGAAAGTGAAGGAGCAAGGAATGAAGCAGGAAGGAGAAATCAGTCAATTGAAGGAGACACGAGATTGGAGAGGGAAGAACGAGAGGAACAATGGGATAGAAAACAAAAAGAACATGAATTTGAGGTTGACCAATTGAAAGAAAAGGCGAGCCTGGAGTGCGAGGCGATAGACAAAGAACAGCGAATGAAACACAAGAAGGAAATGAGCCAATGAAAGAAACGATGAGATTGGAGGCTGAAAAGCAGTGAGGAACAGTGGAGAGAAAACAAAAACTATACGAGTTTGAAATTAACCAGCTTGAGGGAGAGCAAAATTGAGTCCACAGAGATGGAAAATTCTGGAAAGAGAAAAGAACAACTAAAAAGCTCCGAGAGGATGAACGACTCAAAAGGAGCCAGGAAGTAGAACAGCACAATGAGGTGGGATGTGTGACAGCACAACAGGGAATAATGTTAGTGGTGCGGGACTTGATTGACATCACTCGTCGAATGAAAAGAACAATTAGGGCAAACCCTGAAAATGGAGACAGTGGAAATAATAACGGGAGCCCGGTGACTGAAACGTGTAAGACGAGACACGAGGTGACGACGTCCGAAAAATCAAGAGAGACGAAGATCAGGAAGAAACTAATAAACACGAAGCGAAAAAAGAAATAAAATGTATAGAGACTCGGGAGATAGAAAAATAGAGGAGAGATTACACGATAAAGACGGGGTGAAAGACGAGCACACACACACGGAGTTAGCGAGGCTAATGGGGCGAGCTGGCGGACTGTTTAGGGACCCGGTGCGAGCAGCTGGATAGCCTCCTTCGGGAACGAGGGGAGGGAATATGCCCCCTTGAAGCGGATCGTGACAGGTGAGTCCGTCGAGCTTCGCGAATTTGAGGGGGCGAGTGCTGCGGACGGTGCACGAGGAGCTTGGGGGATAAGAGGCCCCGGAACCCCTTGTAGTGGCACTAACCCCAGTGTGATGTCCCGGTGTGGTGTGGTGAAAGGTGTGAGTGCGCCCCGTGTGTGAGTGTGTGGTCACGAGTGTGCCGGGGTGCGTGCTTCCCAGCACTCCGGGTGTGAGTGGAAGCCCGTGTATGAGTGAGAGACCACGCGTGAGTGTCACCGCTGTGTGATGGTATGGTGTGCGGTGAGTGAAGCACGGTGTGTGAGAGGACCGTGTGTGTCAGGGCGCTGTATGTGAGGGAGATGACGGTGGGCAATGACGAACATGCAGCCGCGTCTCCCGGAGTGAGTGTCATGGAATGGTGTGTGAGCATCGTGACACGCAGGTGTGCGTGGGTCGAATGGAGGCGACGACGGCGACAAGAGGACAGAGGCCGGGTAGCGGCCGTAGGTGGATTGCGGACCGTGCCGGGTTTACCCAGCGCGAGCACGAGGTTCGTGCCATGCAGCGCACGAGGCCGCCACGTGCGCGCTTGCAGGATGAAACCCGGTCCGGAAACGCCAGCGGTGGATGTTGCCGATCCCGCAGACGGACAAAGGTTAGCCTGGATAAACGTATTTGGACGCGATGGGTTCTCCCCCGGGTGTGTGTGTGTGAAGCTCTATGTGGCCTGCGCAGTGTGTTCTGTTCGACAGAGCGCACGACGCAGGTCACGGACGGCAGAGCACATGTGTTCGTGTGGGAACCCCTCGAAACGCGAGGCTTGTTTTTTTTGATGCGCCGGGTGACGTCATGGCGCACGTATGTTGGAATCCGGCAGGAGGGAGATCCCTGCGGATGGTACCGTCCAAGAGGGATGAGGGACGCGAACAGCTGCCATGACGTCACGCCAAAGGAGCGCGCTGTGAATTGCCGTGCTGGTGCACAGGCTGCGAGTTGCCGCGCTGGTGAAGCGCAGTTGAAAAAAAAAAAGCAAGCCTCGCTTCGGTGAACAGGATTCCCGGCAAGGGGTGGAAGACCCCCCTGCCTGGGCACAGGATACAACTAGTTAGGGGAAGGGTTAGTGTTGTTAGACCGGCTTCATGGGCAGGGGTAAGTCCTCATGGGCCCGTGGAATGGATTAGGTAGAGGATTGTAGTCAAATTTAGGTTGGGAAATTGATTTTTAATGGAATTAGTTGAGACAAGAGACAGACTGTGGATGTGTAGTGGGACGTAGCTTAGCTACGTAGTGTTAAAAGAACGTGCTATATGTAAGGGACGACGTGGAGCACGAGGTAGTTAGGGATGTAGTCAGAAGGATGGCTGAGTTCAGCGAATGGAGTGTTGAAGAGTGTGAGGTGGAGAAATGATGAGTGAGTGAGAGGCCAGCGGGCCTGAGTGCATGGAGTGATTGTGGAATGCATGGGCGATGAGTAATTGGGGGGGGAGTGACTCCCGCCCAAGGACCCCGGGGTCAGTAATGTGAGTTAGTGGTAGATAAATTGACAAAATGGAGGTCGTTTTGTTGTTGGTGGGGAAAGTAGGCTCGATACCCATTTGGAGGTGGTGCAGGAGCCCTGTTGACGGGCTGGGAGCGTGCTGCGAAAGGTGAGTATCGCTGAGTGGTGCACCGGCTAGTCGGCCGTGTAGGCCAAGGGCCCATGGGGGCCGGGATAGCGTAGTGGCACGGGTGACCCTCGGAAAGGGGCCCGGGGCGCCAGCCTGCCACGTGAGCGTTTCAGGGGAGTCGCCAGGGAGGGCACTCCCTGGTGTTTAGGGAGCTGGTAGGCTCGAGCAGTGTAGTGCCCAGGGTGCCATAGCTGGAGAATCGGCAGAGGGTAGTGCCTGCCAAGGGAGCCACGCGTCCCAGCCACGAAACCGTGTGAGGGCACGGAAGGAAAATTGGGGGGCAAGGCCCAAAATTGTGAGGAACACCAACACAGGCGATGGGAATCCTGGTTGTTAGAACCAATAGTTAAGGGGAGGTGCTTGTTGAAAGCCCCGGGTAGTTCAAAAGTAAATTGATAGGGTAGATTAGGAAGTGTACCCCTCCGCACCATCACCCTTCGCTCTCGTTGTGGGCCGCTGGACCCACTTTGGTTTAGATCGCTGAAGTCTGAGGAGGCCATCTAAGGCTTGAGTATTGGGCCTCGACCAGGACGCTAGCTCTCCCTTATTCCCCTCCAGAAGGGAAACGTAGGGGGGAGTAGCTAGGAGACTAAGGTTAGCCGAACAATGACAGTAAAGGGGTTAGGGGACGATTTGTCGTGGGGAAGTGAAAATAAAAATAAAAACAAAAAAAATAAGTTGGGGCTAAATTGGGTTTTGACAAATTAAGGGGTGGTATGGACAGAGACAGGCAAAGGCGATAGGTTGGGAGGGAGACAGTAGGTAGTCCGAGCCCGCCTTCCGAGTGGCCACACCACCCGGCACTCCCTCCACCAACCTCCATTTCAAGGCAAAGGCTGCCAGCTTCATCTGCTGGCGGTGTTTACTGCAAGGCCTGTGCCGGTCGATCGTCTACCCTCTGATAACTGCAAGGCCTGTGCCGGCACCTTCATCGGCTGGCTGTTGCTGCAAGGCCTGTGCCGGTGGTCGTCTGCCGGCTGTTTTTACTAACAAGGCCTGTGCCGGTCAGCTTCACTGCCGGCGTTTTTGCTACAGCGGCCTTGTCATACCATGCCTTGCCTGTCCACCTTGCCATCCATGCCTACTGCCCTCGTAATCTTTGCCCCGTTCTGTTTGCATTCCCCCCCCCCCCTTTGTTCATTGCCATGTGCGCCAGGATCGTCGCGCAGTTGCGAGGACTGCCTGTGGCGCTACAACACGGGCCTGCAGTGGCGGCCCGTGCACGTTCGGTTTGCGTCTACTCATCCATCCATTCATCCATCCATCCATACATCCGTTGTGTTCATTGCGTGTGCCACTTGAGCTGCACGGAGACTGCGTTGCGCAGCTCATGCGCCGTTGTGTTCATTGCGTGTGCCACTTGAGCTGACACGAGGACTGCGTTGCGCAGCTCATGCGCCGTTGCGTTCATTGCGTGTGCCACTTGAGCCGGCACGGAGACTGCGTTTGCGCAGCTCATGCGCCGTTATGTTCACTGCGTCCATGTTAAAAGGGGGAGGGTCCTGGACTGCGTTTGAGCAGCCGGCCACGTTCCCTGTCACCTGCATTATTGCATGAGCCAGAGACTGCGTGCGAGCAGCCTGGCTCCCTGCTAACTTTTCTCTTTGTAGGAGTCCATCGATCCTGGGCCATGGTAAGTGTAAATGTATAAGGTTAAGGTGTTAAGTTGTGAATTGTATATGAGTGCGCCCCGGCATGTCTGTCTAGCGCCGGCAATTTTATTTTAAGTCGTCCGTATGAGTGGGTTTGTTTAGTAGTTACTCAGCCCGTAGGTTATTATTTGGGGACACGAATACAATGAATGTCGCACTCAGGATCAGAAGAAAACTACTAGGGAGAACTACACATGGGCACACGAAAATTGACGACTCGGACGAGTCTGTAAAAAGGGGAGGTGGGTAGTGTTACGGCTGTGGAAATTCGCAATACACCATAAAGGGTCCTTAGATCAGTTATGACGATAAGTATGTGTGTAGTTAGATTTCCCCACCGTTGTTGAGAGGAATTTCCGTGTTCACCGGGCTGCGATCCTTGAGATAGCCGTTTTCTGTTCTATCGTTATTTTGGATCAAACCTACAACAGCACCACCTTCGCCACTTCCCGACTCCGAACGCTGTTCTCCACGGACCACGCTACGACCCTTTCCGCGTTGGAAAGGGTCGAGAACGCGGGCGTACGGCGCGTGAAGAAAACCAACAACGCCTGTGGGTTTCCCGCCTAATTTCCCCGCCTGATGCTTCCGCCTGAATCCCCCCCACCACGCTTGTGTGAAGGGGAGGGTGGGCAGCTCGCTCCCGATTGGTGGATGCACGGCGTGAGGCGGTCGGAGTGGGGCACGCCCCCTTCGAGAGCTTTCTGGAAACGCCTCGAAGAGAGTGGAGCCGAGAACGGGGCGGACAAAGGCGGAGCCCCGCTCAATAAAGGGCGGACGCGGTAGGGTGCGTTCTTCTTCTTTTTCTTCTTCTTCTCCTTCCTCGTGGATCTCACTCCTCTTCTCTCGTCCTGGTCCTGGCTCGCGTTTTTCTTCTCGCTGGCTCTCCTCTCCTCTGTGCTCGTCTGCTCTGGCAGCTGTGGAGGCTGGGTCTTGGCTCGTCTGGTCCTGTGTCGCGGTTTGGCGGGCGGCCTGTCCACGGAGCACGGACGGGAGACGCGGCAGCGCCGGTGGTGTGCGACCTGCGCGTTTGGCGAGGAGTGCCGGAGAGAGCTCGCAGACCGCGAGAGAGTCGGGCCAGGCGCGACCACGCCGACGGTCGTGGGAGGAGGACTCGACGGCCCAAAGGAAGTCACCATTTTCTTTTCGGGTTTTGTATGGATCTTGTGCGCGTGTCTTGTAAAAGTAGAAACTGCTTAAGTGACTGTACATTATTAATTATATTCGGTCGTAGTGCTTTCCCTTGCTTTTGTTTGCCTGCTTTTGTCCTATTGCCTGCTTACGTGTTGTGTAATAAACTACTTGCTTGTTGAACTGTTTCCCGTTTGTTGCGTCCTTTCCTTTGTTTGAAAGTTCATCTGCATCACGTAAGGGATTGGTAGTTGGTAGTAGACACCCAATAAATAATCTGAACCGTCGAGGTCGACGATAACTCCGCTCGGTTATCCCTGCAGCACGGAACGAGCCGCTTAAGCGGTTCGTGTCTTGAGTCGACCTGCGGCGTGGTACAACTCCTCGTACGCACCCGCGCGGGTACTTAGGTATATCGACATTCGTGATTCACCTATTTCGCGCGGTGAATGCACTGGTTGTGGTGAGGTTAAACCCCCACCCGTGGCTAGCTCCTTGGCGGTAGTTCAAGGGGTCACGACTGAATTGTCCGTTCCGGTGGCGACGCGTCGCGATTCGAGTTACGTGGCCGATCGCACGCGGGGCCAAATTCGACATAATTATTTAATGTCGTGAACAAACTTTTTGGACATCACGGTGGTGAAGATGGTGTTCAAGTTCATCGGAATTATATGTGTAGTTTTGGATAAAATGCATATACCTTTCAAAAATAGAAAATAAATAAGAAAATAAGCAAAAATAACGAAAATAAGAAAGAAATCGATGTGTGTTCCTGAGAAGTTGCAAAGTATTGTGGACGGACGGACGATGTGCCATCCCGTAAGCTCCCAGAACTGCTTTACAGGTGACCATAAAAAACATCCCTGGGATATAATCACTCCAAAACAACTACATTGGAAGCTGTCCTGTGCTCAGTGACGATCATGACGGTAAGCCCTCGGCAAAAAACTTAGAGAACAAAAACTTCACATCTGTCCAGGAATCTGAACCCTCCTTACTGAAGTGAAGGGGGATGACTTGAAGCCCACCCTGGGAGTGGCTTCCATTCCAACATTCGAACCCGATATAGATACCAATCAACAACACACACACACACACACACACACACACGCACACACACACACACACACATACACACACTTGGGGGGGGGGGGCACACACACACACTAATAGTCAGGAGTAGCCCTGAAACTAACACACACGACACACACACACCTTTGTGGGGGGGGGGCACACACACTTTGGGGGGGGACACACACACACTACACGAGCAGGGAGTAGCCTGACTAACAACACACACACACACACACACCAACCATTTATTGGTGTAGACTTACATGTTATTCATATTGTTATGTTGTATTTTCTGGCTGCTGTACAGCTCTCTATTTCTTAAGCCCAGGAACCTGTGGCCCTCCTTTCCAATGGCCTTGTTCCAACGATCGCACTATTTCTCCCGGACCTAACCCCTGCCAATGTTGGAGGGTTTATTGAATAAGACGTACCCTCTTCACAGCCTCAGAAGGACCGAACAGTACGAACAATCCACAAACGTTATTCACACAAATACACTCACGACTCTCCCTTCCCTCCCCACCAATGCTGTAAAGGTCAAAAAAAAAGAATACACTGCATGTATCTTTCTTAGGTAAGGGGCACAATGCCCATTTGTAATTGAATGTAAACGTACCGGAGACTCCCTTTTTTTTATTCACTTAAGTCACCAATACATTTTGATGACAAAAACAAATTATTTTAGCCGTTTGCATGGATGAGATGGATATCTACAATCTTATGCACAGAAACATTTACCATCATCACCACCAGTTCATCTTTTAAATATAAAAAAGGAGCCTGGCTAACATTGTCATGTCAAAACTCTTAACAGTAATCTTTTGGCATGCAAGGAGGTTATCGGGCTTGGATTGCAATGTTGTCCAGGTGACATGCATCGGCAGGAGTTGGAGGAACAGCCGACCCGGATGTTGATTGATTGCATTTACTGTGAAAATGCTGCTTCAAAGACCTGGGGGGAAGTACCTTGATTGGAGCGGGGGCAGCGGCGATGAGGCAGACGGTGTGTGACAACCTCCCTGTACGCCTCTCCTATCATTCATTCAATTAGTGGCACACACGATGAGGACCAGGAGTAATCGACTCACCCTAATTTAATCAAACCCTGTTGTTCCAACTGTCCTCACTGGAACCTAACCAGTTATGTGCCCACCCATCATCCTATGGAGTTTTCCCTACTGGCAACCTCACCTCCTGTTCCTTCTTTTTTATTTTTATTTTGTTACTGCTCAATTCCATGCCCTTTTCCTCAATTTGGTCTGCCACCTATCGACCCCCAACCCCCATACCCCCTCCCCCACCCAAAAGGACCTACTATAACGCTGTCTCAAGGCCTAGGTATAAGCTCCTGTTAATTTTGCAGCCCACATCTGCCCCGTATACTGCACTCTATGTTGCACCAAATGCTTCTGTCTGTGCTCAACTTCTCTCATCTCGACTATCTCTGCTGCAACTTATGTGGCTCTGCCTCTGCCTCCCACTCCTGGTTTTTCTCATGTTCTGTGATTTTAAACTGTCACCATGCATTTGGCTGAAGTGTTGGCACCCTCTCACCACCTTACTGC
>CM068955.1:25562115-25579338 GCA_035128595.1 Eptatretus atami
CCCAAGGGACCCCGGGGTCAGTGTAATGTGAGTTAGTGGGTTAGATAAATTGACAAAATGGAGGTCGTTTTGTTGTTGGTGGGAAAGTAGGCTCGATACCCATTTGGAGGGGTGGGCAAGGAGCCCCTGTTTGACGGGCCCTGGGGAGCGGGCTGCCGAAAGGAGAATGATATGCGCTGGCTGGACCGGGGGCACCGGGGCCTAGTCCGCCGCCCATGACGAAGGCCAGGCGGCGGGGATGTGTTGGTACCCGGTCGCAGAATCGCCCGGGGGCCGTTCCGGCGTAGGGATGTGTTGGCCGGTGCCCTCCGGAAAGGGGCCCGTAGCGCTGGCCCCACGATGGCGTTTCACGGATGCTCTGGCGGACCCAGGTATGTTAGGGAACGCTGTAAGGCCGTGAAGCAAATTAGTGCCGGGTTGCCAATGTTGGGACTCCGCAAGAGGGTAGTTTGCAAAGGAGCACATCAGAAACTCTGAGAGCACGGCGGATGGGGGGCAAAGGCCAACTTGTGAGCGCCACAGGTGACGGGAATCCGGTTGTTAAAGAACGAGTGTTAAGCGGAGGCGTTGTTTGAAAGCCGAGGGTAAGTTTGGAAGGGTTAATGGGATAGTGGTTAAGAGTGTCCTCCACATCATGCCTTCTCGCTTGATGGGCGCTGGCACTTGGGTAAAATGCTGAGATCGGAGGAGTTCATCCAAGTATGAATTGGGCGGCACAGCAGAAAGCTCCCCTTATTCCCCTCCAGGAAGGGAACGTAGGGGTGGGAGTAGGCTAGGAGACTATAGGTTAGCCGAACAATGACAGTAAAGGGGGTTAGGGGACGATTTGTCGTGGGGAAGTGAAAATAAAAATAAAAACAAAAAAAATAAGTTGGGGCTAAATTGGGTTTTGACAAATTAAGGGGGTGGTATGCGACCAGAGACATGGCAAAGGCGATAGGTTGGGAGGAGACAGTAGTAGGTCCGATCGCCCGCCTTCGAGTGGCCAGCACCACCGCACTCCTCCACCAACCTCCATTTTCAAGGCAAAAGGCTGGCCAGCTTTATCTGCGGCGTGTTTACTGCAAGGGCCTGTGCCGTCGGATCGTCTACCAGCTGATACTGCAAGGCCTGCTGCCGGCCATTCATCGGCTGCTGTTGCTGCAAGGCCTGTGCCGGTGGATCGTCTGCCGGCTGTTTATTTACTACAAGGCCTGTGCCGGTCAGCTTTCCTGCCGCTGTTTTTGCTAACAGCAGGCCTTGTCATACCATGCCTTGCCTGTCCACCTTTGCCATCCATGCTACTGCCCTCGTCATCTTTTGCCCCCGTTCTGTTTTGCATTCCCCGCCCCCCCTTTTGTTCATTGCCATGTGCGCCAGGATCGTCGCGCAGTTTGGCGAGGACTGCCTGTTGGCGGCTCAACACGGGCCTGCAGTGGCGGCCCGTGCACCGTGTGTTGCGTCTATCCATCCATCCATCATCCATCCATCCATACATCTACCGTTTGTGTTCATTGCGTGTGCCACTTGAGCTGGACGGAGACTGCGTTGGCGCAGCTCATGCGCCGTTGTGTCATTGCGTGTGCCACTTGAGCTGACACGGAGACTGCTTGCGAGCTCATGCGCCGTTGCGTTCATTGGCGTGTGCCACTGAGCCGGCACGGAGACTGCGTTTGCGCAGCTCATGCGCGTTATGTTCACTGCGTCCATGTTAAAAGGGGGAGGTCTGGACTGCGTTTGAGCAGCCGGCCACGTTCCTGTCACCTGCATTATTGCATGAGCCAGAGACTGCGTGGCGAGCAGCCTGGCTCCCTGCTAACTTTTTCTCTTGTAGAGTCATCGATCCTGGCCATGGTAGTGTAAATTATAAGGTTAAGGTGTTAAGTTGTGTATTGTATATGAGTGGCCCCGGCATTCTGTCTAGCGCCGCAATTTTATTTAAGTCGTCCGTATGAGTGGGTTTTGTTTAGTTAGTTACTCAGCCGTAGTATTTATTTTGGGACACGAATACACTGAATGTCGCACTCAGGGATCAGAAGGTAAAACGACTAGGGGAGAACTACACATGATGGCACACGAAATTCGAGCGTCGGACGAGTCTGTAAAAAGGGGAGGGGTAGTGTTACGCTGTGGAAATTCGCAATACACCATAAAGGGTCCTTAGATCAGTTATGACGATAAGTATGTGTGTAGTTAGATTTCCCCACCGTTGTTGAGAGGAATTTCCGTGTTCACCGGGCTGCGATCCTTTGAGATAGCCGTTTTCTGTTTCTATCGTTATTTTGGATCAAACCTACAACAGCACCACCTTCGCCACTTCCCGCACTCCGACGCTGTTCTCCACGGACCACGCTACGACCCTTTCCGCGTTGGAAAGGGTCGAGAACGTGGGCGTACGGCGGCGTGGAGAAGAAAACCAACAACGCCTGTGGGGTTTTCCCGCCTAATTTCCCCGCCTGATGCTTCCGCCTGAATCCCCCCCACCACGCTTGGTGTGAAGGGGAGGGGTGGGGCAGCTCGCTCCCGATTGGTGGATGCACGGCGTGAGGCGGTCGGAGTGGGGGCACGCCCCCCTTCGAGAGCTTTCTGGAACAGCCTCGAAGAGAGGTGGAGCCGAGAACGGGGCGGAGCAAAGGGCGGAGCCCGCGCTCCCATAAAGGGCGGACGCGCGTAGGGTGCGTTCTTCTTCTTTTTCTTCTTCTTCTCCTTCCTCGTGGATCTCACTCCTCTTCTCTCGTCCTGGTCCTGGCTTCGCGTTTATTCTTCTTCGCTGGCTCTTCCTCTTCCTCTGTGCTCGTCTGCTCTGGCAGCTGTGGAGGCTGGGTCTTGGCTCGTTCTGGTCCTGTGCTCCGGTTTGGGGGCGGCCTGTCCACGGAGGCACGGACGGGAGACGCGGCAGCGCGCGGTGGTGTGGCGGACCTGCGCGTTTGGCGAGGAGTGCCGGAGAGAGCTCGCAGACCGCGAGAGGAGTCGGGCCAGGCGGACGACACGCCGACGGTCGTGGGAGGAGGACTCGACGGCCCAAAGGGAATCACCATTTTCTTTTCGGGGTTTTGTATGGATCTTGTGGCGCGTGTCTTGTAAAGTAGAAACTGCTTAAGTGACTGTACATTTATTAATTATATTCGGTCGTAGTGCTTTCCCTTGCTTTTGTTTGCCTGCTTTTGTTCCTATTTGCCTGCTTACGTGTTGTGTAATAAACTACTTGCTTGTTGAACTGTTTCCCGTTTTGTTGCGTCCTTTCCTTTGTTTGAAAGTTCCATCTTGCATCACGTAAGGGATTGGTAGTTGGTGTAGACACCAATAAATAATCTGAACCGTCGAGGTCGACGATAACTCCGCTCGGTTATCCCTGCAGCACGGAACGAGCCGCTTAAGCGGTTCGTGTCTTGAGTCGACCTGCGGCGTGGTACAACTCCTCGGTACGCTACCCGCGCGGGTACTTAGGTATATCGACATTCGGTGATTCACCCTATTTCGCGCGGTAGAATGCCGACTGGGTTGTGGTGAGGTTAAACCCCCACCCGTGGCTAGCTCCTTGGCGGTAGTTCCAAGAGGGTCACGACTGAATTGTCCGTTCCGTGTGGCGACGCGTCGCGATTCGAGTTACGTGGCCGATGCGCACGCCAGGCGGGCCAAAATTCGCAACAGTATTATTTTTAATGTCGTGAACAAACTTTTGGACATCACGGTGGTGAAGATGGTGGTCAAGTTTCATCGGAATTATATGTGTAGTTTTGGATAAGAATGCATATACCTTTCAAAAAATAGAATAAATAAGAAAATAAGCAAAATACGAAAAATAAGAAAGAAATCGTATGTGTTGTTCCTGAGGAAGTTGCAAGTATTTGTGGACGGACGACGATGTGCCATCCTAAGCTCCCCAGAACTGCTTTACAGGTGAGCTAAAAACCATCCCTGGGAATATCACTCCAAACCAACTACAGTTGGAAGCTGTCCGTGGCTCAGTGAGATCATGACGAGAGCCCTCGGCACAAAAACTTAGAGAACAGAAACTTCACATCTTGGTCCAGGAATCGTGACCCTCTTACTGAGATGAAGGGGATACTTTGAGCCCACCCTGGAGGGCTCCATTCCACATTCTGAAACCGCATATGTAGATACCAATCAACCAACACACACACGCACACACACACACACACATACACACACTTTGGGGGGGGGGGCACACACACACACTACATGAGCAGGAGTAGCCCTGAACTAACACACACACACACACACACTACTTTTGGGGGGGGCACACACACTTTGGGGGGGGGGACACACACACACTACACGAGCAGGAGTAGCCCTGAACTACACACACACACACACACACACACACACAACACACCACACACACAAATTTATTGGTGTAGACTTACATGTTTATTTCAATTGTTATGTGTATTTCTGGCTGCTGTCTACATTGCTCTCTATTTCTTTAAGCCGCAGGACCTGTGGCCCCTCTTCCAATTGGCCTTTGGTTCCACGATCGCACTATTTTCCAGGAACCTAACCCCTGCAATGTTGGAGGGTTTATTGTATAAGACGTACCCCTTCCACACCTAGAAGGACCGACAGTACGAACATATCCACAAACAGTTATTCACACAATAACACTCACGACTCTCCCTTCCCTCCCCACCAATGCTGTAAGGTCAAAAAAGAATACAACTGCAATGTATCTTTCCTTAGGTAAGGGGCACAAATGCCCATTGTAATTGATGTAAACGTACCGCGTGAGACTCCCTTTTTATTCTTAAGTCACACAAATACATTTGATGACAAAAACAAAGTTATTTTACGATTTGCATTGGATGAGATGGATATCTACAATCTTTATGCACCGAAACATTTACCATCATCACCCCAGTTCATCTTTTAAATATAAAAACAGGAGCCTGGCTAACATTGTCCATGTCAAAACTCTTACAGTAATCTTTGGCATGCAAGGAGGTTATCGGGCTTGGATGGCAATGTTGTCCAGGTGACAGCATCGCAGGTGTTGGGGACAGCCGACCCGGATGTTGATTGATTGCTTTACTGTGAAAATGCTGCTTCAAAGACCTGGGGGAAGTACCTTGATTGGAGCGGGGCAGCGGCGCTGAGGCAGACGGTGTTGTGACAACCTCTCTGTGACAGCCTCTCCTATCATTCATTTCAATTTAGTGCACACAACGATGAGGACCAGGAGTAATCGACTCTACCTACATTTATCAAACCCTGTTGTTCCAACTGTCCTCACTGGAACCTACCAGTATGTTGCCACCCATCATCCTATGAGTTTATCCCCTACTGCAACCTCACCTCCTTGTTCCTTCTTTTTATTTTTATTTTTGTTACTGTCTCAATTCATGCCCTTTCCTCAATTTGGTCTGCACCTATGCGACCCCCACCCCCATACCCCCCCCCCCCAACCAAAGGACTAACTATAACGCTGTCTCAAGGCCTAGGTATAGCTCCTGTTAATTTTGCAGCCACATCTGCCCCGTATACTGCACTCTATGTTGCTACCAATGCTTCTGTCTGTGCCTCAACTTCTCTCATCTCGACTATCTCTGCTGCAACTATGTTGGTCTCTGCCTCTGCCTCCACTCCTGGGTCTTTCTCCATGTTCTGTGATTTTAACTGTCACCATGCACATTTGGCTGAGTGTTGGCACCTCTTCACCACCTTACTGCAGCAAAGGACTTCTGCAATTAAATGGGCTTGATCAATTTGTGAACCTTCTGACCTGGATTTTTTGTCAATGGCAAATCCTCTCCTTTGGAGTTGGCAATAACAATTTTCCAACTGATGTCTCAATGTTACTCCACTGCTCACATTGGTTCATCTTGTCACGTGCTTTGAGAGTCAACATGTCTGTGACTATTGTCAGAGAGCTGCCTCAGTGCTGGAGAGAGTGTGGCAATTCACACAGGCTTCCTCTCACTTCAGGACACGTCTTCCACCTCCGCCCCCCCCCCCCATGATATTAATGCTGCCTGGGAATTCCTCCACAAAATGCCTGCTCTCTTAGGCACAAATTAATCCAATAGGTGGGCCCTTTCTCAGGAGCAAGAAATCTGGCTCACTTCAATGTGAAACCTTCAAACTTCTCTCTTTCCTCAAAGATCTGGTGGTATCTTGTCAAATCTGTCTTTGGAGTATACTCACTCACTCACTCACACTCACATACACACTTCAAATCCACAGCTGACTGTGCTTGTGAAAAGGCCGAATGCCTAAATTCAGTGTTTGCTTCCAAATCTCATCTACCCAATCCTTTGTTTCCTGTACCTACCCTACTTCTTGTACACAAACTGCTCCCGGGCACTGTGTATTTCTAACCTGAGAATGTAGAAAAATTTCTGCCAAACCTTGACTTCGATTCTGCAACAGGCCCTGATTGCGTCGTGCTTGTGTCCTAAAAATCCCCTCTACTACTCTGGCACCTCCTCTTTCTGCTATTTTCACCATATAATTTGCCTTAGGTCATCTTCCCTCTAATTTCCCCTTGGTAAATGTATTCCATAAACATGATGCAAATACTGATCCCCTTAACTGCAGACTTATCTGTTTACTTCCAATCATAAACAAGTTTATGGGATCCATAATCTCAGTCAACATGAAATCCTTCCTTTTCTCCAACGGCCTCATCTCAGACCATCCCAAAATGGAGTCAGACCCAGTAACTCCACCCTGGACATGCTGCTTCTGCTCTCCAACAATGGATGGAGGCCCTCAATGTCAGATGAGATCAGGGCCGTCTCTCCAGACATATCTCGAGCTTTGGATACAGTCTGGCATCCCACCTTCCTCTCCAAACTTTCTGCCTGTGGCATCCAAGGTGACTTCCACACATGGCTCTCATCTCATCTCTTCCTGTCACAGTTCGAATGCCCCAAGGCATTGTCTTGGCCGAGTCCTGTTCCTAATATTCATCAACTATCTTTCTGAATTTGTGAAAATCCTCTTTACCTCTGCTGATCACTCCACCCTCTGCCATAACATCTCTCATCCTTCAGGTAGGCAGACAGCAGCCTCTTCCCTCTCTTCACACCTTATAGAATCACGAGCAGGTCAAACACTTCGAATATGTCTTTCAATCATGAGAAATCTCACACTGTCTCTCACTTAGAAAAGACCATCTGCCAAACTTTTCATCTACTTTCTTAATCGGCATCCTCCATCGTACAAAGTCTTTCCTTGGCACACCTGAACTTTAATCTATCAATAAAACCATGCCTTCAAAATCATTGGAATCTCCCACGATGAAGCTCAGTCTCTGGAATGATCACTTTCACATCGCAGAAAGGTCGGTTGTTTCTCAGCCTTCTACCTCTCTCCTTTGTGGTCTTGCACCCTCTGCTCTTTTTGTGCTTTGTCTTTTGTCATGGACATTTTTATTCCCTCACGTATCTATCAAGTGAAGGTTCATTCCCATCCATGGTTCACTCTGGCTTGTGCATCAGCAATGCTCATCGCAACAACTATTTTAAGCAGTGCCATGTGCAAGGGTCTCTGGAGTCTAAATGTCTGTTCTGCAAAGCAAGTAACCTCTGTTAAAGAGTTCTTGCAGATGCTAAGCAGCAATATGCAGCTTCTGTAGCCAATTCCATTGCGACTCAGCGACTTGGCTCTCAGGATTTTTGACAGATTACCAACAGTGTACTCAACCATAATAAATCTTCTATACCTCCTCTCTTTCGTGGACCCGAGGTTGTTACTTTCCCTCTGGATAAGGCTCAGCTCTTTTTAAATAGCTATTTTCTAATTCTACCCTTAAAGATCAGGGGACACCCTCTTCATGATTTCCATCTCATGCAGACTCTGATATTCCTGTTCCATTTATCACTCCGAAGTAGGTTGCCAGAATTATCCGTACTCTCGATGCCTCAAAAGCGACTGTTACTGATGGAATCCCTGTGATTGTATTGAAGATGTGTGTCCTGAACTGTCATTGATTCTTGCCAAGCTATACAACTTGTGCTTGCTTGCCTCGGTGTTTCCTTCATCCTGGAAGTGGTTCTTTTGTCCGTTTTCAAGGGTGCTGGTGAGCATTCTGAACCAAGCAACTCTTGCCCACTAGCCTGCTTCCTCTAATAAGTAAAGTATTTGAATACTTCATCAATGAACAACTTCTCAGCCATCTGCAGGACAAAGAACTTCTCACTGATTGCCAGTGTGGCTTTCACCATTCTCGCTCTACTGGTGATCTGCTATCCTTAATTATGGATAATTTCAACAGGGCATTGGAGCTCAAGGGTGAAACTCAATCATTTGCTTTGGATATCTCGAAAGCCTTTGGTAAAGTGTGACACAAGGGTCTGTTCCACAAGCTTCGGTCGTATGGTGTATCTGGTGTGACGCATTCAGTCATTTCAACTTTCCTTCCAAATCGCAAGATGAAGGTGAACTTGAGGCTCAATGTTCTCTCCTACTTGCTCCATTAATTCTGGTGTTTTCCACAGGGCTCTGTCCTTGGTCCCACTTTCTTCCTTGTTTATATTGTTAGGTTGTGGAAATTCACAGAACACCATTCAGGCTTCCCAGAGATTAGTTATGTCGATAAGTGTGTGTTCAGATTAGATTTCCCCACCGATGTCTAAAGGGAATTATTCGTGTAAACCGGGCTGTGATCTTTGAGTCAGCCATTATTCTTTGCTACCTTTAATTTGGAACAACCACTATTCAACAACCACAACCACTACTTCAACAACCACAACAGCATCTCAACAACCACGCCATCCCCACCACAGAGCAACCACAACATCGCCTCACCTTCATCTCCACAAACGCCGCCATCTTTTTCGCCAGGCCACGGCGAATCCCATGGACGAGCGGCATCTCCGCCGACAGACGCGGGAGCCGATGATTTTACAACGTCGCTTTCCACGGCTGATGGTTTCTACAACGTCCGCTTTCACGGCTGATGATTTCTACAACGTCCCTTTCCACGACTGATGATTTCTACAACGTCCGCTTTCTCTGCATTTCGCAGACAAAATCGGATCAAAATATCAAAAGGGATGGAGCCAGCGAGGGGTGAAGGGTGAGAGGTGAGAGATCAACCTCACCCACCGGACCCCATAAAAAGGCGCGCTGAACGCCAGCAAACAGTTGAGTAGTTCTTGCCTGGAGAGAGTTTTTGCCTGGAGTCGAGTTGAGTCGGTCTGGGTGCGCCGTGGAGTTCGTCTGAAGTCTGGGAGCGGAGTCGAGCTGCAGTCTCTTTTGGAGTCGCGGTGCAGTCGGGAGAACATCACAAGGTTCGAGTCCAGTGGAGGGCAGTCGGAGCTCAGCCAAGCCTAGAGCGCAGCCAAGCTGCAGGGCCGTGCAGAATTGCGGGAAGGTGGAGAAAGCCGGAGAGAGGTCGCCAGCCAGCGAGTCACCACGAGGGTGGCAGGTAACCAGCACGGTCTCGTGGAGCTCTTGCGGTCTTCACAGTTCCATGAACATAAAGGCCTACGGGTCCAGTCTGCCTTTCCTTTCCTGGGGTCAACTTTGTATGAAGTTGTGGCGCCGTGTCCATAAGTAGAATTGTTATAGTGTACATAATAAATAGACAACGGCTGTAGGGTCTTTTTGCTCGTGTTTTTGTCCCTTACCCCCATTGCATACGTGCCTGTGTGTAAATAACTGTCCTTGTTTAAATGTTCACCTGTTTCGTTGCGTCCTTTCCTGTCATTGACTGCCATTATTACGTACGGAATATTAGCTGGCTTTTAACTAGCCGATAAAGTAATCGGATCCGGCGGGGCTTGGCGATATACAACCGCGCAAATCGCAAACGGTGCGAGCTGCGTACAATGGCTCGTATCCGTACGGGTCCCGTGAGGTATAAATCCCCGGCATTTCTGTCTACGCACATACTTAGGTAAATCGACAATTCGGCGATCGGACCCTGTCACGCGTGGACAGAATAGTTGGCTGATTTACGGTGTGATTAAAAACACACCCGTAGCTGGATTTCGGCGTTGATCCGGAAGCTGCGACGAGGTTTGCCCGTCCGGTGGACACGTGGCCGCGATTAGCTAAAAGCGGTCGTTTGCATGCCGAGCGGGTGAGAATCCATAAAATATCAATGATCTTTCTGATCATGTTTTGTCTCAGCTAGCCATGTATGCTGATGACTTTTCACTCACTCTTCACCGATTCACTCAACACTACTCGTAATAAGGTTGGAGTTTCGCTGAGAAATGATATGGAGAATGTGTTGAAGTGGGGTCATGACTGGTTGGTAAACTTCGATTCAAAGAAAACTAAATTGTTGGCCATGTTCTCGCTCCAGAAACAGGTCTTTCCCTTCTGTGTACATGGGGTCTTCAACCCTAACAGATAATCTGAGCTTCGGTTTCTTGGTTTGGATATCTCCTTTAACCTCCCTTGGGATAAGTACATTCTGGTATGGCTCAGAATACTTCCAAGCGAGTTGGTTGTCTCTATCGAGCGCAGAGGTATTTACCTCCTGATGCTGTCTTGTACCTGTATAAGACAACTATATGTCCCCTCTTGGAGTACTGTTGCCACATTTGGGCTGGAGCACCAGCTTGACACTTTTCTTGACTTGATCGGCTCCAGAAACACATAGTTAACCTGGTTGGTGCGGTGATGAGTTCAACTCTTCAACTGCTCCTTACCCGTCAGTCAGTTGCCACTCTTAGTCTGTTTTACAGATATTGTCATGGCAAATGTTCTGCAGGACTTTCTAACTTGGTTCCTCCTGTACGAGTGTTTGGACACAAGACCCGGTTTGCCATCTCTGCATACGCATGTACGATAGCTGATCTAAAGTGCAGACCGAAACGCGATGCAGATAGATTTATCCCTCATGCTGTCTCGCTTTGGACTTCACGACCTGTAACGTGCTTCCCTTGATCCTACAATATACCCCAGCTTTAAGAGGAATGTCAATTCCTACTTACATCTTTGAGATTCCATCACATTTCACTTACTTCTGATACTTCCTGTGTCTTGGATGTTTTTTTGTTATTTTTCTCTTTCTTTTGTTTTGTTTTGCTTTATCCTTTTTTTATCTACCTTCCCTTAGCCCCTCACCTAGAGTGGCTTTATGCCTTGTTTGGGGCGATTTCCATAAAAACAAAGTCTCCCCCAGTTTGCAGGGTGCAATGCGGTCCACCATCAATCCCCTTCTGGTGAAACTCTCAAAATCCAGAACCACTGCTCACCTACACTCATTTGTTCCTCTTTCTACTTCACCTAAGGCACCTATCTACATTCTCTCTCGATCCTATTCTTCCCTCCAGGGCTTCAAGACAGCTGTTCACCACCATCTCAGGTCATCTCCCATCCCAACCGTGATATTTCTGATTCCTATTCACCCTTCCATGCCCACCTTTTTTGTGTTTCTGGTTTTTCCTTCAATTTATGTGATTGAGAGTTTGCAGCTGTATCCATCTTGTGCACCCTCTGTGTCCTCTCGTTGCCCTCATTCTGCAGAGTTATTAACCCACTTCTGGTGAAACTCCCAGAATCCAAGCTCCCTGCTCATCTCCACTCATTTGTTCCTCTTTTCTCTTGCCTGTGTAACCAACTTCCTTCGTCTGGTTAATCCCGTTTTTCACTCCAGGCCTTTAGTTGGCTGTTCAACACCATCTCAGATCATCCCCAATCCAAAACCATGACCTTCTCCACCCTCGTGAACCTCACCTTAAGCCCTCCTCCTTCCAGTTTTGCAGTTTTTCCCTATTGAGAGTTTCCTTCTGCACCTACTGTATCTTGTCCAACATATGCTTTCTTTCCTGTCCCCCATTCCTTCCCACACCCCATTGTTTGTCCATGTCTCCCCTTCAACTGTGCTGTTGGTGCTTTCCCCCCTCTCTCTATTCTTCCTTTTGTCCCAATCCTTTCAGTGTACGAGCTCTTCCCCGAGCCTCAACTATGTATAAAAAACTCCTCCACAGCCCTTCCCTCCACACCTCCCCCCCCCAATTGTGTCTGCTGTCAGAACGAACACCTGGTGGGCATGACATGACAGTTGTCATCGGTCGTATGATAGCTCCGCCAACTGGTTGAAATTGGAATTGCAGTTTCCTAATTGTTCTTTGAATAATCTTGAGGCTTCATTGACCATTATGTAGCTGATTTGGTCTCCATAACCAGGCAGCACACTCTACTTTTTCTGGTGCAGTAAATGTCAAGTCAAGTCACTTTATTGTCATGTGTTTCAAGACCAAGGTTAAGAAACATGGAAATTCTTATTCACAAATGGCCTTGTCGCTCTATACATACATCTTTACAACAGTATAGCAAATTCACAACAGTATTGACAAAATTGCGTTCAACACAATTTTACATATAACACAGAGCATCAGCAAAGTCCAACTTATCAACACTGCCAAATCCTGCACTTTCCACCTGTGAGCACTCTCATCATTGTCAGTTATCAAACCAACCACAGTGATATCATCAGCAAATTTAATTGTACAGTTGCTGTTATACTTTGCTGTGTAGTCGTGTGTATGCAAAGAGTGGAGTGGTGGACTGAGTACACAGCCATGTGGGGCACATATGTAAAGTATGAGTGTGGATGAAAGAGCATTACCAACCTTCACAACCTGTGGCTCCCTGTTAGAAATCAAGGATCCAGTTACATACAGAGTTAACAAGAACACAGGCGCTGTAGTTTGATGACAAGTTTGGAAGTAACAATGGTATTAAATGCAGAGCTGTAATCAACAAATAGCATTCTGACAAGCAGTGGTGAGAAAAAGTTTGTGAACCCTTTGAATTTTCTGTATTTCTGCATAAATTTGACATAAAATGTGATCAGATCTTCATCTAAGTCATAATAATAGATAGGAACCTGATTAAACAAATAGCACACAAAAAAATCTACTTTTTATTTATTCATTGAGCAAAATGATCCAACATTCAATTTCTGTCGGAAAAAGTCTGTGAACCTCGAGGTTAATCAGCTCAATTAAGGGGGTAATTAGTTAGGTGTTTCAATCAATGGGATGATGATGAGTGAGTTTGGGTGGCCCTGCCCTATTTGAAAACATAAACTTTGTTTATCACCATTGAGTCCGTCTTCACCACACAGGTTTGTGTGAGCGGGTCATGCCCAATCAAAAAGAGATTTCTGAGGACCTCAGAAAGAGTTGTCGATGCTCATCGGTCTGAAAAGGTTACAAAACCATTTCCAAACATGTTGGGGCTCCACCAATCCACTGCCAGGCAGATAGTGTACAAATGGAGAAAACTCAACACCATTGTTACTCTTTCCAGGAGCGGTCATCCAACGAAAATCACTCCAAGAGTAAGTCGTACAATAATCCAGGAGGTCACAAAAACCCCAGGGTAATGTCAAAGGATCTGCAGGCCTCTCTTGCATTGGCTAATATCAGTCTTCATGAGTCCACCATCAGGAAAACGGTGAAAAAGAATGGTGTGCATGGGAGGATAGCAAGGAGGAAACCACTCTCTCCAACAAGGACATTGCCACCCGTCTCAAGTTTGCCAAAGACAACCTGGATGATTCAGAAGGCTATTGGAACAATGTTCTGTGACAGATGAGTCGAAAGTGGAACTTTTTGGCTTAAAAGAGAAAAGCTGTGTTTGGCGAAACCAAACATTGTATTCCAACAAAAGAACCTCATCCCAACCATGAAGCATGGTGGTGGGAGTATCATGGTTTGGGCTGCTTTGCTTCCTCAGGACCCGGACGGCTTGCCATCATTTATGGACCATGAATTCTGGATTGTACCAGCAAATTCTACAGGAGAATGTCAGGGAATCCGTCCGTGAGCTGAAGCGTCACAGAACATGGGTTATGCGCAACACAATGATCCTAAACACACACGCAAATCTACAACAGAGTGGCTGAAGCAGAAGAGATTTTGTGTTTTGGAATGACCAAGTCAAAGTCCAGACTTTAACCCAGTTGAAATGTTGTGACAGAATCTGAAAGCAGCAATTCATGCAAGAAAGTCCACAAATATCTTTGAGTTGAAGCAGTTCTATAAGGAGGAATGAGCCAAAATTCCTCCAAGCCGATGTGCAGGACTGATCAGAGGTTACAGGAAACGTTTGGTTGAAGTTATTGCTGCTCACAGGGTGCCACCGGTTACTGAATGTAAAGATTCATAGACTTTTCCAACAAAGAAATTGAATATTGATCATTTTGCTCTAAAAGAAATGATAAAGGTAGATTATTATTTTTTTCTGTGCTATTTTTTTAATCAGTCTGCCAAAATTTGTTAACGGAACTGCCAAAATCAAGAATCACTGCTCATCTTCATTCTTTCATTCCTCTTTTTTCCTGCCTCTGGCACAAACTCCCACACTCTCTTCAATCTCACTCTTCCCTCCACGTGTTCAAAACAGCTGTTCATTACCATCTCATATCTTCCCCCATCCAAAACCTTGATATTTTCTACCCCTGTGAATCTACCCAAACCCACCTCCTTCAAATTCTTTATTTTCCTTCCTGAAAGTCCCTGTAGCGTCCATCTTGTTTACCCCGTGTTGCCGCGCCCATCCCTCTCTCTTCCACAGATCTAATGTCTCTGTTCCCTACTCTTGTTGTGCTTCCCTCTCTCGCCCTCTCTTGTCTCCTGCTCCCTTTGTTATATGTTCTGTGTGTTAGCTCTTATACGAGCCTCGATAAGGTATGCAAAACAAAAAAAGAAAAGCCCCAGAATCTCTCACCCGAGCCGAATCCGAAAATTCAAACTGTGGAATTGAACCCAGCAGCAGCCCCAACCGCTAAAAAATTGCCATTCCGCCAAACCCGCACACTCCCCAGCACTCCGGGCTCAAAACACAACAGCACAACATAACCATCTCCAAACCACAACACAACACCTCCAAACCACAACACAACCACCTGTGGGAATTGTCACTTCCTGAAAGTTGGAAAAGGGGTAGGGGAGCGAGGACAAATGAAGAGATTGGGGAGGGGGGGGAGGAATGAATGGATGGATGGGATGGAAAGTGGATTCACGGCAAGTTCCACAGTTGTTCATGATTACTAATCTCAAGAGTGAATACGAGGTGTAGGAATCAATGATGAATGAATGAGTTCCCAGCTGCTGTTCCTTCGTCTGTAATTACACTTCCCTGCAATACAACATCTACAATGAAGCTCGAGTTTTGGAAGCAACTCTCCCCTAATTACCTCTAAAGTACTACACCAGGGGTGCATCTCATAGCGTCTCCAGTGGTGCTCAGCTTGATCGCTCCGAGGTAAAGGTTATATTTTCAAAATTTTGTCATTTAACTAAGACAATGGAACACACGTTTATCGAGGTACTTCATTTACATTTTCACCTAACAAGATTTGTAATTTTTTTTTCAAAACAACAGCAGCTGTGATTAAAAAAAAAGAAGTAATTTACACCACCATCTACTGTCTCACCATGGCTTACAAACATCGGTTTGATCCATCCACCCCTTCCCTCCATCCATCCGTTGATAAGGAACTTGCCATTGCGGAACACCGGCAACTGAGGCCTTGTACGTCGTCGATGTATTTTTGATTGTGTTTCCGCAGAGGGACAGTGCAAAGTGACAGTGCGGGTGCTTTTTGCCATGTATCGCCACGGCTTGAAAAAGAGCATCCACGCAGCTTGTTGAGTGATCACCAAGTGGCTAAGCAATAAGCAAGCACTAAATATGAAACTGTTGAAAAGGAACGGTTGGCTTGGCAAGCGATTATGCAATCGCCAATCGGTGATATTAAACACACCCAGAGATGCCCGGAGTGTCAAACAATGTGCGGATTGGACAAATGAACTCTTTTTATTTTTATTTTTTTAGCAGTCAGAACTGCGGATGAGGTCAATTCCACAGTTTAAATGTTGAAATTTGGCTCAGGTTAAGAGATTGTAGAGGTTATCGCATGTACTGAAATGAAATAAAGGCACGAATACTGGTGTCTCGCATGCGTTTATAAGCATTGGCGGTGTATCCAGCGATTTCTCGATATGAAAATGAGCCATTCAATAATATGAGTGGAGGAAGAGTGGGAAAAAAATATTTGAGTGGCTTTATCGTTTAGAAACCATTGTGCCTGTTCCAAGAGCTGAGGAATTGCTGAGCAGGGCAAGAAAGAAAAAGCAAATTAAGACCCGCAGCGAGGGAGAGCGGGCTGAATTAAGGGGTTGACCAAGGATGAAACCTTGAGCAGGGATAATTAAAGAAGGCTTTTTTCTGAACAGGGTAGACGTCATAACCACAGCACCGTATCATGCTGAATGCATACCTTATTTAAGAGCTCTTGGATCCAGACAGTGAATGTGGAGGTTTACAAATGTCACATTCACATCGTTTTGAGTTATGTGCACTTTTTGCCTTGGTTGCACACACGGGCGGTGTATACGTCCAGGGTCGCTGGTTCGCACACCTACTGGAAGTTAAAACTCGTATAACTGTCAAAATTCCGTCCAATGTAAAATTGCCTTTTCGTCATTTTACTTCACCGGGAAACCTTGGTGCTCTTAACAGTTCGTGACTATTATGCTGTCAAAGACAATCCTCGCAAACTCTCGAAACACTCCACATTCCACGCTCCACGCTGCACATTGGGACCATATTCCCTTAGAACAGCCCGGCGGAACCGGGTTATCTGCTTGTCTATCTGTGTTGTGTTCCAAAGTTATCTTTCTTATGTTGAATGTCAATAAATAGTGGATGTTAGAAGCGTGCAGTTTGCACCTCTTGTATTGTAAAAAACATACTCGTCGTCTCTTTTTGGAAACCTTCATGTTGGCTTCCACTGTTGTTCAAATTGTAATTGGTTGATATTTAATATTATTTACTGGCTTCAGGGGCTGGTTTCCTGCCATTCTTTCTTTTTCTTCTTCCTCTCCTTCATTTATAAGGGGTGAGGTTCCAGTGGTACCGATCTATCAACACACAATACTCCTCCACTTCCCTTTGTCCTCGGCCAACTCTCTCCATTCTCCAAGCACCCCACCTTATTGATATCCCTCCTCACAATCTTTCCATCTCAACCACGGTCTACCTCTGTTCCTCCTACCTTGCTCCCTCAACTGTGCTCGCTTGGCCTAATTGGTTACAAGACTGTGGCGCTAACTGGCATATACGCTAGACCGATTCGGTATCACAGCATTGGCGTGTAATCCGGCAGGGAGGTCCTCAAAATGGTTGACCGTTACGGTCGCATTGAGGCAACTCACCGGATTCGAGCTGGGTGACTGAGACAGCCAGGCGACCACAAACAGCCCATCAATAGTAAATATTATTTTATTTTATTCGTGTGTGCACAGGATA
>CM068955.1:25592361-25621710 GCA_035128595.1 Eptatretus atami
GGAGCGGTCATCCAACGAAAATCACTCCAAGAGTAAGTCGTACAATAATCCAGGAGGTCACAAAGAACCCCAGGGTAATGTCAAAGGATCTGCAGGCCTCTCTTGCATTGGCTAATATCAGTCTTCATGAGTCCACCATCAGGAAAACGGTGAAAAAGAATGGTGTGCATGGGAGGATAGCAAGGAGGAAACCACCTCTCTCCAACAAGGACATTGCCACCCGTCTCAAGTTTGCCAAAGACAACCTGGATGATTCAGAAGGCTATTGGAACAATGTTCTGTGGACAGATGAGTCGAAAGTGGAACTTTTTGGCTTAAAAGAGAAAAGCTGTGTTTGGCGAAAACCAAACATTGTATTCCAACAAAAGAACCTCATCCCAACCATGAAGCATGGTGGTGGGAGTATCATGGTTTGGGGCTGCTTTGCTTCCTCAGGACCCGGACGGCTTGCCATCATTTATGGAACCATGAATTCTGGATTGTACCAGCAAATTCTACAGGAGAATGTCAGGGAATCCGTCCGTGAGCTGAAGCGTCACAGAACATGGGTTATGCAGCAACACAATGATCCTAAACACACACGCAAATCTACAACAGAGTGGCTGAAGCAGAAGAGATTTTGTGTTTTGGAATGACCAAGTCAAAGTCCAGACTTTAACCCAGTTGAAATGTCGTGACAGAATCTGAAGCAGCAATTCATGCAAGAAAGTCCACAAATATCTTTGAGTTGAAGCAGTTCTATAAGGAGGAATGAGCCAAAATTCCTCCAAGCCGATGTGCAGGACTGATCAAGAGTTACAGGAAACGTTTGGTTGAAGTTATTGCTGCTCACAGGGTGCCACCGGTTACTGAATGTAAAGATTCATAGACTTTTCCAACAAAGAAATTGAATATTGGATCATTTTGCTCTAAAAGAAATGAAAAGGTAGATTATTATTTTTTTCTTGTGCTATTTGTTTAATCAGTCTGCCAAAATTTGTTTAACGGAACTGCCAAAATCAAGAATCACTGCTCATCTTCATTCTTTCATTCCTCTTTTTTCCTGCCTCTGGCACAAACTCCCACACTCTCTTCAATCTCACTCTTCCCTCCACATGTTCAAAACAGCTGTTCATTACCATCTCATATCTTCCCCCATCCAAAACCTTGATATTTTCTACCCCTGTGAATCTACCCCAAACCCACCTCCTTCAAATTCTTTATTTTCCTTCCTGAAAGTCCCTGTAGCGTCCATCTTGTTTACCCCGTGTTGCCCGCCCCATCCCTCTCTCTTCCACAGATCTAATGTCTCTGTTCCCTACTCTTGTTGTGCTTCCCTCTCTCGCCCTCTCTTGTCTCCTGCTCCCTTTGTTATATGTTCTGTGTGTTAGCTCTTATACGAGCCTCGATAAGGTATGCAAAACAAAAAAAAGAAAGCCCCAGAATCTCTCAACCCGAGCCGAATCCGAAAATTCAAACTGTGGAATTGAACCCAGCAGCAGCCCCAACCGCTAAAAAATTGCCATTCCGCCAAACCCGCACACTCCCCAGCACTCCGGGCTCAAAACACAACAGCACAACATAACCATCTCCAAACCACAACACAACCACCTCCAAACCACAACACAACCACCTGTGGGAACTTGTCACTTCCTGAAAGTTGGAAAAGGGGTAGGGGAGCGAGGACAAATGAAGAGATTGGGGAGGGGGGGGAGGAATGAATGGATGGATGGGATGGAAAGTGGATTCACGGCAAGTTCCACAGTTGTTCATGATTACTAATCTCAAGAGTGAATACGAGGTGTAAGGAATCAATGATGAATGAATGAGTTCCCAGCTGCTGTTCCTTCGTCTGTAATTACATTCCCTGCAATACAACATCTACAATGAGCTCGAGTTTTGGAAGCAACTCTCCCCTAATTACCTCTAAAGTACTACACCAGGGGGTGCATCTCATAGCGTCTCCAGGTGGTGCTCAGCTTGATCGCTCCGAGGTAAAGGTTATATTTCAAAATTTTGTCATTTAACTAAGACAATGGAACACACGTTTATCGAGGTACTTCATTTACATTATCACCTAACAAGATTTGTAATTTTTTTTTTCAAAAACAACAGCAGCTGTGATTAAAAAAAAAAAGAATTTACACCACCATCTACTGTCTCGCCATGGCTTACAAACATCGGTTTGATCCATCCACCCCTTCCCTCCATCCATCCGTTGATAAGGAACTTGCCATTGCGGAACACCGGCAACTGAGGCCTTGTACGTCGCTCGATGTATTTTTGATTGTGTTTCGCAGAGGGACAGTGCAAAGTGACAGTGCGGGTGCTTTTTGCCATGTATCGCCACGGCTTGAAAAAGAGCATCCACGCAGCTTGTTGAGTGATCACCAAGTGGCTTAAGCAATCAAGCAAGCACTAAATATGAAACTGTTGAAAAGGAACGGTTGGCTTGGCAAGCGATTAGCAATCGCCAATCGGTGATATTAAACACCACCCAGAGATGCCCGGAGTGTCAAACAATGTGCGGATTGGACAAATGAACTCTTTTTATTTTTATTTTTTTAGCAGTCAGAACTGCTGATGAGGTCAATTCCACAGTTTAAATGTTGAAATTTGGCTCAGGTTAAGAGATTGTAGAGGTTATCGCATGTACTGAAATGAAATAAAGGCACGAATACTGGTGTCTCCATGCGTTTATAAGCATTGCGGTGTATCCAGCGATTTCTCGATATGAAAATGAGCCATTCAATAATATGAGTGAGGAAAGTGGGGAAAAAAATATTTGAGTGCTTTATCGTTTAGAAACCATTGTGGCCTGTTCCAAGCTGAGGAATTGCTGAGCAGGGCAAGAAAGAAAAAGCAAATTAAGACCCCAGCGAGGGAGAGCGGGCTGATAAAGGGGTTGACCAAGGATGAAACCTTGAGCAGGGATAATTAAAGAAGGCTTTTTTCTGAACAGGGTAGACGTCATAACCACAGCACGTATCATGCTGAATGATACCTTATTTAAGAGCTCTTGGATCCAGACAGTGAATGTGGAGGTTTACAAATGTCAACATTCACATCGTTTTGAGTTATGTGCACTTTTTGCCTTGGTTGCACACACGGGCGGTGTATACGTCCAGGGTCGCTGGTTCGCACACCTACTGGAAGTTAAAACTCGTATAACTGTCAAAATTCCGTCCAATGTAAAATTGCCTTTTCGTCATTTTACTTCACCGGGAAACCTTGGTGCTCTTAACAGTTCGTGACTATTATGCTGTCAAAGGACAATCCTCGCAAACTCTCGAAACACTCCACATTCCACGCTCCACGCTCCATTGGGACCATATTCCCTTAGAACAGCCCGGCGGAACCGGGTTATCTGCTTGTCTATCTGTGTTGTGTTCCAAAGTTATCTTTCTTATGTTGAATGTCAATAAATAGTGGATGTAGAAGCGTGCAGTTTGCACCATCTTGTATTGTAAAAAAACATACTCGTCGTCGTCTTTTTGGAAACCTTCATGGTTGCTTTCCACTGTTGTTCAAATTATAATTGGTTGATATTTAATATTATTTACTGGCTTCAGGGCTGGTTTCCTGCCATTCTTTCTTTTTCTTCTTCCTCTCCTTCATTTATAAGGGGTGAGGTCCAGTGGTACCGATCTATCCAACACAATACTCCTCCACTTCCCTTTGTCCTCGGCCAACTCTCTCCATTCTCCAAGCACCCCACCTTATTGATATCCCTCCTCACAATCTTTCCATCTCAACCACGGTCTACCTCTGTTCCTCCTACCTTGCTCCCTCAACCTGTGCTCGCTTGGCCTAATTGGTTACAAGACTGTGGCGCTAACTGGCATAACGCTAGACCGATTCGGTATCACGGCATTGGACGTGTAATCCGGCAGGGAGGTCCTCAAAATGGTTGACCGTTACGGTCGCATTGAGGCGACTCACCGGATTCGAGCTGGGTGACTGAGACAGCCAGGCGACCACAACACCCATCAATAGTAAATATTATTTTATTTTATTCGTGTGTGCACAGGTATAAGATTATTTAATTTCCATCATGAACTGTGTGTCATATTTATGTTACACCTGGCACGTCTGTTTAACCCGAGCGACCACAACACCCATCGAGAGTAAATATTATTTTATATTATTCGTGTGTGCACAGGTATAAAATTATTTAATTTCCATCATGAACTGTGTGTTATGTTTGTGTTACTCCTGGCACGTCTGTTCAACCCGAGTGTAGGGTTATTACAAGTTTTATTAACAGGCGTGCATTGCCTTCGATCATTTTCTCCATAAATGTCTAGAAAACAAAAATACTTCATTATGTGACTCATGTATATCTCTTCATTGTGTGACTCATGTATATCTCTTCAGAAATGATTGTATTTATTGATCACTTATAAATAAATGTTTATCAGATCAAGTTTGTACTTTTATGTCCATGTGTGGTGTGTGGGACTTCTGGTTCAACACTTTCATACCTTGTTTGTTGTCCATTTTGTTTCGGTACTTGTCAACCTTCCTTTGCTTTTCTTCCAAATCTTTCCCAATCTCCGGCCTCTTTTTCCTTCTTCATTCATTTTCGGGAGAAATAATTGTTTTTTTAAATTTAATATCACGGTTATATGTCGAACTGTTCATTATCTTACTTTCGATTGAATTCAAATTTAAAGTAACATCATGAATAGTTTAACTTTTAACCATTATTTATTTGGTTTATTTCTTATTTCCCCTTTGTTCAATTTAGTTCGTTGATGATAGTTTCCAACAATCGGAAAGAAGGCCTGCATTTTTCCCAACAAATCCTTGTCCAAATTGTTTCTACTTTGTACATTTGATTCTCATTCTGAGCTAATGTACTGTGTTCTGTGCTTTATTATGTAATATCGCCTACTTAAAGCCTGTGCTGCATCCTCTGTCCATCTCTACGAAAAGCCGAACGTTGATTTTGGTCGTACGTAAGAAATTGGTATCTGCCGTCTCATAACAGCTTAAAAGCATGAGCAACTTGTCATCGATGCTGTTATTTAGCAGAAACATTTCCGACTGATATTTGATGACTTGTGACAACAACGTGCGGAAGGATTAGCTACTTCTATCCTGCGTAATGGCACGAGCTGTGTATGATTGCCTTTGATTTGTAAAACGAGGACCTCAGGGAAGCGTTACCCTCACAAGTAGTGACGTCAAAAGTACAACAGCACATCCTAGGCTGTGAAGCTCATCAAAGGCCTAACCGATGCACGGCTTGCCAAGTTAAGGGTGGACTGTTGCAGGGGCTTGTTCATTTTGCAGGTGTTTATCACCTAGGGGTGCTGCGGTTCTTTCCCTCTGACCGTTGCTGCAACATGTACCAACAGTCTTCCTACTTCTGTTACCTGTGTCTAATATATTCTCTTGTGGCCAAGTACTCGGGGCTGGTGTAGAAGTCGAAGCGAGAAATGTTGCTCTTGGTACAAACTGTTGCTCGGTTCTTCTTGAATTGCTGCAACATTATATTTCTGGGTTTGTTGACATTGAAGTTTTTAAAACTGTCACTGTGGTTCATCACCACAGTGTGTACAATTGCTTTTATTTTCCTTTTTTCAATAATATTTACTAAGTCGTAAAAATATTGTTTTTGAGGTATACAGATGCACCAATTTATTTTTTATTAAAGAACAGATCATATTTCATATAATGATCATGCTTGTTGAGGGAACAAAAGGAAGACTCGTTAAGAGAGAGGCAGTGAGTGTTAGCCTCACCATGAGGAAAAGTCAGCTGTTTGCAGGACCGTAAGCATGCTCCGTAATGCACACAATGGTGATTCGTCTTTACCCACGTATAAGGTTTGTCAAGCAAGCATGGTTGCTTTCCATCCACATAACTTTTCTGCAAACAGATGTCCATGAAATTGTGCTATTTTGGTATTGAATGAATAACTGCTTGCAAGTACAATGCAAAGGCAATTTGGGGTGCTTTTTCCAAGACCCTGTTGCGAACGCGCTGCCAAGGCCCTGTTGTGACGCGCTGCAAGGCCTGTTGTGACGCGCTGCCAAGGCCCTGTTGTGATGCACTGCCAAGGCCCTGTTGTGACGTGCTGCCAAGGCCCTGTTGCGACGCACTACCAAGGCCCTGTTGCGAACCGCTGCCAAGGCTCTGGCACGACGCTCTGCCAAGGCCCTGGCGCGACGCTCTGCCAAGGCCCTGGCGCGACGCTCTGCCAAGGCCTGGCGCGACACTCTGCCAAGGCCCTGGCGCGACGCTCTGCAAGGCCCTGGCGGACGCTCTGCAAAGCCCTGGGGACGCCCTGCCAAGGCCGGGCGCGACGCGCTGCCAAGGCCCTGTTGCGACGCGCTGCAAGGCCCTGTTGTGACGTGCTGCCAAGGCCTGTTGGCACGCTGCCAAGGCCCTGTTGCGACACGCTGCCAAGGCCCTGTTGCGCACGTGCTGCCAAGGCCCTGTTGCGACGCGCTGCCAAGGCCCTGTTGCGACGAGCTGCCAAGGCCCTGTTGCGACGTGCTGCCAAGGCCCTGTTGCGACGCGCTGCCAAGGCCCTTTTGTGACGTGCTGCCAAGGCCCTGTTGCGACGTGCTGCAAGCCTGTGCGTCGTGCTGCCAAGGCCCTGTTGCGTCGTGCTGCCAAGGCCCTGTTGCGACGCGCTGCCAAGGCCCTGTTGCGACGCGCTGCCAAGGCCCTGTTGCGACGCGCCTGCCAAGGCCCTGTGCACGCGCTGCCAAGGCCCTGTTGCGACGCGCTGGCCAAGGCCCTGTTGCGACGCCTGCAAGGCCCTGTTGCGACACGCTACCAGGCCCTGTTGCGATGCGCTGCCAAGGCCCTGTTGCGACGCGCTGCCAAGGCCCTGTTCGACGCGCTACCAAGGCCCTGTTATGACGCTCCATGGAATCTGTCCTCGTTTTGTGCTGTTTTATGACACGCATATTTAGAATCTTTATCATGTTTCTTTCTTGAATGAGATTGTGCACATGCACCAAGCAGCCTGTGGCCTCGTCCCCAATCGTATGTGGCTGTGGTGGTTTCATGCTTGTAAGTGAAATCGAATGGAGGGAGTATTTATTTGCACAAAGCTCCTCGTTTATTGATGTTAATAATGATGCTTTCCTTTGCCCTGTAGGTTGCAATACTTGTGTGGAGAGTAAGATGAGTCGAGAAACTGTTGGTCAAAAATGTTTTGGGCCCAATGTTGATATCGGGCCCAACACATTTTTGAAATATCATGCTTTGTATTGTTTTTGAGCCCCATCTCTCAATGGTGAAGAATCAATTAAAAATTTATCAGATCCGGATCTTCACCAAAATTGAATCAATTCTTCCTTGTCACACACGCAACATGTCCACCAAGTTTCATCTGGATCCGTCCACCACTTTTTGAGATATCCTGTACACAAACAAACACACAGAAACGAATGAAAACATATCCTCCTTCATATTCGGTGGTGGAGGTAATTAGCTCAGATGGAACCAATCATCTTCAAAGTCACACACCAAGTTAATTGGACTCCTCCTTTGTTAAATTGTTGTGACTAGCAGAGTACTCACGCCACGGGCGATCCTGTTCCAAGCATGCAACACGTTCTTCTGACGCATACATTTATTTGGGCGGTGTATAGGCAAGTGACAGCTCTGCATACGCAAACATAATTAACCCGGGTTACGTTCATGGAGCAAAAACATACCAACCACTTGTAATTCAAAACACCTCACTGCACTGGAAAACGTGGGGACAGGAATACTGTGCTGTAAATGGGAGAGACTTGTAATACCATCCCCCACCTAGAGGTGGCGCTACACGATACACATTTACATGGAGAGTTTGCGTCCCCCCTTCCACCCCACCAAGATGACTGGCGAAGATGAAAATACCCCAATACATTAAATGGCATCATGTTGATCCTCTCTAGTCAGTGTGGATGCAATTGCTCCAAAGCTGTAGGAGTAGTCACAAACAAACAAATGAAATTGCTTGTTGAGCAAGGAATTGCCGGAATAACTTTGTCATATCTCCATGATCTCTGAAAAAACAAAAACCTGGAAATCTATTTGGTTCTTATAAGTCGATAGTACTACTGTTTAATGAGTTATAGCACTTAGTTTGGTCATGATCATAACTTGAAAGTCAATCGGACTTGAAATGGCATTTTTATCGCAATTTTGAAAGTTTTGACCCGACCCCTCCTGACATTTGACCCCCGACCGCTAAGAAGGGTGTTGGTGTGACACCCCAATGAGACATATGGTTGGATGCAGTATTGGAAGATGCACATTTTGGCTTAGGTTTGAAGTCGATACGACCATTTTAGCGGACGTCATTGCGAAAATAAGAATTTCGGTTCTTTGGTGACCTTGACCTTTGACCTAGATTAACCAAAAACGACCAGTGTGCAAGTTGGACCATGGCCGACGTCTGTACCCAGTTTGGTCATGATCGCTGAAACGGTGTGGCTGCGACAGGGTAAACAAACACAAACAAACAAAACAAGCAGTCATAGACTGGTACTTACGAAATCGTCACTTGACCTCTGACCTTGTCTAATAAAGCTGTCTCGAGAGAGGTAGCGACGCAAACAGAAGTTTATACGATGATTCTGTACCAAACCCTCAAAAATCGAATGTTTTGGATGTTTGACCTCACTGTGACCTTGACCTTTGACGATTTTGACCAAAATCTAATCAGCGTAGCCACCCCTCCTGAATCACGTGGTGTAATTTGACATTGGTAGCTTCTTCCGTTCTCGAGTTATCATTTTTGGATGTTTGACCTCACTGTGACCTTGACCTTTGACCGATTTTGACCAAAACTAATCAGCACTAGCCATCACCCTCCTGAATCACGTGGTGTAATTTGACATTGGTAGCTTCTTCCGTTCTCGAGTTATCGTGCCTACAAACAAACAAACAACAACAAACACAGAAACGGAAGTCATCAATACTTACGAAATCTTTAGATTTTCGTAAGTAACAAGCAGTCATAGACTGTACTTCGAAATCGTCAACTTGACCTCTGACCTTGTCTAAAAAAGCTGTCTCTGGAGAGTAGCGACGCAAACCAGAATTTCTACGATGATTCTGTACAACCATCAAAAATCAAATGTTTGACCTCACTGTGACCTTGACTTTGACCGATTTTGACACAAAATCTAATCAGCGCTAGCATCACCTCCTGAATCAAGTGTGTAATTTGACATTGTAGCTTCTTCCGTTCTCGAGTTACCGCGGATTAACTAACGTAAAGGTCACACTCGACGGCCCCCCAACTCGAAAGGACGCTGGGCGAGCGCGATGACGTCAGCGCGCACACGGAAACCTTTACTTGACTCAACGACGCGTCTGCTCGAGCGCGCTGCGCCACGTGACGAGCCGTGATGCGGCGGTGAAATATTTTTATTCAATCTTAAAACATCTACAAACATCGATTTTTACCAGAATTTCGACAACCGAGTGTTAAGCGTCCTAACGATCGCAAAAACCGAAGACAAAATTAAAATTGAAGTTAAAACGAACTCGTAACGTCGACCGAAGCAAAAATAAACCATTTCTCCACAGGAATTTACGGAATTATTAATATTATTTTATCAAGTAATAAAACAGTAATATTCGGCATCCACAAACAGTCTTTTCACCATCCGACGGCTTAGCGAGTCAGGCATGCGACGATAAGCTTTATTGGGATGAAAAATGACTTTTAAACACCATCTTTATCGAAAACACAACGCGGCCTACAACTAGGCAAGGCGTTCTGCGCCATGGGCGCAACACTGAAATTTTAAAACAGCCGGAACTCGACGAATTGACACACAAATTCCGCCGAACTTACCTCGATCTTCCAAACTCACGCTCCGTCAACAATACCTGTGGTAACTTTTCTCGAGTTATCATGTTTTGGATGTTTGACCTCACTGTGCCTTGACCTTTGACCGATTTTGACAAAAATCTAATCGGCACGAGCCATCACCCTCTCTGAATCACATGGTGTAATTTGACATGGTAGCTCCTTCCGTTCTCGAGTTATCGTGCCTACAAACAAACAAACAAGCAGTCATAGACTGGTACTTACGAAATCGTCAACTTGACCTCTGACCTTGTCTAATAAAAGCTGTCTCTAGAGAAGTAGCGACGCAAACCAGAAGTTTCTATGATGATTCTGTACAACCATCAAAATCGAAACGTCGACCGAAGCAAAAATCTCATTTCTCCACGCAATTATTTATATTATTTTATCAAAGTCACAAAACCGTAATATCCGCCATCCACCAACAATCTTTATAATCCGACAGCTCAGCGAGTCAGGCATGGCGACGATAACTTTATTGGGATAAAAATGACTTTTAACACCATCTTTATCGAAAACACCGTCAGCGCGCCACACGGAAAACCTTTACGTGACTCAACGACGCGTCTGCTCGAGCGCACTGCATCACGTGACGACGCGCGTGAGCGCGTCGAGTGAAATATTTTCTATACAATCTTAAAACGTCTCCAAACATCCGATTTTTACCAGAATTTCGACAACCGAGTTTTAAGCGTCCTAAGCGATCGCAAAAACCGAAGACAAAATTAAAATCGAACTTAAAACGAACTCGTAACGTCGAGCGAAGCAAAAATCTCATTCTCCACGCAATTATTAATATTATTTTATCAAAGTCAAAACCGTAATATTCGCCATCCACAAATCTTTACATAATCCGACGGCTCAGCGAGTCAGGCATGCACGATAACCTTTATTGGGATAAAAAAATGACTTTTAAACACCATCTTATCGAAAACACCGTCAGCGGCACACGGAAACTTTACGTGACTCAAGCGACGCGTCTGCTCGAGCGCACTGCATACGTGACGACCCGTGACGCGTCGAGTGAAATATTTTTATACATATCTTAAAACTTCTCCAAACATCCGATTTTTACCAGAATTTCGACAACCGAGTTTTAAGCGTCCATAGCGATCGCAAAAACCGAAGACAAAATTAAAACGAAGTTAAAACGAACTCGTAACGTCGAGCGAAGCAAAATACTCCATTTCTCCACATGATTTACGAATTATGTTTGACCTCATCTATGACTTGACCTTTGACCGATTTTGACCAAATCTAATCAGCGCTAGCCACCACCCTCCTGAATCACGTGGTTAATTTACATTGCAGCTTCTTCCGTTCTCGAGTTATGTGCCTACAAACACAAACAAGCATGCATAGACTGGTACTTACGAAATCGTCAACTTGACCTCTGACCTTGTCTAATAAAAGCTGTCTCTAGAGAAGGTAGCGACGCAAACCAGAAGTTTCTACGATGATTCTGTACCAACCATCAAAAATCGAATGTTTTGGATTTTGACTCACTGTGACCTGAACCTTTGACCGATTTTCACCAAAATCTAATCAGCGCTAGCCACCACCTCCTGAATCACTTGTTGTAATTTGACATTGGTAGCTTCTTCGTTCTCGAGTTAAAATTTTTTGGATGTTTGACCTCACTGTGACCTTGACCTTTGACCGATTTTGACAAAATCTAATCAGCACTAGCCATCACCCTCCTGAATCACGTGGTGTAACTTGACATGGTAGCTTCTTTCCGTTCTCGAGTTATCTGTACCAAACCATCAAAATCGAATATTTGACCTCACTGTGACCTTGACCTTTGACGATTTTGACCAAAATCTAATCAGTACTAGCATCACCTCCTGAATCACGTGTGTAATTTGAAATTGGTAGCTTCTTCCGTTCTCGAGTTATCGTGCTACAAACAAACAACCACAACAAGCAGTCATAGACTGGTACTTACGAAATCGTCCAACTTGACTCTGACCTTGTCTAATAAAAGCTGTCTCGAAGAAGTAGCGACGCAAACGAGCGCGTAATGCTGTGTCTTACAATCCCCTCATTAGCATAATCTTCAGTGCATAATACTCAGATACGACACCGACATAAATCTCATAAAACATCCGATTTTTACCAGAATTTCGACAACCGAGTTTTAAGCGTCCTAACGATCGCAAAAACGAAGACAAAATTAAATCGAAGTTAAAATGAATCGCAACGTCGAGCAAAGCAAAAATCGGCATTCTCCACGCATTATTTAATATTATTTATCAAAGTCACAAAACCGTAATATTCGGCCATCCACCAACAATCTTTACATAATCCGACGGCTCAGCGAGTCAGGCATGCGACGATAACCTTATTGGGATAAAAAATGACTTTTAAACACCATCTTTATTGAAAAAACCGTCACCGCGCACACGGAAAACCTTAACGTGACTCAACGACGCGTCTGCTCGAGCGCACTGCATCATGGGACGACCCGTGACGTCTGCTCGAGCGCACTGCATCATGGACGACCTTGACGCTTCGAGTGAAATATTTTTATACAATCTTAAACGTCTCCAAAACATCCGATTTTTACCAGATTTCGACAACGGAGTTTTAAGCATCCGAAGCGATCGCAAAACCGAAGACAAATTAAAATCGAAGTTAAAACGAACTCGTAACGTCGAGCGAAGCAAAAATACTCACATTTCTCCATGTTAATTTACGGAATATGTTTGACCTCACTGTGACCTTGACCTTTGACCGATTTTGACCAAAATCTAATCAGCGCTAGCCATCACCTCTCCTGAATCACGTGATGTAATTTGACATTGGTAGCTTCTTTCCGTTCTCGGTTATCGTGCTACAAACAAACAAACAAACAAACAAGCAGTCATAGACTGGTACTTACGAAATCATCAACTTGACCTCTGACCTTGTCTAATAAAGCATGAATCAGTCAGAAGCCAAGGGAGCTTGAATTCTGAATTCATTGTGGTCTATACAGATTTACACTGTGGTTTGCAGATAATGAGTCCCAGACAAAAACTAGATTTCTTTAAAAATTCCATTTTTTTTTTTAAGTGATTCAGACCAGAGTATATGCCAGATAATAGGTGTATTACTTTTCAGAAGAATCTGATAAAAGACTTATTATTATATATTTATCAGTTATTCATCGCTGTTCCAGAATTTCGACAACCGAGTTTTTAAGCGTCCTAAGCGATCGCAAAAACCGAAGACAATTAAAATCGAAGTTAAACGAACTCGTAACGTCGAGCGAGCAAAAATTCCATTTTCTCCATGCAAACTTAAGCGTCCTAAGCGATCGCAAAACGAAGACAAAATTAAAATCGAAGTTAAAACGAACTCGTAACGTCGACGAAGCAAAAAATCTCCATTTCTCCATGCAAAACCTTAACGTCACTCACGACATGTCTGCTCGAGCACTGCATCATGGGACGACCCGTGACGTCTGCTCGAGCGCAATGCATCATGGGACGACCCTTGACGCTTCGAGTGAAATATTTTTTATACAATCTTAAACGTCTCAAAACATCCGATTTTTACCAGAATTTCGACAACCGAGTTTTAAGCGTCCTAAGCGATCGCAAAACCGAAGACAAAATTAAAATCGAAGTTAAAAACATCGAAACGTCGAGCGAAGCAAAAAAATCTCCATTTCTCCATGCAAAACCTTAACGTCATCACGAGCGTCTGCTCGAGCGCACTGCATCATGGGACGACCCGTGACGTCTGCTCGAGCGCAATGCATCTTGACGCCCTTGACGCTTCGAGTGAAATATTTTTATACAATCTTAAAACGTCTCCAAAACATCCGATTTTTACCAGAATTTCGACAACCGAGTTTTAAGCGTCCTAAGCGATCGCAAAAACTGAAGACAAAATTAAAATCGAAGTTAAAACGAACTCGTAACGTCGAGCGAAGCAAATTACTCACATTTCTCCATGTTAATTACGGAATTATGTTTGACACTCACTGTGACCTTGACCTTTGACCGATTTGACCAAAATCTAATCAGCACTAGCCATCACCTCCTGAATCACGTGATGTAATTTGACATTGGTAGCTTCTTCCCTTCCGAGTTATCGTGCCTACAACAAACACATACAAACAAACAGAAACGGTAGTCATCAATATACTTACGAAATCTTTAGATTCGTAAGTAACAAACAAGAACGGAAGGCATCATATACTTACGAATCTTTATTTCGTAAGTAACAACAGAAACGGAAGTCATCAATATACTTACGAAATCTTTAGATTTCGTAAGTAACAAGCAGTCATAGACTGGTACTTACGAAATCGTCAACATCGACCTCTGACCTTGTCTAATAAAAGCTGTCTCTAGAGAAGGTAGCGACGCAAACAGAAGTTTCTACGATGATTCTGTACCAAACCATCATAAATCGAATGTTTGACCTCACTTGGACGTTGACCTTTGACCGATTTAAACAAAATCTAATCAGCGCTTCCACCACCTCCTGAATCACGTGGTGTAATTTGACATTGGTAGCTTCTTCCGTTCTCGAGTTATCATTTTTTGATGTTTGACCTAACTGTGACCTTGACCTTTGACCGATTTTGACCAAAATCTAATCAGCACTAGCCTACCCTCCTGAATCATGTGGTGTAATTTGACATTGGTAGCTTCTTCTGTTCTCGAGTTATCTGTACCAAACATCAAAAATCGAATATTTACCTCACTGTGACTTTGACCTTTGACCGATTTTGACCAAAATCTAATCAGCACTACCATCACCGTCCTGAATCACGTGGTGTATTTGACATTGGTAGCTTCTTCCGTTCTCGAGTTATCGTGCCTACAAACAAACAAACAAGCAGTCATAGACTGGTACTTACGAAATCGTCAACTGACCTCTGACCTTGTCTAATAAAAGCTGCTCTAGAGAAGTACGACGCAAACCATAAGTTTCTACGATGATTCTGTAGCAAACCATCAAAAATCGAATGTTGTGACCTCACCGTGACCTTGACCGTTGACCGATTTGACAAAATCTAATCAGGATTAGCCATCACCCTCCTGAATTACGTGGTGTAATTTGACATTGGTAGCTTCTTCCGTTCTCGAGTTATCTGTACCAACCATCAAAAATCGATATTTGACCTCACTGTGACCTTGACCTTTGACCGTTTTGACCAAATCTATCAGCACTAGCCATCACCCTCCTGAATCACGTGATGTAATTTGACATTGGTAGCTCTTCCGTTCTGTAGTTATCTGTGCCTACAAACAAACAAACAAGCAGTCATAGACTGGTACTTCCGAAATCGTCAACTTGACCTCTGACCTTGTCCTAATAAAAGCTGTCTCGAGAGAAGGTAGCGACGCAAACGAGCGCGTAAATGCTGTGTCTTACAATCCCCCTCATTAGCATAATCTTCAGTGCATAATACTCAATACGACACCCGACATAAATCTCATAAACACCGATTTTTACCAGAAATTTCGACAACCGATGTTTTAAGCGTCCTAACCGATCGCAAAAACGAGACAAAATTAAAACGAAGTTAAAATGAACTCGTAACGTCGAGCAAAGCAAAATCGGCATTTTCTCCACGCAATTATTTAATATTATTTTATCAAAGTCAAAAACCGTAATATTCGCCATCCACCAACAATCTTTACATAATCCGACGGCTCAGCGAGTCAGGCATGCGACGATAACTTTTATTGGGATAAAAAATGACTTTTAAACACCATCTTTATTGAAAAAACCGTCACCAGCGCACACGGAAAACCTTTACGTGATCAACGACGCGTCTGCTCGAGCGCACTGCATCATGGGACGACCGTGACGTCTGCTCGAGCGCACTGCATCATGGGACGAGCCGTGACGCATCGAGTGAAATATTTTTATTACAATTTAAAACGTCTCAAAACATCCGATTTTTACCAGAATTTCACAACCGAGTTTTAAGCGTCCAAAGCGATCGCAAAAACCGAAGACAAAATTAAAATCGAATGTTAAAACGAACTTCGCAACGATCGCAAACCATCAAAAATCGAATGTTTGACCTCTCTGTGACTTCACCTTTGACGCATTTTGACCAAAATCTAATCAGCACTAGCCATCACCCTCCTGAACTACGTGGTGTAATTTGACATTGGTAGCTTCTTCGTTCTCGAGTTATTCATTTTTGGATGTTTGACCTCACTGTGACCTTGACCTTTGACCGATTTTGACCAAATCTAATCAGCACTAGCATCACCCTCCTGAATCATGTGGTGTAATTTGACATTGGTAGCTTCTTCTGTTCTCGAGTTATCTGTACCAATACCATCAAAAATCGAATATTGACCTCACTGTGACATTGACTTTGACCAAAATCTAATCAGCGCTAGCCATCACCCTCTTGAATCACGTGTGTAATTTGACATTGGTAGCTTCTCCGTTCTCGAGTTATCATGTTTTGGATGTTTGACCTCACTGTGACCTTGACCTTTGACTGATTTTGACCAAAATCTAATCAGCGCTAGCCATCACCCTCCTGAATCACGTGTGTAATTTGACATTGGTGCTTCTTCCGTTCTCGAGTTACGCGGATTAACATAACGTAAAGGTCACACTCGACGGCCCCCCCAACTCGAAAGGACGCCGGGCGAGCCGTGATGACGTCAGCGCGCACACGCAAAACTTTACGTGACTCAACGACGCGTCTGCTCGAGCGCGCTGCGCCACGTGACGAGCCGTGACGCGGCGGGTGAAATATTTTTATCAATCTTAAAACGTCTCCAAAACATCCGATTTTTACCAGAATTTCGACAACCGAGTGCTAAGCGTCCTAAGCGATCGCAAAAACCGAAGACAAAATTAAAATCGAAGTTAAAACGAACTCGTACGTCGACCGAAGCAAAAATACTCCATTTCTCCACAGGAATTTACGGAATTATTTAATATTATTTTATAACACTGAAATTTTTGAAACAGCCGTAACTCGACGAATTGAAACACATTCTGCGCCGAACTTACCTCGATCTTCCAAACCACGCTCCGTCAACAATACTGTGGTAACTTTTCTCGAGTTTATGTTTTGGATGTTTGACCTCACTGTGACCTTGACCTTGACCGATTTTGACCAAATCTAATCAGCGCTAGCCATCACCTCTCCTGAATCACGTGGTGTAATTTGACATTGGTAGCTTCTTCCGTTCTCGAGTTATCGTGCCTACAAACAAACAAATATACAAACAGAAGACGGAAGTGATCAATATTCAGTACTTACGAAATCTTTAAGATTCGAATGACGAAATGTATGACTTATGACGAAATCTTTAGATTTCGTAAGTAACAAACAAACAAGCCGGTAGGCGACATGGGTGTCGCTAGACGAAGGCGAATTTGAAATATGTAGATAAGAGAACACATCAATGGCATTTTTGCCATTCGTTGTTCCATATAGGACAATGACGAGCAACTGTCCATTCATATTTGTGTTCGATTCCCTAACCGACGTTAGGGAATCCCAACGCGAACGTTGGGTGAAAGCATATAGTAATATAATTGCATACTAGTCATACAGTTTTTGACGGATCGGGCTGAAAATTTTTGACAAGAGGTGATTTAAGTGCGCATAAAAGCGCGGAAGCCGATTTTGATTTTCGATATATATATATATATATAATATATATATATTCCGTTTTTTCAAAATTTCAAAGTCCCATTGCTGGGCAACGGTGGCGTCCATAGCAACGGTGCTCAAAAGCATACAAACTATATCGTGGTATGAACCACCAGTCAAGTTTCATCAAAATCGGTTGACTCCTCTGGCCTCACAGCTGTCCATTACATACAAACAAACAGACAGACCTACAGACAGACGGAAAACCTGAGATTTTTGCTGAGTAGTCTACGCGACCACCCAAAGAACAGACAGACACACAGAATGTCACACACAACCGACCAACATAATTGCCGAAATCCGAAGGATTCCGGCAATTAACAAACCCACAAATACCGGTCCTTGTATGATTGTAAGGATTCTGATTATTCCAGAATAAAATCAACTGTTCCTGTAGGTTTCCTCTGCTGGGCAGTGCATTTCACAATAAAGACTCAACCATGAGAACCACAGAGCTAACAAAGACCTCCAGGATAAAGTTGTGGAAAGGAACAGATCAGGGGATGGGTATAAAAATATTTCAAAGGCCTTGAATATCACTTGGAGCACAGTCAAGATGATCATTAAGAATTGGAAGGTGTATGGTACCACCAAGATCTTGCCTAGATCAGGTTATCCCTCCAACCTGGATGACCAAGCAAGGAGGATACTGATCAGAGAGGCTACCAAGAGGGCAATGGTAAATTGAAAGAGCTACAGGCCTTTTTGGCAAAGACTGGTGCCGCTCTTCCACGAACCTTGACCATGTTTTAAAAAAACAACAACAAAAAAGTAAATAATCTGTGTGCATGTGATGACAATATCTAGGCAGTGGTCTCGGCAGGGTCTTGGTGGTACAATACACCATCCACTTCTTAATGATTGTGCTCCGAGGGTTAACACAGGTGGAGGCCAATTAATTATGTGATTTTGAACGTGATTGGTTACACCTGAGCTAATTTACAATTGCTATTATAAGGGGGGTGGACACTTATCCAACCAAGATATTCTAGTTTTGTATTTTTAATTAATTTTCAGAAATTCGTATAATTTCTTTTTCACTTGGAAGTTTTGGGTTATGATGTGTAAGTAAAGGTGGAGTCTGATTTATTGTAATTTAATTCCAGCGTATAAGGCAACAAAAGGTGAAAAAAATTGAAAGGGTGTAGACTTTCTATCTATAGACACTGTAGTAGTGGTTTGTGTGTGTTGTGGTGTGTGTGTGTGTGTGTGTGTGTGTGTGTGTGTGTGTGTGTTCATGTATATCTATATATGTATTTATACATGATATAAAGTTGTATTTTCTCTCTCTCCATTGATCGAATCGGCCCCACCGGAAGTAATCCATCATTATGCATTCCGTGGAATCGTCTTGGAAAATGGAGATGCAAGAAAACATTTTCAAACCTAAAGGGTTAGGGGGTTTTTCAGGGTGGGGGGGAAGACCCCAATTCTCTCTGTAAATGTGTTTCGTATCATGCCACCTGATGGTAAACATTATTTCAAATCATCATATCTCAACTCAATTCCTTCCGCACAAGGTGAGGGTACCTCTGCTTATATAATGTATGTATGTATGTACCTTATGTATGTATGTATGTATGTATGTATGTATGTATGTATATGTACTATCGGACCCCGTGTATTCATGGGTTATAAAGCGTGACCTACTTTTGTATTTGCGGGTTTTTTTCATTATTATTGTTATTATTATTTTTTTAATACTTCAGGACTGGTCTCCTATATCCGCCTGGTAAAGGAAATCAGCCAACATCACAGCATTACATAACAAAGATGCAAAAAGCGGATCTCCTTAACTACATCCCGATTATCTTACTGTACGTCCAATCATCAGCAAGGTCATGGAATCCATCATCATAGTTGACAAACTCAGTCCTTTCTCCAACAACCTCATCTCAGATCATCAATTTGGATTCAAACCTGGTCATTCTACTTTGGACAAGCTGCTTCTACTATCCCAACAATGGTGGAAGCCCTCAAAATCAGACATGAGATCAGTCTCTTTGGACATATCTTGAGCTTTTGGTGCGGTCTGGCATCCTGCCTCACTCTCCAAACTGTCTGCCTATGGAATCCAAGACCAACTGCACTCTTGGATTACTGACTTCCTCCACTCGTAGACAAGGTGTGGCTCTCAACGGAACACTTTCATAACTTCTCCCTGTCATTGCTGAAGTTCCCCAAGGCAGTGATCTTGGCCCCATCTTATTCCTAATCTTCATCAATGATCTTACCGAATCTCTATAATATCCTCTTTATCTCTTTGCTGAGGACTCCACTCTGCTGTGACATCCCTCATCCTTCAAACAGACAGGCAGCAGCCTCTTCCCTCTTCGAAGAGCTTGACAAAGTCACGAACTGATCAAACATATTTTTGCTTTTTTATCCATGTTGTCCACCCTTTGTGTTTTCTCACCCCTCATAGTTACCTACATCCCGTTTGTCCGTCTCTATTGACTTTCTCCCTCTGCCCTGCTGTTGGTGTTTCCCCTTTCTCCTGCTGTTCTCTTTGTTATGTTGTGTCCTGATTTGTTTGGTGTAATCGCTCTTCCACGAACCTTGACCATGTTTTAAAAAAACAACAACAAAAAAGTAAATAAATATAGCAATGCCCCAACATTCGCCGTGTTTTTCAGGAACGTATCCTCCATAAATGTCGAGGTCTGACAGTGTGTGTGTGTGTGTGTGTGTGTGTGTGTGTGTGTGTGTGTGTGTGTGTGTGTGTGTGTGTGTGTATATCTCTCTATTATAATACCAAGCTTACACACTAAAAACTCGGCTCGCTGTCACACGATCCCTATGAAATTGCTGTGGCACTTAGCGGATATGCCGACAATGTTTGGGAAGTCTTGGCGTTCCATAGTACCACTTGCATTTTGCACAATGCGTATTTTTGTCATTCCCCGTGTACGGTCTGTCGTCTGCTACCAGCTATGTTGTACTGCTATCCCGTGCATGTGCACGGGTATCGCTAGTGTATATATATATATGTATGCACACACACACACACACACACTCATACACCCACACACCCACACACAATTGTCTTGCAGTGGGCCCCACTTGAGTATGACATTGCTTGTGTTTCTTTTTTCAAGTCTTCTTGTACCTCTTCAAGCCGAGGGGCATGTAGTTAGGCTCGAACAGCCACAGATCTTGTCTGGAATGCAATGTAGCACCGGCGGCAGAACGACATTATCGGCTTTGGTCACACGCACAGGCAAACGTTTCCACGGCTCGGATTAACCCTGCACAGCGGCTCTGCATAAGGACTGCAGAGAGTCCCTTAATTAAACGGTTACGTTCACCAGGGAGCACACTCCTGCCTAATTGGTGTGATAAGCTCTGACTAGGTGTCTGCTACGCAGGCTCGATGGCCGTGTGACCGGGAAGGTGCTACACAAGGGGCCGGAGCGACGGTTCCGATGAATGGTGACACCGGGCGGCGGGTGTGGCGGCACGCTGGCGCGGCGGCATCGTGTCGTCTGCCGCGGCATCGTGTGGCGTTTGCAGAGAGAGCGGCACGACTGTCTGAATAATTCATGATTCCCGGCATGGCAGGATGGACAGGGGACAGCTACACAGACTGCCATCACCGCAGTGCTGGTTTTGTTAATAATGCTGCATTGCTTGGGGAATGAGGGTGCCCTCTAATTTGGATTTGATACTCTCACGTCTGTTTAAAACCGCATTTGTACGGTTGAAACGCGACACTGCAGGCACGTTGTATGGTTCAATAAGGAAGGTACATTAGAGTACTAAGCCCTCATCACGGATCTTCTGTAAGACGCTTGTGACACTCGTACGCACGTATCTGCACATCAAACCACTTCTATGTGTCCACGGCTTGCACTCGCGTTTACTGAATAGTCGGCTGGAGATAAGATTTTCACACATTACTTTTAATGGACAGCATTTGTTTTTATCTCTATTTTTTTTTTAAGCAGCTACGTGTCAAAGTGATGGAATCATAAATCATAAAATGCAGAATTGTAAGCCATCTATTAACTACAATTAAATGCTTTCGGTGTTCCTTCATCTGAGGTTCTGGCCGTGGCCTTTATGGTTCAAGGCCTTAGTAATCGTGGGACACGTTGCTTTGTGCGGTGAACGGCGTACCCATCGTCTTCCTTGGGCGTTGGAGTCGTTGCCCGTCCCCCGTTCACCAAATCGATGTCCCGTGTCATCACTCCCATGGCACAGGCATGCACGGTCTGCATTAGCATCATTTCCACTCGGGACAGCGTCTCGTTTCACGTTGCTGATTTGCGTTCGAAGTTTGCATAAGCCGAGGGATTCGTTTATTATTCGTTTATTTCAAAGCACTGTAAGGCTGTAAATTCTGTAATCCTATTTTTATGGCTATTCCTGCCATGGTCGGCAGCATTTAACAAACGATAGGTGTTCGGTACGTAGCTTGTGAGCTGAGCATTGAAAGCTTGTTTAGTTGTGGTTGTACAGTTTTTAAACGGCTCATGTTGATGGCCGTTTAACCATGATGGCACGAGTTTTGCAAGCCTCGGGATGGGAAAATCATTTTGTTATAAATTACTTGAGGTGCAGGACGTTGTCTGTGTGTTTAAGCAATCCTATATTTATCGGACGCTAGGCAGTCTAATTCCCTTATGACCCCCGTGACGTCGTGCCTAATTGCCTGCTGGATCGGAATGGCCATTGTACCACTTGAATGTTGACGTCGGCCTCCTTCGAGGTGAAAGCGGTTGAATCATTAAAGGCATCTCCTTGCTTTACCACAAGTGGTGTGCAGTGTACATGTATCCCTTACCCTGTTCCACTTCTGACTGTGCATGTACATTGAGCTGTCGACTTTTTTTTTTTTGCCGTCATGGACTTTGACGTCGTGTGCACCCACGAGGGATTATGGAGTCTCACAGATGCACATCATGATGACATATCATGTGTATAAGGTAATATTGGGCTCATGTTTTGGGAATAGGAATAAGGTGATTAAAACCATTGGTTTGGTTTTGCTGTACGTAACATAAGTGTGAAGACTTTGCTTTCTTTTGTTTGTTCAATCTCTTCATTTACTCATTCACATTCTTTGAGTTTTGCCTTTTCTAATAATTTTATCATTTCATTTGATACCATCAAATATACTATGGATATCACGGTGTTTTTTTTTTTTTGAATGGAAATGACTTGAAAGAAATAAGTGGAGAGAGAGAGTGGCTGGCAGAAAGAGAGGGCCTGGTGAGCGTAGAAAGAGAGGGCTTGGTCGGTAGAAGAGAGGGCTTGGCTGGGGTGGAAGAGAGGGGCCTGGCTGGGTGGAAAGAGGGGCCTGGCTGGGGGAAAGAGAGGCTGTGGGAGGAAAAAGAGGGCCTGTGTGGGCGGAAAGAGAGGACCTGGCTGGGCGGAAAGAGCGGGACCTGGACTGGGGAGACAGAGAAGCGGCATGGGGAAAAGAAGCCTGACTGGGCGCGAAAGAGAGGGCTGGCGTGGGCGAAAGAGAGCGGCCTGGTGGGCGGAAAGATGAGGGCCTGGCTGGGCGGAAAGAGAGGGATGCTGGCGAGAGGCCTGCTGGGCGGAAACAGAGGAGCCTGGCTGGGTGGAAGAGAGGGGCCTGGTGGCGGAAAAGAGAGGACCTGTCGGTGGAAGAGAGGGCCTGGCTGAGGCAGAAAGAGAGGGCCTGCTGGGCGGAAGAGGGCCTGGCTGGGGCGGGAAGAGAGGGCCTGCATGTGAGATTTATCAGGGTGATGTTTGAGGGAGATTAGGAAGATGAATGGAGGGCTTACTCATGGGGTGAAGCGGATTGGGTGTGTATTGGATTATATGCTGAACTGGGTGCGTCAAAGGCGAGCTAAAAGGACCGCACATGCTTGAAGCCCGAGGCAAGTCTGAGCTATGATTCAAACATCCCGACTCTAGACTCACCATGGCATCTAACAAGCAAAAGTACCGGTCCAGCAGCTGGAAGCCGGGTTTGTGCCAGCAGGAGGAAATGTTTGAATGGGGGGGGGGGATGGAGACCAACTATAGAAATTTTCTGGTGTAATTTAAGGGTTCTGGAGGGTTGAGCTCAAACCCCTTGGCTAATGAGCTAAGAGAGTGTGTGGTGTGTGTGTGTTGTGTGTGTGTGTTGTGTGTGTGTGTGTTGTGTGTGACTGTGTGTGTGTGGTGTGTGTGTTTGACTGTGTTGTGTGTGACCGTGTGTGTGTTTTCTTCAGTTGAAGGGGTGAATGGGCGAGGTCTGGTTTAGAGTTTCCAATCGATTGTGATTGAAAGCAAGAAACGGTGAAAGGAAATGTTCCGATCGAGTTTGTGCGAAGTTCCTTTACGAGACTTCGTGACTGCTTTGCTTGTGGCTTGATCAGGCTTTGCGTGCATTCCTTGCATTCCATCTTGTTGAACATTTTCCCTCTCCTTGGTGGATGCCCCTTCTTTCCTGGTTGCTATCACTTGGTGCTGACATCTAGTGGTGTGTTGGCCCCCATCATAGGTGTCTCTTCAACAAGAAGTTTGTGAGGATCGGAAAGTGGTTTGTCAAGCCACATGAGAAGGATGAGAAACCGGCACAGAAAAGGTTTGTCTATCTTTGTGTGTGCTTTATTTATTATTCTTGTACTGGTCATGAACACACCTTTAACCTATGATGTTTTGCATTTTGATTCAAATAATTATATTGTTTATAGTATTCATGGATAAAATGCTGTGACATGTACACTGAACTGAGCAAGGAGGAGGAGTTATTTCTTTGTTTTGTGTGCATGGTCGAGGCTTGTGGAAGAGCTAGAGCAGAATGCGAAGGGGGAAACACCAACAACAGAGTAGAGGTGACTGTGAGATCCAAGGGGGGAGAAGGACACATGGGGTGAGAAAGCATGACGGAAGATTAATGAAAGGACAGCACATAGGAGATGCTTTGGGGTTTGTATCAGGGTCATTTTTAATAGTATTTTCTACTTTTTAGATGGTCTTATCATATACTAAATGCCACTTCATGTTCGGGCTACTGTAGATTTACACTGAAGCAGGCACGGATCCACCATTGTGGGTTCATGGGGTGGGGTGTGGGTGGAGGAGAGAAGGCTTTACATTTCCCTAAATTATTTGTAAAAGCACTACATTAGTCCTGTTCCACCCTCTCACCCTCCTGGAATCCTACACTGTAATTCACGGACCGGTGATGTGTGTGTGTGTGTGTGTGTGTGTGTGTGTGTGTGTGTGTGTGTGTGTGTGTGTGTGTGTGTTTTGTGTGTGTGTGTGTGTGGTTGTGTCACGCTACTCCTACATTTCTGGGCTGATTACATCCATACTTTCTACATATTATCAGCATGATCCATTAATGTATCGGGGTGTTTTTATCTTTGCCAGTGGTTTGGGGGGGGGGGAGGGAGGAGGGACAGACGCAAATTCTCAATGTAAATGTGTATCGTGAGCGCCGCCCCCAGGTGGGGAGATAGTACAAGTCTCCACCATTTACAGTACAATGTTCCTGTCCCCATGTTTTCCAGTGCAGTGAGGTGTTTTGAATGAGAACCAGTAGGTATGTTTTTGCTTCATACACGTAACCCGGTATTTTTTTTTTTTGCGTATACACAGCTGTTATTGCCTATACATCGCCCAAATAAAGGTATGTGTCAGAAGACCGTGTTGCATGCTGGAACAAGATCGTCCGTAGGGCAGGTACTCCGCTAGTATAACATAACACATCATCAGAACCTTCTTGTAGCAGTGGCTTTCAATCCTGAAATTCGCAATCCTAGTCAAAATTCCACTGGCCACATGTTCTTCCATGTTTTTAACATTAATTTGTTATGACTGGTCATCAGTCTCAAAAGTGGCGGTGACACACCGTTGCGACTGCGACTACGACTACTACTACTACTACTACTACTACTACTACTACTCGTTCAACAGCATTTCCCGTATTGCGGTGTTGTGGTACAGGGGATAGGGAAGATGGCTTGACAGGTGAAGATCTGGCGGGGTGAATGTATGTACCTCAACAGCGAGTTCTGCCATCAAGTAGTTCGGTGTTCTGGGCCACTGGCCTGTCAGCTGGCTATGGAACCTGCAAAACATCTGTAAGAGGAGGGAGAGGAGGAGGAGGAGTAGCCGACTTGCCTGCACAGTGAGTTGAGAATAGGAAGAGAGGGGTGGGGACGGGATCAGATTTATGACCTCGGTTGGTCTTGTCCTGGTCCTGAAAGCACTCACCGTTTCTTGCTTCGTCGGCCCTGTTCGTTGAGATGATTTAACTTATTCTAGTGAAAGACGTTCAACTGTATCCAGCACTACCTTGTGGTTGGCTTTTCAGCTGAAGGCTAGGGTTCCACCCTGAAGATATTGTTACGGCTGTGGAAATTCGCAAACCACCATTCAGGTTCCGTAGGTGAGGTATCTCTAAGTACATGTGTAGTTAGCCCAAACCCGTTGTTCTAAAGGGAATTTATGTGATTCATTCGGGCTGCGACGCTTTGAGATAGCCGTTTTTCTGTCTATCTTTATTTTGAACCAGCCACGTCCCAACCGCCATCACACAACAACCACCGCAACCACCACGCCAGCCATCATCACAACTGCAACCACGCTCCAACCCTCAGACAACAACGCCAACAGCCACGACCTTTACCATCACAACTCGCTCTCACATCATCGCATCATGCCATTCCCACACGGCACCATGACCATTCCCGCAGCACCTGTGAACACTGAGCGTCGGGCTGTCTTGGGCTCGTTCAGCGATATGCACCGAGCCGCGAGTGCAAATAGCGGCCTTTCCGAGGGAAAATTCTGATCAGGAATGCTACACGCCCACTTCTGATCCTCCAATTAGGAAGCGCGCGGCCTTGGCCCCGCCTCCAGGCCCATCTGTGTGAAATCGAGATATGCAAATTCATAATCAGGGGAGGTTCACGCCCCCCCTTCCTCCGACCAATGGGCGAGCGTGGCTCCCCCCGAGCTCATCCTGATCCGGAAATTTGCATACTGGGTTCTCCTGCCGGCCTATAAAACACCGAGCGCACAGCGCAGAGAGTTTTGGAGCAGTCAAGTCAAGTCAGGTTGAAGAACGGAGTCGAGTCGGGTGGCGAAGGCATCAAGTTGGTTTCTGCGGTCGGCTGAGGAGAAATTGGGGAAGAGCCAAGAGCTCGGGTCCGAGGCAGGGAAGATGGCGGTCGCGACGAGGTCGTGGTGGGATCGCTCGTCGTGGGACCCAAGCAGCCTGCCATTCTCCTCCCCCAGGCATCAACAATCCCCCCCTTTTCCCCCGCGCTGAGAGAGTGCAAAAAGGGCCCCGTTCCCACCCCACTCCAAGCGTGCCAACGAAACCCGCGAAGGGGCACGAAGTTGGGGCACCGCTGTGCAGCGACATTTGCGGCTCGTCACGGAGACGCGGGTAGGACCCCCCCCCCCCCCCGGTCTCACGGGCCTGGCCGCTCCTTCAGTCACGCGCACATATTGGCCCACGGGCCCCGTCTGCCCCCTTGTCTTTGAGGGTGGCCTTTTCTTTTGCTTTTGAGTAAATGTTGTCGGCGCCGTCTGTAAAGTAGAACTGTATAAGTGTTGCCGAGTGTTCGCATATTCGGTAGTATCTCTGCGTCATTGTTTTCTTTTTGTTACTTGATATATGTGCATTCTGATTCTGTTTGGCTGTGATATGTGTGCTTTGTGTCTGTGTCTGTGTGTGAAATAAATGTGCATTATGTTGAATTGTTCCCCGTTTCGCTGCGTCCTTTCCTTCGTTGAGATCTCTCATCCTGCTTCACGTAAAAGGGTTCGTGTGGGCTTGATACGCCCGATAATTAATTGGAACCGTCGAGGCCGACGAAAACACCGCTCGGTTATCCCGATAGCACGGAACGGACCGCTTAACGGCCCGTGTCCGGAGTCGACCTCGCGGCTGAGGTGCGATCCGCCGGTTTACCATCCGCGTGGGTACTTAAGTAGGTTGAGTTTGGCGAACAACCCTATCCCACGCGGGTGGCCGATTGGCACGATCGTGGTGAGGTCGAAAGGCCCACCCGTGACTGGCTCCGGGCGATAGTTCCCAGAGGGTCACGACAGAATTGTCCGTTCGGTGGGCGAGCGGCCGCAATTCGAGTCACGTGGCCGTTCGCACGCCGGCGGGCGCGAATTCGCAACAATATGTTTGGCATCAGGAAGAGCATCCGGTCGTAAAACCTTGCTGCAACCTTATTTTTTTTTAAATGATGGCAGTTAGGACAGAATCAAACATGCAACTTAAAAGCATGGACATGGGCCTCTCAGCTACCTGACTCTCGAGGTGCCACCTTCGCAGTCTTTCTTCCGCTCAATTCTCATATCTAGGTTAGAGTTACGGTATGATGGTGTTGCGTATATCAAAGATTAGTGTAAATAGGTTAGGCTGATGGTACTCAACGAGTTACTGAATGTTTAAAGAGCTGAGATGAGAACTGCAGACTTCACTTAGAAAAGGTTTCGATAAAAATTTTGTTTAAGCTTCATTTCTGTGCCACACTGTTGCTTTGGAATCCTCATTTAAAAAACTCATCCTTCCTTTTCCCCAACAACTTCATCTCAGACCACCAATTTGGTTTCATACCAGGTCACTCCACCTTGGAGATGCTGCTTTTAGGCCTAAGTCACATTTGCTCTACGGCTAGGATACGGCGGCCTTACCCCCCCCTGAATTGACAGAACCTTTCTTCGGCCGCAGAGTTTCTGAGGTGGCCTCAGGGTGGCCCTACGCCGTATGGCTATCTTTTACAGGCCGTAGGGACGTTTCGCCGTGGAATTATAGCGCGGAGTTATAACTTTTTTCATTTCTACGTTGGCCGTAGCAATTCGACAAGCCAAGCTGTGACGTAGATGTGTTCCACGTCGACCGTATGTAGGGCGTACGGTGGGCTTGCGTTATTCGTGCGGCTGCCGTAGGCTCTTATCAATGAAAAATGAATTTTGCCAACCCCCAAAAATTACGGCGGCCGCACTATTTCCACGGTCGCCGTAGGGTAGTCTAAGGCGTCCCTATGTTCAACGTACGGTGGCCTTGCGGTCTGTGTGACTACCTGCGGGCAACGCAGGGTACGCACGGTTCCCCTACGCCCGCCGTGCTCCTACGTACGGCCTCCGTGGCAGTCTGCGTCGACCGTGCACCCACCGTGCGCTACCGCTAGAGATCGGAGTATAGGTGTTTGCCTATACACAGTGTGCCCCAGAATCCCAATTTAATTCGTTCCAGAGAGCTGTTCGGATTGCAAAAAGTTCGGATTCCAAAACTATTTTCCCAATAAGAAATAATGGAAAGTGAATTAATCCGTTCCTGGACCCCAAGAAAACCCACTTTCAAGACACTTTCAACTGAAATTACCATGTTTAAGGTAAAATAAGATGAGTAAATGACCTTCGGTGGCAGTGTATTGTATGTAAACTGGTACAATCACCACATCCAAAGGTCCACACAGGCTCGTGCTCCGGCCTGGGTTCCGATCACTCGCGCACTCTGCGAGAGCGCTGCCCCCAGGGCAGCTCATCAAACATGATGCCCCAGAACCACAATCACTTTCATCAAACGCATCGGGCTGAGGTAATCATGGATATTCCAAATTACAACCGGTTTTTCTGTGAATTAAATCCTTGCCCGACAGTCCGTCACACCACGTGATCGGATTGCTTTTTTGTTATTAATTAAAACACAAGATGAGTAAACAAAAAACAGCACAAATCAAGGTGAAAACACGAGGTAAAGTAGCGATCGACACACGAGAGATGCTTTCACGAGTACTTCCACCGACGAACTGAATGAACAAAGCGCGAAGATGCGGGTCGAACAGGCGGGGGAGACGCACGTGAACAAACATGAATGCCACGTTGTGTTCGGGTTTTGAAAATGTGTTCGGTTTTTAGGGCAAAATTTTCTCGAAAAAAATGTTCGGATTCCAATTTGTTC
>CM068955.1:25621720-25632475 GCA_035128595.1 Eptatretus atami
GGGGGCACCACGGTACTCCGAACTGGTATATTCAGTTATATATATTATAGTTATAGTAGATTCAGTTATATATATACTGGTATATTCCGAACTGTTATATTTTTATTTCAGTAAAAAAGAACTGGTATATATACCCACTCGTTACCGTCCGTCTGGCCGCACGTTCGCCTTAGGGCCCCCCTGCGGTCGCCTTGCGAGCACCTTGAGGCTACCTTGCGTCTGCCTTGAAAATTCTATGGCCGCCGCAGGGATGCCCTAAGGTCACCGTGCGACATCAAATCAAAGACCGTATGGCACCCCCACGTTTTCGGTCTCCACAATTTCTAAATACCCCGTGCGTTTCCCCGAAAAATAAAAACATATGTGACTGCTACATTGTGTGACCGTGGAAATACTGCGGCCGCCCTATAATTGCTAGTGGCCGTAGATTTTGTGGACCCTACGGCCGCCTTGCCAAATGTGACTTAGGCCTTACTCACATAACGATGGATGGAAACCTCATTGTCAGACATGAGATTAGGGCTGTCTCTGGACATATATTGTACTTTTGATATGGTCTGGCATCCCACCTTACTTTTCAAACTCTCTAACTATGGCATCCAAGGCCAACTTCACACATGGCTTACTGACTTCCTATACTTTCGCAGCCAACGTGTGGCTCTCAAAGGAATCCTTTTATCTCCTCTACCGGTCATGGCTGGAATGCTCCAAGGCAGTGTTCTGTGCCCAGTCCGATTCTTGATCTTCATCAGTGATCTCTGTGACTTTCTGGAAAATACTCTTTATCTATTTGCTGATGACTCCACCCTCTGCCGTGACATCCCTCATCCTTCAGCAATGCATGCTGCAGCCTCTTCCCTCTCTTCAGACCTTGAAAAAAAAAATCACATGCTGGTTAAATACTTGGAATATGTCTTTCAATCCTGAGAAATCTCACACACACACTCTCTCTCTCTCTCCAAAAGGACCATCAGGAAACCCTCCTATCTACCTTCATAACGATCCTCTTGAGGAGGTTCAGTTATTCAAACTCTTGGGTCTCACTATCAGCCATGATCTTTCCTGGTCAAACCACATTTCAACGTTGGCCTCCAAAGCCAGGCACTGTCTGGGCATCCTCCATCATACAACGTCCTTCCTTGGCACACCTGAATTCCTATCCACCAACAAGGTCTTCATCCACAGTTTGATGGAGTGCTGTTCTCCCCTCTGGGCTGGCTCCCCTGCCTCACATCTTGCTCAGCTTCATGCTGTGGAAACCAAGATCTTTAAGATTATGGGACTCTTCCCTGATGAAGCTGATTCAATGGGCTTATCACTTTGCCATCACAGATAGGTTGTGGTCCGTCTGTCTGCCACCGCCTCCTTTCTAGTCTTGCACCCTCTGCTCTTCCCGTGATTTGTTCCCCCCAGGTTTCTGCAGAGCTCACACGGTCCACCATCAACCTTCTGGTAAAACTACCTAAATTCAGGATCACTGCACACCTCCACTCATTCATTCCTCCTTTTGCGTGGAACCAACTTCCACATCCTCTTCAATCTCATTCTTCTCTCCAGGTCTTCAAGACGGCTGTTCACCAGTCACAATCATATCATATCGTCCCCAATCCAAAACCATGATATTTTCTACCCTTGTTAACCCCACCCCATCCAAATCCCTCCTCCCAAATTTCCAGTTTTCTCTCCTGAGAGTTTTCTGCTGTATCCATCTTGTTCACTCCATGCATCCTCTCCTGCCCCTCATTCCTCCCCACACCCATTGTTTGTGCAAGTCTCCCTCTTGGCCTTCAACTCTGCTGTTGGTGTTTCCCTTGTCTCTCTGCGGTTCCTTTTGTCCTGTTGTGCCCTGATCATTTCAGTGTACTAGCTCTAACTCTTCCATGAGCCTCGACTATGTATACAAAAACAAAAACAGGTGTTATTTATTTCATAAATGTGAAATAGGATTTTTTGGTTTTTCTGGAAACTATGAGATCGATTGGTCATTATGTCTTGACACCGTGACTGACAAACATAAATTTTTATTTTCATGTTTTTTATGTCTTGGCAATTCTTATGCTTATAAGGTTGGTTTACGTTAAAAATATAAATTGTAATCCATCTGCATTATCACAATATATTAATGGAATATGTTTAATTAACGTAAGGATGAAACGTTGCTTTGCAAAGAATAACTTTCTATTTCGCTACCTTAGCCCCTACTCTGCTCGAGCGTCCGCTCTCCCCACACGCCCCCCCGCTCTCAGCCATCCGCTCCATATTCCCCCTCTCCAGACGAGTTCTTTTCCTCGTTGCTGTTGATCCCATCGTGCCCGTTCCTTGCCCAGTATCTTACGCCCAGTAGCTCTCCTCGGCTGCAATATCCCTCTGCCCATACTTCTCATGCTCGGCCATATTCATCGCATAGTTTCGTCACTGCTCGCGCGGTGAAATATGGTGCTCCTGCCGTAACTCTGCTCCGCCATTCTCGCCCTATCTCTGCCCGTACTTGTCTCCTTCCCCCTATCTCGCTCCTGCCCTACCTTCGTACTTCGCCTCGGCCTGCCAGTCCTCATTCCTCTTACCCTCCTCATTCTTGTTTTCTCCTCTCTCGTTCCATCCTCTCCCGCTCTAGCCCACAGGTACTGTCCCTGCCCTGCCCACACCCCGCGCCCCCTAGAATCCCTCCTCGCCGTCCACCATTCTCTCCCCTCCTCCACCTCTCTCCCCCCCCTTACCCTCCTCCTGCCTCGTCTCCGTCTTCTCGTCCTCCTCCCCGTCCATCGCCCCTGCACCATCCCCACAGATTCTTTAAACCACCCCATCCACACTTTTCTTTCTTGGTCTGTGCCTGCCTGAAGCATGTGGTCAGGGTATTAGCCACAGACCAAACAAGCTAACGAAAACACGAAATTTACTCATGACATGAGAGATTTTTCCTCTTTCCTTGATGCAACTCTTGATATATAATTGATGTGAGTCATGCCTTGAGGCAGTCTGATATGACTTCTTGTCCCCAATGCACGCACTGCAGTGCTCTGTTAAGAGGTTGCATACACCTTTGCCATGCGAGCTGGGATTCAAGGTGACTTGGGTACACTTAACACACGAACTCTGATGTGCCATGTAATTTTGGTCATCTATACCACTCTGTTTTGAATTTTTAGTTGACTCACTCGGGGTGAGGCAGGGGTGGGATCTCGTGGTGTGTGTGTGTGTGTGTGTGTTGTGTTGTGTGTGTGTGTGTGTGTGTTGTGTGTGTGTGTTGTGTGTGTCCGGGGGGTGACTCGTATGCACGCGCCCGCGGACGTAGGAATGCAGGTGAACTCGTCACATGGGGCGGGGGGGGGGGGGGGGGCAGCGTGGATGTGGATGAGTGAGGGCGCCAGGGAGTAGTTTGGTCCGCGTGCCGGTGCTCCAGGGGTGCGGGGTGGGGGAGGGTACTCGTGTAACACCCTTGGGATTATTCATGCTCATGCAGCCACCCTGGAGGTGCTTTTACGTGCGTGCCCAAGAGGTTCTCGTGCATGTAGCGCCCAGTGCTCGTGTGTGGACGCTTCAGTGGGTCTTTTGCTTTCGCCACCCAGGTGGACTCATGCGCGTGCCTACCCCGGGACGTAGCTCTGTCGCGTACGGCGTAAGCACTCGTAAATGCCTCTTCGGGGATACTTTGTGTGCAGTCCCTGGGGTGGGGGGGGGGATTTGAGGCTGCTGTGTCCAAAGTTATGCGAATGTCTTGCCTCTCTTCCATAAGTACATTTTAATTGCTTCAGAGAAATATTCTCTCTTGCCGGTAATTTAAAGTCAGATGCGAGTTGAGGATTGTCACGGCTTGGGCTCGACATATTTGTTTTCTGAAGATCCTTAATGAGGCAGTTGGGTTTTAAATTAACAATCGATTCGTGACTTGGTAATTTCTCCTTTGACAAACTTTCCCTCACCAAAGTTACAATGGATGTCCTTCGTCCTGTTTGATCAGTTCTCCTTCCTTCAGCCAAATTTGATCTTGCAACCTATGGGATGCCAATCCACCTTCCTCACCACTCGACCACAACCATTTACCGGAAAGCTTTGTGTGCTTACAGGATTGCGTGGAATGGGAAAATATTTAATTACTTGTTTTAAAGAAATTAGTTATATGAGCACGTGCCATTGAAAATATTGCTGCTTGGTCCAAAGAGGTCAAACTGAATGCACAACGATTGGGCGAATCAACGGAGTGTTGATCGGAGTACGCTAATCGCCATGAGAAGCAATAAGAAGCTGACATTTTGACCGTTGAACCTTCATCTGAGCAAAAGATGGCATCGACAAAGCGAAGTTGGAGCACCCAACAAGGTGATTTAATATCTGCGTGCACGGACAGTGATTTAATACATCGGCGCACCGACTAAGTGATGTAATATGTCGGAGCACGAAGAAAGTGATTTAATGCTTGCTCGCACCAACAAAGTGCAGTCCACAAAGCTCTTTTGCTCTGACGAAGGATTGACACCCGAAACGTCACGTCCTTCATACGGCGGTTAGCATACTTCGATTAACGTTTCGTTGATTCGTGTTCACAATCCAGACTAGTTTTCAATTTCTGTTTTTTTTTTGTTTAAAATGTTTTTTTTATAACATGTGACAATCTCTGGGTGGAATTTCGTCACAAACATACATTGATGCTCTGTCTACATTGATTGTCCATGGAGCTCCATTTATCACATGTGTAAGGGAGTTGAAGTTTAGTGAAGCTGTGCATTGACGTGTTACTGTTTATCACTCCATGCCTATTGTTGCAACTTCTCATTGATCATGTTGATCGATGTTTGCTTGCAGTGAGCACCTCTCCTGCTCCTTCTCATTCTTCCTGCATGGAGACAGCAATGTCTGCACTAGTGTCGAGATCTGTCAGCATCTACCGGTGCGGCGCCTCGATAAGGACCTGCTGGACCTCAGTGCTACGTCGACAGGTTCCTTCAATGGTAATGGCATCTCTTGGCGATTACCCTCAATCCCATTCCATTCTGGTTTCCTTTCAAACTCATCACTTGTTTTCATGATACTTTTCTCTTTACCTTTCTTTTTTAAACTCTGAGTGCACGGTGGCTGGTACCTGATAAATGTTTTGTCTTATTGCACTCGTACATCTCTCGTCCACATTTGTTGCAGCACGCATTTCGTAAGAGTTTTGAGTGATTGTTTCGATTATTTTTATAATTTAATTTATCCAAGGCCTTGTGTCTTTCTACCAGCCCAATGCCACTTATTTGCTGTTTGCTTCTTTGTTGTTGGCTTTCCTGGCAGTTATCCTGAGTCCTTACGGGCTGAATGGAGTGCTCACTGGTCAGACATACAAGCTTGGAGATGCTGGTGTCTGGCGCGTGCTTGAGGAATGGCAGCAGTTTTACCCAGTGGTCAATGGTGCGGCCGAAGGCTTCCCACACGACACTGGGGACATTGCCATGGAGGATGATGTGCCAGTCGCGGTGGAGGTGATGGTTGGTAAGTTCACTGGGGATACTTGAGGCTTCTTGTTCTCATGAGCTGAAGTGCTTGCAAACATATTGATCTCTTCCCTCTTTCTTTCTCTCTCTCTCTCTCTCTCTCTCTCTCTCTCTCTCTCTCTCTCTCTCTCTCTCTCTCTCTCTCTGTCTCTGTCTTTCTGTTCCACTCCCCATCTCACCCACCCCTCTTCTCCCTCTTCTCTCTCTTTCCTCTCCCCCACCCCTCTTTTGGATGTTGCATATTAAATTTGTACATAGTAGTTAAAATACCCTCCTGGTTATTATATGAGGAACTACATTTGTAATCGATACTGTATTTTTATGGAACATTTTGAGGACCATTTTATTTTTGATTTTGCTTCTGTATTTGTTTGCTCTCGTCTCTCAAACAGTTTTCATCCAGGCACTTCAAATGCCTTCAAATGCCTCTAATCCAGGCGCTTCAAATGCCTCTCCATGCCTCTGTAAAGTGTTTGATTCAGTGAATCAGGATGCCCTCTGGAGGATTCTTGGTCTTCGTGGGGTGCCACCAAAACTGATCAATCTGATGTCTGAACTATACTCTGATACTGAGAGTGTTGTGAAATGTGGTGGTACCATCTCTGACTTATTTCCAGTTGTTGCTGGAGTTTGTCAGAGGTGTGTACTGGCCCTCACACTTTTCAGCACTTGTGTAGACTGTATTCTGGGGAGGATGTCAGAGAGATCAAGCTGCGGTGCATCGTTTGGGAATGTCAAGATCTCTGACCTTGATTTCGCAGATGATGAAGTCATCTTTACGGAGACTCTCGATATCCTTTTGGGAGCCCTCGAGGTGCTGAATGATGAGTTGGAGCCGCTGGGATTACGGGTTTTCTGGGTCAAAACTAAGATCCAGGCTTTCAATGACATCTTGGATGCTGCTATCTTGTCTGTACCCATTTGTGGTGAGGATGTTGAGGTCGTGGAGAGATTCACTTACCTTGGCAGTGATATTCATGTCTTTGCTGGCTGTGAGCCAGAGGTCAACAGACGTCTGGGTCGGGCTTGGGGAGTCATGGATTTACTGGATCATGGGGTGTCCGAGTCCGAGTCTTCAGGTCCTTGGTGTTTCCAGTCTTGCTCTGCAGATGTGAGACTTGGTCTCTGACAAGGGATCTGAGATGGAGATTTGATTCCTTTCGTACCAGGTCTCTTCGGAGAATCCTTGTCTGTCACTTGTCGGACTTTGTGTCCAACAAGCGGTTGCTGAGAGAGACTCAAATGAGATTTGTTTCCTGTATAGTCCGTGAGCGTCAGCTGCAGCTGTATGGACATGTGTCTCGTTTTCCTCACGCTGATCCTGCTCACCAGATTCTCTCAGTGAGAGAGCCTCGTGAGTGAAAGAGGCCAATGGGCCAAGCACGTGCCTCGTGGCTGTCGCAGGTTGATCAGCATCTCAAGGAGATGGGATGGGCCAGGCATCTGTCTGGGGGATGGCCAGACCCCTGGAGTACCGGCAGAAAGTGGACGCAGCGACGCGCTGCTCCAGCGCATGCTCCCACACCTGACTTGACATGACTTCAAATGGATTTGACCCTTTATTTATGTGTGCACTAAAACTTTTAGTCTCCATTGTGCTTGTGATGATGAATCGGTGTACCGTTGTGTATTGTGTAAATGTATACTCACCTGATTGCAGCCTTGCAACTTGAGGGTGAGGTAGTGGAAGTTTTCTTTGAGCTGAAAACTTGGTCTGTGCCACTACGGAACTTCACAGTCAGATGTGTGCAACGTACCTGGCTCTTTTCACAACAATTTTGTGGAAGTTCCATTCTTTGAAATGGAAGAATGATCAATGATTTTTGATCATACTGCACTTCCTTCGGTCATATGTTGTTGTGGTTCTTCTGCTGCTTGTGTGGAAGTGTAAAACAAAGGCTAAAGTATATTGTATTGGTGTTTCCGATTGTTGCTTTATCAGAAATTTGCTAATGAACAAAATGCCACAAAATGTTTGGTTTTTACCCACAAATCCTTTGGAAACCATGATGTAACATACATACATGCCCCTGAGTTGTTTATATTCTTGGTTTATTTTTCTTGTCCTCGTCTTCGTCGTTCTCCTTCCCATCGTACTCCTTCCACTTTGTCGTCTTCTTTTGTAAACTACACAAGCCTGTGGGATAGCATAATTGGCTGAGGGCATGGTTGTGCCGCCAGTGCAGTTCCCCATGTAGGTTACGGCTGGAATTTGGAATTTGTTCAGGATGCCAGCGATAGCTCACCTACTCGCAAAGAACACCGTGGGATCTTTAACGTCCACGAACTAATACTGGCAGACGGGACTCCCAGTTTAACGTCCACCCGTGGAACAGCACACGTGTTGATGTCTCCCCCTGTGATCCAACTTGAGAGTGGTTGTATTTAGGCCTTGTACACATACTGCATTTGTTTGGTGCAGGTGGAGTGCGCATGGTTTATCCCACTGCTATGGTGGTGGTGTCACAGAACGAGTCAGCCCTCTCCCATACAGGATGCACTACTACAGGGCACGGACATGCTGGTGCAAGGGAGCCTTTGGCCATGCTTACCCCACCAACTTCACCTGAACAGGCTCTTTCTGGTGAGGTTTTGTCTTGGCTATCGATGCAGAGATTGGCAGTGATCTTCATTTGGATACCTAGTGGAGTGAGGAAGAGATTTCAAAAATGAAATTGGAAAAAGTGTGGTGGTGGAGATGGTAGGAAGAGTCGGATAGTGATGGTGGGAAGGAGATGGGAACTAGGGGGAATGGTATTCCTCAAGAGAAGTGGTTTTGGGGGGGGGGAGGGGTGGTCAAATGGTATTTATATACTGTGGTTAAATTACTTGTAACATATTCCAACCAAAATGTTTACCTCCACCACTGAAGGTGAAGAAGGTTATGTTTTCACCCCTCTCTGTTTGTTTTGGGTCGCCGAAATAGGTGACCCTTATTGTCAGTAATTCTGTCTGTTTGTTTGGATGTTTGTTCGTTTGTCATCAGCATAATTGGTAGTAAACGTGGGCGGATTTTGACCAAACTCGGTGGTAGGCACATCTTATGACCTAGTGATTTTGGAAATTGTGATGGTTGCTAGGGACGATTTGGTTCCCTAGCAACAACCGAAAAACCTTCAAAATCGGTACCGTTCACGCGCGAAATCAATTCCGAAACCATTATCCCATGTAGGGTTATGAAATTTGGCACGAATGATCTACAGGTGATGCTCTACAAATATATTCCGGTTTTTGTGATATATGGAACTTTACCCGCAGCGCCTCTACAATTAGGGTATGCGCGAAAATTGGCGAAAATTGAAGGCCCCTAGCGACCAGGTGAGTGCATTGATACGAATGAAACTTTGCAGGTTCATGTATTCAATGATTACTACAACTTTTCCTCAGGCATATTGACCGATTTCGCTTAGGTCAGGGGTCAAAGGTCAATTAGTGCAAAAATCGATATCATGCGAGAGCTGGAGTGCCTTCGCGCCAAATGCTACTCCTCCTTGGGTTATGGTCGGATGGTCATGAAAATTCACACTAATCGTCTGGAATACATTGTGCACAAACGATCGAGCCGGATTTTCGATTTAGATCTTGTTCACCACAGCACCCCCTCGAACTTGGGGATTTCCTATTTCAAACCGCATTTCGGTACTTTACATTCAAAATGATACCGAGTAGTTATCAGTAGATGGAACTGGATGAGATTTGATAATGCATAATCTTAAGTGATTCCCTATCCGCTTTATGACATCCATTTTTCTCAATATCTGATCGTTTCCATGCTCCACCCATTGCGCCTACCGGCTTGTCTTGCTTGTTTGTTTCTGTCTTTGTGGCAGGAATCTCAAAAAGTTGTGGACGGATCCGGATGAAATTTTGTGGACAGGTTGGGTGTGTGACAAGGCCAAACTGATTAGATTTGGGTGAAGATCCGGATCCGACTACCCAAATATTTTTAGTGATTCTTCACCATTGATAGATCGGGCTAAAAACGATATATAGCACGATATCTGAAAAAGTTGTGAATGGATTCGGAGAAAACTTGATGGACAGGTTGGGCGTGTGATTTTTGATTTTTGTCCAGATACCATGTATCAGTGGGCTACAAAATGTAAACTGTTCAACCTGGCCAAGGTACGCGCTCTTCCGAGTGCAGTTCTACTTCGTTCTGTTTTGCCAAGTGTCACTCTGAGTTTGTTTTTTTAAACTTGTTTCTTTGTCAATCGCCGACAGGTCACAATTCTAAACCATTCGTCATGAAAGTTTACCGAGTTGTAGAGGTCGTCTCAACTGAGAAGCCTGTTGATTTTGAGGTCAAAGGTCATGCTGAGGTCAAATTTCTAAAATCCTCATTTTTCATCCGATTGACATTAAATTCTAACAGGATTTGCATAGTCCATCACTGAATTGGGAAAGCAACTATTTTTTAAGGTCAAAGGTCAATTCAAGGTCAAACTTCAAAAATTATTAAATTTCAATCTGAAAAACAATCGATTGTTATCCGATTAACCTGAAAATCAAGGAGCAATTACATAGTGCATCACTGAATTTGGAAGCCAACTATTTTTGAGGTCAAAAGGTCAAACGTCCAAAATCATCAATTTCGATCTGAAAAAATAATCGATTTTCATCCGATTGACCTGAGCTTTGATTAAGATTGTCAATTTTAATCTTAATGAAATGGACAATTTGATGTATCCATGACAACCTTTGGAGAGGGGCGTGGATTTTGCAAGTATCGTGCTCTGCACGACGTCTTTTTCTTGTTTGTTTGTTTGTGACGCTACTCCTCTGAGCTCCCAAGGTTAATCATGCCAAAACTTTATGGGATTACATTTTTTTTCCACGATGCACCTTGATAGGGGTTTATATGGTTTTGGTTTGTAACTATTGCGGTTTTTTGAATAATTAACGATTAGCACATCTTGAGAGGTCACATGACTCCTTCGCCAATTCTTACCGATCGATTAACAGTTATTTTTCATGGCTGACACATATTTGATAATTTCGGAGCTCACCATCTCACAATTACATCGGTATCCAGGTAAATAAATTCAAAAAAAATTGCCTTTTTATAAAGCATCATATGTTATATGTGTATATATATATATGTATATATGCATGTATATATATATATATATATATATATATATATATATAATATATATATATAATATGTGGATTTACCCTTGGAGATGGTGGGAGATGGTGGTCGTGTATTTATAAGTTATGAATTGTGAGAAAATTACTGTTCAAACCGCCTCATCAAGGTGGCATCGGTGAAAATATAAGAAAA
>CM068955.1:25645947-25656259 GCA_035128595.1 Eptatretus atami
GAAGGGATGAATGGGTTGGATGGATGGGATGGGATGGAAAGTGGATTCACAGCAAGTTCCACAGTTGTTCATGAGCACACGATGCTCCAATGTCAGAGTGGATACGAGGTGTAAGGAATGAATAATGAATGAATGAGTTCCCACCTGCTATTCCTTCATCTGCATTGCATTCCCTGCAGCATCTGCAATGAGCTTGGGTTTTGGAAACGACTCTCCCCTAATAACCTCAAAGGTACTCCACCAGGGGGTGCTTCTCAGAGCATCTCCAGGTGGTGCTCAGCATGATTGCTCCGAGGTGAAGGTTATATTTTAACTTTCGTCAGATTTAACTAAGACAACGGAACACACGTTTATATATGTACTTCATTTACATTATCACCCAACATCGTTTTGAATGTCAATTTGTAATTTTATTTTCAAAAATAACAGCAGCTGTATTTAAAAAAAACAGTAATTTACACCTCCATCTACTGTCTTACCATGTCTTACAAACAACGATTTGGTCCATTCATCCATCCATCCCATCCATCCATGTATTTCTTCCCTCCATCCATCCGTTGATGAGGAACAGCAGGCTTGGCACCACACGACACTGTGGTGCGCAACACAGGCAGGTAGGTGGTCGATCGATGTGTTTTTGATTGTGTTGTGCAGAGGGACAGTGCAGGTACTTTTGCCGTGTATCGGCATTGCTTACAAATGAACATTCAAGCAGCTTGAAGAGCGCTCGCCAAGTGGCTTAAGCACTCAAGCAAGCGTTTATAAGCATTGCAATGCATCCAGCGATTCCTAAGTATGATGATCAGGCATTCGATGATATGAGTGAGGAAAGGAAAAAAAAAAATAGAAGTTATTGTTAAGAAACCGTCGTGGCCTGTTCCAAGTCAATGCATTGTTGAGCAGGCGAGAAAGAATTAAGACCCCAGTGAGCCAACAGAGGGGTTGACTAAGAATGAAGCCTTGATGAAGGATATAATTAAATAAGGCCGTTAATTATCTTCAAAAGGGGTGTTTTAATTAACCCAAACATCCAATTTTCACTCTTGCACTTCCTTGGAGTTGTTTTTTTAGTACACATGCAAAGTTTCATGGTTTTGGAGTTATGGAGGAGACACACACACACACACACACACTTATGATAGATATATGTTACTTTTTATTCTGAAGAAAAATATCAAGGCACTTTATAAAGAAGAAAGAGGTTAAAGAAAAGTAAGGATTTGGAAAAAGCAACAACAAAACGATTCCATTTTATGAGGATTTTAAACCATGATCGGTGAGGCTTTGCAGATTTTAAAAAGCAGTGTTATTTATTTATTGTTCTGGAGATAAAGTTGAGGCTCATGGAAGGGTGAAGTGTTGGTGTAAAGACGGTGGGACGCTGTTGGACACAAGCGAGAGCTTGAATGGACAGGAAAAGAGGAGAGCGAGAAAGAGGGAAGAGTGTTGTTGCATTGCCTCCAGAAGGCTGCACTGCCAACAATAAAACAGGAACAACAGAGTGGATGTTTACAGAAATGATGGATTTTTGGAGTTCAACTACGAGGGCGCGACTGGAAGAACTCATGCATCCTGGAGGAGGGGTGGAAGGTTGAGAGAGTTGGACCATATGAGAGGTGGTTAAAAAGAAACAAGCCACTGACCTGTCTGCAATGTTAGAGCAACAGGCCCTGTGCTTCGGCCTTATCGTGGGAGATCCCAATACTGTTGAGAGTTTAAGATGCTACATAAACCAGAAGAAAAGATGTAATGCTGGGTTAACGGCCTTTACAAGAGAGCAGTACTCCATTGACCTCTGGACAAAGGCCTTGTAGTCTGTGAGTAGTTCTGATTTCCAAGGAATTACTTGGAACTATAGAGGATGCCCAGTCAGTGGCTGGCTTTGGAGGCCAGCCTTTGCACATGGTCCACCCAGGAGAGGCCATGTCTGATGGTGATGCCAGGAAGTACAAGTGACTGAACCTCTTTGAGTGGCTGACCATGGAAATTGATTGATAGATAGTGGCATTCCAGCCTCCACTGTGACAAGAGAGGAGAGGAGACTAGAGGGTTCCATTGATAGCAATTATTTGACTTTGTGAGTGGAGGAAGTCAGAAAGCCAGGTGTTAAGGAAGCCCTGGATGCTGCATTCAGTGAGCTTGGCAACCAGGGCAGGACGTCAGACTTTCTCAAACAGCTTGGTGAACCATATTTGGGGACTTCTTATTTCACCAAAGTGCAAGGATCTACCAGATTTCCTTTGTTCGAAAGTAGCTTTCTTGCAAGGATGTAAGGTGTCATTAGATCAGAAGTGTCGTGCTCGTACCTCTGCACCATGCTCTATGTGGAGCGTCAGTTCTACCAAAGCAGTTTCTTGGCTAAGTTTGCAATCCTTGATGGGGTGTCACTCTGACACAGGATACTTGAGTGAAGGTGCAGGAAGTTTTAATTTGTTCAGGATGCTGGAGATAACTCTCCTACTCTTTGCGAAGGACACCATGGGATCTTTAACATCCACCGACTTATGCGAGCAGACGTGACATCCGGCTTAACGTACATCCAAGGGACGGCACACTTTGTAACGCAGCATCCTCCCTGCAAAACACCTCGAGGTTGTCAGTTTATTGCTGGGTCGAGATTCCATCCCAAGCTAGTGTGCGCTATCCTACTAGCCCATATAAGTAGAAGCATGAGATAATAATACTGTATGTTTGGCTTTAAGGTTTATCACAAAAATATTTAAATCTTTACATTGGGATACTGAGAGCCATTGAGGTGTTTTGAGAATTGCATCGATGTGAACATGCTTACAAACTTGCAATACAAACCTTGCAGCCATGTTCTCACTGAGTTTGAAGTACCTTAGAGAGGAAGCAGGCGAGGCTGCTAAAAGTGAATGTGTAGAGGTATGCTATTCCGAACCAAAGTGTCAAGTTGTCCTCGGTATTAAGCATGAGCAGATTTGGGCAATCTTGTGCAGTTGGAAGAAAATGTTGTTGCGGACCCGGAGCCAGGGGGGTACGAGGGTGGGGATATCCCCCGTTCTCCCCAGACTCACCGGGAATCAAGACAATTGCACACGAATAACTTTGTGTCAGGGCGGGTCACTAATCGACCACGAACGCCATTAACTTAACCATCTGATTCAGGGTCCTCTGTCTGACAACCGCAATTATCTAAGAACACATGATCTCCTTTCCGGGGAATCGTGCCCTCGGCAATTGTGCTGTTGTTATCTTTGTTGGATCTTGATTAATGCAGCCGAGCTTTCCACAAGCACAATGCCGGACTGATATGAGAGCCAATTAGTTGCGGAATTATACTCTCCTGGCTAATCTACATGCGGACATTGCTGGGCCAATGGAAAAAGGGGAAATGCAATGAAAAGAGCAATCAAGATGTGTATTTACAAAATGGAAAGAAAATGTACAAGTTGCAGACTTTGCTTAACCTATGCCTTACCCACTGGGCAACAAAACAGGCTACCTATCAGACCACACACACACATGGGGAGGCAAATTGGCAAGGGCAGGGTGGCCTCAGCCTACCAGTATGTATGTCACCGTCACCCTACCTGCTCTCTGGAATGGCCCTGACACTGCTCTCCACAAGCGAGGGTCCACGAGTTCCGTCGAGAGCACGAACCAAAGCGTCCAGGGAAGAAGCGAGGGTGATTCACAATGTCCGGGACCAGGGCAGAAACAAGTGTGACGACCAGGGCACACAGAGAGACAGACACAGACACAGACACAAACACAATGTGTGCGACAACCAGGACCGAGAGAGCTCGAGGCAAGAGCGAGCGAAGCAGGTGCCGAGCGCAGCTTTATAGCCCCTGGGGCAGGCGGGGCCAAAGAGCCACACATCAGATCTTCCGAGGCGGCCTGGTGACCAGCTATTGGGCCACGTCAGATCCACTGAACCGGTCCCATGCCAGCCATTGGAGGGTTCCCCTGCAGCCCCGCCCATTCTGCTGCCTGGCCGGATATTCACTCACTTGGACCCTCCGGCTGTCATCATGAGCAGAGCAAGGGAAACCTCACTTAACATGGGAAATCACCCCTTCTACACCCATGCTCCCGGGACGAACCCCAAACCTCCAACAATATCCATGGGGCAATAATTTCAGGGAGGCTGGGTCGTGTCCTCGTCCGTTTAGCAGTCATTTTGGGTGGAAGGGAATGAACGGAGATTAGTGGAACGAAATACAGTGCTGGGGTAGACTGCAATAAATTACATTACAGGGTAGACGTCGTTACAGACAGACAAACAAGGACTTTGTGGGGCTTTAAATAATAAATGGGAATTCAAGAGTTTGGTGCACGTTCCAGAATGCTGGTGTTAGTTGCACACGTCGTACGCCATGGCAGTAAAACACGCACGCCCTATATGATGCCGGCAGTCACGGCACACATCATCATGCGCTGATGTCTCTATTATTCCAATGGGCTGAGAGGGGGCACTAACTACCCAACCCAACCCAACCCAACGCATTTAATTACATAATAACCCCTACAGGGAAGGCGCTATTCTTAACGTTCGTAACGGAAATAACTATTCTAAAGCGTCTACATGCTGTGTGCGTTTCAATCTCAACATGCGGTTGATAAAACCGCAACAACACATTTACAAATTTTGGTAAGTTGTGGAACATGGGAAAGAATCGGGTCCTTAGTGACACCTCAGCTTTGAACACTCAAAGCAAAGATCAGGTGGTGATCCTCATGCATCATTATCTGTGATTGAGCCTTTTACGGATGGATGAGGGTCCAAAGACCAGCATTTCAGTCTTCACAGAAATCAATTGAGAAAGTTCATGAACATCAATATTTGAACTTTGGAGAGACGGAAATTCAGGATTGTGGAAGAGCACATCCTCAGGTTGAATGGGCAGGTATATCAGGCCATCATCACCATAGTCGGAAGATGAATGAGGTGGTTCTGATGAATTGCCAGCATTGTTTAGATCACATCTATGGTCTGTTTGATGTCGACCATTCAAGAACAGTTCTCAAGATAATAAAAATGATTGAAGATTTATCAAGTCATATAGTATGGTCAACCATACAAAAGCAGCTGACAAGTCCAGAAGTATTGGATTGTTGTTGGTTGTTGGTCTGCTTTGTGCAAAATATCATTGTTGATCTTCTGGGGTGCAGATTGGTTTAGTTCCCATTTGAAACCGGACTGGAATGGTTCTATAAGAGCGCTGGTGCAGTTATTGCAGAAGTTGAATGACCTTCGCATGTTCAAGAATGTTTGAAATGAAAGGGAAAGAGAATCATGTTGGTAATTTTGAAGATCTTTGTGTCCAAAGAAGATTTCTTCAAGATGGGGATTGTTGTCACTTCTTAAATTGAGGATGGAGCCGCAGTTCACGCAATGGAGCTATTGATTATTTTTATGATGAGTGGAGAGAGATGACTGAAAGTCAGGAAGCACCCAGGTGCTTCCTTGCTTTCAGTAGTCTCTCCACAGGTAATGGAACTGCATCGAGTGGACATGTCACGTTTTCTTTGAGTTTGAGATGAAAGCTTGGACTGCATCTTGATTGACAGAAGTGATTCAAACAGTCAGAAGTATTCGATGGTAAAGAAGGAAGTGTTGGATCCAGAGCCGTCTGCTCGGTGTACTATGAATACATATCTCATTCTGAAGAGCAGCAGCAAATGACTTGGCTCGGGATAGAAATGGAATCGATGAAAAAGGTGATGATCTCTATTTTTTAATTATAATTTTTATTTATTCCGACGAAAGGTAAATCCCGAAACGTCAGCGCTTTGTGATCCTTTACTGCGGATAACTTTATCCATTTTACTCCCAATTAAAGAGGTTGTTTATACTATTTAAAACCCTATCAGTGACAGAGAAGAAAGCCGTGGTATTGGAGGAGTTGTTTTCATTTGAAGTACGGTATTACAAGACCTTTGTTTGAGCAAGTGATATCGTGTAATGGAACATGGCTGTTTTGAATGTCAGGTATTTAGCAAGTGTTTGAGATTGATTGTATTTCCTCTCTAATTAGTGAAATGTTATTTTGAAAAATGCAAATGAACAATGAACCAGGCAGAGCACTTGCCAGTTTTTAGGGAATCAAGTCGGTTTTGAGAGTATTTGTATTTGAGGGCCTGGTTATCATGTGTTTAGGATCATCATGGAGGTGTAAATCAAATGATTTCTTCCCAAAACGGAAGTGATAAATGAGGGGTGACAAACCATTTTAAAATCGATACCAGTCACCGGATCAATATTGTGGGATCCAACGAGCTCCAGACTGTGACCCTGGGTGGGACGGACAATGTGTTGCTGCAAATTAATCGTACCCACCGATCAGAGAAACATTTGTGAAAATGGATCGTGGATGTAACAATTCCGTCCAATTAATATCTTTCCAGGATAAAATAAATAATTAATAATATAACTTCCCTCACAAGGAACTTCAATGCAGGAGCCGGGCATGAGAGGCCCATCAAGTGATTGCCAACCTATGGTTGTTTGTGTGTGCTCCACCTTCTTTAAACCCTGAGCGTCGAGCAAGGAAGCAGCACGTACCATTATTGAAGTGTTTGACACGACTTGGCCGGGGTTCGAACCACCGCCGTCCCAGACTGAGTGGACCCTCCAACCATTACACCACCGAGTCTGGTTAAGGATGGATTTGAACAGTTTACAGAAAATCTGTGAAATCATCAATAAACAAAGCGTGTGAAATTGATGCCCTGTGTACGATTGATCGATTTTATTTCATCAGTGAACCGACAGGTCCGCAAAGGTGTGTTCAGAAGATGAATAGTAGTAATAGAGTCAATGTGAGTCGAGTTGAAAAGAGTCCATTTGGACCAACACGCACTACCTGCACCTCCTCCATGCTCTCTTTGGCACGGATAGAAGTGATAACCTTGCAGAGTTAAATCACCAGTTGTTATTTTATCGCCGGGTGGCGAGCACATTTCATTTAGATAGAGAAAATCGATATTCACATCGAAAATTTCCTCACAGAGGACAAGGGACTTGTCAGTTTTAAGTGAATGTGTATTAAACAGAGCCACTCAGAAGTGAGAAGCCTGCCATTAAACCATTATTTGTGGTTGAACAATCGTGAGATTTGCTTGGACCAGGCTACGGATTGGAATGGTCGAGGCACTTAGTGTCACGGCCACTCCCAATAAATATCCTGTGGTATCCAAAGGAGTGTAAAACTGCTGGAGATGATGTCAGACTTCGGGGCATTGTTTATGCTTTTTGGCACAATGGCAAGCGCATATAAAAATAATACCGAGCATCTTACAGGTGGGATTACAGGTGGAATTAATACAGTAGTTCACGATGAAACCACCTCGGTGTGCTGGAAGCGGGGAGGGGTGGGCAGGGGTCGGTGAGATTGTATAAAGGTCGACATTGTCACCCTTCGTTATGACATGGAATTAATAAATAAATTCTCGGATCCACATCCGGATACGGATCTTCACCAAAATCGAATCAATACGTCCTTGTCCAACCTGTCCAAGGTTCTTCCGATTCCGTCCACAACTTTTTGAGGTATCCTGCTCACAGAAAGACAGACGGGTGTGAAAACATAACCTCCGGCCACCTTTGGTGCCGGAGGTAACTTGAAAGAATCTCAGAATGCAAAACCCGTCTATGTCCACCTTTTTACTCAAACTAAACTTGGCAAAAAGAACAGGTTAAAACAAAAAGTCAACTTTATTAATTTGTGTTCTCCATATTCCCTTAATAAAGGATTGCTTAAAATTTGATTACAAAAGCTCAAACGGTAAGAAAAACGTTATACCACACACACACACACACACACAACACACACACACACACACACACACACACACACACACACACACACACGCACGCACACACATGATTGCAAACCCATCTTCTGCTGTGTGGGCTGATGGGCTACAAAGGAATGTAAAAGAAAGATCAGAATTAAACTTAAAAGCAGGAATTTTAATGAATTGTATGAAACTCGCAGCAAGCAAGAATGTCGTTGAGTTACAAATCAGACATTTCATTTTGAAGTTGAAAACAGAAAAGGATATTAAAATATGCAAGACAAGACTTGGTGGAACAAGGAGGAGGAATGTGGAGAAAAATTTGAGGAATTCTTCACTGCTACGGGCGGTGGAAGCTCGAGTCGATAATTGGCATAGCGCGGGCTTCCGATGGTGGACGAAGCCGCCCTGTGTCCGGAGTCGGGAACAGCGGCTGAAATGCTGCCACGGGCTAGGGATTGTTGGCGAGATGAAAGCACGGTGTTCATCTTGCACGTATCTGGTGAAACGAGCTTTGCGTGGATCTTTTACCCTTCACCCAGAAGCTTTCGAGAGGTCACTGAAGCAAACTCAATGAGCAGAGTTCCACAATGGAAGCATCTGATTTGCATAAACCCTCAGATGGAGGAGGTAATGGACCATGACACAGCGTAGATTTTGCAGCCATCATCATGATGTAGTCTTCAACGAACAATGAATTATTATACCGTATTTGACTCTTGTTTCAAAATAGTTCTTTTCTTCCAAATCTATTTCTCCATTACAGTCGGTAAAACATATTTGCATTGTCAAATGGTTGATCATAATACATAATACATTTAGTGCCCCCATTGTTAATATATGGTGAAACTAAAGGGGCTTTCTTGCTGAAAACCCTTTGGCATTGACACCTCCAAACAACTCATAACCAGTCGTTTCTCACTAACTAGGATTGCTTTGTATCAAATAACATTGGGATCATTTTGACAAAGAATGAATGAATGAATGAAGTACTACCTTTGATTTTTACCAAAGGTGAACAGAGGTTATGTTTTCACCCCTGTCTTTCTGTCTGTTTGATGTTTGTTTGTATGTCTGCGAGCAGGATATCTTAAAAAGCTACGGACAAATTCGGATGAAACTTGGTGTACAGGTTGTGTGTGTGATGAGGACAAAATTATGAGATTCTCGTGAAGAGCCGGATCCGGATCCGAGGACTTTTTAAGTGATTCTTCACCATTGAGAGACAGGGCCCAAAACGAAAAAAAAGCATCTTTCAAAAAGTTGTGCACGGGTTGTGACTAAACTTGGTGGATGAGTTGGTTTGGTGACGAGGACTAGACGATTTACTTTTTAGTTAAGGTCTGTATTCAGATCCGACCTATCAGCGGGATACAAAACTTAAACCGTTCAGCCTGCCGGAGGTATACTCTCTACCGAGTGCCGTTCTAGTTATTTCTGTTTACCAACTAATTGATTTTAATTTGCTCATTGTTGATACACTTTGTAATTTTCCTGGTGATTAACCAAGTAAACTCTTTGGGTTCCCAAATGGATGTTGCAATCGGGGTGTGTAAGAATATACTGTATACTGTTGTGCCTGTGAATTCTTCCACATGGTGCTGAAAGGGGAGGCACACCCTCCTTCCTCCCCTCCCCCTTCCACCCTCCAGATCCTTGCCGCCGACCCTCTTCTACCAGCCTTACCTGCATTGAAATCCTGCAGGTATCTATGAAGGACCTGGACAACCTGTTTGACAACTCAGATGATGATGAATCGACGGTGAGCCTTGGTTTTTTGTCTCAGCAGATCCTTGTCTTCTCTCAAAAACTGTTTTCATTGTTAATTCCTCTAGTGTTGAGTTTTATGAACCTTGTCCTCTGAAGGAACCAAGTTTTTCTTTTGTCCGAATGCTTGCATTGTTGACCCTGCCTGTCCTGAGTTATAATGATGCGTTTTTACTGCTCTTGGTGTTCATGCATCATTTTACAAACTTCGTGAATGCTGCTGCATCCGTGTGTCACTACACAGCTCACCTCTCCAGTGGCTCCCAAATCCAATGCGGTTCCCACAGAGGACCGGCCTGGACCGAAGGAGACCCGCCTTCCTACCACAACCACGGCCATATCTGCTTGCACCCTCAGTCAGTTTTTTGGGGTTTTTTTTACATTATCTCTTGTGCCCTTTCATGTGATTGGTTGCTGTGGATTACTAACCTGTTAATGTTTGTCGTTCCACCTTTTGCAACAGTTTTAAGTGACAAGTGCAGATATTGTGTTTGCTTGAGTGTTGTGTAACACTCGAAGGAAATGTGAAGTGTGCGGTCATGAATCCTCTTTTTCAGGAAGTCACTACACTTCCTATGTTGGAATGGCACAGACACTCCATATGTTTAATACAACGTAAATCCTCCAAAAAAATCTACCAAGAGACAAACTTATCAAACTTATCAAGTATCTACCAGTTGTCTGTGGGGGATTTCACATCCAACACTCATTAAACCTTTGGACAGCTTCGCTGATCTACAAAACTCACCAACTAAAAATAGCCCGATTGTAATTCTGT
>CM068955.1:25670558-25681298 GCA_035128595.1 Eptatretus atami
ACATGTTCAAGCACATAGAATTGTACCATATTTGAGTACATTTTCCATTTCAGATTTAATACATTTATTTTAATATCAAGTTTAAATTAATAACATATTATTATTATTGTTTTTATCACCCTCACACCCATTATGCTAATTTCGGAGAAATTGCACCGACACCCTGAAACTTCGGATCCCTACTCGTGCCTTATTTGCCAACCGATTGCTCTGAAACCCGATACAGCTTTTCTACTCGATGCTCCCGCAGGTTTCCTCCCTTTCAGTTTCGTGTCAAACAGTAGTACCGACTGTTTCAAAAGGTAATCATATGTGTTTGTGGTTTATAATAGTTTTTTTTTATTTTCGGGAAGGACTTTCCACGAAACACGATGATAAACCATTTTCCACATTAACACGGCTTTTGTCCAAGGACAGAACTCCTTCGGAATAGGTTATATTATTTGTATTACCATGCCGTGTACAGTGCACTTGCTTGAATGCGCGTGTGCAGTGAGTGCACCTGTACTATGCCACGTATGCAGTGCGCTTGTACTATGCCACGTGTACAGTGCATTTGCACTATGCCACTTGCAATATGCCGTGTGTACAGTGCACTTGTACTTTGATGCATGTGCAGTGCAAAATTGCAAGTCATCCTCATACTAGACTTGTTATACCCTCTCCCACCACCATTTGGTGGTGCTATACGGTACACATCACGGTTGATGACAAACAAGCACCTACCTTCCATGTTTTTGGTTATACTACACAGTACGTACTGTATTTAAGAAAATTCTGTGTTTAAACACACTGTTTTAGGAACCACCAATGTATTTTTGTTTTGCTCTGCTTATCGCATTTATTGGCAGTGGTGGTGTCGAGCCATTTGTGGAAAAGGTCATCATATTTCTGTGTATTTACCACAATGCTCACTTCCCTCAGCCGATCTCCAGCGAATGTTTCCAACACCCCCATCATTGGAACAACATCCAGCATTCTCTCCTGTGAACTCTGGTTGCAAGGACTACACGAACCCTGACTCGGCTCCTGGCCAAACGCAGCTAGAAATTCCTGTGGCACCCATGCCAGCCCCTCCACCTGTGTTTCGCCCAGAAATAGACGAAGAACTAGGAAGTCCCAAGCCTGAAGAGGTCAAGGCAAGCCCAGGGTTTTCTAAACCTTTTTGCTCCTCTCATGGAATTTAATGGGGGTAATCATTGATGTTATTTATCATTTCTGTCTGTCTGCTCTGTCACCCTTTCAGGACTTCTCATACGTGTTCAGACCCCCTCGCCTGCAGTCCTTTGTGGGTTCGTCAGCCTTTGCTCCTTTCAAAGCACTGCCCAGCCAGCAGCTTCCTCCATTGCGCATTCCTGACAATCTTTATTACCGACCCACTTGGACGCTCAGCAAATTGGATCTGCCAGCCGCCTTCCTCAGTGACCATTTTCCAAGAGACAGGTCAGAAGTTGTGTGTGTGTGTGCGTGTGCGTGTGCGTGCGTGTTGTTTGTTTTAGAATTGTTAACAGAAATGAAAAAAAATGGGATGTGTGTGTCTGTCTCTCCGGTTTTTTGTTGTTGTTTTTAAAAATATATATACAAGTTCTTACTTATAGGTATCAACTATTACGAGGTTTGCAAGTAAGATAAAGTTAGGGGGAGGGTTTTATAAAATTATCATTTACCACATCCTTTAAATGTTACTATAATGGGAACTCTAAATTGAACACATCAAAGTCATTCTGGATATGATTCATTATAAAATATACAAAGAGAAACTGAATTAAAGTAATAGAAAAGATGACGAAGTCAAAATTATGTTTACTCGTCATTTTTACCCGTCACTTTGCTGATAAGTTTAATCAAAAGACAACATGTTGTACTTCACAAACATTCTCCTCTGTTCACTCCACAATTTGCTTGACCTTATCTTCCATCTGCTTGCAAGTCAGCTTACATCACTTTCATCATCCATCCTTGCTGCTTATATGTGGCATGAGCAAAAATCACTTCCTCTTCGCTGCGAAGCTCCATGTTAGATTCTTTGGTTTGAACCTCCTCTTAAAATGAGTGAAATGAACCATTTTGAAAATTCCGCATTATTCTCACTCACATTTCAACATCACTGTAATGCATGTTATTAAGTTGTTTAAACTTTCTTTATCTAAGATTATTTGTAACACTGGCTACCACCACATGGCGCGAAACGATACATATTTACGTGGAGATAATTTGTGTCTTTCCCCCACCCTGAACCCACTCTTCCAGAAATGCTACCCTGACAGAAGCCATACTTTGGGTACCCTTGGGCAACATACAAAATTTGGTTGGATTTGGTTCAGTAGTTTTTTAGTTTTTGAATCTTATATAAAGGTAAAAGAATATATAAACAGACAAACAAACAAACATGCAACTTCACTTTTTTAGAATAGATAACAAAGGGGTAAAACCTATCAAGGCGAGTGTACAAAACTTCCAGAAACATGACAACAGAGAGAATCACCAAGGGTGGTGTACACTTTGTGAAGTACAACAAGGAGGAAGATCTTTAACTATAAAAATTTTTTAAAGCACAATGAATTGATAGACATAGAGAAATGGATGAAAAGCGCACACACACACACATCATTACCTCTGCCACCGATGGTAGACGAAGGTTATGTTTTCACCCCTGCTTCACTCACTAAAGGGGGGCGGTGGAGTTGAGGAGAGGGGGGGATTCTGGCAGATGTGACGTCCAGTTTGATGGGGGAGGTGAGGGAGGTTGTGGAGGAGAGGGGGAAGGGAGGGAGTCGAAGGGGGAGAAGCAGGACTGTCTTAACAGCATTGGAGGCCCTGGGAAAAGCAATGTACTGGGGCCCCTACCCACCCACCCACTGAAATGAAAATGAAAACTCAGTAAAATTAAACATATAATGAGTTGGTAAAGCAAGAATCAACACAAACGTTGAACAACACAAATGTTGAAACGTATATTTAATTGGTAGAGCAAGAATTAATCAACACAAACGTTTGTGTCATTTCTTTGCAGAGAATTGTTTTATAATTGGTTGGAAGTCAGCATTCTTCAGGATGTCATTTTCCATGCACTTGAGTGAAAGTCAGTTCAAACGCTGCTGTCCCATTGTGCTGTGAAGCTGATTCTTTGATAGTTTCAATCTTGAAAATGAGCGTCACTCTACCCTGGATGATGTTAAGACAGCTCTGCATCTGTTCAATATCAAGATTGGATTTTAAAACTTTAAAATGGATAAAACGTCCCCAGCAGCAGGAGTGGATAATGGTGTGTCTGGAACTGGAAGATTGGATGTAGAATTGCTTGCAGGAGTGGATGTAGATGTTGATGCTGTGTCCAGAGGAGCAGTAGCTATTGCACCAGGGGTGAACCAAGCTGATAACTTTGGAAGTTTGCTAATTATCTCCTTCTCCTCTGCAGCTGTTTTCCTCGTCTGTGCTCCTCTCGTTTAGGTGTGCTTCATTTCTGCTCAAGGAATTGTCCACCTGAAAAGAATCCATGTTTTGGACAAGGCTACACATATACAGGGTGTCCAAAAAATATACAACTTTTCATCTGCAAAGAGGATGGTCATAACATATATTTTTAAAAAAGATAATGGCTGGATAGAAAGCTGAAAGGTTGAAGTTTATTGTACCAATGTCAAAATTGCCACAAAATTTAAATTTTGGTATAAATCGTTTTCTTTTGACCACATGTTGGACGTAGGCTCCACGTTGTCCGATCACTGCCTGCAAACGCGTTGTCATGTTCTCCATCACTTTGGGAAACGTTTCCTGAGGAATGTTCTGGATTTCTCGGTGGATGTTTTCTTCAGCTGATCAAGAGTCTGAGGCCTAGGGTTTCCATAGATCCTGTCCTTGAGATACCCCCACAAGAAGAAGTCTGGAGGAGTAATGTCAGGGGAATACGGTGGCCACTCAACGTCTTCGTAGAGGGAGATAAAGCGGCCCTCAAAATGTTGGTTGAGAAAACGCCTTGTTTCCCTGGCTGTATGGGGCGGTGCCCCATCCTGCTGGAACCACTGGGTTCTCATCTGGATCAGGTTGTTTCTCCTACGGGCCTGAGTACGTAGCTCAGGCAGATAGAATTCCTGAATCATTTCGCGATAGTTCCTCTGGTTTACCGTGCAAGTGCGTCCCTGGTCATCTTCAAAGAAGTATGGACCAATTATCCCCTAAACCAACCGCCACCCACATGGTGACTTTGAGAACAGATCGAGCACCAGTTCAGTTGATGCATTACCAGGATTTTCAGTCCCAGTACGAAAGTTTTGCTTGTTTACCTCCCCGGACAAGTGAGCATGGCATTCGTCCATCATGTGAAGTTTTTTGAGGAAGTCTGCATCTTCCTCCAACTTTCCTGAGAGCCAATTTGCAAAGTCTAGTCGTTTGCGTTTCTGTTGATCAGTAAGCACCGTTTCCGTTTGAATTTTGTATGGAAAGGCATGAATGTCTTGGGCGAAGGATCCTCTGAACGGTGCTCTTATGAATGTTTGTCTGAGCAGAAACTCGTCGAATCGATTTTTTTGGACTCTGAACGACCGCCTGTCTCACCATTTCCACATTTTCTTCATTACGACCTATCCTCTTCCAACCACTGTTACCCTTGTGAAGGTCACAGATGGTTCCCACATTGGTAAACTTTGCGATGGTGCACTTTATGTCCGAAAGTTTGGTGCATGGCGCAAGTGGATACCAAAATGTCTCGAGTAAAGACGTTGCACCTGTATGACACTTTTCGTCTGGTGCCAAAGTTCAACAATTTTCGTCCGTTGTTGTACGGTCAGTCTTGGCATTTTTCTGGCACTTGCTTGGTATCAAAATAAACTTCAGGGTCTCTGCAACAAGAAATGAATCATTAGTGACAAAATTACTGCTTTTTTAGGATCAAACGAGCATTTTAAAAGTTGTATTTTTTTTTTGACACCATATATATAATATATATATATAATATATTATTATATAATATTATATATATATATATCATATAACCCTACCCTCTCACTTAGATACTCCCCCCTCTCCTCACTACTGCCCTACCCTCACTGCCCCCTCCCCCTCTCTCTCGCTCTCCCTCTCTCCCTCTCTCTCTCTCTCTCTCCCCCCCCTCCACACATCGCATCCGACCAGATGCATTCAAAACGGCGTCACAACTAATTCCTGAGCTGAGAACGCTACCCTTGCACTTGGGTACTCCCCTCCCTCCTTTCACTACTTCCGTACCCCGCCTTTCTCCTTCCCCTCCCTCCTCTCCTCTCTCATTACTCCCCCTACCCTCACTCTTCTACTTCCCCTCCCTCTCTCACTACTCCCCGACTCACGCTCCTCTACTCCCTCCCTCCTCTAAGTACTCCCTACCTCCTGACTTCTACGAACCCTGCTCCTCTCTTCCCCTTCTCTCCTTTCCCCCTCCCCTCCCCACATCATATCAGACCAGGTACATTCAAAACAGCTAGTAGAATGCATTTCTGTGTAAAAACACCAATATTTGTCCGATTTTTCTCACCTTTTGCTGCAACTGAAACTTACACCATCTTAGCGACGACAAAAAATGAAATCAGAAGGTGAATTAGAGTGAAGATATAGCCGTGAGGGAGTCTGAATGGACTTTATAATTACAGGCTTTAATTTCACTGAAAATGCATTTTTGTCTAAAAACGCTAATTTTCTTCCCGTTTTTTTTGCGTCCGAAACTTACACCATCTTAACGACTACAAAAAAATGAAATCAGATATCGAATTAGAGTTAAGATAAAGCCGTGAGAGTGCAAGAAAGTGCGAGCCTTACAAAAAAGGCTTCACGGAGCAAACAAAATGGCGGTGATTTGATTATTGAAACCCCTCCCCAAACGGACGGACAGACAGATTGGTGCAGATTATATATAAGATACCATCCTGCCTCCCATTTGTTTTTAAGTGTGGGGATAACAAATGTTCTATAAGGTCACAAAATGACACCAAATATGATTTATTTAATACGATAAAAACGGTAAACACATGATTGATGAAGCATGAAAACAAATATGATTTAAAAACATATTCAGTCGTTTACAGGAGACGCTGAAGAGCACGTGGGCAAATCCGTTATTATGACAGTTTCTGTCTTTGAATAACAGCTTTCTTCAGTGGTAAGCGTAATCGATGTGCTGGGTATGGTACGTGTAATCTGCAAGGTATGGTGAACATGATCATTTAATGTATTGTAATGTAATAGAATGTGTGATGAACATGATGAATATATAATTCATCAAACCACGAGTAAGAAAAGTAAACATCTATAGGTAAAGCTATAAGGCCTAAGTCACATTTGGCACGGCGGCCGTAGGGTCTACAAAATCTACCGCCACTAGCAATTACAGGGGGGCCACAGTATTTCCACGGTCACACAATGTAGCAGTCACATATGTTTTTATTTTTCGGGTAGCCGCAACGCGTATTTAGAAATTGTGGAGACCGAAAACGTGGGGGTGCCATACGGTCTTTGATTTGATGTCGCACGGTGACCTTAGGGCGTCCCTGCGGCGGCCATAGAAATTTTCAAGGCAGAAGCAAGGTAGCCTCAAGGTGCCCCGCAAGGCGACCGCAGGGGGGCCTAAGGCCGACATGTGCGGCCAGACGGACGGTAACGAGTGGGTATAATTATACAGTTCTTTTTTACTGACATAAAAATATAACAGTTCGGAATATACCAGTATATATAACTGAATGCTACTATACTATAATATATAACTGAATATACAGTACGGAGTAGAGGCAAAACACTATACTCCGATCTCTAGCGGTAGCGCACGTGGACGCACGGTTGACGGCAGACTGCCACGGAGGCCGACGTAGGACGCACGGCGGGCGTAGGGGAACCCGTGCGTTGACCCTGCGTTTGCCCGCAGGTAGTCACACAGACCGCAAGGCCACCGTACGTTGAACACAGGGACGGCCTTGGACTACCCTACGGCGACCGTGGAAATAGTGCGGCCGCCGTAATTTGTTTGGGGTTGGCAAATTCATTTTTCATTGATAAGAGCCTACAGGCAGACAGCACGAATAACGCAAGCCCACCGTACGCCCTACGTACGGTCGAAGTGGAACACATCTACGTCACGGCTATGGCTTGTCGAATTGCTACGGTCAACCTGGAAATGAAAAAAGTTATAACTCCGCGCTATAATTCCACGGCGACCCCTACGGCCTGTAAAAGATAGCCATACGCGCTAGGGCCACCTTAGAAACTCTGCGGCCGCCGCACGTTTCTGTCAATTCGGGGGGGGGGGGTACGGCCGCCGTATCCTAGCCGTTAGAGCAAATGTGACTTAGGCTTAAGTAGAAAGTTTGAAGCATGAAGGTGCATTGCCAGCTTGTTTGTTGTTGGTGTTGTTGTATTTCCCCAGTCAGTTCTGCTCGAACAGGCCCGTGGCACGGAGATAGCCAATCGATCTCCCAGGAGAGACCCAGAGATCATCTGTGATGATGTGCCCTTGTCTTAGTGGAGCCAGGACCACACAGTGTTTTGTGTGGGATGGCCTGGCAGAGGTTGCAGATGTCGTCAGTGGTGACGTCGAGTCTGTGTTTGTAGTGTAAGAGCTGTGGGTGATGTCCACAGCAGAGGCTTGCAAGGTGAACATGATCGGATCTGGAGAGTAGTTGATCTGTGTCATGGATGGGTGGGGGTTTACTGCCCAGGATTTCTGAGTTGACTGATTGTCTGGACATAGCTGAAGGTGTGGATTCACTATGTACACCCTCAGTGGTGGATGTAGACCAACTGTTTGGAGAGGTTCTGGACTGGAAGGGTCAAAGCCTCAATGAAGAACGGATCTCAGCTGATGACTTGGACAGATGGAAAATCTATCAATTGCTTACAAGTTAATGAGGTTCTTACTGTTGATAACTTTTTTTAGGTTTGCAATCAAGATAAAGTTAAGTAGAGGGCATTGTCTTGTTGCTATCATTTGTAACATCCTTTGAATGTTAATATAATGCTTTAGGATTGCTGAGGAACATACATGAAAAAAACGCGTGTGCACTTCTGCGCATCAGACTGGGGTAACGTACCTTGCTAGGTATCCTGAATCCTTGTCCAGGATAGCATTCCATGTGTTGTATAACTCCCTGTTCTTATTGTGTTTCAGCCTCTTCATGAATCTTCAGCACAATAATCGATTTCCGTATATATATGTTGCTTTTCAGCAACCTCCCAAGCGTTGGCAGCCCTGCAGACCAAGACTACCTTCTGAATACTCCACAGACGAGCACACCCGTAGGTGGGGTGGGCAGCAACGCACCACTCAGTAACGGTGGTGTTTTACCATCACCGGCCACGCCTCGATTCTCAACCCCAAACCCACGGACTCCTCGCACTCCTCGCACACCAAGAGGTCCTGGTGTTGCGGGGGGTGGACCCGCAAGCATTCCCAGTTCAACTAATTACAACTCTGCCGGAGAGTTGTACTCCCCGGCGGCTTCCACACCCTCGACTCTGTGGCCGCTGAATTCTGTGGAGGCACCGGCGATGCTGGGGCAGACCTCCCCCGAAGCGCACGGCCTCTACGTTACCCTGTACCTGTCGGATACCGTGCTCAATCTGTTTCGCGATCGAAATTTTGACTCTTGCTGTCTCTGTGCTTGCAACATGGATATCAAGGTACTTTTTATACATTGCAAAAAGGATTATTCTTTATTACTTTATTATCGGAATTTTGTTGACTCCCCCCCCCCTGCCCCTCCCCCCCTCCCCCGCTTCCTCTTTTCCCCTGTTGGAATGTTTACAATGACCGTGCATATAATCTGCAGTGAATTTGTTTTTTGCTTGCCACCTTTTCCTTTTTCTCCTCAATACATACACCTTTGGAGTCACAATTTCCTTTATATTCAAGCTGTATACATCATACTTGTGTTCAAACCATACCTTGACTTTGCCCTACAACTGGGCAGAAAATCAGAAAGATATATTTAAATACCCAGCACACAACCAGTGTGTGTGTCATCATCCATCTTTATTCGTCCGTTTCTTTCTCACGAACTTCATTTTTATTACCTCGTTATCTTATTTATTTGTTTTTACCCTGACAGCGTTTTCCTCATAATTATCCTTGTCTTTTATCTCATATTAATCCATCAAATCGATGCCAAGGATTTACACGAAAGACGAGCTCCTGATGCTGTCAGAGGCAATCAGACAAGATGCTATATTCGTTCTGTGAAAACAATAAGCGAGAATACTGGTCAAGAAGATAATGGGTGAGAAAAGGTGGGTGGAAGGAGGGGAGGAGTGGGGGTGGTGGGGGAGGGGGGAAGTGTGCACAATTGTCATACTTCCACATGTGGCATTATGGAGCGTTCATTGCAGGATGGCACAAAGGCACATTTTGATTGTACCTACTGTATACCTTTATTGGATGGGAATCTGCGACAAGACGACAAAAGGTGAATTTGCATGATAAAATAGGCAAAGACGACAGGAAATTTCAATTTTCACTCTGCATGTTATATTCACTTTAACACTCTTTAGTCCAAAAAAATAAATAATTTATTGAACTGTTAATCGTGAACTACGTCATTCGATTAAGTATGATCATTCGATTAAGTATGATCGTTGGGCTTGGAGGTAATGCGATATCAAGTTGGGCTTGGACGTTAAGATGTTCATCAAGGTTGGGAACACATGCAAAGGATTACAATACGTTTAAATATCATTCATTTTCGAGCATCGAAGGTTTATGAGGGAGCTAAGGTTCGAGCATCGAGCACTACTTGTTGGTGCATTGTTTTGTTTTGACATGGTTTTTACATGTGTCCATTGGCGATGAGTCATCCCAACATCTGGATACTTTGAAAACAGCTAGCTGTATTGGTATCTCACAAAATGAAGATGTAGCTCTCCATTTCAAATCAGTGTTTACTTGTGTCACTGTAGGTCGGCCTGTTTGTCCTGTCCACATTTCAGCACGTAGCTCATGATTCCCGGATTTACTCGTGTTTCCTGTTTTGATTTGGCCATTGTCCAATGAAATCGTTTTATTCCATGAAAAGGTACAATGATCTTTCGAAATGTTTTTGTTTCCTATTTGTGATATCAAAGTACACATCGAGTTCTATGCTTGAGCACACCACGATTGAAAGTACATCGTAAAGTTGAAATCTTCAATTGGTTTATTTAATGAGTTTAAAGTACATACTAAAGATTAAGGGCCAAATTTAGGAAAGGCATTTAAAAGAGGGGATCAAAACCTAATCACAGGCCTTTAAATAATAAAGGAACGTGTTCATGTCGAGGATATGTTTTAGAGTGCAGTTAAGATCTTGAAGCAACCATTGTGTGGCTTATACAGTGGTGGCCAAAACTATTGGCACCCTTGCGCTTTTTAAAAAAAAAATGCACCATTTCTTCCAGAAAATTGTTGAAATTAAAACATCTTTTGGTATCCATACATGCATTTCTTTGGTTTGCAGTGGAACAAAAAAAAAGCTGAATTTTTTTTTTTACTAAACCTGAGCTTATTCCACACAAATCCGAAAATGGCCCGGACAATATTATTGGCATCTTTTAGAAGTTGTTTGAAATAATTAGATTTCAAGTAGGTGATTCTCCTTTACTTTGGAAATGAACTCACCTGTGGTGAGTTGCAGGTGACTGCAATATAAAAATCACTCGTTCAACCAGTTTGAGTAGAGAAAAGTCATTGTGCTGTTTTGTGTCACTGTGTGTACCGTAATGAGCATGGAGAAAAGAAAGAAAACCAGAGAA
>CM068955.1:25703813-25715534 GCA_035128595.1 Eptatretus atami
GCAATGACGTGTTGCTTGCTCAACCACCGATTCAACTCTCATAAGTCTGAACGTTTTTATACCGTCTGATACAAAGATCTCGAGCGTACTGGTGCGCATTTTTGGTGAGGAACATCAATTTGAATTTGTTTTCTTTCCTTAAAAGTTTTTGAGTATTTTTATTGGATTTTATAACCGATGTAGTTGATGGTAACATGCCCCCCCCCCTCTCATCCCGTCTTCAAAAGGAAGAATAACAAAGCAAGTCCATAAAGGTAGGCAGGTCCCCAAAACAAATCAAAGTAAAAGTCTAATGTCATTCCCATTTGTGCTCATCAAGGTTCCATTTGGGAATTCAACAGTTTCTTTTTGCACTCCCAAAGTGAGTACAAAGCAACCACCTTAGCTCCACACCAATCCTCACCATAGAGCCACGGCCGGCCATCTTGTGGAACTGCTGCCAGGTAAGCGGGCCCCCTGCACGTGCTGGATGTTCTCCCAAGACCGCCGTTCGCTTCTTCTGGATGGCAATCTTGTAAAACAGGCTGCAGAGACGTCCAGCAACCGCAGACCGATCTTGCGAAGAAAGTGTACTCACTCGCGCACCTGCGGTTAAACAGGAAGGAGAGCGAGGATCACGGGGGGAGGAAAGCAGCCAATTAAAAGGCAATGGAAACCTAGCTTCATCAGTTAATCAATTCCGCTTGCAAATTAACAACAAAAAAATAGGAAAGTGAGACTACGAGATGCATCAAATCGGTTTGTTTGAAAGATCAGTTTGACATGATTTTGATAAACTTCCTCCGACAGGTAAATGCCTGCAGGAAATAGTCCCGTTTGGCACAAAGACCTAACGGAGGTATGAGGTGATTCACCGTGCCGTGGTATCCGCAGGCCTGCAATGAGTGAAAAGCGAAATGTTAGCATTCCAAGCGAGTTGTGACAAATGAAGCACCATAACTGCTGAAGGTGCAGCACGTTAGCAATTCAAAGGAAGGAAAGAATGAAGATCCTCCAATGTGTAAATTGTAAACAAACGAAAAAAGGCAATGAGTGCACTCTTAGAGTATCCCTTTCAAATCCACCGTGTTTTATAAAGCGATGATAAGGGATAAATATTCTAACTCGAGAAATGTTAAAGGGAGACTTTGGGGTTCAGGAACCTTGGTGTTTGGCAAACCCTTTATATGCAAACAGAGGTTAAAGCCCAAATTCTGCTCTCTTGAGACGACTGAATCACTCAAAGTGGTGTTAAAGTATCTGCAACACAGTCAACACTCTCAATGGTGAAGATCACTATTTTAAAATTCGAGTTATCCAGATCTCAGATCTTCACCAAAACTCAATCAATTTGTCCTGCGTCCACACCCAACCTGTCAAACAAATTTCATCCAATCCGTCCGGCAACTTTTTGAGAAATCCTGTCACAGAAAAACAGACAGACAGGGGTGAAAAATTGTCCTCCGTGCACCTTCGGTGGGCAAGAGGTAACCAAGAGCGCAGTGAGCACAATATACGCCGAAATAAAGTCTCTGTGACACACACACGCACACAGCTCACGCACACCACAATTATAATATTCAAACACGTCAATTTTATGAAGACCAAGAAGGTAATATACAGAATTGGTGCTACTGCAACACCGGAAAACAGCATCCAACTTTAGATGAAACGAACGTATGTGCGCACCAGCACACCGGTTCACGAGTCTGTACTGACCCATACTGAAAAGTTGAAAACTTTGAGGGAGTTCAGAAAGTGCGGACAGGACAGGACGACGGAACGGAACGACGAAAACCAACAGACGGACAACGACAAGAGCTAATCAAACAACTAAATACGAAAACCCCGATATATATAAAACATAAATAATCAGGGCAGTATTACGAAGAGGAGACAAAATAAAAATTCACAGAACATACAAAACAAGTAAAAAAAAAAAAAATAAAAAAAAAAAAAAACAAATAGAAAAAAAAACCAATCAAGAAAAAAACAAAAAGAGTAAAAAAAAAAAAAGAAAAAAATACAAAAAAAAAAAAAACAATAAAAAAAAAAAAAAAAACAGAAAGAAAAAAAGAAAAAAAAAAAAAAAACAAAAAAAAAAAAAAAAAAAAAAAAAAAGAAAAAACAAAAGAAAAAAAAAAAATAAGAAAAAAAACAAAAAAACAGAGTAAAAAAAAAAAAAACCACACCCCAAAAAAAAAAAGTAACAATGAAAACAACAAAAAACAAAAAAAAGAGAAAAAAACAAAAAAAAAAAAAAAAAAAAAATACAAAAAAAAAAAAAATTAAGAAAGAAAAAAAAAAAAATGAAAAAAAACAACAAAACCACAAAAAAAAAGCCAATACCCCCAAAAAAGATAAACCAGAACAAACAAACAAAAACTACAGCCTCAAAAGTAACATATGCACAGAAGACTAAAGTGGAATAGCACCAATCAATGACAACGTCGTGAGACCTACCGCCTGTCAGCATGATGCAGTCGGCGACAGCTTCGTCAATATGACAGCCAGCCGGGTTTTTCTACTACTACTGTCGTCCTTGGCACCAGCGCTCTCCAGACACTCGGCACAGCATCACGCACGTCCAGTCTCAGGCGCTTCAGACAAACGCGACTCGAGACACACGTCCCAACGTGCCGCCAGGCCTGGAGGAGGGAAGGGTGTCGCGCACTGCTTCCTTGAGGAGGGAAAGAAGCTGGTGTATTTCAGGAGAGCCAGGTCGGCCCTCAAGGACTCAAACCCGTCCCAACAAGCCTGCTGAGCAGGTCCGCCAGGCACGAGATATCCAATTCATCTCGAGAAAAAAGGCCCGATGTTGGGGCCCGAGGCGGAAGGTTGGATGACGGCGCTGAAAACAACAGGTACAGGCGTGACTGCAATCATTACTGGTGTCAGGCCCCAGGGTACAGCCCGCATCAGCAGCCCTGTTAAAACAAAAGCACAAGCAATCATGAGCTCACTGAAAATCCAAACCCTCATTCACAATTGTAACTTAATCAGTGTTGGTGCTTCCATGCCGACCCCTCAATGACCGAAATAACACCTGTTCTGTGCTAAAAATGCGCCCACAAAGATTCAGCACCAAACTCCAACTGTGGTTGTCATTTAGGCCTCCCCTCACCGGCCCACCCCAAAATATATCCGTGCCAGTCTCAATCTTAGCACTTTGCAGGTGGCATCAGTTCTCAGATTTGCTGTTGGGGAGGGGCATACCTTCCATTGGAATAAATGTCGTAGGCTGAGACTTTGAACAACAGGTAATTTGACCAAAACTTTCATAATCTGCCTTCATTTGCCAAGTTACAGGCATATCAAAACAGACATTTTTGTCCTCAACAAACGTTGGATTTAGGGATTTGGGAGTTCACCCAATACCCCCACAAGCGTCAGAGGAATTCTTCATTTCAATTTATAACACATAGGTGAAGAGATATCCCAAACAAAGCCAAATCAGTCAAATGATTTATAAATGTACTGGCTGGGGTCATAAAATGGATCTGTAAACAAGAAAAAGGCCGAAGATACCACATCAGTGAGGTGCACAGCGAACCATGTTGGGAAACTACCCAGTGTAAGAGATAACTCACAATAACTAGAAGGCACTCGGTAGAGCACATACCTCCGCCAGCAATGCGCCTGATCCACGAGAACATATGTGGAACCCATTACATTTTAGAAACTAGAGGGGGAGCACTCGGTAGAGTGAAAACTCCCGCGCCAATGACTGCTGGGTCCTTAAGTGAACCTGATTATCACTATTCATTGGTAGGTCAAGACGGATCAAGACTCTACTGAACCAACCAGATTGAATAAACTACAAACTAGATCGACGCGCATTGGTATAATGCCAAAAAAAAAAATATGAAATTTTTTGAAAAAAAAGTTGCAAAATTTGGTTTTTTTTCTCCTAACAAATTTTTTTTGGGGGGGGGGTTGGAAAAGTTAAAACAGTAGAAAATGCCAAAAAATTCAAATAAAATCGATTTTTTTTTGCAAAAGTTCCAAAATTTTGTTTTTTTTTCTCTAACAATTTTTTTTGGGGGTTGGAAATCACTTAAACATGTAGAAATGCAAAAAAATTCAACATTATTTTTTCAAATAAAATCGAATTTTTTTTGTGAAAAAAAGTTGCAAAATTTTTTTTTTTTTTCTCTATACAAATTTTAATTTATTTTGTGTTGAGAAATCATTACTTTTAAAAAAAACATGTAGAAATGCAAAAAACAAAAATTCAAATATATTTTTTCAAAAGGCCGCCATAGCGGCCATATGGGACTTTTGGACCAAGTCCAAAAATCTAATGCATGATCCTTGGACCATAACCTAATCGCCCCACCCAGTTCGGGCGAAATCCGTCCAGTGAAGTTTCCGTAAACTGTTCAACAAAAACAAAAAAAACAAACAAGCAGTCATAGATGGTAGTCTTTACGAAATCGTCACTTTGACCTCTGAACCTGTCTAATAAAAGTGTCCTCTAAGAGAAGGTAGCCGATGGCAACCAGAAGTTTTAACGTGATTCTGTACCAAACCTCTACATAAAACATCCGATTTTTTACCAGAATTCGACAACGCGAGTGTTAAGACAATATTAAACCGTTACCAAAATTGAAGCAGGATTGAAATTGACTTTAAAACAAGCGCGTAATGCCGTGTGTTACAATCCCCGCCCTCCTCAATTAGCCATATATCTTTCAGTAAGCCTCAGACACGACACCGACCCAGTAACTCAAAACATCCGACTTTTTACCAGATTCGACAACCGAACGTTGTAAGCATCACTTAGACCGTTACCAAAAGTGAAACAGACATTGCGATCCGAGTTTAAAACGAACTCGTAACTCGACTCGAGACAAAATCTTTCCATTTCTCTTACGCAATTATTTAATATTATTTTATCAAAAGTCACAAAACCGTATATATTCGGCCATCCACCAACATCTTTACATAATCGACGGCTTATAGCGAGTCCAGGACATGCGACGATAAACCTTTATTGGATAAAAATGACTTTTAAACACCCATCTCTTATCGAAACACCGTCAGCGCGCACCGGACGCAACTTTTAATTTACATGACCTCAAACGCCGTGTCTCCTCAGAGCGCGCTGCACCACGTGATTTCGTAAGTACCAGTCTATGACTGCTTGTTTGTTTTTTTGTTTGTTTGTGAACAGTATTACGGAAAAACTCCTGGACGGATTTCGCCGAAACTTGGTGGGGCGATTAGGTATGGTCCAAGGATCATGCCATTAGATTTTGGACTTGGTCCAAAGTCCAATATGCCGCTATGGCGGCCATTTTGAAAAAATATTTGAATTTTTGTTTTGCATTTCTACATGTTTTAAGTGATTTCCAACCAAAAATAAATAAATTTGTTAGAGAAAAAAAAAACAAAATTTTGCAACTTTTTTTCAAAAAAAATTCGATTTTATTTGAAAAATATTTGAATTTTTTTGGCATTCTACATGTTTTAAGTGATTTCCAACCCCCCAAAAAAAATTGTTAGAGAAAAAAAAACAAAATTTTGGAACTTTTTCAAAAAAAAATCGATTTTATTTGAATTTTTGGCATTTCTACATGTTTTAAGTGATTTCCAACCCCCCCCCCCCCAAAAAAAATTTGTTAGAGAAAAAAAAACAAATTTTGCAACTTTTTTTTCAAAAAAATTTCGATATTTTTTTTTTGGCATTTATACATGCGCGTCGATCTAGTTTAGTTTATTCAATCGTGGTTCAGTAGAGTCTGATCCGTTTTGACCACAATGAATAGGATAATCAGGTTCACTAAGTGACCCAGCAGTATTGGCGGCGGAGGTTTTGCACTCTACCGAGTGCTCCCCCTCTAGTTCTAAAATGTAATGGGTCCAATATGTTCTCGTGGATCAGGCATTGCGTGGCGGAGGTATGTGCTCTACCGAGTGCCCTTCTAGTTTATTGTGAGTTATCTTACACTGGGTAGTTTCCCACATGGTTCGCTGTGCACCTCACTGATGTGGTATCTTTCGCCTTTTTCTTGTTTACAGATCCATTTTATGACCCCAGCCATACATTTATAAATCATTTGACTGATTTGTGCTTGTTTGGGATATTCCTTCACCTATGTGTTATAAATTGATAATGAAGAATTCCTCTGACCGCTTGTGTGGGTATTGGGTGAACTCCCAAATCCCTAAAATCCAACGTTGTGAGACAAAATGTCTGTTTTGATATGCCTGTAACTTGTCAAATGAAGGCAGATTATGAAAGTTTTGGTCAAATTACCTGTTGTTCAAAGTCTCAGCCTACGACATTTATTCAATGGAAGGTATGCCCCCTCCCCCAAAGCAAATCTGAAACTGATGCCACCTGCAAGTGCTAAAGATGAGACTGGCACGATATATTTTTGGGGGGTGGGGGTGAGGGGAGGCCTAAATGACCAACACAGTTGGAGTTTGGTGCTGAAATCTTTGTGGGGGCATTTTACACAGAAAGGTGTATTTCGGGGTCATGAGGGGAGTCGGCATGGAATGACCCGGTATTAAGTTATCCAATTGTGAATGAGGTTGTTGATTTTGCATTGAGCTCATGATTGGCTTGTGCTTTTGTTTTGAACAGGGTGCTGATGTCGGGCTGTACCTGCCTGACACCAGTAATGAATTGCAGTCACGCTGTACCTGTGGTTTCAGCGCCGTCATCAACCGCCGCCTCGGCCCCAACTCGGGCCTTTTTCTCGAGGATGAATTGGATATCCTCGTGCCTGGCTCGGACCTTGCTCAGCAGGCTTTGGGACGGTTTGAGTCCTTGAGGGCCGACCTGGCTTCTCCTGAAATACACCAGCTTCTTTCCCTCCTCAAGGAGCAGTGCGCGACACCCTTCCCTCCTCCAGGCCTGGCGGCACGTGGGACGTGTGTCGTCGAGTCGCGTGTCGAGCGCCTGAGACTGGACGTGCGTGACTGCTGTGCCGAGTGTCTGGAGGCGCTGGTGCAAGGACGACAGTATGTAGAAAACCCGGCTGGCTGTCATATTGACGAACTGCTCGTCCGCTCGACGTGTCTGCATCAGTGGCCTGACAGGCAGGGTACGTCTTCACGATGGTGTTTTGTCAATTGAAGTTTTGTTTGGGGGGGCTATTCACCCACTTGTTCAGGTAGTCATATCCTGGTGCTGTTGGATAGATTTTAACATATGTTTTGAGCTGTGAATTATGTTCTCCTTTTTATACGCCCGATATATATATATATCGGGGCGTATTATGTGATACCGGTCGTCCGTCTGTCTGTCCGTCCGTCCGTCCGTCCGTCCGTTCCTGTCCGCACTCTAACTCCCAAAGTTTTCAACTTTCACGTTTCATATTTGGTACATAGGTACAGACTGTGGAGACGGTGTGTCGCGACATACGTTCGTCATCTAAAGTGGATGCTGTTTTCCGTGTAGTAGCACAATTCTGTATATACCTTCTTGGTCTTCATAAATTGACGTGTTTGAATATATAATTGTGTGTGTGCGTGAGCGCGTGCGTGTGTGTGTCACAGAGACTTTTTCGGGCGTATATTGTGCTCACTTGCGCTCTTGTTACCTCTGCCACCGAAGGTGCACGGAGGTTACATTTTCACCCCTGTCTGTCTGTTTTTCTGTGAACAGGATTTCTCAAAAAGTTGCGGACGGATTTGGATGAAATTTGTTTGACAGGTTGGGTGTGCGACGAGGACAAATTGATTGAGTTTTGGTGAAGATCTGGATCTGGATACTCGAATTTTAAAAGTGATTCTTCACCATTGAGAGTGTTGACTGTGTTGGGCAGATACTTTAACACCACTTGAGTGATTAGTCGTCTCAAGAGAGCAGAATTTGGGCTTTAACCTCTTTTGATATAAAGGGTTTGCCAAACACCAAGGTTCCTGAACCCCAAAGTCCCCTTTAACATTTCTCGAGTTAGAAATATTTATCCCTTATTCATCGCTTTATAAACACTGGATTTGTAAAGGATACTCTAAGAGTGCACTCATTGCCTTTTATTCGTTGTTTACAATTTACACATTGGATCTTCATTCTTTCCTTCCTTTGGAATTGGCTAACTGCTGCACCTTCAGCACGGTATGGCTGCTTCATTTTGTCACACTCGCTTGTGGAACGCTAACATTTCGCTTTTGCACTCATTGCCAGGCCTGCGATACCACGGCACGGTGAATCACCTCATACCTCCGTTAGGTCTTGTGCCAAACGGGACTATTTCCTGCAGGCATTTACCTGTGGAGGAAGTTTATCAAAATCATGTCAAACTGATCTTTCAAACAACCGGATTTGATGCATCTCGTAGTCTCATCTTTCCTATTTTTTTGTTGTTAATTTGCAGCCGGAATTGGATTAACTGTGAAGCTAGGTTTCCCATTGCCTTTAATTTGGCTGCTTTCCTCCCCCCGTGATCCTCGGCTCTCCTTCCTGTTTAACCGCAGGGCGCGACGTGAGTACACTTTCTTCGCAAGATGTCGTGCGGTTGCTGACGTCTCTGCAGCCTGTTTTACAAGATGCCATCCAGAAGAAGCGAACCGGCCGGTCTTGGGAGAACATCCAGCACGTGCAGGGCCCGCTTACCTGGCAGCAGTTCCACAAGATGGCCGGCCGTGGCTCCTATGGTGAGGATTTGGTGTGGAGCTAAGGTGGTTGCTTTGTACTCACTTGGGAGTGAAAGAAACTGTTGAATTCCAAATGGAACCTGATGAGCACAAATGGGATGAACATAGACTTTTACTTGATTTGTTTTGGGGACCTGCCTACCTTTATGGATTGTTTGTTATCTTTCCTTTTGTAGACGGGGATGGAGGGGGGGGGGGCATGGTTACCATCAATAATCGGTTATAAAATCCCAATAAATACTCAAAAATTTAAGGGTAAAGAAAACAAAATTCAAATTGATGTTCCTCACCAAAAATGCGCACCAGACGCTCGAGATCTTTGTATCAGACGGTAAAAACGTCAGACTTATGAGAGTTTGAATCGGTGGTTGAGAAAGCACACGTCATGCATGAGCAGTCCGAGTCTCGCTGTGGTAAGCAAAACTGCACCTGTGTGAGGTCACTTCCGGAAAAGGTGAATTCAAGCCGTATGGAGCAAACATTGACGCGAACATCATGACACCGTGTCACGAGTGAACGGCTGCAATTGCCGAGACGAATGGCTTGAGCAGGTGTCTTACCGATCGGACTTGTGCGCTACTTACCTCAATCGTTTAGTTTTCAGTTTTGCTGCAAGCACATTGGCTCAGCAGATTGACCTTGGCGTGTAAATCGTGTGTGCGTAATGATATCCGGCAAGCTTGACTGCGCGTGCAGGCAATTGAGGAGAAATCGCATTTTGCACCTTTCCGAGCATCGCATTGTGAAGCTGTTCAAGGCCTAAATAGCTTGTAAAACGAAGCTGTGAGTGTAACAAGCAAGTGTTCAACCGACTTAGGCCGATGACATTGGCAACTCGAGCTCACGACGACTCAAAGAATTTGTCAATGACTTGTAAAGGTTGTCCTTTTTCTTGTTTGCTCATTGCTGCGCAATGCTTTACTCCCTGTGAACGAGGCTTTTAAACACCTTGCACTGCGGTTCGCCCTGTGACTTGCGCCGTCGGACTTTGTGACGTCATCTTGCACGATACACGTTGAGAGCATCAGAGAAAAGTGCAGCCGTTGATAGGTTGACGGCATTGGGTGCCGTTTGTTTAGGGAAGACATGAGTCTTACGAAGCCTTTTTGTGCTGGAAGTCGATCGCCATTGCACGAGCGGTGATTTGCCGACAGATTTCTGGGGTTTTTTTTGTTTTTGTTTTTGTTTCCTCTTGATGCCATTTGTCTCACCACCCCCACGCACCCTGTATGACACCGAATTGTTGGAAAATGATGAAGGTGTATGATATTAGACTGTTTATGGCTTCTTACAGCACAAATCTTCCTGGGTGCTGGTGACACGGCATGGTTTGTCACTACACTGGAATGTGCTCGAGTGCAAGGGATGAGGCTTTATGTCCCCCATCCTGTGATCTTGAGAACGGAGTGCGTATGAATCAATAAATGTAATTTTCACTTTTCGTAAACTGAAACAAACTCCTTGGTTGTCCTAACCTGAGCTGCACTGGACCTTTTGGTGGCCCTTACGTGTGCTCATGAAGCTTGCACGGACGGTTGAATCGAGTACGTATGAAGAGAGAGCACACAAATGGAGGCTGTGCTGTAATTAAAAAAAACATAATTATACACCTGGGATTATGAAGCCACTTGGCTGTGAACAGACCCACTTGTGACAGCTCGGGTCGTCTGTTTGGCACGCTTGGCTCCACCAATCATAATTTGCTGCAAAAAACATTACAGCTATGTCTCGATGCAACAAATTTATTAGATGCGTCTCATACTGCAGCCCTTTTGTACGATGTCAGGCTCGGCTCGGAGTTTGTACACGTATCACTTACAGGACAAAGACATTCGTAAACATCAATGTTCTTCGACATGAATTGCAAGGACATTCATCGGAAAGATGGACAAATCATCACAATCTAAGGAATTTCCAACTGGAATCCTATCGTCAAGCACCACAAACTCAGCTGAAAACGGAAAATAATGCCAAGGAAATCTGGACAGCCTGCTTTACCGATTCTTCACCACAATGCAATGGTGAGGTTTTTGTTTGGCTGAAGGAGGAGGGTGGGGTGGGTGGGTGGGGATGGGGTTTTCTCACTGATGCTGGAACATGCAGGTTGAGACATGATCCTGGTTAATTTGATTTCCCCAGAGATCTCGTTAATAACCGTCCTGTCTTTGCCATTATTACCAAGTCCTGTTATCTGCCCCAATGAGGAATTGTTCCAATGTAAGTTTTGCGTTGTGATTGTACCCTTACGATATTACTATTTTCATAGTCTCCTCTCTTTAAAGCACATTGCGAAGTAAATGTGTTAGTTGTGGGAGAGGTGGGGCTTGATTATGACCCCACACATGCGAAGTGAAAAGTGGGGTTCAGCAATCGGTTCATGTCCGTCCGTCCTTCTGTCTGTCTACAAACGTTGCTTTATGATCAAGGAACAACTTATCTAAATTGAATGTTGTATTTTGAACATGAATTGGAAAAGATAATTTCTCTTTGAATTTGTCCTGATCGTGCGTGCACAAAGAGGAGTGATAATTTTTTTTACTCTGTCTGCCTGTCTGGCAGTCAAACAAAATTGAAAATCATTCTAAACAGGGAACCTCCTGTTTTTGAGGATGTCATAAAGGACACAAACAAAAGGCACGGATAACTAATGTAATGTGTTAGATCGGGTGATGCAATACACACTGTGTCAATGGTTGTAAACTTTGGAATTAATTTGCTTATTTATACAACTTTTACAATTTTTATTTAAATTTAATTAAACCATATGTATTCCATCGGTATCATTTGTATTATTGTACAACAGCGGGAACCTTTGAGAATGAAATCTGCCCAGCAAAAATTTTCCAAAGATAGGTGTGAATATAAGATGGCACACATGAAATTGAAATTGAGACAGTAACAGATCCAGCCCAAACACGGATATATACCTGTTGCTCACTATCAGGGTGTACAGGGTACACCTGTTGCTCACTATCAGGGTGTACAGGGTACACTTGTTTATCACGATCAGAGTATACACCTGTTGCTCACTATCAGGGTGTACAGGGTACACTTGTTACTCACGATCAGAGTATACACCTGTTTATCACGATCAGAGTATACACCTGTTTATCACGATCAGAGTATACA
>CM068955.1:25720067-25733995 GCA_035128595.1 Eptatretus atami
TATCCTTCACTGACACACCTGATAAGTACGCCAAGTTCAATCCTTTTAGTACTGCTTGTAAACCAATGAAAACTTTAAAAACCCAAAGCACTTAATTTTTACCCTCGCCAAAGGAGAGTGTGTTGCATTTGGGTCAGTTTGTCTCTGTCTGTCTGTCTGTCCGCACAGAATGTGTTTTTCTCTGCAACCGCTTGTCGGATTTGCACAAATTTTTCACCGTAACAGTGACTACTCATGTAGAATGTTTTAATGATAACTATGATGTCATAGGTCACATGGTGTGGCAGACATGTTGTGAAAAAGGAAAAACTTTGGACTTCTGTATCTCCGAAGCACCAAGGAAAAAAAATTGAAACTTTGCACATGGCAAGTACTCCGCATGGGGATTAAGTGTGATTTTTTTTTTTTAATGACGTCATAGGTGTCTTCATTGGGATGTCATAATTACACATGTAGAATGCTACATCTGATCAGCATGAAAAATGTTTGACGATCATCTAAATATAAATTGGTCCATATAAAATAATTGATGACATCATCGGTCACATGGTTTGGCAGCCGTATTGGATTTACCCGAAAACCTATAAAAAAAACCTTCTTCTCCAGAACGGCTTGACAGATCAAGGGGAAACTTCACACACATGTTCCCCAAGCTTTGGGGATACCAGGATGTTCACGAATATTTGATGTCACATGGTCTGGCAGCCATATTGGATTGAGTGAAAAATCTTTAAAAAAAATATTTCTCTTGAATCGCTTCATCGATTGACGTAAAACCACAATTATGATCTCGTAGTGATGGGGAATATACATTTTTTATTTCAACATGATCAGACGCATGGTCTGGCAGCCAGAATGGTTAAATTTTTTGAATCTGGGTTCTTGTTTTTATTTATTTATTTATTTTTATGAATAAGGGTCACTTGGCAGTGCCTGCATGGGTTTGAGGGGAGAGTAGCAGGGGAAACGCAAATCCTATCCATCCAGGTTCCTCCTGATGACTTCATCTTTGTTTTTTGCTTGTTCGGGTTCCTTCTGATGACTCCAATGCAGGGACTGGCACCAATTTGATCTTCCATTTGATTTGAATTGAATTTATTTTGATCCCATTCTGAATTCAATTGAATAATAATAAAACGTCATGGGCAAGGGTCAGGTGTCCAATCAAAGTGGGTTGCATCAAAGCGGGACGTCTTGGTACCCGGTCATCACTGCCAGCAGTTATAAAGTGGCAGTTCCAGTTATGTCTTGTTAATTATGTAACACACCGGTACACAAAAACCACACAAAACAAGTCCTGGCGAGGGTCTGCAATCTCTGATTGCTCTTTTTCTTGTTCCCCTCGCCAAAGGAGAGGGCATTGCATTTGGATCCGTTTGTCTGTTTGTCTGCACAGAACTTTCGTGTTTTTCTCCGCTTGTCGGATTGAGACGAAATTTTCACCATTGGTGCGACGACTCATGTAGAATGTTGTAATGATAATTATGACGTCATAGGGCACGTGGTGTGGCAGCCATATTGGAAAAACAGAAAAACTTTGACATCTGTATCTCTGAAACTGCACCAAGGAAAAAATTGAAACTTGGCACATGTCAAGTACTCCCCATGGCAAATAAGTTTTTTTTTTTGATGATGTCACAGGTGGCTTCGTTATGACATCATAATTGCACACGTCAAACGCTTTATCTGATTGGTATGAAAATTTGTAAGGGTCATCTAGGGGGCTAAATTGTTTGGGTGGGGAGTTGATGACGTCATCAGGCGACAATAATGTTCGGCAGCGACATTATTTTTTAACATAAAAACCTTCAAAAATCTTCTCCGAAACGGCTGAACAGATCGAGGCGAAATTTTACAGGGATGATCACCTATCCATGAGGAACAAAAAGTTCTCCACCTCTGATGTCATAGGTCACATGGTTTGGCAGCTTTGATTTTTTTGAAGAATAAACCTTTAAATATCCTCTTTTTCCAGAAAGGCTTGACAGACCAAGGGGAAATCTTAACCCACATGTTCCCCAAGCCTTGGGGATACCAGGGTCTTCATGAATAATGAATGTCACATGGTGTGACAGCCATATTGGATTGAAAGAAAATCTTTAAAAAATTTATTTCTCTTGTAGCATTTCATCAATTGATGTGAAACGTCGCAATTGTGATCCGGTAGTCATGGGGAATATACGTTTTAAATTTCAATATTTTGAATCCGGGTTCAGGGATTTAAATCAAACTTGCTGCAAATATGTTTAATGATGTAATAATGTGCACGGAGGCATACCTGGTGACGTCACCGCTTCGAAGAGCGCCCTTCTGGTTTTTACACGATAGTTTTTACATGATGCGTTGACAGGTGCAGCTGGTCACATCACTGTTCACATTACACTGCAACAATGTCCTGCACAGGAAATGATAGTGATGAATTAGTTACTTGATACTTTGATTGTGCAAAGTTCATTTATATTCCTTTCATCCTGTAATGAGTTATAAATGAAAATGTCATACCATGCATATCTCCATAATGAAGGTTGCTGAACTTGCTGATTTGCACTACGTTAGTCCGACAAGAACCAGACTCATTGGCATAATGGTTAGAGCATCCGCTCTGAGTCTGGGAGGTCGGTGGTTCAATCCCCGCCCGAGTCATCACAAAGACTTTAAAAATGGTACGTGCTGCTTCCTTGGTTGCCGCTGAACATTTAAAATGTTGGGAGCAGGGACAAACAATGCTGGGAAGACAATGGCAAACCACCCAGTTTAACCCTTGCCAAGAAACTGCTTCGGCGGCAACAACACTCTGTAAAGAGTATGGTTTCTCAAATCAAATCAAATTGGTCCGAAAAGTATTTTTGTAACACTTTATAGCTTCTCAGATGTGAAGTTCAATAAGACCAGTTTTGTGCTCAGTGGTCTATTTATCGTAGTGGTAAGTTTTGGTGCTTTGTTTCATCGGTTTCCGGTTTTGCTCAATGAGTTGTGATATCTATCAACAAAAACAAATCCAGATTGAACGATCACCCCTGCCCTAATGATCCACCATTCATCATCACCATCATGTTTTGTCATCATCAATGGCATCGAACCTCTACACAAGGACAATGACATCACATTCACAAGCCACTGACAGGACCAACTTGATCACGAACACGTTACAATAAGCATCGTTGGTGCAGTGTTCTTCATTTTCACTCGTTACACTTGACTAATTTATGATCTCCGTACAATTATATGCCTGGCGTTGGCTTAATGGTTGGGGCGGCGGGCTTTGGATCCGAGGGTCCTGAGTTCAAATCCCACTCGGCTGTTGAATTAATACCAGGTGGGGTTAACTCGGCCTGTCATCCTTCTGAGGTCGGCAAAATGAGTGCCAGCTTGCTGGTATACTGTGTCGGAGTGGCGACCCGTCCAGGATTGTGCCCAATAGCCAAGGAGACTGCTTAAACAGCACCAACGCTCTGCACAGAGTATGGTCCCAATTTACTCTTCTCTCCTCACACAATTGGAAGAGCTGGCAGTTGTACACTCACTCTTATCAACCCAACCATGCTTGAAAATATGATGAGCATTTTACTTCAAATACTTCCGATTAACTGTGATCTCAGCCAAACGATGGAGGTTTTCTGCTTTAAGCGCACATGGTTTTTTTGTTGTGTTTTGTTTTTTTGTTTTGTTTTGTTACAATGTACCCTGTCATGCTGAACATGCGTGCAGATGTCACACTCGATGGGGATCTCCAGCCTCAGCATAGTTGTCTCCAGAAACTGGTACCAGCTTTCAACATTTCCTCATTGGCCGCATGAGCAGGCGGTACATCAACGTCTGTTTTAACCAATTTTGCAGGTTTTGGGAAACATTGAGGTCCGTCCACTTTTGAAATCTGCTTCAAATAACGAAGTATATTTTGCATTGAATTGTGGACGCTGAAGTACAGCGTCGTAGTTACGAACCGCGTACACCTATGCTACACGTCCCAGCCAAGCGCATTGCTTTCTACTCACAACAGTGCGACTGGTACCTGTATGCATACAGCACGAGCATTTGTTGTTCAATTCATGCGACAGGAAAATATCAGTTGTTCTCCGAGTTGACAGGCAAACCCGGCTTGACTCGGAAACTTGGCTCGGAAAGGCAACTCGCCGAGTTAGAGTTCGGGAACTCGATTCGAGTTATAGCACTCACCTCTGTTATTATATACAGCATTCAAAAATGGTCGAGTTTTAATCCCCTTTGGCCCCCCATGAATGATATGACGTTTATACAGTGCGGCTCGTGGTAAAAGCTGAATCCACTTCACAGCTTTCCCTGGTGACAAAGCAGGAAATGTTGCTCACCGAGCTTCTTCAACCCAATGCTGTGAAAACATCCTCTTAATCATTTTCAAACTCTTCTTTGAGATGTGTTCTTGAGGTTCCTGAACATTTTTCTTGTGATGATGTGGGTATCTGCTGTACTTCCCAGGCACAGAGGAATCACCAGAGCCATTGCCCATTCCACATCTCTTGGTGGGGTATGACAGGGACTGTCTCATGGTTTCTCCCTTCGTGCTTTCATTTTGGGAGAAGCTTTTACTCGAGCCCTTTGTGGCACCTCGCGACATCGCCTACGTGGTTGTGTGTCCTGATAACGACGCCCTGCTTCAGGGTGCACGGACCTTCTTTCGCGATCTCGGCACTGTCTATGAGGTAGAACACAATGTGGCGTGCATGCTTGTTTTTGCATCGTATTACAAAATTGTGAGTTGTGGGTTATTCTGGAAACTGTACTTAGCTTCCAAGCTTTTCTCCCTTTGCTGATTTTAGAATTGCCGGCTGGGCCTGCATCGGCCCATCACAAAGATCTTCCGTGAGGGAATCTTACGGGTGGGACGCAGTACGGCCCTCAAGGTATCCGATCAGCCGGTGGACGATTGGTTTTCACAACCGAGGCCAGGTGTCGATGAGGAGGCACTCAGGAAACTGCGACTTTTTGCACAAGTGTGCCGGCATCGCTTGGGTAAGGCTTTGAGCAAAACATATATACACATATATATATATATATTTAATTATGTGTACAAAGTCTAGGCTCATGGAAGCGAGGTGACAGAGGATAGAAGGCAATGCACTGACTGTGGGGTTATCAGGCAACACGTGGACGTTTTCAGCATTTATTTTAAACCTTGTGGCATATCATCAGGTTGCCCTCATTTGGGTGAACTTTCCACGATGACAATGCAAATGCTTGATGACCAATGCCTCACCACAAGATGCAGTATCCCAGCGTTTAGCGGATGCATATGAGCGCTGCATAAAAGATGGAGTAACCCGATGCATGCGGGAATGAGAGAGAGAGAGCAGATTTTTATGAAAGCTTTCCCAGGCAGAGTGAATATTGGATGCAGAGGCAACGTAAGACCAATCCTTTTGCGAGAGGGCACATTGCAGTCCCAACATGTCAGCCTGAGCAAATAAGCAAACTCTAGGGTGCTGTTGTAGCTTTCAAACAACAGCCAGAGAGATTTGTAGTAGTGCAGTAACATTATCAGAGGAGCCAAGTGGGTGGAGCAGGAATTGCAGATGCCAGTACCAGGTTCAGGAAGGGAGGATGCACCATTTGTTAATCTATGGGATGTTCACTGATTGTGTCAGACCCGTCGACTCGCAGAATAACTGGGCTGCAGTGCTGTGGATGGTTGTTGCGATGCCATCTCCCAGCCAATTGCCACTGTGGCAGTTAAAATTGTCACAGATGAGAAATTGAGGGTTAGGAAGAGTGACTTTTTGTTGGTCCATGGTATTAGAAAGACAGGTGTACTGTATATCATATGCAGTCCTCGTCACTACGTGGGCAGTACATCACAGAGATTATCAGGTGGTTGCAGAAAGGAATGTGCAGTCAGAGGTTTTCCAAGGGTTTTGAGGGGTTGGCAAGTAACGCGGGCAGTCATGGATGGAGCTCTTTACATGAACAGAAATCCTGCCACTGTGGAGGGTATCTCACATGAAGTGACATCAATGTGAACAGCTTGGGAGAGAGACGGAAGAGTCAGGGATATCCTGTGAGACGAATGTATCCGTTACATACATAGTCCGGAGTAGCATCAGTTAGTTACCTGGATGGAGAGTCTACTTGTCTGACAAATGGAACATGTTTTTAGATTCTGGATAATCTCATCGTGTCACCCTGTCATTCTGGAAGGATCATCAAATTACCCATCAATCTATTTGTGTAGCCACTGGAAGAACTTCGGTTCACTAACCTTCACGGCTTCTGCAGTAGCCACGACCTGTCCTAAGCGCACCACTTATCAAAGTTGGCGTCCAAAGCCAGGCATAAATAGGGCCTACTTCATTATTTGAGGTAATTCCTGGAAAAAAAATCAGAATTACTTACAGCATGCAAAGCCTTTTTCTATCACTCAATGGAGTACTGCTCTCCCCTATAGGCTGGCGCCCCAGCATAATATCCGTCTCTCCTGGATTGTGTAGAATTTAAAGCTCTCGATATTATTGGAATCTCTCGCGATGAGGCCAAAGGACAAGACCTGTTGCTCTCACATCGCAGGCAGGTTTGTAGCCTCTCTGTTTTTCTTACCGTTTCTCCAGCCTTGCTCCCTCTGCTCTCTTTCAGCCCTCCAACCCTCTTCAGGTCCTCCAGGATGCACGCGTTCTTCCACTAGCTCCCAAAATTCAAGCTTACTGCACACCTCCATTCAATCGTTCTTTTCTCCTGTTTGTGGTACCTTTCTTGAGGCTGTTACTCCCACTAATTTCTTCCAGGGCTTCAAATCGGTGGCTCACCACCATCTAATGTCATCCCCCATCCCCACCCACAATCTTTTGTACCCCCATTACCTCCCTCCCACACCCTCAGCCCAAACCTTCAACGGGTACTGTGTTTCCGCTCTTCCTTCTCTCATTCATACCTTTGCTTGTTCCATCTGCATGTTGCACTCCTGGCTACTGGCCCACTTTCACTGCATTGCTTTTTCTCCTGTGTCACCTCTCTCTTCCATTAGCCTTTATTTTGTTCCAAAAAAAAAGTCAGGTAAAGCGAAGGGTGGGGAGAAAATTTGGACCTGGACAGATAGTGATGATTAAATTAGAAGAGTCGAGAGAGCGAAAGAAACATTTAAAGTCTTGGCGAGCAGTGAAATGGATTTTTGTGTTGACAAAAATAAAAACAAATGAACATTTATTTTTAAACCTGTCATTCATAGTTTGTTTGTCCCATTAAGCTGCTGTCACTGAATCTCATGCACTGACAATGACTTGCCTTTTTACTGGCAGGACCACATTTGGCCAAGCAGCAATTGGACAGCAATCTACTCGTTTCACCACCACCTCAACGCGGTGGGGCGCAGTCCGGGGGCGGTGCCCCATCCGCGGACACTGCCGCCAGCATGACCTGCCACACCGGGGGGACTTCTGCCTTTCCTGGAGGTCCAGGAGGGTCTCAAGCCAATTCCGGGGTGTTAGGTTTGGGGGTAGCTGGAGCACCACCCACATCAGGAGTGAGTTTTTCATTCTTCCTGCACGTGTGCCGTTTGATGATTTGTTCATTGTTCATGGTGTGCTTCAACCAACATGACTTTGTGCCTTGTGCCAAGAGAGTCAGAATGGACACCGGTTTTCTGGTGTTCTACCTCGTCGTCTTTCTCCTGCTCACACATGCTCTATTGTTATGATTTATAGATATTTGATGCAGTTACTTTAATTTGTTTGTGTCTTGCATGTTTAGCCTTGTTTGTTTCTCAGGAGCACAATGAATACCTGCTCATATCCCAGTTCAATGCATTTTCTCTCAGTTGCTCTCTTGATCCCAACATTGGATAAAGATGATTTTGGTGCTGAACCCTTTTTGTGTCACTCACCACTCAAGTCTGATGTTTTGTAATGCCTCCAGCTTTGTGTGCTTTAGAGTTGGTGCTTCCAGCATCATAACTCTCTCTCTAAAAATACATTTTCACAAGAGATGCACGTTCACTATATACTTGTAATTGGTATCCTTTTTTTTTCATGCAAATAACCCATGGGTGACACGTGACATTAGTTCCAAAAATCTTAACTGCGGGTTATGCGGTATTTCACCACGCGGAATGTGACCTAACCACAGGGGGCCGAGTGAAATTCTCAAGGACATACAAAAATGGGCATTTATTTATTTATTCATTTGCAAATTTAATTGTAATATCTTTAATTACAGTTCTTTCACATGTTTTACCGACACACGTGTATCGAATTGCAAAGCGATTTAAGGTTCCTCTAAATCATCATCCACGGCGGCCACAAAGTCCTCGAGCGCTTGCCAAGCCAGTCGTTCCTTCGTGACGGTTTTGAACGGAGTGCTTGCTTGAGTGATTAAGCCACTTGGTGAGCGCTCTGCAAGAGACTTGGTAACTGAACACACCCCGAACATTGTGCGGCAGGGACGTGTAATGGTATGGAGGATTTTGTGGAAGGATGTAAAATTCAACAGCCTGCAGGGTATTTGTACATTTGTAAAGGATGAGCAGCGTGGTTTGCGGTCGCATCGGTCCCAGAAACCACGCTAGTTTTTAACACGTCGATGTAGTAAGCTTTCATTATTACAACAACCCTTTCTCAAGATATTAATTTTAATGTCAATTGATTATTTACCCCAGTTATATTTGAAAAAAGGCCGTGTCGGCTGCTGGAAACATGGAGATCGTGTATCTCTCGGTCTGTCGAGAGGAAAGCTGGCTTGCGGGGGTATACCTGTGTGTGGGTTATATGTGCCTGAAATTTTCCTCGAGCACTTTTTCCCCAGGTGCAGGGTATACCAGGGAGTGGGTTATTTGCGTGAAACTATGCTACTAACTGGTGGAATTTATCTCAACAAGGCTAAGCAGCAGCTGTTGTCTGATTGCGGTGGTAAAATGTGCACCTGAGGGGTGGTACTTTGTTGGGGTCGCATCCCCTTGTTCTTCACTCCCGTACTGCTGATGTGCTGCTGTTTTTTTGGTAATAAAAATAACTCCAAACAAGAATGGTGATGAAGTATTTTGCAACTTGACACAGAGTCCAAGTCCATTCGGTTAACACCACATACCATGCTGTCATTCTTTCCAAACCCACAGTCTTCTGGCCTGAGTGCTATGACATCTCAAGGCATGCTCGGAAACCTGCCGTCCTCCCACCAGCCATCCTCAGTTTTGCAAAACCAGGGACCAGCACCATCCCAAAGCATTCTTGGAGTTGGGTCACATAGCTCCATGTCACAGGGATCAAGTTGTGGTGCTGGATCTCAGAATGATGGTGATGGAGCACCTGGCAACCAAAGCACTTCATTACAAGATGCACAGGAGAGGTACTTGATTGCATTATCACCTGTGAACCACTCCCAGGATAATATCTCAATGGCTAAACCTTTGCAATGCAGATCCATAATTGTACAATTGGATATTTCCTTAATCCCAATGGCAGCACGGAGCGTGAGCGCATTGGCATTCCCACTGAAGGAGACTCACTCGAAGCACCGGTTCCCCCAGCCATCATGGTGTACTTGGTGGACCCGTTTTCATACGATGAAGATATGGAGCCGAGAGTGTCCTCGCCCGTGTGGACTTTAGGCCTGCTTCGATGCTACTTGGACATGGCCAAGCACCTGCCGGATAACATTCGTAGTGCCACGTATGTCCAGGTTTGTATTGACGTTCAAGGAGCACGTTGAGGATGCATTTCCGTTTCACGCACAGCTGGCAAGTTGCACGATTGCTAACAGGTTCACAAAAACTGAGCAATGAAGTCTGTGTTCCCCACCTTCCCCCTTACCCTGCCTCATTCACATCCCCATATTATTAACAATATTGTGTGGGTCTGTTATAATACGTTACCGGTTGTGAACATTTCTGAGTGCATTGTACCTTTCCTGCAGGTCATCCCTTGCCGGAGCGTGTTGCAACCGTCCTGTGCTGAAAACCACCCCGCGTACCTTCAGCAGTTGAAGGCACTGGCGTTCAGCGTGTACACCCAGTGTCGCCGGCCAGTGCCACATCCTGTCTCCATCCGCACACTCACTGGCTTTGGGCCCACTGCTGCCATGGAGGCCATTCTTGTTGACCCTGAGGTTTGTCTGCTCTCTCTCTCTCTCTAAAGTGAAGGGCTCAATTTTCAAGGAACTAATCAAAAAGGTCATAATTGCGATGTTGTATGATGACCGTTGCATCAAACTGTACTTCATAAAATCAGGACTTTATACAATTAATTGGTTTAACCATGCGTTCGTCACGTGCCTTTGAGGCTCATAAGTCTGCAACTAATCGATGCCATCCATTTCTCTTGTGATGGAGATGACGAGAGGGGATAAAGCGAGTTTTAATCCCATGTAGAACTCCATCAATGACAGAGAAGAAAGCCGTGGTATTGGAGGAGGAGTTTTCATTTGAAGTACGGTATTACAAGACCTTTGTTTGAGCAAGTGATGTAGTGTAATGGAACATGGCTGTTTTGAAAGTCAGGTATTTAGCAAGTGTTTGAGATTGATTGTATTTCCTCTCTAATTAGTGAAATGTTATTTTGAAAGAATGCAAGATCATAACAAATGGAACGCAGCAGAGCACTTGCCGTTTTTAGGGAATCAAGTCGGTTTTGAGAGTATTTGTATTTGAGGCCTGGTTATCATGTGTTTAGGATCATCATGGAGGTGTAAATCAAATGATTTCTCCCAAAACGGAAGTGATAAATGAGGGGTGACAACATTTTAAAATCGATACCAGTCACCGGATCAATATTGTGGGATCAACGAGCTCCAGACCGTGACCCTGGGTGGACGGACAATGTGTTGCTGCAAATTCATCGTACCCACCATCAGAGAAACATTTGTGAAAATGGATCGTGATGTAACAAATTCCGTCCAATTAATATCTTTCCAGGATAAAATAAATAATTAATAATATAACCTGCCTACATACAACCTGCCTCACCACAAGGAACTTCGATGCAGGAGCCGGGCATGAGAGGCCCATCAAGTGATTGCCAACCTATGGTTGTTTGTTCGTGCTCCACCTTCTTTAAACCCTGAGCGTCGAGCAAGGAAGCAGCACGTACCATTATTGAAGTGTTTGACACGACTTGGCCGGGGTTCGAACCACCGCCGTCCCAGACTGAGTGGACCCTCCAACCATTATACCACCGAGTCTGGTTAAGGATGGATTTGAACAGTTTACAGAAAATCTGTGAAATCATCAAGAAACAAAGCGTGTTATATTGAGGTCCTGTGTGCGATTGATCGATTTTAATTCATCGGTGAACCGACAGGAACGCAAAGGTGTGTTCAGAAGATGAATAGTAGTAATCGAGTCAATGTGAGTCGAGTTGAAAGAGTCCGTTTGGACCCACACGCACTACCTGCACCTCCTCCATGCTCTCTTTGACACGGATAGAAGTGATAACCTTGCAGAGTTAAACCTGTTTCCATTGATTTACTTTGTCTCACTGGATGGATTTAATCTGTCTCATTGGCTGTGACCTGGCGAGACGACAATATCCATGTCACCAATTTGCTCATGAAAAGCAAGAGCCTTGCCGGTGCTGTGTGAACGTGTTAAATAGAGCCACTTGGATGTGTGAAAGAAGGCTGTGATGAAGCCGTTACGTGCGGTTCAACGATGACGGTTGCACATATACAGTACATTGCAAAATGGTTACAAGGGTTCCTTGGATGTCAGTAATGGTGGAATGATCAAGGCACTTTGTCACATGACGGTCCCCTGGAACAGTTGGAATGACATTGTTTGAAGGTGGAAAGCTCGTCAAACATAACACAGAACGAGGGCCATTGTTTTCTATTTTTTGCCACAGTGGCAAGCGTGCAAATTATCGAGTATCTTTCAGGTGTTTAAACAGTAAATAGATGGCGTTATAAATAGCTATAAAATCTATTGTATCTTGTGCAAAGAGAATATAAAATGGCAGCACCGTCTCCCTTCTTGTCACAATGTGCCAAAAATAACATCAATCCAGGGAACGATTACAAGAAGAGACAGGAAGGAGGCATGAGTAAAATTAATGGTGAGGGCAGGAAATATCATAACTGTAGAAGAACAGCAAACTAGAAAACAACCTCGTTATAAGTGAGGTGGTCACTGTATATATAAACGTTAAAAACAGAAACGAATATTAAAATCGATGTTTACCAAACCCAGCAGAACAAGGACGAAGAGGGAAGAAGACTGAGCGAACCTTCACAGTTACAGGCAGACGAAGGTGTACAATTGACGAGGGACTATCTTTTCTTCCGGACAATTATCATTGTTGCGTCACGTGCTCTTTGAATTGTACTGAAATTTTCTGCTTTTCAAGCCATTTGATGTTTGAGTCGCCACACGGTTTTATACCGGAAGCCGTTGGACTTCTTTTGGATGGCTTGATTGGGCTGCCACGGTTCTTATCCATATCCATCTTATCCAATGGAGAAAAACAAAATTGAGAACTTTTAAAGGCAAAGTGATGACCAATCGCAATTGACTTCTAAACTGAGTGAACCTTTTGAAAAGCTCCACTAGTTTTATCGATACGGCCTTCAACATTGGACATGCAGTTTCCATCATTATGGACTCTGAAAGAAAATTAAACCTCCACCTGGTGGGTGTTCCATGTACCATGAGACCTTTTCAGAAAACACCATTTGGAGATTGATTTATGGAATGTGTACGTAAGTGCTTCAAGATCTGGTTAACCTCTTTATTTAGTCGAACCCATTCATACTGTGGCATTTTGGCTTTGTCATGCACTTTGACCTTTACCCTCTTCATCTTTTGAAACCTTTATCCACCTCCTTTCACACGCAGCGTCCAGAGAAAGCCCAGCTCTACTGCGCACCTTTTGCTCTGGCACCAGTGAAGGACAAGACCGTGGAACCCGGGAGTGACCAGTTCGGGGACCTTCAACAACGGCACAACATCATGTTTGTGGGTTACTGCCCGTCGCACGACCAGCGCTGGCTCCTCGCTGTCTGCACCGACCTGCAGGGAGAGCTGCTAGAAACACGCGTCATCAATGTACACGTCCCCAACAGGTGTGCGCCCGTGGTTCCACCGCTGCTGTTTCTGCAAACGCAGTCTTTTAAAAAGATACAACAGCTTTGTAAAACACTTTGCATCTGTGTGTATATGCATTAACCATAAGAACGTTAAACTGCAGCACCACCAGTGATTTTTTTTCTTTTTGTATTCCATTCATTATTGTGATGATTTTTTTTTTTGTCTTGACAAAACTCGAGGCTTGTGCTCCAGTGGGATTCGTTAGACTTGCACCGACGGTTTCATATCGTGACAAACTCTCGTGATTTAATACAAGGTAAAGCATCGTGCAAGCTTAAAGGCATTTGAATTGAACAAAATGGTTTAATTAAAGGTGGAATAAGAACATATGATATTATATTTCCCAAATAAAAATACTGTCATCATGCAGGTTGATCGCGGGTACCAGGCAGTTGTTCCACCAAAAAGTTATCGGTTATAGTTAACTCAGGCTTACAAGTTGTGAGGGAACGGTTTTTCTTTAATTATAGTTATTTTTTATACACAATGTCAAGGCTCGTATCAGAGCTATCACACAGAACGTATAACAAGGGGAGCAGGAGACAAGAGGGATGGGAGAGGGAAGCACAAGACAGTGGGGAACAGAGACATTAGGAGATCTGGGGAAGTGGGAGGGGTGGGGCGGGGTACATGGGGTGAACAAAATGGACACTACAGGGACTTTCAGGAAGGAAAGCAGGGAATTTGAAGGAGGTGGGTTTGGGGTGGATTAACGGGGGTAGAAAAGATCGTGGTTTTGGATGGGGAAGATAAGAGATGGTGGTGAATGGCTGTTTTGAAGACCTGGAGGGAAGAGTGAGATTGAAGAGAGTGGAAGTTTGTTGCAGAGGTGGGAAAAAAGAGGAATGAAAGAGAGAAGGTGAGCAGTGATTCTTGATTTTGGTAGTTTTAC
>CM068955.1:25737876-25755452 GCA_035128595.1 Eptatretus atami
GAGGTAGCCATTATTCTTTTTCTATCTTTTATTTTAAAAAATCGCAACACCATCATCTCCTACAACGCGAACAGACAACAACAACCGTCATCTCCTCATCCGGCGCAAACAACGCCAGCTCCGCACCAACCGTCATTATGCGCCGATTACCATATTCGGATCACAGATGCTTTTCCCGAAACAAACCAGTGACGTCAAACATGGGGTTTCCAGCGAGGCTTTCGAGGGGTGAGAGGTCGGAAGTGAAGAATGGGCGGAGCCCCAGCCTCGGGTGAGAGTTCAAGGGGAGGCTCGCCGAGCCCAATAAAAGGGCGGAGCTCGAGCGAGTTCGGGGCAGAAGCGGGCGAGAAGCGAGTGTCGGAGAAGTCGAGTCGCAGTGTGTGTGTGTCGAAGCTGGAGAAGCGAGAGAAGGAGTGGTCGTCGTGGAGAAGCAGCCAGTCGTGGTGAGAGTCGTCGTCGCGGGGAGGAGAGCCAGTCGGAGCGCTTGGGACGACGGTCGACGGCACAGCGCGGATTTGGTGGTCCGGCTAACGGCCCTGAAGGCGGTCGAGCGACGTCGCTGAGGTGGTGGGACGGTCACAAAGAGCATCAACTCAAAGAGCAAGGACCCGTTCACTCCTCCGAGAGCATCGCCCGCCAGGCCCGACCAAAGGCCGCGACGAGAGCCGGACCACCGAGGAGAACCAAGCAGCCGCTCAAGCCGCTCGCACAGCTGCTTAAGCCGTCTGGCCGCTCAAGCGACTGGCACGTTGCGACACGAGGGCCAGGCAAGAACACCATGGGTCGCAGACCCGAAGGCCTTCGAGCCGTCACCAGGGGCGGCCAGGTAACCGGCACGGCCTCTTGTGAGCCTTCGGTCATCCAGGCTCCGGGTTCGAATAAAGGCTCACGGGCCCGTTTCTTTTCTGGTTTTTGTATGAAAGTCTGTTCTGTGTGCCTTGTCTTTGTAAGTAGAAATGATGGTTAAGTGCATGCCTGTACATAAATGAATATACATCGGCTGTAGGCTTTTCTCGTGTCATGTCCCCTTCCCCCATTGATTGCTTGTTAATAAATGCCCCATTGTTTGAATGTAAACCTGCTCGTTGCGTCCATTCCTCCCATTGACTTTCACGCGCGCTCGGGAAATTAGCAGGCTGTTAAAGCCAATAGAAGTGGTCATTTGGTCCGAAGGACCTTGGTGATCTCCGCTCGGGTCACGCACGGTGCGGGCACGGTAACGGCTCTCCCCGCTCAAGGTTCGTTGAGGTATAAATCTCGGTACTTCTGTCTGCGTGGATAATTAGGTATATCGAGATTCGGCGATTAACCCTGTTACCGCTGGACAGAATATTGGCAATTTATGATGCGTTAAGGCACCCGTAGCAGGTTTCCAGAGTTGTCCGGAAGCTATGACCTAATTCCGGTTTTCGGCGGACGCGCGACTGCGTTGGGCCGTAACGGTCGTGCGTGGGTGTTGAACCGGCGGAATTCGTAACAATATATACATAATATATTATATATATATAATATATTTATATATAATATATATATATATATATTATATATATATATACTTATATATATATTATTTATTTATAGATGTTATTAAATAATGGAGGTATTTCGATGAAAATACAATAAATAAGTATTATTTATTAAATACATGAAAATAAGCATTAACATAATTTGTGGTGGTTGCTAGGATACGCAGTGTAGCATGTTTAAAATTGGTTATTAATGACAGTTTGAGTTGATGGTTAGATGGAGGTGCGGTGTAATGGACATGTCTACAAGGTAAAGTGTTTATCACTTCATATATTATCATATTAAAGTGGTGTATGATTAAAGTTATTCATATGGAGGAATATTTAAATATAAATAATAATTAATTAAGTTTGTATAAGAATATTGCATTGCTGCGTTGATTGAGGTTGTGGGTTCATTGATGTTGAGTAATCTACTGATGTGGACCTGTGATCGGGGTTGTGATCTGCCATTTGGAGAGGTTCTGGATGAAAGGATCGAAACCTCGATGATAAACGGTGCCCAGCTGATGATCCGGGCAGTGGGGAAATCAGTAAATTGTTTATAAGTTAACGTTACAACTTCAAAAAAAATAGATTTTGTAAGTACTTACCAGGACTGTGTGTGTGTGTGTGTGTGTGTGTGTGTGTGTGTGTGTGTGTGTGTGTGTGTGTGTGTGTGTGTGTGTGTGTGGTGTGTGTGTTTATTACGTCTGACTTCCTTCTTGGGACCCATGAAAATGGTCATATAGGGTTTGCATTTAATGGCGTTTCCACTTGTGGCATAAGAGGGTCGTAGAAGGACATACTGGTTCATTCGCATCATTTTTTGTTGTTGTTGTTACATTGCTTGGCGTTTCGTGGAATGCAAGCTCGGCGAGGGAGGGTACCAGCTCGTCGCCTTGGCCTCAACAAGCTTTGGGAGTGGTGCCTTGGCCTGATGCAGCTCACATCGATACCTTGGCGCGTGGTGATTGGTCGCTTGGACGCATGGGCCATGGGGAGCTAAGGGGTGAGCATTCCACAAACTTCTTCAGCAGATTTCCTCCCCCCCCCCTCGCACTCTCCCATCTTTCGATTGCTTTTCTGTAGCCTTTGACATTTACTCATGGGTTGCTTTGCCCTTTGCTCACCGTCTATTTCCCGTCAGACTGGAGCATGTTGCTCGGCCGGCGATCCCTCCAGTCTTTGAGCTTGCGTCTGAAGGAAACTTGCCGCCAGTTGTGTGGGATCTCTGCTGCGGACTCGCCCGTCATTCTCAGTGCCTGCCTCGTCGCCATTGAGCCTCAAGGTTCATTTTTCATCATGCCAGGTAGTTTTTTCCGACGTGGCACCAAACCTTTAGAATATTGTATTAATGGCATCGCTCCATTGCGTCTCCTCTGTCCAAGTGAACTGTGCATGAGGAATTTCTTCCAAGTGAAAGATTTCCCCTTTTTGTTTTAAAATCTCTTGATGTTGAGTTGAACATGGAGGCATAAAGAAATAAAGAGAATCCATTTGTGGTGGGATGACTGAATATTAGAAATGCATTTTACATCACCTGATGTTACAGTGTGGTTTGATGTCCCTTTCTTGTTCTCTTGATGTACAGTATTTACGTGGGTCGTTATTCTACGTGTCGTTTGTTCTTCTGGATGTTTTTCATTTTCACTCATGTGTTATTGCCTGTGGCAGCACACTTTATTCTTGTAATCGGGTTACTTTTATACCTCGTTTACACATGCACTTTTTATACTTGTTTAAAACCAGCTTCACCGTTGTTATTAAGTTTACCCAAGTTCAGAGCCAGTGATTTTCTGTTTCAAAAAAAAACTGCATTCTATCTCGAAAAATAAATCCCGTTTTGTGTTATCAATGACACCATGGAAACCTCAGCTTGACGCCATGGAAACCAAGTCCTTCAATATCATTGGTATCTCCTGCGATGAGGCTGAGTCTATGGGCCTATCACTTGGCCATCGCTAACAGGTCGGTGCTCTCTGTCTTCTTCTGCCTCCTTTCTGGTCTTGCACCCTCTTCCCTTTCCATGCTCTGCCCTTTCTAAGAAAAAAAGAAGGTACTGTACATACTTTATAAACTATCTAACATTGCAAATAGTACGTACTTTTGAGAAACGTGTGTGTTGTTGCTGTGGATTGGCCCTGTGCTGCTGCCCTGCACGAACAGGGCAGCAGCACGGAGACAGCCGATCGATCTCCCGGGAGCGACCCAGTTATTCCTAACATCCAAGATTTTGTGGTGTGGGGTGGGGTAGGGAGAGGAAGAGGAGTGGATGGAGGGAATGGGCCAGTTCATGGAGACCGATCAGTGCTATGATTGTGACCGCGCTTCCCTGATGAATCCGGGCAGCAGGAAAGAAAGAGTGCGGAAGGTTTGGCCCCCGACTTCCATTGGGGGGTCCAACCATCACGAAGAGGACCCCCGATAGTTCATGCATGTGTATTATTAGTACGTACTTTATCGACCGACATACTCTCATTCTGAGCAGTACATGTTTTCGTAGTATGTACTTTATAGACACACAACCCTAGATTAATATTCCACCATTAACCACACCCATATACTCATTGGCCCTTGTATTCTTCTTCTTCTTCTTTCTTTCGGCTGCTCCCGTTAGAGGTCGCCACAGCGGATCAACCATCTCCATTTCGCTCTATCCTCCACATCTTCCATTGACACTCCAACCACCCGCATGTCCGCCCTCACCGCATCCATGAACCTCTTCTTTGGCCTTCCTCTTCTCCTCCTGCCTGGCGGCTCCATCTTCAGCATCCTTCTCCCGATATACTCCGCTTCCCTCCTGTGCACATGCCAAACCATCTCAATCTCGCCTCTCTCACTTTGTCTCCAAACTGTCCTACCTGCGCAGTCCCTCTAATATACTCTTCCTTATCCTGTCCATCCTCGTCACTCCCAACGAGAATCGCAGCATCTTTAACTCTGCCACCTCCAGCTCCGCTTCCTGTCTTTTTGTTAGCGCCACCGCCTCCAAACCATACAACATAGCTGGTCTCACTACCGTCTTGTATACTTTCCCCTTAACTCTTGAAGCTACCCTTCTGTCACAAATCACTCCTGCAACTCTTCTCCACCCACTCCATCCTGCCTGCACTCTCTTTTTCACTTCTCTCCACACTCTCCGTTACTTTGGACAGTTGATCCCAAGTATTTAAACCCATCCACCTTCCCCACCTCAACTCCTTGCAACCGCACCATACCACCACCCTCCCTCTCATTTACGCACATGTACTCCGTCTTACTCCTACTGACTATCATTCCCCTTCTCTCCAGTGCGTACCTCCACCTCTCAAGGCTCGCCTCAGCCTGCTCCCTACTCTCCCTACAGATCATGATGTCATCGCCGAACATCATAGTCCATGGAGACTCCAGTCTGATCTCGTCCGTCAACCTGTCCATCACCATTGCAAACAGGAAAGGGCTCAGAGTCGATCCTTGGTGCAATCCCACTTTTACCTTAAACCGGTCCGTCATTCCTACCGCACACCTCACCGCTGTCACACTGTCCTCATACATACCTGCACAATCCTCACATACTTCCCACCACTCCGACTTCCTCATACAATCCACAACTCCTCTTTGGCACCCTTCATAAGCTTTCTCTAAATCCACAACACACAATGTAACTCCTTCTGGCCTTCCCTATACTTCTCCATCAACATTCTCAAAGCAAACATCGCATCAGTGGTGCTCTTTCCTGGCATAAACCCATATTGCTGCTCACAAATCGTCACCTCTCTTCTCAACCTGCTCCACTACTCTTTCCCAAACTTCATGGTGTAGCTTAACAACTTTATCCCTCTGTAATTTCCACAGCTCTGCACATCACCCTTGTTGTTGAAAATCGGAACCAGTACACTTAATCTCCACTCCTCCGGCATCCTCTCACTTTCCAAGATTTTATTAAACAATCTGGTTAACAACCCACTGCCATCTCTCCTAAACACTTCCATGCCTCCACTGGTATACATCTGGGCCAACGCCTTTCCACTTTTCATCCTCTTCATAGCAGTCCTCACTTCATCCTTACTGATCCACCCCACTTCCTGATTCCCTATCTCCACCTCTTCCAACCTTCTCCTCTCTCTCATTTTCTTCATTCATCAGCTCCTCAAAGTACTCCATCCACCTTCTCAACACACTCTCCTCGCTCGTCAGCACATTCCCATTCGTCCTTTATCACCCTAACCTGCAGCACATCCTTCCAGCTCGGTCCCTCTGTCTTGCAATCATAAATCCTTTTCCCCTTCTTTTGTATCCAACTTCTCATACAGCTCGTCATATGCCTTTTTCTTAGCCTTTGCCACTCTCTCTTTGCCTTTCGCCGCCACTCCTTGTACTCCTGCCTACTTTCTTCATCTCTCTGACTATCCCACTTCTTTTTTCGCAACCCCTTCTTCCTTATACTTTCCTGTACTTCCTCGTTCCACACCAAGTCTCTTTCTTCCTTCCTCTGCAGATTCACACCAAGTACCTTCCTAGCTATCTCCCTCACCACTTCTGCTGTAGTTGCCCAATCATCCCACCCATCTTTACCACCATCCAACACCTGTCTCGCCTCCTCCCTAAATTTCACGCAACAGTCTTCCTCCTTCAGCTTCCACCATCTGGTCCTTGGTTCAGCCTCACTCTCTTCCTCAACCTCACCTTCAAAATCATCCTACAGACCACCAATCGATGCTGTCGAGCTACACTCTCCCCTGCCACCACCTTACAGTCTCTAATCTCTTTCAGGTTGCATCTCCTGCTTAAGATGTAATCCACCTGTGTGCACTTTCCTCCACTCTTGTACGTCACCCTGTGTTCCTCCTTCTCTTGAAATACGTATTTACCACTGCCATTTCCATTCTTTTTGCAAACTCAACCACCATTTGCCCTTCCACATTTCTCTTGTTGAGACCGTACCTACCCATCACCTCCTCATCCTCTTTATTCCTTCCCAACATGCCCATTGAAATCTGCTCCAATCACTACTCTTTCATCCTTGGATACACTCTCCACCACTTCATCTAACTCACTCCAGAAATCTTCTTTATATTCCATCTCACACCCCATATGCGGTGCATATGCACGATGACTTCATCATCACCCCTTCAATTTCCAACTTCACACTCATCACTCGGTCAGACACTCTCCTCACCTCCAATACCCTCTTGACATAATCTTCCTTCAGGATTACCCCGACACCATTTCTCCTCCCATCCACACCATGGTAGAACAGTTTGAAACCACCTCCAATGCTCCTAGCCTTACTCCCCATCCACTTGGTCTCTTGTACACACAGTATGTCTACCTTTCTTCTCTCCATCATATCAGCCAACTCTCGCCCTTTGCCAGTCATCTCCCAACATTCAGAGTTCCAACTCTCACCTCACACTTCTACCCTTCCCCCTCTCCCACTGCCTCCGACTCGCCTTCCCCGTCTCCTTCTCCTCCTTCGCCCAGCAGTAGCACAATTTCCACCGGTACCCTGCTGACCAACGTACCGGTGGCGGTCGTTGGTAACCGGGCCTGACCGATCCGGTATGGAAATTAGTTTTGTTGTCCGCATAATGATTTGGCATAGGTTTTTACGCCGGATGCCCTTCCTGACGCAACCCTGGTCGCCTCTTACGCACACAGGGATATGGTACACCTATTCTAACCGGGGCATGGTTAATTCTTCTTCTATTCTTCTATTTTAGCTCTGATTGACCCTTGAGCAAATATCTGGTGGTCCCGCTCCCATCACACTGATTGGTTGTCGTCTTCTCGCACACTCCTCTGATCCCTTCCTATTCCTTTACAAAGGAATGCAGTTTTGTGTGATTTTACGGAATGCTGTTAAGCTATTAAAATTTAGATCAGTTTGCACCTTCCCACGATTAAATGCAGTTCATTGGTGTTTAAACCAGGTTCATAGCTGAAACCAATTTTGAGTTAGTCTGTCAGAAAAGAGAAGGAAAATAGGACTGTGCATCCTGAAGCTCACTTGGATCAGGAGCAACAGTCACTCAAATCCTCCTTAGACCACCTTGGGCCCTAATTTTTTATTGCTGTGAACAAACTTTGGTACATCACGGGTGATAAAGGTTGTGGTCAAGTTTCATCTAAATCATGTCTGTCGTTTCAGAGAAGAGAGCAAATACCTATTTTGGGGGGTCAAACTCCCCCCTCCCACGTAGACCCCCTTATTGAGCACAGAATTTGATGCGGTCAATATACCATCGTTAGGCATCAGATATGAAGCTTGTGGCCAAGTTTGATCAAAATCGTGTGTTTGGTTCAAGCGACGATGATTGAAGTGTTCACTAACTCACCAACTGACTCACTCACCTACGGATACTGCTCAATCACCTCAGCTCGCCGAACTAAAGTCCAGGTGAGGTCAAAATAATCATAAGAAGAAAAAGAATGGCAAACGGGAACTTTTGGGTCTCTCATTTGTCTTGTTCAACAATGATGTCCCAAAGTTTAATTAGTGTTATTGGATGGGGAATTCTCTGCAGATGACTCGTAGGTAATTGAATTTATAGGTTTCTAAGTTGCATTGTGGAAGATTTTTTTTTTGAGGATTTATGTTATATTGAGCCACTGGAGTGTCCAGCCAACCTGCGCATGACAATGTTTGTTTGAGAACAGGGTTTCAAATCTGGGTATCAGAAATTAAGCGTTTGCCAATAAGGCTCGAATACGGAGTTGGAAAATGAACGTTTGGGAATTATGTTTGAAGAATAATGAAGGTTTGGGAATGAGATTTGAAGGAAAATGAAAGTTTACTGATGAGTTGGAGTACAATGGGGAAGGTTTTACCTGTAATCATCGACCCCGTAATCGCGGCCCGTGCAGATGCCGCATTTTCACCACGAACCAACGTATCGAACAACTTCGATATTTTTTCCGCCCAACGTCATAACCTTTCTCTGCCTTTTGGCACAACTAACTTTGTCCATCGCTTTACGTTTGGGCTCATTAAAAACGGTGCTCGAGAAACGCTACACGGCTCGTAATGGGAGATAATCGTTCACACGGGCACGGGCGGACGTAAATCTTTCCTGCTTGGAGAGCAAGCAAGGTACGACATGACGTCCTCCTGAATCATCCTGTCTCGTCGATGTTAAAAAACATCTCCATTATAAATCCCTTCGCCTCGATTTGTTTTTTGAGCTGCGCATGAGAATGCGTGTTTGAGAACGAGGGTTTGAATCCCGGTGTGGGAAATCAGGTGTTTTGGCGATAAGGTTCGAATACGGAGTTGAAAAATGAATGTTTGGGAATTAGGTTTGAAGCATAATGAAGGTTTGAAGGATAATGAAGGTTTATGAATGAGGAAGAGTACAATGGGGAAGGTTCTACCTCCAATCATTGACCCCGTAATGGTGGACCGTACAGATGCCACATTTTCGCCTGGAGCCAAGCAATGTAACTCGATCTTTTCACCCAATGTCGTAACCTTTCTCTGCCTTTTGGTACAATTAACGTTGTCCATCACTTCACATGTGGGCTTATTAAAAATGATGCGGGAGAAACACCATAAAGCTCGTAATGGGAGGTAATCGTTCATGCATGGGCCGCAAACGATGACTCATCTCAGCTCAAAAACCGCGATTGGTCGAAATGAAATCCCGCAATCACGGAATTGGAGCACAATAGGTTGCCCACGATTGGTAGAAACCCGCGATAGTAAAACCCACGCTATTGGAGGGTTCACTAGATTCATTTAAAGTCAATGACATCAAACGCAGCAACCCCTTTTATCAAATAATTTTACTATTTTTTTTCATTTTTTGCCTATAAATTAACACTACCCTAGCGCAGGTGACTGAACAACACACATACACACACACACACACACACATTCTCTTTTATTTTAAATTTTAATTTTTTGCTTGTGAATTAACATGGTAACATAGCGTAGGTGACTGAACTGCATACGTAATACCTCGTCGTTCACTTCACCTTCCCATGTCGCTCACACTGCACTGCTGCATCATAAAAAGATGTGTGTGAACACCATGGGGACGCACCGCAGGTCTCTCTCAAAATACAACCCGCCGCTTGCAAATTTCACCAGTCGCTTCGCTGAATATGAAGAGGGAGTGACCTTCTTTTAAGTTTTATCGCGATTTCAGAGCCATAAGGCTCCATATACACCGTGAGCCCAAACATAACAGCGGTGAACGGAGCCTTCAGGTAATCCATAATACTACAATACAGGATGTGGATTTCCTGCTCTCTTTTAAAAATCTCAGAATGGCCTTGCAGAGACGGCAATGCTTCTGGTTCAGATGGTTTAAAAACGTTCAGCAGATCCTTAATCTGGGTCCGTCACATAGAGGGAATTTTAAAAACAGATTGTTCAAATCTTTGGGTTTTCTGCAAGTATTGCAGGTTCCAGTAGAGTGACACCCTATCCGATGGAGGTATGAATTAAGTTGACATTGCTGAATGAGGGATGACAGCCTTGCTTAAATAAATACAATAAGTTATAAGAATCACTAATTTCTTAAATTTTTCAGATTTTACTCCAGATTTCAATACTTATTTAATTCACGACATCCGATTCTCAAATCCGTAGACAGATTTTGATGATATACTTTAATTACTCTGTGAGAGGTCATCGTGGTTCCAAGGCAAGGCATTTTTGAGCAAGCCGAAAAAAAGGACACCTTTTGGACCCAGCGATGACAGATGGCCGGCTGACCAAGACGGTGCACTGCCATTTTGGTAAGGCTTATTTTCGCTTTTTTTATGATGGGCACCCCCTAAATTATCTTCAAAAGGGGTGTTTCAATTTATCCAAACATGCAGTTTTCATTCATGCACTCCTTTGGCATTCGTTAGTATGCATGCAAAGTTTTGGACCATGAGGTTTCATTGTTTTGGAGTTATGGAGGGGACGCACGCACGCACGCACGCACGCACACACACACACACACACACACACACACACACACACACACACACACACACACACACACACACACACACACACTGTGTGCAGCTGCAGTGCAGCTTTTTCAACGATTGAAGGAAACGATCGTCGATGGACTGCAATCTTCAAGTCTCACCATAAATGTTCAATTGTGTTCAAGTCAGGACTTTGACTGGGCCACACAAGAGCGTTTATCATATTATTATTCAGCCACTCCAGTGTGGCTTGAGCTTTGTGATGGAGACCATTGTCCTGATGAAATGTGAATCTCCTACCTCGTTTCAGATTCATGGCTGACTCGAGCAGGTTTTCTCATGTACCTTGCACCGTCCATTGTCCCTCCTATCCCGATGAACTTGCCAGTCCCTGTTGATGAAAAACAGTCCCTTAACATGATACTGCTACCACCATGTTAGGCAGTCGAGATGGTGTTGACTGGGTGAGGTGCAGTGTTAGGCTTGTGCCAGACGTAACGATTTGAATTTAGATGAAAATGTTCAATTTTTGTCTCGTTTGACCATCAAACCTTTCTCCACATGCCTACAGTATCATGAAGATGCTTTTACGCAAACTCCATACAAGCTTTTGGATGCGTCTTTTTCAGTAATGGCTTCTTTATTACCAACCTGTCCATGGAGGCCAGCTTTGTGATGGGAACGGGATGATGTGGATTGATTGAACACTGACTCCCATCTCGGACATAGAGCCTTGCAGATCTTTCAAAGTCATTGTTAGATTTACAGAGACATCCCGAACTAGTTTCCTTCTTGCCCGGCTGGTGAGTTTGGATGGGCGACCTGATCTGGGTCGAGTCCTGGTGGATTGATACGTCTTCCACTTCTTCATGATGGATTTCACCATACTCCAAGGGATAATGAATGACTTTGAAATCTTCTTATAACCCTCTCCTGAACGGTGCTTCTCCACCACTTTATCTCTGACTTCTTTGGAAAGCTCCTTGGTCTTCATTTTTGCCTTGATGGTTGACCAACTGAGTTGCACCTTAAAACTCCTTAGATAAGTGGGGGAGATTAATTTTTAGCTTTTCCGGAATTTACATTCCAGATAAGGTATTGTCATCGCGCACCGTCCGTCCGTCCATCTCCTTTTTCAACTTTTCCGGCCAAACCACTGGGCCGATTCGGCTGAAATTTTGCAGCAATGTTCCTCTCCCGACTGGTAACAGGAATTGCAAAGCTCGTTCCGGTCACATGACTTTAAGTATGTCAAAATGGCCGACTTGGTCAATGTTTGGGAAAATTGCGTAAATTCCTTCAAGAATCTTCTTCTCCAGATCCACCAGTCAGAATGCTTCCAAATTTGGGTTACAACATTAGGACGGGGTCCTGATGTTAAATTGTGGATGCCATGCTGATCACATGACCGGAAGTGAATCAAAATGGCAGTCTTACAAATTCCTTCCAAAATCTTCTTCTCTCGACTCACTTGTCAGAATGCTGACATATTTGGGTTGCAACATTATGGTAGAGTAGGGATGTTAATTATGTTGTGGAAGTCATGCGGATCACATGATTCACATTTTATCTACATTTTTTTTAGCTTTATCACCTTGGAGTCGTTTGTGAAGATGACATATTCAAGAAGAAGACTCAATAAGTTTGTTTTGAAAGCATCCTGAAATAAGCTCAGGTGGCATCAAAATGTGAAAACTTTTGAGGGGTGTGTGTACACATCTGGGTTATGAGAATGTGTGATTTCCTCAAATTCAAAGATTAATGTAATCCCTTTGGCTCAAGCTAAATGATTATCTCTGTTTTCCTTCAGTAATTTTATGTAAACAAAGATGGGAATCTGTCTTTATAGTGCACACTGCAACACATGGATTACATGATAATACTAGTACGTTACTATCCTCCTCTCTGTGCCAAATTGTCTTTCTGAACCCACTGATGGTTTGCTCATTTTCACATTAACGAGTCATGCTGTCTCCCACGTGACACAGATTCAGTGTCTACTGGCTCGGTGTTTGGCCGGAGTACCACTCTGAACCTGCAGACATCTCAGCTGAGCACGCCACAAGATGCCTCTTGCACTCACATTTTGGTATTTCCCACCTCGGCCACCACACAGGTCACCACGGTCCCCTGCAACAACGAGGTCCTCGATGGTCTTACTCCTGGTATGACATGACGTACATCGATTACCGCCAATAATGCAAACAGCATCAACCGGTCATGTATGTTGAAACTTAAACGGTGTTTTGTGGTGTCTGTTCTTAGACGGAATGGATATCTTTCTGGAGCTGGGTGTTGATCCAGACCTTGTGCTGCCATCACTCGCCGGTTCTCCCGTTCCATCACCCGGATCTCCCGTGGGGGGACAAGTTGACTCTCACTTCCCCTACTCCCATGGCACTGGAAAGGTATGTGTTGTGCCCATCGCTGGTGGGCGGATGTTGTCCTCTTTTTCTCATTAACAATGTAACCGGCCAAGCAGTCTTTTTACCGTTGCAATTACTGGTGGAACGTAGATCATTCCTGTTTGTTTTGGCCTTATTGATGGTCATTCACAGTCCTCGCTAGCTCGCTGTCAGATGATGAAGTTCTTGTGATGGAAGGTTGAGCCATCCAGGTCCACGCTGTACTTTAGTGCTGAAATGTTTTTACAGTGAAATCTATACTAATAAATGTGAATTGTGTAATTCAACCACTCAGTGGTGCATTCAACAGTACCCTATCTTTGACTCTCAGGTTGTTCAGGTTGGTTATTTATCCCCCGCCAACCAACGAAGTTGGCGGGGGATATAGAAATGGGTTCCGTCCGTCCGTCCATACGTCCGTCCGTCACATTTCGTTTCCGGGGCGAAACTACAAATCGCCTCAAGATATATTTACGAAATTTGGTACACATATCAAGCAAGTGGTGAACTGGTGCCTTTTGAAAGTTAGAGATTTCCCCCAAAAAATTTTCTGTCACTTTCCATGGAAACAAGTTGGGTATTAAGAAATAATTGAGGTTAACCTTTGTTTCCAGAGCATAGTTGCAAAAATATTAACTATTTCTTTATGAAATTTGGTGCACACATCAAGAATAAATTGAACTGGTGCCTTTTGCTACTTGTCCTCATTTACTATGGCGGGGGATATCGAAGACTTTGTCTTCAACGGATGCTAGTTTTATTTGTTTTAAATAAAAGATGGTACAGTACTTAAATTTAAATACCAAAAAGTCATTTCATTATCAGAATTATCATTAAGTCAGCAAATACATGTGAGAAATTATATTTAAAATGTAAATCCCCTGCTTTTAGCATAACAGCCATTGAACTAGAAGGCTACTCGGTGGAGCGTATACCTCCGCCACATAATGCCTCATCCACGAGAACATATCGGGCTCAATACATTTTTGAAATATCATGCTGTATATCGCTTTTGAGCCCTATCTCTCAATGGTGAAGAATCACTTTTATAATTAAATAATTCTCGTATCCAGATCTGGATTCGGATCTTCACCAAAATCGAATCAATTTGTCGTGGTCACACACCCAGCCCGTCCACCAAGTTTCATCCAAATCCGTTCACAATTTTTTGAGATATTGTGCTATATATTAGTTTAGCCCTATCTCTCAATGGTGCAGAATCACAAAAAAAATTTCTAGGAGTCGGATCCGGATCTTCACCAAAATCTAATCATTTCGTCCTTGTTACACACCGAACCTGTCCACAGAATTTCATCCGGATCCGTCCACAACGTTTTGAGATATCCTGCACACAGACAGACAAACAGATAGACAGAGAGGGGTGAAAACATAACCTCCTCCACCTTCGGTGGCGGAGGTTATAAGCTGGTTACAAACTCAAAGTCAAACACAAGCACGAAGAGGAAGAGAAAAATAGGAATTAAACAAATGGAACAAAAAAACGGGATGAGTTGTAGGAAAAGGATGGGAGGGAGGATGACACAAAAACCTGGAAAATAAGTGGTGGCTTGGGAGGGTGAATGAGGTTTGAAAAAAAAAATCACGATTATGAATGGGGGATGTGCTAAATTGGTGGTGAACAGCTATATTGAAGGCCTGAAGGGAAGAGTGAGATTGAACAGATTGAGGACTTTTGGTCCACAAGCGAGAGAAAATATCGATGAAGAATGAGTTGAGGTGAGCAGTGAATCTGGATTTTGAGAGTTTATCCAGAAGGGGGTTGTTGGCAGACCACTTGCACCCTGCAGAAACTGGGGGGGGGGGAGAGGGGAGCATGAAAAGGGCAGAGAGGTGCAAGACCAGAAAGGAGGTGGAAGAAGACAGGCCAGTGTCCTGTTTGTGATGGTAGAACAACAGGCCAGATATCTATTACTTGCAGGAATGTTCAATGATTTTGAGGGCCTTGGTTCACCCAAGGTGTGAGGCAGAGGTGACAGCCCAAAAGGGACCACGGTACTCCATCGAACATGAATTAACACCTACGTCGTCATTGTTGGAAGTTGGGATTTCTGAAGGAAACGCATGACACGAAGGAGGATGCCTAGTTGGTGGCTGGCTTAGGAGGCCATTTTGATGTGCTTTCTCCAAGAGAAATTGGGGCTGATGGTGGGTGAGTCGCAAAAGTTTCAGGGACCAAACTACTTCAAAAGGTTTGTTACCCTGCGCATGTGAAGCGAAAAGTGGGGTTAAGCAATTGGTTCTTGTGCGTCCGTCTGTCTGTATTATCAGTTTGTGATCGAGGATCAACTTATTTAAGTAAAATTATATTTTGAACACGAATCGGAAGATGAATAGAAAGACAAGTCTTTCTTTTTACCCTACTTTGTTTCTGAATTCGATCCGATCGCACATGCGTGGAGAGGAGTGAGATAACATTTTTATTCTGTCCGCCTGCCTGACGGTCAAACAAAATTTTAAATCATTTCAAACAGGACACTTACTGTTTTTGAAGGGTGTCATAAAGGGTGGAGGAGCTCCTTGTGAGCCAACGGCCATCCATATCTAGTACCCAACTGTGTCTGCGGATGTCCTCCTTCAGTTGGGTTACTTTTTATTCGGAGGTTGGTGGCAGGATTTGCACTCCGGCCACCGTAAAACCCTTCATTCCGCAAAACATATGGAAAGTAAAAATAAATCTGAAAACCCACTCCGTGGGAGTTCCTTGAAGTCCTTGAACCAGAATAACACTAAGTTCCTTGACTTTGCAAGAAGTCATGGACTTAGGGTGGCTGGTTCATGGTTTCAGCGCCCACAAGCTCATCGCTGGACTTGGTATTCCAACGCTGGTGATGTGGCAAAGGAGATTGACCATGTGCTCGTTGATGGTTGCTGGAGGATGATCTAGAACTGCAAGGTCGACCGGAGTGCTCATTTCCTAAATACTGACCACCGGCTTGTTGTAGCAACTCTTAAGTTGCACCTTAAATCCAGGAGAAGGGTACTATCCCAGCCTAGGCTGAATGTTGGCAAGCTCAAGGATGAGAGGGTCGCTGAGGAGTTTGCAAACAGGCTGAGCGGGGATTTGGGGGGTCTGTGTGCTTTCGGGAATCCTGAAGTGTTGTGGAGTGCTTTCAAGACCACCATGCTTGATGTTGCCGGTGGATGTCTTGGAACTCACCATAGGGCAAAGAAGAATTTTCTCTCAAGGAACACTAGATACCATTGACCAGAGTCGCAGGGCCAGGCTTAATGAGAGAGCTGAGCTGTTCAGGGATTTTATGGTGGACAAAATTTTTTTCTGCAATTTGGCTGATTTGGTGTGAGAATGTGTGGCCAAATTCAAGTTTTCCTGAGCCAAACAAGAAGCTGTTGTAAAATATCCATCCCCAAACATTAATGGTTCATGAAATTTCTTTACTCAGCATAGTTTCCTCAAAACGGTTTGAGTGTGTGCATATTTAATAAGATTCTGAATTCTCTTTTTGGTGAATTTTGAAGGAAAACTATTCATCAATAACCCTCGTTTGAAGGAAACCCTGGTTTTATATCATGCTGAATATCAGGAAGTCGGGAGAGTTCCTCTGCAGGGATGACCCCGACACTCCATAAGTTAAATACAACACAATCCATCAAAAGAAAATCAACCAAGGTACAAACTTCCTGTATAAACCTCTAAAGTACCTGCCAGTCGTCTCTGAGGGGTTTCATATCCAATAACATTAGTTAAGCTTTTGGACAACGTCGTTGAAATACATAATTGACCGACCCAAAATATCCATTTTGTAATTATTCTTTTCTTTGGAGAGCCGAACTCAAAATTAGTTTCAACTCAGGACTTGGTTTAACCACAAATCCATTGCATTTTATCGTGGGAAGGTCCATAACTACTCAAAACTTTCATAACTTGAAAGGACTCCATGAAAAGTAAGCAAAACGGAATCTCTATGCATCGTAATAGGAAGGGAAACAAGAGTGGGTGGGACCACGCCTGCCAATCAACATTCTGGGGGTGGCAACATATGTCAATCACACCTAAATGGGTGTGGTCAATGGTGTAATATTATGTACGGTGCACTCCTTAAAGTCTAATAGCCGCTTGCTATTTATCAAGTGTTCTAATAAACCAGGACCAGCCAGTTAGCGAGCGAACAAGTGGTATAATTCTACATGGTACGAAACATGAGGATTGTGGTGGACTTCCTGTGTATGGTCGGCATGGACACGACCATACATACTGCTGCACATGTTATTATTGCAGTCCATTTTCTAATGGCAACACTAGTTGATGCAAAGTGTATTCACACATCATCAACAAACTATTTTGTCATGCAATCAAAATAAAACTGTCCAGCATGAAAATACATCGTCATAAAATACGCAATTTGGTGATTGATTGTCTGTCTGTGTGTCCTGTCTATCTCTGTGTTTTTGCCCGCGATACATTCGGTCGTTACTTCTCCAATCTCGAACAAACTTTACAGGAGGACCAAGGGTCACACTATTCCATTCCATTCCATTCCATTGGGATCATACTATGTGCAGAGTGTTGGTGCTGCCTAAGCAGTCTCCTTGGCTGTTGAACACAATCCTGGAGGGGTCACCACTCCGACGCAGGATACCAGCATGCTGGCGCTCATTTTTCCGACCTCAGAAGGATGACAGGCAGAGTCAACCCTACCTGGTATTAATTCAACAGCCGAGTGGGATTTAAACTGAGGATTCGAGGATCCCAAGCCCACCACCCCTAACCATTAAG
>CM068955.1:25758195-25782275 GCA_035128595.1 Eptatretus atami
CGTTTTCCTGACGCTGATCCTTCTCACCAGATTCTCTCAGCGAGGGAGTCTCGTGAGTGGAGGAGGCCAACGGGCCGACCGCGTGCCTCGTGGCTGCAGCAGGTTGATCGGCATCTCAAGGAGATGGGGATGGGCCAGGCATCTGCCTGGGGGTGGCCAGACGGAGGCCCCTGGGAGTACTGGTGGAAAGTGGACACAGCGACGCGCTGCTTTTGCGCATGCTCCCATACCTGACCTGACCTGATGGAGGGATGGGCAAGCAACAATCATTCAAATTAAGATGTCGGGATGGTTTCATGTGATAATCCTTGGACTATCCCTGCCTTGTTTGCATTCTTTTTGGCAAATCATCCTGACATCCTTTTACATTTTGAAAAAAAAGTTTTTATTTATTTATTATAGATGTGTATTTACGAGCTGCATGTGTAGTTAACCCCACACACGCAAAGCGAAAAGTGAGGTTCAGCAATTGTTTCACTTTGTCTGTCTGTCTGTGTGTCTGCAGATGTCAGTTTGTGATCGAGGAACAACCTATATAAATTGAATGTTATATTTAGAATGTGAATCGGAACATGAACAGGAAGACTAGTGTTTCGTTTTCCCTTACTCTGAATCTGTCCTGATTGCACACGCGCAGACAGGAGTGAGATTAAAAAAAAAAATTAAATTCTGTCTGTCTGCCTGCCTGGCAGTGACAAAATTGGAAATTATTCCAAACAGGAAAGTTACTGTTTTTAAAGAACACAAACACCGTGTACGAAGAACTCATGTAACATGGTAAATAAGGTGGTTTAAAAGATGCTGCGTCAACAGCGGTAAACTTCCCAAAACAGATTTTCTTTCACTTTTAAAATCTTTATTTAATTTAAATTGAATTTTATCCTTTAACACTGGAGAACACAACTCGCCTTCTTGGCACTTTCAAAAACCTTCAGTTTTACAGGACTGAGAACAAAATATTGCACCATTTTACACCATCTTGACCAATCAGATACGCCGCTCGCGCTCTCAGCGGTTGGGGACGATCGAGATTCAGACAAAATCGTAGCTTGTAGGAAATATGGATCGTGCTCAGAAACGCATGAAGCAACAGTTGAAAAGACCTTTCCCATGTCCTTGTTTGTCAAGACTACATGGGGTAAGGTGTTCTATGAACTCTAATTATAATTATTAAAATTAAAGCGTGAATAATTATTCACGCTTTAATTTTTAATCTTTTTTTACTCACCAACCATTGAAAAATAAAAAAAACTGAACCTGTGTTTGGCCATAGACATATGGATCAACACTCGATGCTTGAACTGTATCTACTTTAACCTTCACATTCTGTACAATGACTCTGTATCCAACAGGATGTTTAATATCCATGAGCCTTTAACATTGAAATGAAGCACAAACCACCCCGTCCCTGTCACCGTGCCTGTACCTCTGCTCCTCTCCCTTTCCTACACTGTATGGCGTGGAATACAAACATCGATCATTTTATCATTTTGTAATTACAATTTTATATGATAGAAATAATATTTGCTGTAATACAGTTACATCATCATCGTTTTACAGGCATTTCCATGCTTGCATGTATAAGCCGTGGTTCACCTAATGGCTGCTTTCCAGGCTGCACGATCCCTTGCTAGCCCTCTTGTTCGGCCTTTAACTCGAACATCATCCCTCAGCAACACATCCCATGTTTTCCTCGGACGGCCTCCAGCTCTCCCTCCATTTACATTCATATTTATATATACCTCCTCACACAACTACCCGCCCACATCCTTTCCACATGTCCGAACCATCTCAACCTACCCCTACGCATAACCTCACTAATGCTTTCCATACTGAACCTATCTCTTCATTTCACATTTGACTTCCTATCCTTCAGTGTCACATCACACATCCACATCACCATTCTCATTTCATTTCGTTCACACCTCCGTTCATCCTCCTTTTTGATCACCCATGTTTCGCTGCCATACAACATCACGCAAGCTGCATCAAGTTCTCCCTTTAATCGGAGAGGGGTCCCTTTTGATGTCAATCGGGGTAACAACTCCCTAAACTTCCTCCAGGCATTTCAAATTCTTGCATTCAATGCTGCCTCCAAACCACCACCTGCACTAATCATATCACCAAGGTAACATAATTTATCTACACGTTCCAGGGATATATCCTTGTAGATCATGTACAAGGGATATATCCTTGTAGCACAACTTGTAGATCAGACGCTCTGTAACTTCTGATCAAACGTCATGTGTGCACAAGATCACGAAGGTAATATGGAACAAAACCGAGTGATACAGAATGGGCGGTATGTAGTTAGGGTCCATTTCACTGGCTGTTCGTATCTTTGATGTCCTTTCAGGACCTGCGCCATCGTGACTTTTGTGACGATAATGTTCAAATGTTCAATATTATTTGGCAGCATTTCCCATCTCACCGATACGCTTCCAACCATTCATCTCGAACCGTTTGGTGCAATGCTTTGTATTGTTGCACTTGACTTAAGTTGTAGATTATTCCTGTTTTGTAAGATAATAAATGGTGACATTTTATCAGACTTTTTGGATAATCTTCAAACTATTATTGGCCACCATTGTGTGATGGTGGGTGAATCTTGGGTCTATTGATTGCAAACAATGTGCTTGCTATGACCAAAGGCAAATATCCAGGAAGTGCATTTGTAAAGGAACAACAATGAAGTGGTAATCGACACTATTTCTGATGTATTAATCATTGAAGAGGGTGTTGCAAGTAATGCCTCAGCCCAGCACCGGCAGATGTGAAAAACTTGTCAGTTTGGACAAGAGTCATGTTAAACCACGTTTGAGCAATGTGGTTGCTGCACTTGCTTCCCCCCACACAAACAGCATCCAAGCAGCGAGAGGCTAATGTCCACCGAGTCGCACGAGGAGGTCCGCAGCATCCAACAGCAGCCTCTTGCACTGGGCTACTTCGTGTCCACGGCGCCAGCTGGACCTTTACCCTCTTGGTTCTGGGCTCCCAGGCCCCAAGCTCAATCCCAGTGTCCCCTCTTTCTTAAGGTGCTGTGAGGGTTAGAGTTTTAAAAATGCATTTACACTTTCTCGTCCTTAGCTGTCGTTATCACCCTTCATATTCTACCTTTGGTGTCTTCCTTCCTTCCACCAGGCGTCACTGCACTTGCATGTACCTTCAGCGCAGCTCGACGAGCTGCTGCACACCAAGCACTCGCACCCTTTGGACTCCAATCGCACTTCAGAGGTGCTCAGGTAAGGTGTCAATGTGCAACAATCACCCGTCATTGTCTTCCAGCAGCATTGGTGCTCTGCAGCTATGTGGACCGACTGCAATTGTAACTCGTGATGGAAATAGAGTGCGGTGTGATGTATGGAGTAGGATTTTTGAGAACAAAGGGTTTGATGATAGGATTGAAACAGAAGAACATTGTTTTTGCACAGTAAACCTTTAAAAACCCTACAATGCTGAGACGTGGCCGAAGGACCCATACTCTTTTTGGAACCATTACCTGCTTACTGTGGCTATGGAAAAATGTAGTGCCTGAGCCCTCTTAGCATTTTGCCCACTTTACAAAACTGAGACTCGTGGAGGAGTAAAATGACAGAAGACAAAGGAGTTTTGATTAGCACAGAAGAGAAAATGGTAACAGGTATCCACCTGAATGAAGGGGTTAGCTGACGCATTTGACAAACGTACACGCAAGATCTGCACGAACAGGTGGTACGTATCAGGGGATTAGCAAGATTGATTTAAAAAAACGTTTTCAGTGGGAATGGAAGACCACAGAAGAAGACGCTTTGCCGCAATCCCTTTGCCTTTGATCATATTGGACCTTTTTAGGTCATCTCTTCGAGCATGACCTAATAATATGGGTGTCCATGTCCTTCGATCCGTCCGTCCGTCCGTTCACAATGAAGTTGAAGCGGGAGATCTGGTCATTAGTGATCCTGATAGAGGTCGATGAGACGTACACGATGGTATGACTTTCAAGGTCACCGAAGGTCAAGGTCAAGGTCACGAGGCCTTTGAAGTTGCGAAAATGACGATTTTCAAATTCTATCTCCTCCGCCATTTCTCAAGCGATCTTGAATTTGATTGTAGCATATGAATCTATGGGACAATATCTAAATTTGGTCGGGCCGGATTTTCGATATTCGCTTTCGTTTTCGTGTCACGTGACTTCAAAGTTGGCAAAAAATGCGAAAATGACGATTTTCAAAATCTATCTCCTCCTACATTTCTCAAGCGATCTTAATTGATTGTGGCATATGAATGTATGGACAATATCTAAATTTGGTCGGGACGGATTTTCGAATTTCGCTTTCGTTTTCGCGTCACGTGACTTCAAAGTTTGCAAAAACTGCCCTACCTTCAGGAGGCTATATATTCTCTACTGGGCATGGTAAAGTTAGTGAATGGTGTCATTGCATAGCAGCTGACCTTGTATATTAATACATTTTCCGCCGAAGGTGCAAAAGTTTCAAAACCCGAAATGTAAACGTCGGCATTTATTTTCAAAATATAATTTCGTGCGCGCGCGCCAAAATGCCGAGTCATCTTTAACCAAACTGTGCAGTTCGAGCTGCGCAGTAGAATGCGCAAGCTAGGTCTTCGGTCATAACTGAACATTGAGAACTTGTGGTATTATAGAGATGATCGTCACCCCCACACGGGGGTAATTTTTATTTTTGGATACAATGGTGAAGCTCGTCGAAGAGCCAGAACACAAAATGTATCAGGATGTAACCGAACAAAAGGAACAGCAGAAAGAGAGGAGGGAAACACCAACAGCAAGGTTGATGGACAAAATAGAGAGAGACTGGGACAAGTAATGGATGTGGGGAAGAATGAAGGATAGGGGAGGACACGTGGGGTGAACAAGATGGAAACAGAAACAAACTCTCAATCAAAGAAGTGGAAGGAAAAATTGGAAACTTGGAAGGAGATGGACTCTTTTCTTGTATATATAGTCAAGCCTGCTTGTGAAAGAGCTAACACATTGAACAGATCAGGATGTAACGGACAAAAACAGTACACAAAACACGCATGCAGAGAGGAGGAAACTCCAAGAATTTTGTGAGAAGGGGGTTGATGGTGAGACTGTGTGTGCCCTGCAGAAACCTGGGGGAGGGGGACAAAGAGCAGAGGGCAGAAAACCAGAAAGGGGGCGGTGGAAGAATGAGAGACCACCAACCTGTCTGCAATGGCGAGTAATAGGCCCATAGAATCGGCTTCGGCGTGGGAGATTCCAATCATCTTGAAGGTCTTGGTTTCCATGGCATAAAGCTGAGCAAGGTGCTAGGCATGGGGATCAGCCGAGAGGGGAGAGCAGCTGTACTCCATAAAGCTGCGGATGAAGGCCTTGAAGGTAGATCGGAGTTCAGGTGTGCCAAGGAAGGATTTTGTATGACAGAGGATGGCCAGTTGTTGACTGGCTTTGGAGGCCAACTTTGAAATGTCGTTTGCCCAAGAAAGATCATAGCTGGTAGTGAGACCCAGGAGTTTGAGTAAATGAAACTGAACTTCTTTGAGAGGATTATTAAGAAAGTAGATGGGAGGGTTTGCGAGAGAGAGAGAGAGACAGACAGACAGACAGACAGACAGACAGACAGACAGACAGACAGACAGATTTTTCTGGATTTAAGGACATATTCCAAAGATTTGACCAGTTTGTGATTCTATCAAGGTGTAAAGATAGGGAAGAGGTTGCAGCCTGCCTGTCTAAAGGATGAGGGATGTAACCACAGAGGGTGGAGACATCAGAAAATGAACAGAGGATTTTCCAGAATCAAGAGACTCATCCTTTTATCAGAGACTTATCCTTTCACTCTTGCATTCAGAGGTTTGCTTTCATTACTTGGCAAAAATATATTGTTTTTGACAAGTATGTTGATCGCCTCCGTTTGTTTGTGTGTGTGTTTGTTTGTCTGTCCGCTCGCCTCCAGCCCAAACCGCTCAACCGACCGTCCTGAGATAGTCAGAGATTAATGTTACTGAACCTGCGACGGTCCCATTGAAGTTTCGTAAAATTTGGTCGACCGAAAAGGTCTACATCAGGGGTTCCCAAGCTGTGGTACGCGTACCACAGGTGGTACATTTGAACTTTCTCGGTGGTACGCGGCAGCGTGCTTTTTTTATTATTTTTATTTTTTAACGCAGTTTTTATTTTACTTCTCTCTCATGCAGCTTGTGCACAATAATTAAATTTATATCGAAAGTGGCTGTACACTGACAGCTGTTTGTTATCGGCCATTGTGCACAAGTCTTATTATTCGTTTTGTCTCTACACGGCACACTGTCATCATTGCTTATTGCCCGGCTTATTGTTACCGTTATCGTTCACCAGCATCATGTCAATGTGAAAATATTCAGAGAGTTATCTCAAGTTAGGCTTCACTTCCATTCAAAAAGGTGAATTAGAAGCTCCACAGTGTGTGATTTGTGGAAAAGTTCTCGGCAATCAATCTATGAAGCCAAGTCTATTGAAGCGTCATTTTGATTCTGTTCATCCTGAACACAGCGACAAGGACCATGATTTTTTTCGTCGGAAGGAAAATGCCATGAAAAGAGCACGCTTCGACGGCAGCGGCAGTTTTCAACAGCAGTCCACGGCAGCCGTAAAGGCATCCTACTTAGTTGCACTGCGAATTGCAGAGCAGAAAAAAACCTCACACCATCAGTGAAAGCCTCATCCTTCCCGCCACAAAGGATATCGTCCGTCTCATGCTGGGAGAACAAAGCGCCAAGAAGCTCAATTCTCTTTCATTGTCAAACAACACAGTTCAGGAAGGCGCATTGAAGAAATGTCAACCAATATTCGTGACCAGTTGGTGGCAGAAATCAAGGCATCCCCATGCGGATTTTCTATGCAATTGGATGAGTCAACTAACGTGGCAAATTGTGCCCAACTGTTAGCGTTCGTTCGGTACGTGCATAAAGCCAAGTTCAAGGATGAAATACTATTTTGCCGCCCGCTTAAAACCACAACGAAAGCAAAGGACATTTTCGAAGAGGTGTCTTCCGTCTTTGATCAAGTTGGGCTGTCATGGGTTGATCTGAAAGGCTGTACTACAGATGGTGCTCCACATGTTGGGGTGCAGATCAGGTTTCCAAACGCTTGTGAAGGCAGTTGCTCCTGAAGTGCGCGGCCTACACTGTACGATCCACCGCCACGCACTCGCAGCCAAGGCGCTCCCAAGCCATTGACTGACGTTCTCTCAACCATGATCAAAATTGTGAACCATGTGAAATCCCAGGCTCTCAATTCGCGACTTTTCAAGAAACTTTGCGAGGATTTCGACTCCGACCATAAAGTTCTCTTATTCCACACTGAGGTGAGATGGTTATCCCGTGGAAATATGGCGGAGCGCTGTTTGAACTGCGAGCTGAGCTTCGTGAATTCTTCGAAAACGATGGAAAAACCAAAGACTGTCGATTTCGTCGCTGCTTTGAACGACCCCGACTGGGCATTGCACCTGGCTTATTTGGTCGACATTTTCTCTCAGTTAACGCCCTGACAAAGTCTCTTCAGGGGACTGGACGACTATCATTGACTTCATAGACAAGGTCAAGGGATTTCAGGAAAAACTCCGTCTGTGGAAGACTAATGTCGAAGCGGGAGTGTGGTCATGTTTTCTTGCACGGCCGATATTCTTCAGAAGCGTGAAAAGAATCCTCCAAGGGAGTTTATCAACTGGTAAAAGATACCTCGCTTATTTGGATAGGAATTAAATTCCTATTTTCCGGATCTCAAGGAACTGGATCTGAAAATGATTCGCAACCCATTTCGCATGAATGCATTGGATTTGCCACCTGGAACAGGACTGCAGGAAAGCTTGATTGATCTCCAGAACGACTCCACAGCCCGAGATCAGTTTGACGAGATGAATCTTGCGGACTTCTGGTGTGCAATGTTGGGGTCTTACCCTAAGCCAGCTGCCCTGACTGTTCATTCGCTCATAGTATTCCCATCTACATGGCTGTGTGAAGCTGGGTTCTGTCAGTCGTTATTCTAAAAACAAAACAAGATCCCTACTGGATTGTTGAACATGATGTTCAGTGCGCTTTATCCAAAACAAAGCCTGACATCGACCTGCTTGTGAGCAAGAAGCAGGCTCAACCATCCATTGACTGGACATTTTACACAATCAAATAGGACAAAATAGGTACTTACTGTATCATTCTTTTGTTCAGATCAGATTGCTCAATGTCATAGTTGTGAATTGTTAGTATTGTTTAACTCCCCATTGTCGTATCTGTATCGCAAATAAACACTATTTTAGGTGAATTTTGGTACAGTGGTACTCGGTGGGACCACGAACATGTGAAATGGTACCCAGTAAAAAAAAGTGGGACCCCTGGTCTACATAGACCAATTTGAGCCAACTTTTCTAAAATCCTCAAATTTCATCCGATTGACTTGAAATTTGAAGATCATTTGCATATCAGGTCACCGAATTCAACCACCTATTAATTTTGAGGTAAACATTGGCCAAAAGGTCTACATCGGCCAAAAGGTCAATTTGGGCCAAATTTTCCAAATCCTCAATTTTCATCCGATTGAGTTGAAATTTGAAAAGGATTTACAGGTCATGTCACTGAATTCAACCACCTACCATGTTTTGTGGTCAACATAGGCAAAAAGGTCAACATAGACCCAAAGGTTAGCAGAGGCCAAATTTCTGAAATCATCAATTTTAATCCAATTGACTTGAATTTTCAAGAGCATTTTCATGTCAGGTCACTGAATTTAACTCCCAATTAATTTTAATGTCAAAAGGTCAACACAAACCTAATTTCTAAAATTGATAGATAGGGCCAAAAACTAAATATATCACGATATCTCAAAAAGTTGTGGACGAGTTATGACAAAACAAAGTGGATGAGTTGGAAAGGTGACAAGAACAAGGGGATTGGATTTTGGTTCGGATCCAGCCCATCAGTGGGATAGAAAACATGAACTGTTCCACCTGGCAGAGGTATGCGCTCGACCGAGTGCCATTCTACTTTGTGCTGTTTTGCCAAGTTGGCACTCTCTGAGTGATTTTTCATTAATTTATTTATTTATACTCTTGCATCCCGGGGTGGGGGGGGGGGATACCCAGCACTGCCCGGTGTGGTGAGCTTTTCCCTGTGGTGGTTTCGAGATGTGTTAGACATTGAAAAGCTATGGAGTTATTAGCCTCATGGCGGTTACATGCCTGCGAGCTACCGGCAGCACTGCCTGAGCCCACATCCCAATGTACGCTTTATAGCAGCCTTTGGTGTCAAAACGGATGTCAAGGCCAACCTGCGGTAGCTTATAACCTTGCCCAGATTCTTAAGTCCCGACACCAAAAATTTGGGGCCTCTAGGTGCTCTGGTTCAGCAGTGAAGGAATAACATACAAATGCACAAACAAACACACAAACACTAAAAAAATACTTATTTGAAGATTTATAATATTGAACATCTGTTTTGTAATAGCAAAGGCTGAATTATCCCAGCAAAAGGGAGTTTAACCCGACCATCCTTGGATTACTAAAACGACTCAACTGCTGCCAGGAAATCCCAAATCTTCCAGTGCTAATATGGTACCTGCACATCCATTGGCATATTCTAGTAGGTGAGGCCACAGATGTCCTGTTTCCATTCACCCCTTCATCAAAATTGTTTTTCGTTTCTTTGTGCTTTTAATTAAAGGCATTTGAGACACACACATTGCAATTATCCAGATCTGTGTGGGCGCCAGCTACCCTATCGGGCTCATTTGGGCTGCACCAGCATGCTCATTATGGTGGCCACAAGACAGCACTGAGATTTTAGTCTTGTGTGTTGTGCTTACTGCAGGGTAGACATTAATGTTTGCTCATCCGCCACCGGCTATGCTATGTTTGCGGTTATCCGTGCGCTTGTTCTGGCCAAGGGTAAAAGGCGCAAGTCGTGTAGGGAAAGGGGTTGGGGGGGAGTGTTAGAGGGCAGGACTTGATTACGGATATTATAGGATTTTGTCTTGGCCAAAACTTTTCGGGATGTGCTTGCGTAATTCCCGCATCATCTTCCCTGTAGTTTGATTGCGGGTGCTTTTAGTGAATTGGTACTTGTGGGTTCATTTCCAAACCCATTAGTGAAATGCAATGTTTTCATTAAAAGTTTATCGCTTGTATATGAGTATCCTTTTGTACTTCAATTTGTATATCTGAGAGATCCGCATGCCTTTTATCTATCTCCTTTTGCCCGTGCTTCTGTACAGGTTCGTACTTGAACAGTACAATGCGCTGTCTTGGCTCACTTGTGACCCAGCCACCCAAGACCGTTGTTCGTGCCTGCCCCTCCACATGGTGGTTCTTACTCAGCTGTACAATGCCATCCGAGATCTTCTTTGAGAACGGGCCCGAACTTGCTCTGGCTCTAATCACCGCCTGACATCCCTCGGGCCCTCATCCTCTGTCCTTAATCCTGTCGCATAACAACGGCGTTCTCTGCATCCACTCTCACCGTCCTGTTCCTCTCCCCCACCCTTCGACTCCCACCCTTCCTCGCTCGTCCCCTGTTCTCGTTTCCGAGGAGACGCGGAACTGTCTGGGGCAGGCAAGCCAGAACCGAGATGAAGAGCTTTAGGTTGGTTTTGGCCACAGAAGCACCAAGAGGGTGCATGGGTAACGGGGCAAGATGAGCGATCACTTGAAAGTGCAGCCCTCGGCCTTGCTTTGTAAATAGAGTGTACAGTGTACAATGGGGGCTCCATGAGGAGACCTTTCAATAATTGGGGCTCTGCGGTTGCGTGGCATTTAGTATACTCGGCTATATACAGACTTGTAAAAATTGTGTACAATCGAAATAATTTTACTGTTTTTCATAAGATCAAGTATCTTTTCCACCTTCCTTTTGTAGCTGTAGATTGCAATTTCATTTTTGAAACATTTACTTTCTAGGAAGTCTAGGGTGTACTCCCTTTAGCCACGCGGAGAGGGCCGTAGGAGTACGGTCCGCGTTAGTATCAGAAATCAACACCTGGAAACTTTATTTAAAATTTTTAAGTTAAAGAAAGTTTTGGCAGAATATATTTATAGAATTTTGTGCAAAAAGTATTGAGCAGCAATGGAATATATTCTATGTTGAGCAACATGCAATTGGGAATGTGTGACATCAAATTGTTGCGTGTTTTTAAACGTGCGGCCGCGAGATGCCGACGTACCTCCCGCTCACGACCTGCCTTGCGCCGCGTACCCTCTTACGGGCAACGCGCGCACCTGTACAGCTACGAACCTCCTCTCCCTTTTTAACCGAGAGCTGTATAATTTATGCTATTCTTAAGGATGATTTCCTCCCTTCCGGACATTACGCTGTGGGCTTTTATATGCCAATAAACAGATTTTTTTGATTCGTGCCTGCCTCGTCGTCTGTGGAACCCCTTGACGTGACCGTTTTGTCCAGAACAAATAACATAAAAGGTGTAATACCTCAGGCTCTCTTATTTTTTCATGGATGTGGATCACCTGTTGGTTCTTGGTTCTGCCATTGTCAACATTTGGTGCACAATGGATAGGTAGATACGTGACAGAGATGAACCCTTTCCCCCTTTCATGTGAATTAACAATCATTTTATATACGGCATAATCACCGTTTAACAACAAATGTTACTTTTGTTTTGGATTTCCAAGAAACTTTTGAAAACATCACAGCATATCCTACAATCATCAATGAATAATCTCACTTCTTTGCTTGACGCTCAGCATTTAATAGGATAAAGCACAGATAAACAACCATAGGTAGGTAACCATTGCATCGGTTTGGTGGACCTCAAATGGCGTTCTACGTTTCTCCTGCTTTGAAGGAAATTCATTTTTATTACATTTGCCAACAAAGGTGGATGGAGGTTGTGTTTACACCCCTGTTTGTCTGTAAGCACATGATGTCAAAAAGTCATAAATGGATAGATTTGGACGAAACTTGGTGGACAGTTTGGTTGTGCGTCAAGGAAGAATTGATTCGATTTTGATGAAGATCAGAATCCAGATATTAGAGTTCTTCACCATTGAGAGAGGTGGCCAAAAACGATGTACAGGGTGGCCACAATGTCTTGTTGCCCCTTGTAAAAATTGTAAATATTGTGACATTGCAATTTATCGTACGAGCTGACAACACTGAAGGGTTCTACAAGTTAAACCACATGCATTTGCAGGGCTCTTACTTTGTTACACACGAGCAGATACCACCCATCGCTTCGCTGACAGGAATAGTTGGAGGGAGAGAGAGAGAAGGGGTGTGGGAAAGAAAGAGGGGAGGAGAGTGAGGAGGGGTGGGGGAGTGAGGAGGAAGGAGAGTGCGGAGGGGTGGGGAAGTGAGGAGGGAAGGAGATTGAGGAGGGGTGGGGAAGTGAGGAGGGAAGGAGATTGAGGAGGGGTGGGAGATTGAGGAGGGTGGGGGAGTGAGGAGGAGTGGGTGGTGAGGAGGGGTGAGGGAGAGAGGAGGGGTGGGGGAAGGGAAGAGCAGCGTGAAGTGAGAGGAAGGGAAGGTAGACGTGCGGTGGAGCGTTAATTACAATCATACTGTCTCATCAAAAATGATTCTGCATTGAACAACAGTGAAGATGGAAACAAAATAGTGTCTGAAATCCATTTTCTACCAGTCACACTATAAATACTGCCCAGAGACAACCACAGCCCGGACGCGGTCTGGAACAAACACCACTAGGACACCTATGGAGATAAACACTGTCTGGAGACAAAGACCGTCAGGACATATCTGGAGATAAACACCGCATGGAGACAAACACCAGCCCAGGCACGTCCGAAGACAAACACCGCCCAGGCACGTCCGGAGACAAACACCACCCAGGCACGTCCGGAGACAAACACACCCTGGACACGTCCGGGACCAAACACTCGTCCGGACATAACCGCCATCTGGATACTTCCAGGAAAACGAAGAAAGAGAGAAGGGGGGGTTGGGGAATGAAGAGAGAGAAGTGAGGGGGGAGGGTGCTGCATTGTATTGGGAGGGGGAAGACCGAGGATGGGACAAAGAGAGAGAGGACAAGCAGAGTGAAAATGAGGGATTAGCGGGAAAGGGTCATGGCCAAGTTTGAACATCGGTAAATGCATGTCTATGAAATGGTTGAGTACATGTTCAACATCGAGTTTTTACAACTAAAATTGCCGCCTGTCGGCCATATTGGATCTGATCTCAAAAAAAGAATGACGTGCATATGTAAGCCATCATTCATTATCTGTGTGCCAAGTTTGAACAAGATCAGAAAATGCATGTCAGAAATGGTTGAGGATGTACTAAGTTTGAACAACATCGGTAAATGCAAATCCGAGAAATGGTTAACGTTGTCGATACTGGGTTTTTGCAGCTAAAATGGCCGCCAGTCCACCAGTCCACCAGTCGGCCATCTTTGATCAGCGTTTATAAGCATTGCAATCTATCCAGCGATTCGTAGATATAATGATCAGCCATCTATACTAAAAAGTGTGTGTGTGTAAAGCATAACATATTCTCTCTCCTAACTCCCCTACTCCCACCTCTCTCTCTCAGTCTCATTCATTCTATCTCTGGACATATCTAGACGGTGGTTATGTCTGGATGGTATTTGTCTCCAGACGTGTCCGGGCAGGGTTTGTCTCCAGACGTTTCCAGATGAGAGTTTGTATCCGGGTGGTATTTATGTCTGGATGGCAGTTTGTCTAGAGTAGACTATCTGGAGGACAGAGAGCTACATCAAAACATGGGTCACCTTGGAAATGAGAGGACATTGAACCTTATTAGAGAAAGCTTCTGCTGGCCCAGGATGCAACAGGAGACAGAGAGATATATGACATGAGAGTGTGAGTGCTTGAAGAAAAGGAAACCAGTCCGTACACAAGATCCACTGATATCTATCCAGACCTTCTACACATTGGAGCAGGTGCTACTCGATTTCCTCCACTTGGAACAATGCAGGGAAGGGTACGAGTACATATTGATTGTCATGGACCATTTCACTCGTTTTGCTCAGGCCAATGCTACCACAAATAAGTTATCAAAGCCAGTGGCCATCAAGATATTCAATGACTTCTCCCTGAGATTTGGGTTCCCCACCCGCCTTCATCGTGACTTGGGATGAGAGTTTGAAAACAAATTACTGACTCAGCTGAAGGAGTGTTGTGACATCAGGGGCTCCAACACCACCCCTTACCATCCCCAAGGCAACGGACAAGTGGAACGATTTCATCGCACACTGCTTGGGATGCTCAGGTATTCCACACGTGAGGTTTATTGTTTAATGACGGCGCACTCGTGGAGCTGGGCTTGTAACGATGAGAAGCTGTGACCATTTGGGTGTATCCCCATGTGACATGCTGGGTCAGCTGTGAAACTAGAATAGCTCCTTTCTTCCTTTCCTTACAATTTTATTTTATTATTTTATTTAAAAGATCTTCCTTGAGGGCTCTGTAATTTCATGGGCAAAGAACCATGGCGGGACAAAAGAGGAGAAAGAGTGAGAGGCGGGAACGAACGTAGGACGCGCGGTCTGGCTTGTGACAAGAAACGTGGCCTGGGAGAGCTCTTTGATGATTTGAGCGATCCCTCCGAGGGCTGCCTGTTGGAGGCACCGTCTGTGTTGATTTGTGTTGAAGAGACTGGTGTGGAGGAGAGCCTCTCGGTGCACGTGGCATCATGTAGTAAAGAGGGAGAGGGAGCAGAAGCGTTTGCTCCTCCGTGAGTATTGTCTCGAGTCGACCTGAGGCAACATGTGGCTTCAAGGTGTTGCAGGAATTGCTCTGGTTTGTTCAATGGTGAAGTTTGAGAACACGTCCAGAGAGCGAGAGAAGGGTGGTGGTGAGGCGTCATCCTTGGAGCCTGTGGCTGGGGCGAGGCTGCTGGAACGTCAACTCAAACAGGTCTGAATTTTATTATTTTTTTTTTTACCTTTACCCATTATTTTCTTTATATCTTGGCAAATATTCCTTTGTTATTTTTTCACCTTTTGTCACCCCCTTGGGATTAGTTAGGGATATCTGGTGGGCTGTTTAATTGTCTTGTCCGGATTGTCTGGGTGCCTATCTGTCCTCCTTTACTGACTTAATCGTTACTACCACATATCACCGAGATTTCTTATCATCACATGATGTATCCATTGCTTGGTGGTATATCCTGTTATTTTTTTTACCCTGAGTGAAGGATTTGCATTAATTCCACTGTTTTGAATTTGCATTGCATGACTGGATTTGCATACATTTGCATACATTTGCATTATAAATTTGCATCAGCATTTGGATGGTTACTTCGCTCGGTCACATATGACTGCTTACACGGCGGGACCGCACACAGGGAACGTATTGGTCTCCCGAGCACGTCAAGTAGGACCTCCGGAGCAATCAATCGGCTATACCCCGAGCCCTTTACCCAGGGGCCAGGTCGTAACACAGGATCCTAACGGAGGAGCAGAAACAGGATTGGAAGACATCACTGCCAAAGGTAGTCCATGTGTTGCACTGTGTTGGTATTGTTGTGTGTGATGGTGCAGGGTGATGAGGTAGATGGTTCAGAGCAGAGTCACCATTCCAATTCCGAGTTCGTTCTTTTACTGGACTAATAATCAGATACACAATATGAGATGCAGGCTTGGCACATTCCAAAGCACCGTTCGTGGCAACCAGAACTGTTGTAGAAAGAGCAATGGTGTTGCTGTCACCAGGTGACCAGAGGCTGCATCTCCACTTGATATTATTGTTGTTCAGGTTGTCTTCTGAGTTTCAATGTTAAGGCCCAGTCACACCTTGATGTTTTAGCCAGCTTATGCCGATTTTTGAAAAATTTGTCTAAACGCTGGCACACGTCGAATACGTTATGGGTAAGTTTGGAAACATTAAGAGCACGCTGAAAAACACTGCCATACGTCGTAGTACGCTGGCTTTCATCGTTGTAACTTTGCCGTTGTCCTCAAATTTTAGCCATGCTTGAAATTTACGACGTATGCCAGCGTATGCCTCACACGTTCCGTTACGCTGGCTATAAGTTGTAGGCACGTTATGCGATCGTTGACACACATCGACACACGTTACTTGTAAGTTACTCATAAGTCGAAAATGTCGAGGTAATGATTAGCGTACCCGAAACTTATTTATAACCTATGAGTAACATGTGTAGGCACGTTACACGATCGTTGCACACACGTCGAGGCACATTATGCGATCGTTGACACACGTCGAGGCACGTTACTTATAAGTTACTCAATAAGTCGAAAACACGTCGAGGTAATGATGCGTACCCGAAACTTATTTATAACCTATGAGTAACATGTTGTAGAGCACGTTACACGATCGTTGACACACGTCGAGGCACGTTAATGCGATCGTTGACACACGTCGACACACGTTACTTGTAAGTTACTCATAAGTCGAAACACGTCGAGGTAATGTTTTAGCATACCCGAAACTTAATTTTTAACCTACGAGTAACGTGCTTTGAACCTATGTGTAACGTGCTTTGAACCTATGAGTAACGTGCTTTTGAACCTATGTGTAACGTGCTTTGAAACCTATGAGTAACGTGCTTTGAACCTATGTGTAACGTACCTCCAACGCATATTGACGTATGTAGACGTATTTGATTGACGTCTTCCGGACGACCACACGAACTTACTGAACGTGTTTCTAATTTACAGCTACCGTATAATGGCGTATTGGCAGCGTTTTAAAAAAAAAAACAAAAAAAAAAACAATAACTTCCGATATATTTCGTCACCGTGCCGTTACGTCAGTCCAATTGCTCTTCAGTTTGCTCATGTCTTATTCTTAGTTCCTCCTCTGTGAATATTTCTGTTTGAGGATATTGTCACGTCGACGTCGAAACTTAAAAGCAAATGTCCGAATATATTTTAAAATTCGTGATAGACTAAAAAAAAAAAATAAATAAATAAATAAATAAATAAATAAATAACACAAACAACAACAACAACAACAAAACTTCAGATATTTCGTCACGTGCCTTCACGGAGCCAAGGAGAAAAAAAGAAATGTGCCTTGACGGAGAAAATATGTTTCGGGTATGCTAAACATTACCTCGACGTGTTTCGACTTATGAGTAACTTACAAGGAACTTGGTCGACGTGTGTCAACGATACGCATAACGTGCCTACAACTTAATTCCCAGCGTAGCGGAACGTGTGAGCCATACGGCGAGTACGTCGTAAAATTTTCAGCATGCTTGAAATTTCACGACGTACGAGACGTACCACGAAATATGACAGCATACTTCATCGTTTTTCAGCGTCTCTTTAACGTATACACAACTTACCCATAACGTATTCGACGTGTGCCAGCGTTTTTAGACACATTTTTCATAGGTCGGCATATGCTGGCTAAATCGTCAAGGTGTGACTGCGATGTTGACACTTCCAATTCTCAGGCGGTTATGATTTAAATCGGCGTGCGGCAGGTTTTTAACAGGCCACGCCACGAGTTCGTCGGCGATACGTGCAGCGCGCTATGCCTAAGTTAAACTATCGTTGGGCATAGGTTGTGATCGCGACAACAGGCTAAGCATTCGTTGGTTATCTATAAGACAACGAAACGTTCTGTGCCCGTTACTAATATGTTATGCATATGACCAACTCGTTAAGAATACGTCCGAATCTTAAAAAAAAACATCAAAAGTTCAGCGTAAGCCAGCGTTTTACATACATTTTCATACGTTGCCATTGCTGGCTAAAACGTCAAGGTGTGACTGGGCTTTAATCTCATCATTGTTCTGATTTAATGGGGGTCGGTTAGTTTTTTTTCGTAACACATGCTTAAAATTTGCTCTGGAATGAGGCAACAGGCAACACCTGAAATGAGGCAGCAGGGTTCTCATCCTTTTACCTGCTACTCGTGGGACCATTGGTCCGATGGACCAAATTTTCATTGGTCTTCACAGCCTTGTTGCATTCCTGCCTGCTGTACCGCTTCATCATTAGCTCGCACCATCATATATCCATGGCTATCGGTGGATGAGGTTCTGGCCATCGTGTTCCGGTGGTTTTGGCGCCTCTCGGGTGCTGTTCAGTTCATGCTGAAATGAATACTCCGCACTGTTCCATCGCCGATGGTATTGTGATTCTCGTTTGTTGCGTCCACATCAAGTTAAACACATCTGACTGGCAAGGTGGCAGCAGATTGGGATCGTTTTCATGCCTCTCATCAAAGGAAATTGATGAGTTTATGTGGCACGTTCGTTCGGATATCGACCTCGACTTCGGCCTCAATACCATGGTACGGAACAAGTGCAAACAATGGTAGCATCACATCCGCGCACCCGAGCAGTGGTGCTTCGGAAGGTTCGAGATGATCAGTTCTTTCGATCATTGGCGCCAGAACCTCACCTACACTTTGACACTCAACCCGAACTTTGCCCTCTTCCTCGTTCGGTGCCCACCTCTTAGACTTGGCTGATTTTAGAATGCAGTTAAACGAAAGGCATTGAGGACCTGTATCAACGTCTGATGGCTTTCTTTGAGGATAACCTCTTGCTGAAAGATCGGCTCAGCCATCACGGCATCCCTCTTGACGAGGATGAGGAGATGTCACCCTAACTGGAGAACATCGTGGTCCTCCAATGGCTACAACTCATTCATCCCAGCCTACCGCGTCTAGTGAAGCAGAGGTACGGCACTGAGCTCAGGTCATGCACCCTGGCGTCCATAAAGCCTGAGATTTTTCAAGCTTTGGATTCGCTGCTCCATGAAATTCACACATCTGCTGATGCCAAGGCTCTCCACACTGCCACTTCCTCCTTCCAGAAGTGGCAGACAGTTTCACCCCCGCCAAACAAGACCAGACCTCATAACTCCCTCCACTCACACTCTCGACTGGTATCGTGCCCATTATGCAAGCCAGCCCGACGACCAGATAGACATTTTCTCAGCAAATGTAATTTTCTGCCAGATCGAGACCGCCAATATGTGGCTAACGCTCGTAAGATAGTTGCTAACCTCCAGGATGATGATGAGGTCATCTCAGAAGATTGTTTGCACAAAAATGATAAGGAGCCCACTGAAGATTTGCTGAAATTATGTGTACTTTGTGTGCAAATTCATCAGTCACCAAACTTGGACACGTTCTTCGAGCATCATGCTATTCGAGTGACCGTTGACAGTGGAGCCACAGGCAACATGGGTTGCGCTTCCACAGCTAAGACTCAGTGTCTTCGTCAAGAGCTCATCCCATTCTGTCACTGGGCTGATGGTTTGTCTCCTTTGGCTGTTGTTGGTGAGACCGTTCTCTCTGTCCAGAAACAATCACGACCTTTCCTTTGAGGGTCTTGTCGTGGAGAACTTGCACGTCGCGCTACTTGCAGGCACCCCTTTCATGGAAACCAACGACGTGTCAATTCGACCGGCCCAGCACCACGTGACTCGTTGGTGACTCCTCCACCTACGTCTTCGGATCTCGAGCCCATGCTTTCTCCAACCCATGCAAAGTGAGACGAGCACATGTCCTGCGCGCACCCCCAAAGTCAACAGCAATCTGGCCTGGGGAGTTTATCGACATGACCCCACCTGATGATTTTGCACACCTCATGACATTTCCAGTTGAACCATCCCCTCTTCCTTCAGGACCGGGGTGTACCGAACCATCAAACACTTGGCCTCCACCACATATTTTAAATAGTGTTTCTGACAAAATTCGTATCACAAACCTCTCCCATGAACCACCAGCCTCGTCTCGCAATGTGCATTTTGCCCATGTATGACCTGCCTTCACCCCTGACAACCAACATTCACAACCTCCCAGAACGACAAGACGCAAGCCTCGCTTACGAAGCAATCCAAGCGAAAGTACCATCAGCTGTTTTCAGAGTCTGTTCTTGTGGATCCAGATCACACTCTGCTTCTCCACACACGCACTCAGTTCCATACACTCCTTGAGGAGTATGATGACGTTATTGATCCGGTATTCCCGGGTTACAGTGGTAAGCTGGACCCTTCAAGGCCAATGTCAACATGGGACCTGTACTCCCTCCACAACACAAAGGTCGCCTTCCCCAGTATGCCAGAGATAAACTTGTGAAGTTGCAACAAAAATTTGATGACCTTGAAGGCCTTGGGGTCTTTGTTCGACCTGAAGATGTGGGAGTCACCGTGGAGTTCATGAACCCATCATTTCTTGTGAACAAGCCAAATGGAGGATTCCGACTTGTCACAGCATTCGCCGATGTTGGGCGCCACAGTGAGCCTCAATGTTCACTCGTGCCGGATGCTAACTCAACCCTACGCAAAATTACCCAGTGTAAACACATCGTTGCAACAGACCTGACCAACGCCTTTTACCAGATTCCATTGGCGCGATCTTCAATGAAGTACTGTGGAGTGGTCACACTCTACAAAGGTGTTCGTGTGTTCACTCGAACTGCCATGGGCACGCCTGGATGTGAAACCGCCCTTGAAGAATTGACATGATGTGTCCTAGGTGATCTTTTAGAGGGGGGGGGAGTTGTCAAGCTTGCAGATGATGTCTACTGCGGTGGTAACAGTCAACTGGGTCTTTTGGTTCTTCTGAGTCTTTTGGGTCCTCTGGGTCTTTTGGGTCCTCAGGGACTTTTGGGTCCTCTGGATCATTTTGGTCTTTTGGGTCCTCTGGGCCTTTTGGGTCTTCAAGGTCTTTTGGATCCTTGGAAACTTTTGGGTCTTTTGTGCCCTCTGGGTCTTTTGGGTCCTCGGGACTTTTGGGTCTTTTGAGTCTTATGGGTCCTCCGGAGCTTTTTGATCTTTGGTGCGGTTTTTTAGGTCTTTTGCGTCCTCTGGGTCCTCTGGGTCTTTTGGTTCCTCAGGAACTTTTGCGTCTTCAGAGTCTTTTTGGTCCTCGGGGACTTTTGGGTCGTCTTGGTCTTTTGGGTCCTGTCAGTCCTCTGGGTCTTTTGGGTCCTCAGGGTATTCTAGATCTTCTGGGTCTTCAGGAACTTTTTGGTCTTTGGGGGTCTTTTGAGTCCGTGGGGATTTTTGGGTCATCTGGGTATTTTGGGTCCTTTGAATCTTTTGGGTCTTCTGAGTGTTTTGGATGTTTTGGGTTTTCGGGGTCTTTTGGGTCTTCCGGGACTTTGGGGTCCTCCAGGATTTTGGGTCTTTTGGGTCCTCGGGGTCTTTTGGGTCTGTGGGGTCTTCTGGATATTTTTATTTTAGTTCTTTTGGGGCCTCAGGGTCTTTGATGTCTTTTGGGTCATCGGGGTCTTTATGGGTCTAAACGGGTCTTCAAATGTTGAAGTGGTCTCGGCAGTCGATCTGAAGGGTCAAAAGGTACATTCCGATAGTGTGCAGACGTACGTAATTAGTAGACACAAGAAGTATGCCACGCACGCACACGATGGCTTCAGATGTTCGGGTCCTCAGTTGAAGCCCCTGGTTACCGTTGAATTAATACCAGGCGGGGTTGACTCAGCGTGTCATCCTTCTGGGGTGGGCAAAATGAGTGCAAGCTCAGCGGCAACGGGGCACTGCATCAGCGGCACAGCAACGCTCCCAGAAAATGACGCAACCAGCATTCACAGGCTGCAATCTCCACGGTAAACAGGTCCACCAGGTGGTTCATCCGTCTGATGTGAACAATGGACTTCGACTGTTTCCGACGTCACTGTTTGTTTCTAATTATTTTAAAATATCCAATTTGGGGAAACGGCGTCTGTAGTAGAACCGAGTAGATCTGAAAAGCACAAGAAAACAAATCCCCAAAAAGAATCTCGCGATATTTGCGACGTGTCCCATGACGGTCGGGCAATGATTTGAGATCTCGCGAGATTTTCATGTAAACAAAGCGGAGCTGGTGTGTTTTTTTTTTTTTTAACGTTTTCTCTGTCGGACTTTTTGCGCGTTTTGGCGCTTCGTGGTCCTTCCTCGATGTGACGACTCCTGTGACAGGAACACTTGGACATCCTTCTCTCATGTTTATCGTCTAGAAAATGTTGGTACGAATTTACCGTCTTATTAAACACATTTCGTAACCCCCCTTATTTATTATTATTTTATATATATATTTGTTTTTTAAGGTTTAATCCTGGTGTTGGTTTTAACGGTGAAGGTCTCTGTCTGAACATCGTAACGTCCTGAGTTCGAGTCCCTGTTGTGTTGTTGAAACAACACCAGGTGGGTTGACCCTGTCTCGTCCTGAGGTCTTCAAAATGAGTCCAAGCTCCCTGGAGTCACAGTGAGGTGTTCGAGTGTCCTGCGGTGGAGGACGTCCACCCGTCCGGGACTGTACTCCTCATGTCCAATGAAACCTCCTCAGCGGCTCGATGTGCCTCATGACGTGAAAGGAATTGTTGTTGTTATCATTATTATCATCAATGTTTTCACCTTTATCCTAATGTCTGATATTTTTAAATTTGAAGAACCTCAACACACGTCCTCAAATCGCTCACCAACCCCCCCCCCCATGACGCCTTGCACCAACCCCCCCCAATGGACGCCTTGCACCAACCCTCCCCCCCCATGGACACCGTACAGACCCCTACCAGTGGATACCTCATCCAGACCCCCTCACCCCCCCCCCCATGGACGCCTTGTGCCGAACCCCACCCCAGTGGACACCTCGTGCAGACCCCCTACCTAGTGCACACCTGTCCAGACCCCTACCCAGTGACACCTCGTACAGACCCCCTACCAGTGGACACCTCATCCAGACCCCCTCAAACCCCCATGAACGCCTTGTCCGAACCCCCTCCCCAGTGGACACCTCGTCCAGACTCCCTACCCATGGACACCTTGTCCAGACCCCTACCCATGGACACACCTCGTCCAGACCTCCTCAAACTCCCCATGGACCCTTGTGCCGAACCCCCTCCCCAGTGGACACCTCGTCCAGACCCCTCAAACCCTCCCCAATGGATGCCTTGTGCCGACCAACCCCCTCCCCCACAGTAATGCTTCATATCGACCTCTCCCCCCCCCAGTGGATTACCCGTGGTGACCCCCCCCCCCGTCCCCACCAGTGGAAGCTTCACACGAGCCCACCCCACCGAGATGACACCTCCCGCCAGACGACCACCCCCTCAATGAATTCCTTGCATCAACCCCCACCTCCCAATTGGATGCCTGGCGCCAACCCCTCCCCACGGTCTCCTCGTGCGGGACCCTTCCCCAACGGTCACCTCGTGCGTGACCCCCTTCCCAACGGTCACCTCGTGCGTGGACCCCCTTCCCCAACGTCACCTCTGTGCGTGACCCCCTCCCAACGGTCACCTCGTGCGGGACCCCTTCCCACAGGTCACCTCGTGCGGGACCCCCTTCCCAACGGTCACCTCGTGCGGGACCCCTTCCCCAACGGTCACCTCGTGCGGACCCCCTTCCCCAACGTCACCTCGTGCGGGACCCCTCTCCCAACGGTCACCTCCGTGCGGACCCCCTTCCCAACGGTCACCTCGTGCGGGACCCCTTCCCCAACGGACTCCTCTCGTGCGGGACCCCTTCTCCAACGGACTCCTCGTGCGCGGACCCCCTTCCCCAACGGACTCCTCGTGCGGACCCCCTTCCCAACGGACTCCTCGTGCGGACCCCCTTCCCCAACGGACTCCTCAGTGCGGGACCCCCTTCCCCAACGACTCCTCGTGCGGACCCCTCCCCAACGACTCCTCGTGCGGGACCCCCTTCCCCAACGACTCCTCGTGCGGACCCCCTTCCCCAACGGACTCTCGTGCGGGACCCCTTCCCCAACGACCCCTCAAAATGCCGCCTGGCACGGCCCCCGCCCCTGCCGCTCTACCCCCCCCTCAACGACCCCTTGCGCCGCCCTTCACCCAAATGACACCTCGTGCCGCCCTCAAACAAAGCTTCATGGCTCCACACCCCAAACATCCTCTTGTGGCTCCCCACCCTCAAACGACACATCGCGGCTCCCCACTCCCAAACATCCTCTTGTGGCTCCCCACCCTCAAACGACATATCGCGGCTCCCACCCCCAAACCGTCGCACTCCCCTTCACCACCCCACCCACTCACACTGCTCCTTTCCCCAATGGGATCCACAGCACCAAGCATTTCTCTTTCTCCCCACCACTCCTGTTCTCCCCTGCCCCTCAATTCCCCCCTCACCCTCCTCCTGTTCTTCTCTTCGCTATCATTGTCTTCTTCTTTTCTGTCTTCTCTTGTCATCG
>CM068955.1:25791804-25816342 GCA_035128595.1 Eptatretus atami
TTTTTACAGTTATTCAAATATGTATTTATATGAACAATATTTATGCATGTATCCATTTTAATACTTACCTATTTTGATCTGTATTACTTGCTCTCTTCATCACTTTCACCGTCTGATGAATCGGATACATCTGGCATTGGAATGTTGTTGCATGCACCAACTTCTGCCTCACAGTTACACAATTCAGTGCACTCAAGATTATGTCTCTTACGTGTGCATGTGTTAGGTGAACATGCACTTGTTGAACACGTACATCTGATGAGCTCCACAACTGCTTAAGGGGCAGCCTGCTTCTCTGATAAGACCGGTCTTCGTCTACCATCCTCTTTAGACCAGCCCAGTTGGCACGGATCAGGAATTACTGGGTGGATGATAACACCCTGGTTGCCATATATTGGCCTGCAGATGTGTAACGAAAGATGTGTGGTACAAATGGCTCCAGCTGTTGGTGGCAGTTTGTCTCCACCTTTAATTTTTTGAAGATGCTTGAAATGTTTCATTGATGGTTGAAGCATCTTCAGCTGATACTTTCTATAGTAACTTCAGGAGACGCACAGAAAAAATGCCTCACACCTCTTATTTTACAATTTAAAGATGGTACAGACCTTCTCCCAGTTTGCTGGAGTGTTTACAACTTGTGGTGTAGGAAAAAGAACCGCTCCCATCCTCAAGAGAGTAGGAGCAGTGATTGTGGCGATTGGCTATGGCCTGCGTCATGGTTCAGCGGTCTGCGGTCCTTTTCGGTGGCTCACCGTGGTGGTGGTGACAAAAGAACAGTGATCGTGGCGACTGCTGAGCGAGTCTGCGGTCGTGGTGGCTTGGTCTACGGTCATCTCTGCGGCCCTTTGCGGTGATTCTCGGGTGGTGGTAGCCGAGCTGCCGGAGTGGGCGCCTGGAACTTCGGTTCATGGGTTTGAGTCCCCAACGCGTGTGGGTTCGAAGTTGTGGTGACCGCACGAAGGAAAAAAGCGGGAAGGTCCCCGGCCGGCTCTACCGGAATAAACCGCACGGGGTGCAGGTGTGTGTGTGTGTGTGTGTGTGTGTTGTGTGTGTGTGTGTGTGTGTGTGTGTGTAGATTGTATAAGGTGTTTCCCTTCCTTGTAAATTACATTTCTTTATTCGTGATAACTCTGCTCTGTCTCCTTCCCCGAGTTATTTATTTGTATATAAACCCCTGTTAAATATTTATCCAGTTGTTGTTCGTGGTTTCTTCATTGGCCTAAGCAAGGTGCGAGAAAATAGAAAAGACCGTTTGTGCTGGTAAAATTGTTAATTTGGTCGCGGCGCGGCTTTGGCAACTTCCGCTCGTTACGCCGGAATCCGAGTCCGGGATAGCGACTCGATTCGGACAAAGTCTGCCGAGGGGTGTGGTTTCCCGCGGTAGTTGGAGGCGGTGAGTTACTAGGTAAAATGGAATTAGACAAGTGGACCCTACCTCACGCCGTCGAAGTATTGGCGACCACGTCCTCTAATGACCCCGTGGAACTTTCGGAGTTGTCCGAGAATCACAACCAAATTCCGGGTTGTTCGGGGGAGACGACTCCACTGCTCCACGAGTGGTCGTTCATAACCGAACCCCTAGCCCACAAAAACAAAAACAGGACATCAGTAACTGGATCAGTACTGTCAGGACAAGCTCAGCCTATTTTAGCTGTATCACCATGCCAGTTCTGTTTACGATTGTCTGCCTACTCTTTGGGCTGTGGCGTTGATGGATGGTATTGTATGTGGCTTATATAGTGGCTTACGATGAATGATTGCAGATGATATTAACCGATGTATAAAGCTCGCCAAAAACGGTATGGTTTGAGACTGATCATTTGAGCTTTTTGAAGCCACTCTTTCTGGTTCCTGTCACTGTACGTAACGTGCAAGTAGTACCATGCTGTATCAGTTTGATGAGGCTATGTGCATGACTTAATTTTGGTTGAGAATATATTCCTTAAATCTGCTTTACTTTGATCAATTACATTATAACAATTCCAATCTATCAATTTTCAACGTACGCAATTCTGTCTAAACTTCATTCCTGTCAGTGAGCTCAGAGCACATGGCAATTGTGGATTGTCAGGCTAGCTCTGAGACAGCTGTATACCATGTCTCATTATTTAAAGTATGGAAAGCCAACAGTGTCCCACATAAGTTCATGGTTTCAATTGTATAATAAAAGGGTTGATTTCATAGGTTAACTAGAAAACATTTATTCCTTTATTATTTGTTATGCTTTATGAAATAATATACAGTTTACCCAAAGCTAAAAATATATATAAACTCAAAATGGCAGCCAAATTGGATTTTGTCTGGGCTCAGCTTACAATGTTATAATGAGTGGAAACATGTTAATATGTTTAGATTTATTTTCTGACTGATGTCAGGTGCATTATTAAATCTAATATAAGTTTTTAATGTCAAGGCAACTAGAGAGTATTTAGTAAAAAATTGAAAATGGTGGCCATTTTTAAATTGATGGCGACCCCCCCCCCCCCCTTGCAATGAAAAAAAAATGTAGCAAAATTACTTTTCTGATTCTCGAGTGTCTACATCATATCAATTTTTTACCGAATCTCGCAAAAAAAAAATGCAACCTTCCAATAGGCTACAATCATGCCTAGAGTCTGGAACGAGACGATAAAAGTGGAATTGTTTACCAAAAAGTTTATAATATAATCACCAAGCTGTGTGCTCACTCGCTGTTATGTTTTGTTTTATAAAAGAAATTTTTTTTAAAACTATGACATGTTTGTATGAGACATTGATTTCATTAATTAGGCTCAACCTTGCAGTCCTAGTTTGCTGCAGCTTTGTGTTGTGCTGCAGGCCTAACTCTGGAGGGCTCAATTGTTGATGGAAGAGAGAAGGGTTTATGGGTACGATTCGACGAGCGACATCAAAGGTATGTTAATAACCCTGTAACTCTCAATGTCACAATCTTCCTATTCGATGTTAAGACAGTGTATTGTATGCATCGTTTGTGTTGTGTATTGACTTTTTAGGTGGGGTATTGTGTTCAGTTGATTATCTTGTATCCTTCAACGTTGCAGGAACTCGGTTTTTGAGTCGTGTCCAGGCCTGGTGGACACAACACCAACCTTGTTTACTTCAAACATCTCTCGTAGCTATTGTTCAGAAGCTGCCTCAGCACCACAGAGTCTGGCCAGTGTCACCCAAAGCTGACTGTGCAGTGACTGCAAATTGGGTCTTCTCATTCAAGACTGGTTCGCTTTCATTCTCACCTATCCTAGATTACTAATGCTGCTTGAGAATCCTTCCACACAAGTCTTCCGCTTCCTTATGTACAGACTTTTATAAAATCTTTCTGAGCTATCATACCTATCCTCCTCGCCCCTTGTACAAGGATTGTTGTAGTTGAGGCACTGCCTTTCAGAACTGGCTTTTTCTGTCCTGGGAGATATTCCACAAGCCTGCAACACTGTGTCCATACACGGTTGAGCCAGGAAACAAGCAACCGTGGCCAACCTCAATGGCCTAACTCACAACATGGCCTCCTTCTTCAAAACTGGTGATCGCTTGGTTAAGTCTAGTTCTGCTGAGTATGCTCTCCCTCTTCCTATATCCCTTCCTTCACTTCAAATGGACAACAGCTGATTCTGTGAGAAGGCCCAAATGTTCCAATTATTGTTTGTTCCAAAATCTCACATACCCAACCCACTTGTACCCTTCCAAGCCAGACACACCCAACTGCTCCTGGACACCTGTTCCTTCATCACTGAGAAGGATAAGTTCTGGCAAATCTAAACTCTGATTCTGCAATGTTGGCCGTGAAATGTGTCGTGTGCCCACCACCCTTGCACATCCTTCTTTCTGCTCTGTTCATCTGACCAATTTTCACCTTTCGCGTCACAAAAAACAGTGTCCTCTAAAGTGTAGGCCATTTTAGCTTACTTGCATTCGTTTACTACTCTGTCTTTTTACTTCGTTCCTGAGCCTAGATTTCCGGTTGACAAAAAAGAAAAAAGACAAAGTAACGAGAAAGCACTCGTAGAGGCATACCTCCGTCAGCTGAACAAACTTATTTTTTGTATCCAACTGATAGGACTAGATCTTCATCCAGGCCTCAACCAAGATCAAATCTGCTTGTTTTGTCAAACTACCAACTCGTCACTAGGTTTCCCATAATCCTTCCCAACGGATTGAATATTGTGCTACACTATCGTTTTCGCCCTGTCTGTCAAAGGCAAGAATCGCTCATTAGAATTAAAAAAAATTTCGATCCAGATCTCACCGAAATGAATCGATTCTTCCTTGTCACACACACCCAACCTCTTCACCAAATTTCATCTAATCAGCTCATAACTTTTGGAGACATCGTGCTCACAGATAAATAGGGGTGAAAATATAACCTCTGTCCACCTTCGGTGGTGGAGTAACTAAATAGAATCAAATGTATTGCAATCGCGCATTGCTGTTTCAAGGTAGACAGTCTTGGGCACTCTTGTGTTGGCTTGTGACCAAACCAGTCCAGGGTGACCTTCATCAAAGTTGGTTAAGGTTTGAGACAACCCTAACCATTAGTCGGAATGCAGTAATCCCACGATATAAATCCGTGGTGTGTGGACGTCCATCCTGTATCGACAATATGGCGTCTCATCTGAATACTGATGTCACAATTCCACAACGAAGAATGGTCTGTCATTCCATGTCGTCAGTCCCATTTGACTGTAACCATAAAACATGACTGCTCCTATCACTCATTGTATGGAGATGGCACATGAAATGGAACATAAAACAAAAATTTTTTATTTTTATGTTTTGTGTTTGTGTCTGATATCCATAACATTTAATGTGTAAATCCATGTTTTCATCTGGAATGCGTCTCGTTGGCTATTTGTTGCCGCATTCTTTTGGTGCAGATTTTATTTGGAAGGTATAATAAAACATCTGCGATCACCTCCTCATCAGCTCGTTTTGTGTGTACAGTCTGCTCGGGTGATTCTTAAAATTTGAGAATCGATTCCGATCTGTGACTGCTGTCTCGAATTCGATTCTTCATCAAAAATGTCCGATCAATTCGTCCTTGTCACACCACCCAACCTGCTCAACTAGTTTTGTCCGAATCGGTCGATAACTTTTTTGAGATGTCCTGCGCCAAAAATCAGGGTAAAAACATGAACCTCGATCATCTTCGGTGCCGGAGGAATAATGAGAAATAACTGAGCAAAAATTATGTTCATGAGTAAATAAAATAATTGGCGTGATTATTAAATATATAAAGATCATTCCAAGTAATGAAAAAGTTGGCTTCAAAATTGGATTCTAAACTTCCAAGGAAAACTGTAATTTTTCAATTGAAGAAAAAAAAAAAATTTAATCCCTTACTCGGGCAGGTGTAAGGAAACAGATGACCGCTCTCATGGCTCCCTGATTTTTTTTTTAATTGCTGTTAATAAAAATATCCATGATATATTTTATGAGAAATATGTGATTTGAATTTCACAATACTCTACACAGATAAAATGTCTAATGCTGTCGTCGGATGCCCGAAGAGAGGTCTGACACACATGGCACACAGTTCGTGATACGTGTCTACTCATTTCTTAAACAACTTGACCAACCAGATTCAGAAAAAAAACAGACTCTCTTTGTCTGTCCTTATGAGAATGACAGGGAAGCTTTTGATTAATTTGCTGAACCAACCAAACGGATTCTGATGGGAAAAAGTGAACAAGGCATAGTGGTAAATCGACTCCAGTACTTTGAACTTTGCAAGGCGTAATCGGCTTCTGTGCAACCTTCAGGTTCGATTTCTAACTACGTAATGATTATTTCGCAAAGCCGAGTGTTACATAATACTCTTGAGGTTGAGTTTTACCCCGCACACGCGAGGCAAAAGCAGGGTAAAAACCTATTCCCCATGCAAAAATGCTAACAGTTAGACTGTAGTATATGAGAGTGGTACTCTCATAATCTAGAGTTGGTTAACAGTCCTATACTACAAGTAGTCCTGCCGAGAATCGTACAGAAAGGAATGGCTATTTTTGCCAGGTTTGTTCACTCGTCCGTCTGCCTGTCCTGTCTGAAAAAACCGTCAGTTTTATGATCGAGGAACAACTTGATTTTGATTAATGTTATTTTATTTTAACGCGAATCGGAACATTGAATTGGAAAACGAACCTGGAGTTTTCGCAGTACTTTGACTGAATCCGTCCCGATTGTGCATGCCGGGAAGAGCGAATAAATTCAATTACTCTGTCTGTCTGCCTGGCACTCAAGCAAAATTGAAAATCATTTCCAAGCAGAAAACTTACCGTTTTTCAGGACATCATAAAGACCCAACCAACAGGAATGAAAACTAATCAGTGTGGTCAATAAGGCTCGTGTGAAATGCACGCATTAACGGCGGATAAACTTCTGGAACTTTTCCTTTTTCTGCTGACCGTTAAAGTCCGTTATTTTATTTAAAAATTGAAATTTGTTTTTTGAACACGAAGAAACACAAGTCGCCTTGTGTTAGCACTTACAAACGCTTCCGTAAAGCAGTACTTGGACAAAAATGTACAAGCATTTCATGCATCACAAACCTAATCATATATGCCCCTCATTAGACCCTGCCCATGTTCCTTGTTTCTCAAGATTAAAGTTGGGTTGTGTATTCCAATGAACTCTAGTTTTCATTAAGTCAAGAGTAAAAATGTAACTGGGAACACAAACAGTCTCCATCAAGAGAACTGCTGCTGCTGCCTATGTCATGTCATGTTCTTATTTCCATGCCTTTCCTCATTCCCCTCATCCTCAAACGTGGGCAGGAACTCGATGTTTGAGACAGTGTCCAGGACCTGGGACACACCACCCTTGTTACTCACTTTGGCTACTCCGAATGGTCTGCAGAATGGACTTCCGTAGGAACCCGTTGAACCATTCGTACTTCTCCTCCCCTCCTGTATATCCTCCTTCATTCATTATTATACAGTAAGAGTTCTTGTTGTCAAACGATTGGCAGGTGTTGGAAAGCAGTGTGTTAAAATGCATTCAGTGTTTTATGAAAGGGTAAATGACACGCATGAGGGTTAGCATGTTGGAACGTGAGCGAATCTGACAGGTGGAATGTGGTGCTGTACAGAACAGCAATGTTTTGAGTGATAGGTGTTCAGTCATATATGAAATGGTGTCAACTCTGTCTTCGCTTGTAACCTGCATGGAATATGTTGAAAGAAATTCGACAAAAACTATACAGAATTATAGAATGGAGAATGCCATTGACAGGAATTTTGAAATGAGCAGATGTAAGCTAGATCAGAACCATGCTGATTTGAACACGTGCTTACCTGTCGGCAGGAGATGGGTGGATGGTTCACAAACTTGTACATCATTAACATTATATTATACGTGCTGATTCGTGAGGGATGGAATTTAAGATTACAGAAACCGATGGCGGATGTGTCCCTGAAAAAACGATGAGTGCAGAAGTTGTGCTGCTTTTGTCGTTGACATTTATTTCGAATTCACTGATATTCCCACAAACCCATGTCATTGCTCAGGAGATGCGAGGCCCAGGAAGTCTCTCCATGCGACATGGTCCAGGCGCAACGCACGCCTGCTAACCAGCACCTTACCAGGTAATCATGTGCAAATGGGTCCTCAAACGACTTCGTTGAAATGAGTAATTTAACAAACTCACACTGAAGCATTAGATACTAAGAGTAAATTGACTCGCATAGGTTGGAGTTCCATCACTCCATTTGGTTCCATTGTTGTGGTGTTTGTTTGTTGCAGTTTTGCCTCGAGAGATCTCTTACTGAAGAAGCGACATTACTGCAGTGGTGACAGCATCTCTTCTAGTGTGAAACACCGAAAAATGTTGCACCTCCCACCTTCCAACATTTTTATTCCTACTTTACCCTCTCCCTTACTTTCCTTCTCCCCTGCTTTTCCTTTCCTCCTGTTTTCACCTTCTCCCTCGCCCCCTGCTTCCCCTTCTCCCCCCTTCGCTTGCTCCCTGCTTTCCCCTTTTCCCTTACCCCCTGCTTCCCTTCACCCCCTGCTTTCCCCTATGCCCCCTGCTTTCCCCCTTCCCCCCTGCTTTCCCCTTCACACCCCTGCCTTTCCCATTCGCCCCTGCTTTCCCCTTCGCCCCTGAATTTTCCCCTTCACCCCCTTTCCCCTTCCCCCCTGCTTCTCCGCCCTCGCCCCCTGCTTTCCCCCCCTCGCCCCCCTGCTTCCCCCCTCGCCCCCTGCTTCTCTCGCCCATACTTTCCCTTCGCTTTCCCACTTGCCTGCCATTTTCACTACCTCCCCCGCACTTTCCCTCCCCCTCCCCCTTCTCCACTGTGCATGTGACATTGAGTGTAATGAGAGCCTTGCTCTCAGATGAAAAGCAAGTTGATAGCTTTGAGAACCCTTTTTGCTATTTTCTCCGCCTGCTTTGTCGTGTTGGCCAAGCGTACTGTGCCGTCGATTGCCGCTCCCTAACGCACGGAGACGTGTGAAGTCCATTCAATTACAAAACACAATTTTGACATTCTGGCCAACCAAAGTGATGTGATCTCACTTTACAATAATGTTAGCATGGCATGGATGAGTAGGAAAGGATTGTGAAGATTGGTGGAGGGTTGGATTGATGTGGGAAGGCGAATGAGTTTGATGTTAAGAATGAAATACTGGTGTGAGGAGTTGGCTTTTTTTTTTGAGCAGCATGTAATCCGTGGCAGTGTTGTTTTTTATATTTTTCAAAAAATTGCGATTGCAAGCACAGCAAACCCTTCGTTAATATGTTTGGACGTCGGGGTCATCTCAGCAGAATTTGCAGGTGAAACCAAAGCAAGGCTTTAGTAAAATGGATTCTCTGCATTCATGTTTGGACTCGTCTTCTTACCTCCATATGCGTGTCCATAAGCACAAGAATTGTTTTGCAGAAAACTCACAGACGTTTATCTTCTATGTCTTCCTATGCTTCCATGATCTCTATTAAACATTTAATTGTTCTTGCTTGATACTTTATTCAAATTTGTTCCATTTGGTATAATATTCACTTTGCAGTGGCAACAAATCAAAACGACACTCGATTGTGTCTGATCGTCCGTTTTTCCATTGTTTGATATCGATTCACAAGAAACATCCGCCTATTTGTTTTCAGGATATTGTGTAGCATTGCAAGAAAAAGTTGCTGCATTGATGCCTGCTCCTTTCTCAAAGAAGTTTCTTTATCACTAAAAAGTTAAGTGATTATTAATTTTGTCCTTTTGAAAATCGTTCAATGCGGTATGAATTGAACTGCGTTTGTCAAATTGTGTATTTTTATAACGACCACATTAGACTGCGTTTAAAGAGACTATTTTCACACACTGGGAAGATTGGGTTTAATTCTGATTAGAGGCATGGAAATCAGGTCAGATCAATTAATCCCGGAGCCTCAATCTGCAGGAAAGCAATTCAGCCTTGGCAGCCGAGTCGGCCTTGCCTGTGTTGAACCGAATAAAATGATTAATATCATTCGGAGAGACAAAGTTTGTATTGCATTGCCAAAGAATATTCGACGTTCACTCTGTCGACTCAAGTTGTCCGTCACATGTGCTTTCCAAGTTCTGGACCAAACCAAATCCTCTGCTTTAGGGTCTAGGTTGGCCATATTCCGGATAACACAGGTTTGTCTCTTCATCCTGTGCACACTTTAGAGAGAGAGGTTGGGGAGTTGGGATGGATAAACCATGATTTGAACCTGATGGCATTTCCAGTTTAATGCAAATAAATTAACAAATTATTTGGAGTGTGTTTTGAAATGGTGTGCATTTCCTGCACCTGTGCGTTAATCCCAATGCCCACAACCGGTGTTAAACATCGAGAAAGCACGAAAACCTTTCATTTGGCAACGAACACTATTTCACGTGAAAATGCTGATCCCATGTTTGGCTGTTACATTTCGAAACCAAAAACCTAAACGGAAGCAAACAAATAGTGCACAATCGACAGTCCACGTTTGATTCCAATGTTGTGTGGCAGAAGTTCCCAATTTGTTGTTGCACGTCTCCGTTCCGGCAGCCTTGTGCAGAGACATCAGTCGTAACGGAGGTGTAGCGGAGAATCCGTGCAGTCGTACACCGCTACGTCATCAGCGCCCCAAGGTGAGTTCGTAAGCTGCTAACACCACACGGCTGCTTGACCGGCATCCATTCTCTACTCTTATGCATCGTTCACACTGAGATTTCCGTTAAAACGCCAATTTGGTGTCTCTCAAGTATCGGTGAATAGAGACACTGAGGTAGTCCATTTTATTGCATGAAGGAAAAACACAAAGTTTATTTATGCATTAATAGTGCATCTTGAGTTGTTACTTCAGTTTTGAAGCAATTCGATATAAAATTCCTATGTACTCGTAGAAATGGTGATGTGTTGACCTGACGTAAAAAGACGAACATGTTGTAAAATGTAATGTTGGTTTATGACCTCGATACACCTTTTGATGCCTGTCCAAACTTTTTTGTTCCCCATTGTATGTATATATTTAACAGGACCATAAAGTCTGGATTGAGCCTTTTGGTTAAGCAGTGGACGGCTGACCGGAGGTAGATCACTCAGCTCAAGGCAGAGAGGAAGGAGCTATTGGTGGACCGAGAAGGCAGTCCCTTTACCCCAGGGTGTCGTTACCATCACTGACATAGAAAGGGCCAGGACAGGTGAGCGTCAGGATTATTGATGTAGTCAAATGAGATAGACCGAGAGTTTGAGGGGAACCCAAAATCTCAGGAACCACCTTGACGCTAATCGTCCTGATCCCTCAAAATAGATATTGCTTTTGCATTGTAATTGTATTCATAAAGTAAATCTCCCGACTGTCACGAAGAATTAAAGAAATGATTTTATGAATCCAATTAATTCAAGAATCCGATTGGAAATACAAGTACTGTTGATGGCTTATACGGGGTTTTGAATTGTAAATGAGTAATATAATAGTTAAATAATTCGAATCTTCCTTACTTTCTTCTCTCTATCTTCTTCTCATGCTTAGCCTGGACCCACACCCGGACGTCCACTACCATTTTCATACTGTATGCGGGTTGCATCGGTGGATTTAGCTTCAATCGCCGAATAATTTCCGATTTCCACAAATACGCGAATTCGATGCATCCTTGGGGTTATATAATGCAAACGAGATGGTCAAATGCTACACCCAAGGCTGAAAGACACGAGAAGTTTCCAGAAAATTGACAAGGTTTGTCTGAAAATACCCGATGTGGGGATCGGCCTACAAAATGTTCACTTTTAGGGGCTCGAAACATGTTAAAGAGCACTGTTCTAAAACAACAGAAATGGCTAGATTCTTGTGGTTATCCACACATGAGAGAGGATGCCACGCAACAAATAAAGCGGAAAAACCAGCCGTCCTTTCGAAAACTAAACCATCCTCACACAGCTATAGCACATGTACACGGCATTGACCGGTAATCAAGCACTTGTGTTGGCTGGCCAGTAACAGATTCACCTTCCTGGAAGGCAAAATCGACAGAAAGGCAACTCTGACATAACGCAAACACCCACCACTCAGATTCCCAAGGTAAATCCATGATCTTTTCTACCCTCGTAACCCTAAAACCCTCGGAAGTGCAACAGCAGCATAGAGCCAGGTTTTTAGACTCGTGAAGCTGATGCCATCCGAATCATATCGAGGGTTTTGACAGAAACTTCTCCACCTTCCTAGGTGTAAAAGGCCATGTTTGGTTTGGATTCGTGTGAAGTTCAACAGAAAGGGGAGTTTCAGCCATTCGGATCAGACCATCAATTCGGATTTGACCAAGGTCCTTGCACCTCATTGCTATTCTTCACCTCCTTCCACCTCATGAATGTTATCTAACCTCCTTGCACCTCATTGCCTTCCTCTTAACCCCCTATTTCTTCTCTAAAGTTTCTCTGACTGTACATTTTAATTTTTTTTTTTCACTTTGCAATTGATTATCAACAAGAAGGCACTTAAGTCGAGTGGCATACCTCTGGCCTGAATCGGATCTGGATTCGGATCTTCAAACGAAATCTAATCAATTTGTCCTGTCACACAACCCAACCTTGCCCACAATTCCTCCACAAGTTGTTTGAGATATCCTGCACACAAACAAACAAACAAACAAACAAAACTAGAAGGCAACTTGATAAGCGCGCAACTCTCGCAGGCTGATTAGTTGACGTTTTGTATCCCAATTGATGGGCCAATCTGGATCGAAATGACTAAAATTGAATGAGCTTGTCTGTCACCTAACCAAACCCTCCACAAAGTTTCGTCCGAATCCGTCTACAACGCTTTAGAATAATCCTGCCATATCACTCAATGGTGAAGAATCACTTTAAAAAATTCTCAGATCCAGATCCGGAAATTCGGATTTCACCAAAATCGAATCATTATCCTTGTCATTCAATATATCCCCTCTTCAATTTCAAGTCAATGGATGAAAATTGAGGATTTAAAATTCTAGCTTGTTGTTGAACTTTGCTATGTTTGACCTTTTGTTTTCTATGTTTATCTCAAAAATAAATTGGCTGGTGAAATTCAGTACTGAAATGTTAATCATCTTTAAAATTTAAGCACGGATGACAATTAGGATTTAGAAAACGACGCCTTAGTTGTTGACCTTTTGGCCTATGGTGACCTCAAATATAATGAAGTCTAAATTCAAGGACCAAATCTGCAATCCTCTCAGATTTCAAGTCATCAGATGAAAGTTACATTTTAGAAAATTTGCCTATGTTTGACCCTTATGGTCTATGTTGATCTCAAAAGTAATGGGGTTGAATTCATAACCTATATGCTAATCCTGTTCAAAATGTCAATCCAATCGGATGAAAATTGAGGTTTTAGAATTGCACCGATAGTTGTTGACCTTTGCCTATAATTGAGCTTTGACCTCAGTCAGTCGCTCTGCTTTTGACCAACTCTTACCATCTGGTGAAGTTTCCTGAAGTTTTTTTAAAAAATTGTGACCAGTTGGCAATTGACATAAAAAAACACAGACAAACAGAGCACCAACCAAAACCAATTATACTTGAAAAATCTTCATTTTTCACAAGTAACACAAACAAACGAAGGGTAAAACATTACTCCATCATCACAGATGGCAGAAAGTAACCAATATATGTGGAAATGAATGAAATGTAACATATATTCCTTCCATACATATTTGTACAATGTACATCTTAATGCAGTGCCACCTGACTCCCAACTCTCCCGCCAGCTTCTCTCCTCATGTTCCACCTCTCTCTTTCTTGTTACGGTTCAAGTCCTGATGACATGGAGGGGATTGCTATCTCTGCCCATTTCCCATCCCATGATCACAGCCAATTCTGCACTTGCTTTTGAATGGCCAGATAAGTTTTTGACATCGTGTTCGCCTTTCCAATGTTTCATTCTTGTTTGTGTTGCCTTCTTTCCTCTACCTCCCAGTTCCTAAAATTTTATTCTCTATCGAATCATATTCTTTAACTTTGTTTCTTGAACACAAGGAAAAGCTTTTGGGGCTCTCACAAGTTTTCCTCTGTGTGCTGTTAATCCTGGCAATGTTGGGTGATTAAAAAAAAAAAACTCTTCCACTCTAAAAAGCAATGCCTCATGCACATCATTTAATAATCACCATCTTTGATGAAGACCCATAAATAAATGCATGAGGTTGTTACATGAGACTTGACGATACAGGAGTGGATCGAGGAGGAGGGACTCCGAGGGCCTAGATCCCCCTCCCACCACCACTTTTTGGACGGAAAAAAAGAGAAACTGGCAATCGTGCTGAGATTGACGCATTGCAAACGAAGTTTATATTTCTAACTTCGTACTATGTGAGCCATAAAATCATATCACGCTCATCTATCTTGTCCGACCAGCCTTTGTTTACTTACTGCTTTCTATTGCTTTCTGAGGAGTTAGAAAACAACATCGATCACATCTCCGGACATTTGAACCACGACTGTGCTCCGGCCGCAATGCGTTCTCAATATCCGCAGTTGTTTGACTTTGGGTAATTCCCACATGTGCACCCACTTAAAATATTCGCCACGCTTATTAGAAGAAAAAACAACAATCCAAAAAAGTTCTTGCAATCACGTGGTTTTAATATTGAGTTTCCTTTGATGAAATTGGTCAATTTAAGTGGGTCGTCCTTGCAGAAACAGCCAGTTCAGTAGCCATCGAATACGTTTAACAGATCAATTGTTATGTTTCATCCGGTCAGGGTTGTGGGGAGTGGTGGGGGGGTGACCCGCTTCTGACCTAATGACCTTGAGGCTACAAGTCGCAGCGCAGATATAATTCCACCGCACAACGAGGTGCTAAGACACGCACAAACGTCATCTGAGATGATCAATTTAGGAAGGCCTCACGTCAAATCCCGCGTACCTTCCCTGGCAAGTTAAATCACCCCAGATAAGACTGTGCATCCATTGCTTCCACTATCACCAATCACGAAAGGCCGAGTGATACAGTTAGGGAACGCTGGCTAGTCCTAACCATAACAAGAAACTGCGAGGCAGAACTCCCATCCACTCTTAACACACTTCTCAAACCAATGGAGCGGGGATGAACAATCAGGTCAAGGTTTGAACCTGTATTAAAGAATTGGCAAAAGACATTGTGACAAACTCGAGTCTACAGAAAAAGTCACAAAAATATTAACGTCCCTTGTATCAGTCCTTAATCACAAATCTGCAACACACAGTATGCCTCAATTCATGTCTGGAGTAGGAGAGAAGAAAAGTTTGGAGAGGAGCTGATAGTGAGGATGGCGTATGGTGTCCCTACTTCGCGCGTCTCACCCGAGTATGTCGAGTCTGGTGACGGAAAACAAGCAGTGGTATCAACAGAACGCATGGTGTTGGCTCGGTGCGCGTGAGGTAAGATGAAGTGCACAGGTGTAGAGGCTGTGTTATTGGTTTTGTGTTGGCCTTCACTGAGATGTGGCAATAGTAGTATGACTCTAACGCAATGTGGAGTGGGAGGTATGGCTGACCCTCGCAGGGGAGCCCACGGCAGTTTCTCCGTATATGGGCTCACTAGGCTAGCTACTGCTGCCAAACTGCGCTGGCCCCGTCTCACCTGAGCATTAACATGCGCTCACTCAACTTACGCCAGCCTTATCTGTTTCCCGAAGCTATGAAACGTGATAGTGGAATGGGATGCCAACAGTCCTTATTCTGGGGTGATTAATTGCCAAAGGAAGGTAACGCGGGATTTGGACGTGAAGGAACCTTCCTAAATTGATCATCTGCAGATGACGTTTGTGGTTGCCTTAGAACCCGTTGTGCGGTGGAATTAATCTGCAGCGCCCTGCGACTTGTCAGCCTCAAAAGGTCATTAAGGTCAGGAAGCGGTCAACCCCCCCCCCCACCACTCACACCACAACCTGACGCGGATGAAAACCAATAACAATATGATCTGTTAACGTTTCACATGGCTTAAACTGAACTGGCTGTTTCTGCAAGGGACGACCCACTTAAAATATGACAATTTCAACTCAAAGGAAATCTCAATTATTAAAAAGGTAATCGCAAGAATTATTTTTCGGACTTGTTTGTTTCTTTCTAAAAGCGTGGGAAATATTTTAAGTAGGGTGCACCAGGTGGGGAATTACAAAGTCCAGAACAACCTGGCGGATAATTTGTAGAAACGAATGACATTTGCGGCCCGGAGCACAGGTCGTGGTTCAATGTCGTGAGAGATGGTGAAGTCGATGTTGTTTCAACCTCTCAGACAGCAAAGGAAAGCAGTGAAAGTAAAACAAGGCTGTCAGCAGACTAGATGAAGCGATGAATATGATTTAATGGCATCACATAGTACGAAAGTAATAGAAATATACAACTCGTTTGCAATGCGTTGTCATTCAGCACGATTGCCAGTTCTCTTTTTTCCCCACGTCCAGAAAAGTGGTGGGTGGGAGGGGGATCTAGGTCCCTCTGGAAGCCGCCTCCCTCCTCTCCCGACCCACTCCTGTAATCGTCAAGTTCATGTAACAACCTCATGCATTTGATTTATGGTCTTGCAATCAAAAGATGGTGTCTAATTAAAATGATGTGCATGAGGCAATTGTTTTAGAGTGAAGAGTTTTTTTTTTTTAATCACCCACATGAACACAGGATTGCACAACACCAGAGGGAACAACTGTGTAGAAGCAAAGCTTTCCTTGTGTACCAAGAAAAAAGTTTTTAAGAAATGATATGATTCGATTAGAGAAATAAAAATTTAGAACTGGAGGTTAGAGGAAAGAAAGCAACACAAAACAAGAATGGCTATGGCAATAAGCGATGCAGAGTCAACTTGAAGGCTACGTATCACAACGACATCAGAACCACTATCCACAACATGCCTAACACGCTGGCATCAATAACGCATTAGTGAGACTATGCACTTTCTCCACTCCGTGTCCTCTGATTGAACTGGCAGCGCAGAGCGTCGAACTCTCGCAGGAACTGGACTCGACTTAGCACTCTCTCATGCAACTTGAGGTCATGACCAGGAGACTCTAGGACACCCAGATACTATGACACTATGACTAACACGAGACTCAAAACTGGTGACGACAGACATGGTACGAACTGCAGAACATTGACTCGACTCGACTCGAGACGAACTGTGAGACTACGAGTGCTGCGCGCGAGTATACCTATGGATCTGCGCACTCGAGCGACTCACTCATGGTACGATGTTACTCGACTCGACTCATTCACATCAAGAACTTGACTCTGGGACTGCACCTCAGAAAGCTAATAGGATCTCGATCTCGTCACTCAGTAATATCTGACTTACTGACTCTGACTACTTCCTACATGAGAACTTGACTTCAGACCGAACTTCTCCTCATGAACTTGACTCGACCTAGACTCCTCTCTGCAGAACTTGACTCTGAGATCTGCGAGATCAGAGACATGACATACGATTTCATGACTCCTCAGAATCTTGGACTCGACTGCGACTCTCTGCTCAGTAAAACTAATCGACTCGACTGGTCGACACTACATCCGTCAAAGAAACTTTGACTCGATCTCGAACTCTCCTCAGATGACGTCGACTGAACTCTCACCTTCAGTCTTGACGGTCGTACTCGAACTTCTCCTGCGAGTGCACACTTTGACCATCGATCTTCGACTCTGCTCTCAGAATCTGTGATTCTCGACTCAGACCTCTCGCCTCAGAACTCATGACTCAGCACTATCGAACTCTCCTCAGAAACGTTTAGACTCATGACTCACTACTCAACCTCAAGAAGACTATGAACTACGACTTCACCCGACAGCTTACGCTGCAGAGACTTTGACTGCGGACTCGAATAGCAGACTATCCTCAGAAGCTTGACTCGAGTCGAACTCGCCTCAGACGTTGACTCACTCACCTCATCCCATCTCCTTCAGACTATGTAACTCACTGCCTCTCCCTCCTACACAGGTATACCTAAATCGAACTCGGATATGACTGAGATCTCCTCAGAAACCCTCTGACTCAGAACCCGTACTTCTACTCTCAGAATCTTGACTCTGACTTGCGACTACCTCAGAAGATTAGACATAAGACTCAGGTTATCTCGAAATTCACGCCAAAATCTTGACATCTCGACCTTCATGCTATCCATCAGATAACTGACTGGCGAACTCGACGTCGACTGATCCATCATAGAACCTATAAGAACTCTGACTCGACTCCTCAGAACTTGACTCGACTCGACTACACAGAGACTTTGATACTCAAGCGTACTTTCGAACTCCCTCAGAATTGGACTTCAGAAACTCTGACTTGACATACAGATCTTGTGACACGACTCAGATCTCCTGCGAGCCACAGCTTGACTGTCGATCGCCTCTTGCAGTATCTTGACTCGACTACTTCACGTGCTTAGATAACTTGACTCGTCTTGAGCGTCCATCCTGCCTCATAGGTAACTGCGCAACACGAGCGACTGCCTACACTACACTCACAGAAGCGTCGGATCTGACTCGATCCTCTCAAGAAACTCTGACTTCACACGTACTCGTACCTCTACACTGCAGACACGTTAGTATGCTGCGAACTCGAATACACTTCATAGACAAGAACTTGACACTTCTTGAGAGCAACTTCGACTGGGCTCTCAGCTAAGGACATTGTTCACTCAGCACTAGACTCCCTGACATATATCTTGACTCGACTTCGAGAGCACTCATCAGACACTTGACTCGAGCACTGGAGAGAGAGCGAGAGCAGGAGGAAGGCGGCGAGCAGAGACTCTCACTATCACAGCAACGTTGAACTCGTGACTGCAGACTCTCCTTCTACTAATCTTCTGCACAATTTCTCACTCCGCACCTGCACTCTCTCGCAACATTATCGACATCGACGCTCTCCGTACGAGTATACTGCAACTCGTCTCGACTCGTCCCATCAGAAAAGCATTGTACTACGACATGACGATCGTCTACCTCTATGATGGTGAAGCATATTCGACTAGCGACTCAGTACTCGGACTCGTATGGCTATGCCAGTCCTCAGAACTTTGACTCTGACAGCTTGCGAACATCATCCATCAAACTGACTCGACTCGACACGACTGAACTCCCTCAGAACTTGAACTCGACTCGACTCGACTCTCCTCAGAATATGACATCGCTCGACTGCACACAAGCTACCTCAAGAACTATTGACTCGACTCTCCTCATAAAACTTGACACGACCATTGCATTCTTGCACTCATTCCGACAGAACGTGAGTCTATCAGGCACACCGATACTCTCCTCAGAACTTAGAGAGCGTCGATCGAACTCTCCTACAGAACTCGATCTCGACAAATCGATCACCTACTATGAACTCGACTCGAGCTGTCGGACTCTCCTGCAGATGTTACTGCGTAGTCAGTCGGACTCTCCCAGTAAGCTTATGCGAACTCGAACTCGAGCGAACTCTACTCTCAAGACTGACTCGACTCGACTAGTCTCATTCAAACTTCGAACGAATAAGACTCCTCGAGAAGCTTGCCACTACTGACATCGATAGCGCCGAGAAATATGACCAGACTCAAAGCGTCACTATCAGGCCTGGCGAGAGAAGTAAAACCTGCGCATCACAGAACTTGACTAGACGTTGTGACTCGACCCTACGCTCTCTTCGAGTATACTTGATTATCTTCTGTACCTCTGAATCTTGTCATCTCCTCGTAGTCAAGCTTGAAGTACTGAGCACTGAAACTCTGCAGCAGGCAGCAGCAGGGTCTGGCTGGCCAGGTTTGGATGTGTGAACAAGGACAAATTGATTAAGAGGGGTGGGCGTGAGGAGGGGCGAGGGATGCGCAGAGGGGGCGGCGAACTGGTGTTCAGCGGGAGGGAGGGGGGTGAGGCCGGGGAGGAGCGTGCGGGGGAGGGGCGGAAGTGCGCGGCGTGCGGGGTAGGGGTGTTGATAATCAATTGCAAAGGAGGAGGAGAAGAGGGGAGAGGTAGGAGGTGAGAAGAGAGGGGGGATTGCGAGGTGCGGGGAGAAGAACGGGCGTGATAAGGAGAGATGGCGAGAGAGGGGAGAGGAAGGAAGGGGCGAGAGAGGGTGCGAGGAGAGTAGATAACATTCATGAGGGAAGAGGGAGGGAGGAGAGGAGGAAGGCTAAAGGGTAGAGATGGGGGGTGCAGAGAGGCTGGCTAAGCGTGAAGGGGGGAGGAGTGCCGAATTGTATGGGCGTGGGGAGAGTCGGGCGGGGAGGCGGTGGGCTGAGGAGGCGTCACGCTTCTCTGTTGATGACATCAAACAGATGACCATAAAACCAAACACTGGACTGCTTTTACACTCGCGATCTGCTACTGTAACAGAAAATCTTGTACTGAGCACGTCCTCCTGCTAGACATGTCAAACCCTCGACTGATGTATTTCGTTTGTTTATGGTTTCTATCATTTTTTTGTTTTTTTTTTTTTTTCTTTTTTTGCTCTACTTTTTTTCTTTTTGAAAACTGACTCCTAAAAAAAACCTGCTCTATGCAAGTGCCGTAGTTAGCAGCTTCCGAGGGTATAAAAAGAGGTTAACGAGGGTAAATAGTATCAAGATGAGCGCGCAATTGTCGATGCCCTCAGAACTTGACTCGGGACCGGATCTGAAGGATGGTGTGATGCTCTCTATCTACGAGCTAAGCTTTAGTACTCGACATCGACTGAATTGGCCTCATGTCTGATCTCGTAACACGTCCTGACTACGAGAACGGTGCAGACACTCTGTCACTTAGCGAGAGACTGAAGGACTCGCACCCTCTAGCTCAGAGAACAAGTGCGTAGCTATCGACTCGGACTCATAAGTCTCTCACTGTAACTGACTCGACTCGACTGCTCGTCTCGTAGAACTTAGACTGCTATCGAGCCGATCCTAGCATGTAACTTTGACATCGACTGTCGAGACTGCGAGTACATTAGACTCGCCATCGTACTCTACGAGACCGTGAGACTCGGAGCTGCGTGATTCTTCGATCCGCTAGTAACTTGGTACTCGACCTACGAGCACCGCGCTGTGGCTACTAAGACTATGAAGTCGTGTGAGCTGCGAGATACACGCAACACGTCGAACCTAGCTAGAATCTTCTGATTCTCGATTCTGTTAGACAGTGGCTCTATTCAACGATGTCCTAGCACAGAGCACAGAACAGTAAGACTCAACACTTCAGTTAGGCCCGTACTTCTCAAACAACATACCGGAACGGGAGGTATTTGTCAGACAGACACGGAATCGTCCAATTATCACTAGGAGAAGCTTCGATGTCTGTTCAGACCATATGGATGAAGCATCGAACGACATGCTGCGCTGAGGTAAAGGTGAGCTCTGATGTAATCTGAAGTACCAACGCCGGCACCAAGGATGCCATCGAAATGCTTCGAAAGTCGATATTTGTGAGTACAGAGATCTAACGGAGAATATCTATCGGCGATTGAGCTAATATCCTACCACAGTGCAAGCAAGCTGATGACAGTCACTGAAGATGCAAGTTGTCTCATGAGTCGACATGTCGGGCGATGTGAAGGTCCACGAGAGCAAGCAGGAAGAAGAAAGAAGAAGAGAAGTCTAAGGAGAGTCACGCAAGCAGTAGTCGAGTTCCAGAATCTTCTTAGAAGCTCGAGGCCAAGAGAATTTGGCACACAAAACGTTATGGCAAATCTGCAGAAGAAACACAGATGTGCAGCGTCTACTTTGTTAGGGTGAGGTCAAAGGGAAGTCAGAGATTAGCGGTCAAGGTAGCGGAGTGGTCCTGCGAGATTTCTGGGAGTCCAGCAGCTTCAACTATCCTCGTCCGAAAATCTAGCAGTTAATGTGTGTCGACATAAAGTGACAGGGGTCATCGTACCTTAAATGTATCCTGACCAGCTCCGCTGATCACAGCCGGGATTGCGGCAACAAACAGACCAAGACCAGCTAAGTTCATTGTACGGTAGTGAGTCATGTGCACGATGGTAACGACACCCTGGATAAGGGGACTCTGCGAAGTCCCTAATTCTCGGTTCTGAGGGAAGTCGAGCTCCGCAGCGCACCAAGAAACGAATTTATTGCTCCCTCTACCCTATCTCAACCGGCCTTCTCCCGGCCTCCCTCTTCCACCTCCCATTCAGGGCGAGAAAGCGCTATGGTGAGCTGAGTGATATGGATTCGAACCGAGCCTCGGGAGTCTAGTCCGGTGAGTCCCTATGCAATGGCGTTCAACCAAACAGGCTCAATCCAGACTTGGATGTGCTCTGTAATGAATAATATACAATGAGACAGATGGCGCTGACAGCATCATATAACTGAGGAGAGTGCTTTATCGAGGCAGTGCAATAAACATCGAGTCAAGGTTCCAACACTTATCATGTAGGTTATGACAGAACATGTCGAGTCTTTTCGGGTTACGAGTCGTATCGTAGTCAATCAGACTCGAATCAGAAGACACGATCGATGTGCACAGTTCATCGAGGAAGTAAGGGTGCGAATGTTCAGTGTAAGTATCTTGTAACTGATGTGCAAAGTAGTCAAATAACCGTGAAGTACACCAAAACTCGTAATGCATGCAACTTGTGACATGACTATGGAAGAATAAACTATGTTGCGGTTTTGTTTGTTCCCTGCACGTCCCACCTGCAATAAAATGAGAGCTACATTCAGTTGAAAAGGTCTCCTAGTTTCACAGCTGATACGTGTGAGGGGACGACAGTGGGCACAAATGGGTTTTAAGCGTCAAATGCGATCATGGTGAACGTGCACCAGATCAGAGGTGAGTATTCGCGTGATTGAGCCGGTCAAGCAGCCTGCGTAGTGGGGGTGTTAAAGTATACGCCAGCCTTGACGAAACTCACTGTCTGGCGGAGTGTCCCTAGGCAATAGACACGTTCTGAGGCGGTGTTCGTATAACGACTGCCGACGGCATACTCTCAGCCTGTAGGTGCACAGCCAGTTCTGTTACGACTCGATGTCGACTGGGCACAAGAGCTGACCGATCCGGAGGAGTCGCCATGCAAACAACTGATATTGGGCATGCTAGGTCTGTCACGAAAAGTCGAAAGCAAATCAGAAGTTCATAGTGGGGGGGACATGAGTCGAAGAACCAGTGCCACATGTCGAATGTGAGCACAAAGTTCATTTTTTGACTTGATGGAGCTTTTCACCGTGTTCTGAAAGGTGGATGTCGATTTTGGGTTAGTTCGAAATGTAACAGATTGCAAGAACATGAATCGGAGCAATGTTAGTTCGACGTGAAAATGAACGCTCGCTCGCACGTCGTGAGTGTCCAAAATCGTGAGACAAGGTGTTACGTGCAGTCTGCTCGTGTCGTATTGTAATCTGAAGCGTAGAATGTGTCGAACATGTGGGATTACACGCACAGGTGAGCATGGCACAATGCACAAATGTATACACAAACGTTCGATGAGCGAGAGCTTCGCGCGATATCGAAATAATGTCTGTATAGTCATGTTATGTTGCCATTAACACGTGGTAGGATTGCGGCCGATCCAGGTGTAAGATCAATGGTTTCTCGCCTCTCGATGGCGTCAACGTCTCAACTCCCTTAGAACAGCCTGACTCCAGTCGATAGACTCAAGTGTGACACGAGGATGTACTAGAAGAGCAAGAGATAGCGTTAGTTATCCACATAGCCAACACATCGAGGTCACAGACGTAAGCCAAGAGGATTGGGGGTTTGGTCCGATCTTGGTCATAAGAAAATGAGACGCTTGTGACCAGCGGAAATGTGAGTCTCGACAGAAGCTGCGAGAAGTCTGAAGTCTGCTCGAGGAGAGAGAGTCATATTCTTTGGCGGAAATGTCACTGAGCAAGTCATCACAGCTATTGTCTCTTGTCACGCGAATGATAATTAGATTCATTTTACTTGGGTTCAAAAGGCGCAGCAGAGTTCACGGGACTTCAGGCTGGCCATCGAGGTAGGTCAAATTGGTTCTCTGTAGTCGCTGACGAAGGATCGAGGCTTCGAGATTAATCGGAGTCGAGATTTGAGAGCCTTCAGAACGTTTTCCATTCTGGCCAGCTGAATGCAGAATAAAGCATCGAGCAATCTTCACAGTGTCGTGAAAGAATGTCATGCTATTAAAACTGAGCATGTCTAAAATGTGGTACGTTTCTGAGGATGAGTCGAAAAAGATCAGAACATCACAATGTTGCTGAGAGCGAGAAGCAGATGGTTCATCGAGTCCGGTAGTATCCCCAAAGGCATAAGAAAACTGTCATTAGTGTCATAAAACATGAGTCAGACAGAATAATTCACATAATAGATTCACCTGAGTGTACTTTGTGATAAAAGAGATAGCCGAGCTCGTCAGTTGAAATAGCGAGAGTATGCGCATCATAGGCAGCATACTTTGTACTTTGCTCAAGAGCTACGCAAACAATATCCCTGAAACAAATAAGGGTTCTGCACAGGAAGAAAAAGGGAGTGTTAGCTTGTGGAGTATCGATCATAGCTACGAGCTAACAAGGAAGTAAATCTGAGGCAGAAACGATTAGACCAGTCGAGTCAGATGTCGAGTGTCCGTTTTTGACTATTAGTGCTCAGCTAAGCAGAGTCAGATGGAATATACTGAGTCAAATCAGTCCTAAAATGTGAGCAAGAGAGTCGAGTCTGAGTCATGAAGTATACATAGAGTAGAGCAAGCAAGATCGAGTCGAAACTCAAGTATTACTTGAGAGAGAATGTCCTAATAGTCCAGAAGTCATAAGAAGGTCAGGAATGAGCATATCAGGAGAAGGATCAGAACGTCTGAGCTGAAAGTATGTTTCCTGAGCGAATAGACAAATTCATGTTGTGCCCGTATATGGCACAGACATATGGAGGTAGTATAACTGAGAAAGATCCAACATGAAGTTGCAGAGAACGATCACATTTGTACTAATAGGTCTTAGCTTGAGTTTATTCCAAACCTATGCAGTTCTAAGTCAATGGCTGGAAGAGTAGACGTACGATCGCAAAACCAATTAACTGTAGACCGTACAGGGAGTTGTGCTTGAAGGTGAGAGCTTCGAGCAGATCGGCGAGATTTTGCAAAAAAAAAGATTTATAACTAAAACCCTGAAGAAGCACAGTGACCGTCGAGACGTGATTTACATGCTGCTTCACGAGGCTCCAAAGTTCTGAGACGACT
>CM068955.1:25822176-25852872 GCA_035128595.1 Eptatretus atami
TGCACATGAAAAAAAAATGTAGCAAATACTTTTCTGATTCTCCAGTGTCTACATCATATCAATTTTTTACCGAATCTCGCAAAAAAAAATGCAACCTTCCAAATAGCTACATCATGTCCTAGAGTCTGGGACCGAGACGATAAATAGTGAGGAATTTTTACCAAAAGTTTTGAAATGATATCTACCCAAGCTGTGTGCTCACTCGCTTGATTTATGTTGTTTTTTAAAAAAAATTTTAAACTATGACATGTTTGGTATGAAACATTGATTCATAATTAGGCCAACCTGTGCAGTCTAGTTTGCTGCAGCTTGTGTTTGTGCTGCAGGCGTACTCTGGAGGCTCAATTGTTGATGGAAGAGAGAAGGTTTTATGGGTACGATTCGACGAAGCTGACATCAATGGTATGTTAATAACCCTGTAACTCTCAATGTCACAACTTCCTTATTCGATGTTAACAGTGTATTGTATTGCATCGTGTTGTGTTGTGTATTGACTTTTAGGTGGTGTATTGTGTTCAGTCGATGTTAATGCTTGTATCCTTCAACGTTGGCAGGAACTCGGTTTTTGAGTCGTGTCCAGGACCTGGTGACACACCACCCTTGTTACTCAACATCTCTCTAGCTATTGTCAGAGAGCTGCCTCAGCACCACAGAGTCTGGCAGTTCACCCAAGCTGACTGGCAGTGACTGCAAATTGTCTTCTCATGTCAAGACTGGTCCTTCATTTCCACCTATCCTGATTACTAATGCTGCTTGAGAATCCTTCCACACAAGCTTGCTTTCCCTTATGTACAGATTTATACAATCTTGTCTGCAGCTATCATACCTATCCTCTCGCCCCTTGTACACAGGATTGTGTAGTGAGGCACTTGCCTTTCAGAACTGGCTTTTTCTTCCTGGGAGATCATTCCACAAAGCCTGCAACACTTGTGTCCATACACGGTTGAGCCAGGAAACAGCACCTGGCCAACCTCAAGGCTGAACTCACAAACATGGCTCCTTCTTCAAAGACTTGGTGATGCCTTGTTAAGTCTATCTCTGGAGTATGCTCTCCCTCTCCTATTATCCCTTCCTTCACTTCAAATGGCACAACAGCTGATTCTGTGAGAAGGCCAAATGTTCCAATTATATGTTTGCTTCCAAAATCTCACATACCCAACCCTCACTTTGTACCCTTCCAAGCCAGACACACCCAACTGCTCCTGGACACTGTCCTTCTCACCTGAGAAGGTGGATAAGTTTCTGGCAATCTGAAACTCTGATTCTGCAATGTGCCTGGATGGTGTCGGTGCTCCACCACCCTTGCACATCCTCTTTCTGCTCTGTTCATCTGACCATTTTCACCTTTCGTCACAAAAACAGGTCCTCTAAAGTGTAGGCATTTTAGCTTACTTGCATTTCGTTTACTTACTCTGTCCTTTTACTTCTTCCTGAGCCTAGATTTCTGGTTACAAAAAGGAAAAAGACAAAGTGAAACGAGAAAGGCACTCGGTAGAGTGCATACCTCCGTCAGGCTGAACAACTTATTTTTTGTATCCCACTGATAGGCTAGATCTTCATCCAGACCTCAACCAAGATCAAATCTGCTTGTTTTTGTCAACTACCCAACTCGTCCACTAGGTTTTCCCATAATCCTTCCACAACGGATTGAAATATTGTGCTACATATCGTTTTTCGCCCTGTCTGTCAAAGGCAAAGAATCACTCATTAGAAATTTTTTTTAATCCCATCCAGATCTTCACCGAAATGGAATTGATTCTTCCTTGTCACACACCCAACTTCTTCACCAAGTTTCATCTGAATCAATCCATAACTTTTTGAGACGTGCTCACAGATAAATGATAAATAGGGGTGAAAATATAACCTCTGTCCACCTTCGGTGGTGGAGGTAATAAATAGGAATCAAATGTATGCAATCCGGCATTGCTGTTTTCAGGTAGACAGTCTTCGGGGCCATCTTGTTGTCTGGCCTTGTACCAAACCAGTCCAGGGGTGACCTTCATCAAAGTTGGTAAGGTTTGAGACGACCCAACCACTGAGTCGGGAATGCAGGTAATCCACGATATAATCCGTGGTGTGTGGACGTCCATCCTGTATCGACAATTGGCGTCTCATCTGAATACTGATGTCACAATTCCACGACGAAGAATGTCTGTCATTTCCATGTCATCATTCCCATTGATGTAACCATAAAACATGAATGCTCCTATCACTCATTGTATGGAGATGGCACATGAAATGGAACATAAAACAAAATTTTTTATTGTTTATGTTTTGTGTTTGTGTCTGATATTCCATGAACATGTTAAATGTGTAAATCCATGTTTCATCTGGAATGCCTTCTCGGTTGGCTATTTGTTGCCGCATTCTTTTGGTGCAGATTTTTATTTGAAAAGGCATAATAAAACATCTGCAGATCACCTCCTCATCAGCTCGTTTTGTGTGTACAGTCGGCTCGGGTGATTCTTAAAATTTGAGAATCGATTCCGATGCTGTGACTGCTGTCTCGATTCCGATTCTTCATCAAAATGTCCGATCAATTCGTCCTTGTCACACACCCAACCTGCTCGACTAGTTTTGTCCGAATCGGTCGATAACTTTTTTGAGATGTCCTGCACAAAATCAGGGGTAAGAAACATGACCTCGATCCATCTTCGGTGCCGGAGGGAATAATGAGAAATAACTTGAGCGTAAAATTTATGTTCATGAGTAAATAAAATAATTGGCGTGATTTATTATATTATAAAGATCATTCCAAAGAAGGAAAAGTTGCTTCAAATTGATTCAACTCCAGGAAAACTGTAATTTTTTTCAATTGAAGAAAAAAAAAATTTAATCCGCTTTACTCGGGCAGTGTGTAAGGAAACAGATGACCGCTTCTCGATGGCTCCTGACTTTTTTTTTTTTAATTTGCTGTTAATAAATATGCCATGATATATTTCTGTTGAGAAATATGATGATTTTGGAATTTCACAATACTCTACACAGAAAAATGGGCTAATGCTGTCTGTCGGATCCCGGAAGGAGAGGTCTGACACACATGCACACAGTTCGTGAGTACGTGTCTACTCATTTTCTTAACAACTTGACCAAGCCAGATTCAGAAAAAACAGACTTCTCTTTGTCTGTCTTATGACGAATGACAGGGGAAGCTTTTGATTTAATTTGCTGAACCAACAAACGCATTCTCGATGGACGAAGTGAGACAAGGCATAGTGAGTATCGACTCCAGGTACTTGGAACTGTTACAGGCGGGTAATCGGCTCTGTGCAACTTCAGGTTCGATTCTAACTACGTAATTGATTATTTCGCAAAGCCGAGTGTACAATATACTCTTGAGGTTGGTTTTTACCCCGCACACGCGAAGGCAAAAGCAGGGTAAAACTATTCCCATGCAAAAATGCCACAGTTAGAACTGTAGTATATGAGAGTGGTACTCTCATATACTAGAGTTGGTAACAGTCCTACTACAGTAGTCTGCCGAGAATTCGTACAGGAAAGGAATGCTATTTTTGCCAGGGTTTGTTCACTTCTGTCCGTCTGCCTGTCCTGTCTAAAAACGGCAGTTTATGATCGAGGAACAACTTGATTTTGATTGAATGTTATTTATTTAACGCGAATCGGAACATGAATTGGAAAACGAACCTGGAGTTTCGCAGTACTTTGACTGAATCCGTCCCGATTGTGCATGCGCGGGGAAGAGCGAGATAATATTCTTACTCTGTCTGTCTGCCTGGCACTCAAGCAAAATTGAAAATCATTCCAAGCAGTAAACTTACCGTTTTTCAGGACATCATAAAGGACCCAACCAACAGGAATGAAGAACTAATGCAGTGTGGTCAATAAGGTCGTGTGAAATGCACTGCATTAACGGCGGTAAACTTCTGGAACTTTTCTTTTTCTGCGACCTTTAAAGTCGTTATTTTATTTAAATTGAATTTGTTTTCTTGAACACTGAAGAACACAAGTCGCCTTTTTAGCACTTTACAAACGCTTCCGGTTAGCAGTACTTGGACAAAATGTTACAGCATTTCATGTCGTCACAACCAATCATATATGCCCCTCATAGACCCTGCCCATGTTCTTTGTTTCTCAAGATAAAGTGGGGTAATGTGTTCAATGAACTCTAGTTTTGTCATAAAGTCAGAGTAAAATGTGTAACTGGGGAACACGAACAGTCTCCATCAGAGAGCTGCTGTTGCTGCTATGTCATGTCATGTTCTTATTTGCCCTGCCTTTCCTTCATTCCCTCATCCTCAAGACGTTGGCAGGAACTCGATGTTTGAGCAGTGTCCAGGACCTGGTGACACACCACCCTTGTTACTCACTTTGGGCTACTCGAATGGTCTGCAGATATGGAGCCTTCCGGTGAGAACCCGTGGTTGAACCATTCGTACTTGCTCTCCCTCCCTGTATGATCCTCCTTCATTCATTATTTACAGTAAGAGTTCCTCTGTTGTCACGATTGGCAGGTGTTGGAAAGCAGTTGTTTAAATATGCATGTCAGTGTTTATGAAAGGGGTAAATGACACGCATGAGGGTTAGCATGTTGAGAACTGAGCGATAGCTGACAGGTGGATGTGGTGCTGTACAGAACAGCAATGTTTGAGTGGATAGGTGTTCAGGTCAATATGAAATGGTGTTCAACTGCTGTCTTCGCTTGTAACCTGCATGGATGAATGTTTGAAAGGAAATTCGACAAATTATACAGAATTATAGAATGGAGAATGCCATTGACAGGAATTTTGAATGAGCAGATGTAAGCTAGATCAGACAATTGCTGATTGAACACGTGCTTACCTTGTCGACAGGAGATGGGTGGATGGTTCACAAACTTGTACATCATTACATTATATTGATACTGGCTGATTCGTGAGGGATGGAATTTAGATTACAGAACCGATGCTGGATGTGTCCCTGAAAACGATGAGTGCACGAGTTGTGCTGCTTTGTCGTGACATTTATTTCGAATTTCACTGATATTCCCACAACCCATGTCATTGCTCAGGAGAGTGGCGAGGCCCAGGAAGTCTTCTCCATGCGACATGGTCCAGTGCGCACGGCACGCCTGCTACCAGCACCGTTACCAGGTAATCATGTGCAAATGGGTCCTCAAACCTATCGTTTGAATGAGTAATTTAACAACTCACACTGAGCATTAGATACTAAGAGTAAATGACTCGCATAGGTTGGAGTTCCACTCACTCCATTTGGTTCCATTGTTGGTGGTGTTTGTTGTGTTGCAGTTTTGGCTCGAAGAGATCTCTTTACTGAGAAGCGACCATTACTTGCCACGTGTGACAGCATCTCTTCTAGGTGAACAGCCGAAATGTTGCACCTCCCCACCTTCCAACATTTTTCATTCTACTTTTACCCCTCCGCTACTTTTCCCTTCTCCCCTGCTTTTCCTTTCCTTCCTGTGTTTCACCTTTCCCCTTCGCCCCCTGCTTTCCGCTTCGCCCCCTGCTTTTTCGCCCTTCGCCCCCTGCTTTCCCCTTCACCCCCTGCTTTCCCCTTCACCCCTGCTTTCCCCTTCACCCCCTGCTTTCCCCTTCGCCCCCTGCTTTCCCTTCTCCCCTGCTTTCCCCTTCACCCCTGTTTCCCCATTCGCCCCCTGATTTCCCCTTCACCCCTGCTTTCCCCTTCGCCCCCTGCTTTCCCCCTCGCCCCCTGCTTCCCCCCCTCGCCCCTGCTTTCCCCCTCGCCCCCTGCTTTCCTCTCGCCCATACTTTCCCCTTCGCTTTCCCCCTTGCCTGCATTTTCACCCTCCCCGCACTTTCCCTAACCCCTCCCCCTTCTCCACTGTGCATAGTGACATTGAGTGTAATGGAGCCTTGCTCTCAGTATGAAAAGGCAAGTTGATAGCTGTTGATGACCCTTTTTGCTATTTTCCTCCGCCTGGCTTTGTCAGTGTTGGCCAAGCGTACTGTGCCGTCGATGTGCGCTCCCTACGCACGGGAGACGTGGTGAAGTCCATTCAATTCAAAACACCAATTTTTGACATTCTGGCCAACCAAAGGTGAGTGATCTCGCTTTACAAATAATGGTTAGCATGGCATGGAGATGTAGGAAAGGATTGTGAAGATTGGGTGGAGGGGTGATTGATGTGGGGAAGGCGAATGAGTTTGATGTTAAGATGGAATACTTGTGGAGGAGTGTTTTGGCTTGAGCAGCATGTAATCCGTGGCAGTGTTTGGTTTGTTATATTTTTCAAAAATTGCGATTGCAAGCACAGCAAACCCCTCGGTTAATATTGGTTTTGGGACGTCGTCATCTCAGCAGATTTGCAGGTGAAACCAAGCAAGGCCTTTAGTACAAATGCGATTCTCTGCATTCATGTTTGGACTCTCTTTCTACCTCCATATGCGTGTCCATAAGCACAAGAATTGTTTGCAGAAAACTCACTGACGTTTATCTTCTGATGTCTTCCTTGCTTCCATGATCTCTATTAAACATTTTAATTGTTTTCTTGCTTGATACTTTTATTCAAATTTGTTCCATTTGGTGATAATATTTCACTTTGCAGTTGGCACAAATCAAAACGACACTCGATTTGTGGTCTGATCGTCTGTTTCTTCCCATTGTTGATGATCGATTCACAAGAACACTCCGGCCTATTTGTTTCAGGATATTGTTGGTAGCATTGCAAGAAAAAGTTGCTGCATTTGATGCCTGCTCCTTTTCCAAGAAGTTCTTTATCACAAGTAAGTGATTATTTAATTTTGTTCCTTTTTGAAAATCGTTTCATGCGGTATAGAATGAACTGCGTTTGTCAAATTGTGTGCTTTTTATAACGACCACATTAGACTGCTGTTTAAAGAGACATTTTTCACGACACTGGGAAGATTGTGTTTTATTCTGATCAGAGGCATGAAAGTCAGGTCAAATCATTAATCCCGAGCCTCGATTGCAGGAAAGCAATTCACCTTGGCAGCCGAGTCGGCCTGCTGTGTTGAACCGAATAAAATGATTAATATCATTCGGAGAGACAAAGTTTGTATTGCATTGCAAAGAATATTCGACGTTCACTCGTGTCGACTCAAGTTGTCCCTGTCACAGGTTGCTTTCCAAGTTCTGGACCAAACCCCAATCCTCTGGCTTTAGGTGCTCGATGGTTGGCATATTCCGATAACAAGGTTTGTCTCTTCATCCTGTGCACACTTTAGAGGAGAGGTGTTGGGGAGTTGGGATGGCGATGAAACCATGATTTACACCTGATGGCATTTCCAGTGTAATGCAAATAAATTAACAAATTATTTTGGGAGTTGTGTTTGTGTAAATGTGTGCATTTCCTGCACCTGTGCTGTAATCCCAATGCACGCCGGTGTTAAACACGAGAAGCACGAAACCTGTTCATTTGGCAACGAACACTATTTCACGTGAAAATGCTGATCCATGTTCTGCTTGTTACATTTCGAAACCAAAAACTTAACGGAAGCAAACAAATAGTGCACATCGACAGTCCACGTTTGATTCCAATGTGTGTGGCAGAAGTTCCCAATTTGTGTTGCACGTTCTCCGTTCCGGCAGCTTGTGCAGAGACATCAGTCGTACGGAGGTGTGAGCGGAGATGCCGTGCAGTCGTACACCGCTACGGTCATCAGCGCCGCCAAGGTGAGTTCGTAAGCTGCGTTAACACCACACGGCTGCTTGACCGGCATCCGATTCTCACTCTTATGGCACGTTCACCATGAGATTTCGTTAAAACCCATTGGTGTCCTCAAGTACGGTGAATAGAGACACTGAGTAGTCCATTTTATTGCAGAAGGAAAAACAAAAGTTTATTTTATGCATTAAAGTGCATCTTGAGTTTGGTACTTCAGTTTTTGAAGCAATTCGATATAAAATTCCTATGTACTCGTAGAAATGGTGATGTGTTGACCGACGTAAAAAGACGACATGTTGTAAAATGTAATGTTGTGTTTATGACCTCGATAGCACCTTTTGATGCTGTCACTCCATTGTATTGTGTATTTATACAGACCATAAAGTCTGGATTGAGCCTGTTTGGCGAAGCAGTGGGACGGCTGACCGGAGGTAGATCACTCAGCTCAAGCAGCGAGGAGGAAGGAGCTATTGGTGGACCGAGAAGGCAGTCCCTTACCCAGGGTGTCGTTACCATCACTGACATAGAAAGGGCGCAGGGACAGGTGAGCGGTCAGGATTATTGATGTATGTCAAATGTAGATAGACCGAGATGTTGAAGGGGAACCCAAAATCTCAGGACCACCTTGACGCTAATCTATCCCTTGATACCCTACAAAATAGACGTGATGTGTCTTTTTGCGATTTGTGAAGTTGGTAATTTTGCAGTTAAAAGTCGAAATCTTCTTCTTCTTCTTCTTCTTCTTCTTCTTCTTCATGCTAAGCCGTGACCTCACACCCGGGAGTCCACCACCATTTTCATACTGTATGCGGGTTGCATCGTGGTAGGATTTAGCTCGATCGCCGAATAATTTTCCGATTTTCCACAAATACGCTGATTCGATGCATCCTTGGTGGGTGTATAGTAATGCAAACCGAGATGGTTTCATGCTACACCAATGGCTGAAAGACACGAAGTTTTCCAGAAATTGGACGAGGTTTGTCTGAAATACCCGAGTGTGGATCGGGCCTACAAAATGTTCACTTTTGTGCTCGGAACATGTTAAAGAGCACTGTTCTAAAACAACAGAAATGGCTAGATCTTGTGGTTATCCACCACGATTGAGAGAGGATGCCATCGCAACAATAAAGCGGAAGAAACAGCCGTCGCTCGAAAACTAAGACCATCTCTACACAGCTATCAGCACATGTACACGGGCGATTTGACCGGTGAATCAAGCACTTGTGTTGGCCTGCCAGTAACAGATGTCACCTTCCTGGAAGGCAAATCCGACAGAAGGCAATCTCTGACATAACGCAAACACCACCATCTCAGATCGTCCCCAAGGTAAATCCATGATCTTTTCTACCCTCGTTAACCCTAACCCTCGGAAGTGCAACAGCAGCATAAGAGCAGGTTTTTAGGACTCGTGAGCTGATGCCATCCGAATCATAGTCGAGGGTTTGACAGAAACTTCTCCACCTTCTCAGGTGTAAAAGAGTCCAGTGTTTGGGTTTTGGATTCGTTTGAGTTCAACAGAGAAGGGTGAGTTTCAGACCAGTTCGGATTCAGACCATCAATTCGGATTCTGACCAGGTCCTTGCACCTCATTGGCTCTTCTTTCACCTCCTTCCACCTCATTGAATGTTATCTAACCTCCTTGCACCTCATTGCCTTTCCTCTTTAACCCCCTATTTGCTTCTCTTAATAGGTTTCTCTGACTGTACATTTTAATTTTTTTTTTTCACTTTTGCAATTGATTAATTATCAACAAGAAGGGCACTTAGTCGAGTGCATACCTCTGCCTGAATCCGGATCTGGATTCGGATCTTCACCGAAATCTAATCAATTTGTCCTTGTCACACACCCAACCTGCCCACCAAATCCTTCCACAAGTTTTTGAGATATCCTGCACACAAACAAACAAACAAACAAACTAGAAGGGCACTTGGTAGAGCGCATACCTCTGCCAGGCTGATTAGTTGACGTTTTGTATCCCAATGATGGGCCAGATCTGGATTCGGAATTGAACTAAAATTGAATGAGCTTGTTCTTGTCACCTAACCAACTCCTCCACCAAGTTTCGTCCGAATCCGTCCACAACCTTTAGAGATATCCTGCCATATCACTCAATGGTGAAGAATCACTTTAAAAAATTCTCAGATCCAGATCCGTATTCGGATCTTCACCAAAATCGAATCATTTCATCCTTGTCAGTCAATGAAACTCCTCTTCAAATTTCAAGTCAATGGGATGAAAATTGAGGATTTTAGAAATTCTAGCTTGTTGTTGAACTTTGGCTTATGTTGACCTTTTGGTCTATGTTTATCTCAAAAATAATTGGCTGGTTGAATTCAGTGACCTGAAATGTTAATCATCTTCAAATCTTAAGTCAATCGGATGACAATTTAGGATTTTAGAAAGACCGCCTTAGTTGTTGACCTTGGGCCTATGTTGACCTTTTGGCCTATGGTGACCTCAAAGATAATTGAAGGTTCAATTCAAGGACCAAATCTGCAAATCCTCTTCAGATTTCAAGTCAATCAGATGAAAGTTGACAATTTTAGAAAATTTGCCTATGTTGACCCTTTGGTCTATGTTGATCTCAAAAGTAATTGGTGGTTGAATTCAGTAACCTGATATGCTAATCCTGTTCAAATGTCAAGTCAATCGGATGAAAATTGAGGGTTTTAGAAATTGCACCGAAGTTGTTGACCTTTGGCCTATATTGAGCTTTTGACCTCAGTCAGTCGGCTTCTTGCTTTTGACCAACTCTACCATCTGGTGAAGTTTCTTGAAGTTTTTTTTAAAAATTGTGACCTGTTGGCAATTGACATAAAAACACAGACAAACAGAGCACGCAACCAACCAATATACTTGAAAAATCTTCGATTTTTCACAAGTAACAAACAAACCGACAGGGTGAAAACATTACTCCATCCATCACAGATGGCAGAGGTAACAATATATGTGGAAATGAAGAAATGGTAAAACATAATATTCCTTCATACATATTGTACAATGTACATCTTAATGCAGTGCCACCTGACTCCCCACTCTCCCACCAGTCTTTCTCTCCTTCCATGTTCCACCTCCTCTCTTTACTTGATGTAGGTTCAAGTCTCTGATGACCATGAGGGGGATGCTATCGTCGCCCATTTCCCTGCCCATGATCACAGGCCAATTTCTGCACTTGCTTTTGATGCCAGCGGTAAGTTTGTTGGACATCGTGTTCTGCCTTTCCATGTTTTTCATTCTTGTTTTGTGTTGCCTTTCTTTCCTCTACCTCCCAGTTCCTAAATTTTTATTCTCTAATCGAATCATATTCTTCTTAAACTTTGTTTCTTGGTACACAAGGAAAGCTTTGCTTCTACACAAGTTGTTCCCTCTGGTGTTGTTTGCAATCCTGTGTCATGTTGGGTGATTAAAAAAAAAAAACTCTTTCACTCTAAAACAATTGCCTCATGCACATCATTTAATTAGACACCATCTTTGATGAAAGACCATAAATAAATGCATGAGGTTGTTACATGAGACTTGACGATACAGGAGTGGATCGAGGAGGGGAGGGGGCTCCAGAGGGCCTAGATCCCCCCTCCCACCCACCACTTTTTCTGGACGTGGGAAAAAAGAGAACTGGCAATCGTGCTGAGATTGACGCATTGCAAACGAGTTTATATTTCTATACTTTCGTACTATGTGATGCCATTAAATCATATCATCGCTCATCTAGTCTTGTCTGACAGCCTTGTTTTACTTTACTGCTTTCCTTTGCTTTCTGAGGAGGTTAGAAACAACATCGACTTCACATCTCTCACGACATTTGAACCACAACCTGTGCTCCTGCCGCATGCGTTTCTCAAATATCCGCAGTTGTTCTGGACTTTGGTAATTCCCCACCTTGGTGCACCCCACTTAAAATATTTTCCCACGTTTTTAGAAAGAAAAAACAAACAAGTCCGAAAATAATTCTTGCGATTACCTGGTTTTAATATTGAGATTTACTTTGAGTTGAAATTGTCATATTTAAGTGGGTCGTCCCTTGCAGAAACAGCCAGTTCAGTTTAGCCATGTGAATACGTTAACAAGGAGATCATATTGTTATGGTTTCATCCGGTCAGGGTGTGAGTGGAGTGGGGGGGTTTGACCCGCTTCCTGACCTAATGACCTTGAGGCTGACAAGTCACAGGGCTGCAGATAATTCCCCGCACAACGGGTTGCTAAGCAACCACAAACGTCATCTGAGATGATCAATTTAGGAAGGGTCCTCACGTCCAAATCCCGCTTACCTTCCTGGCAAGTTATCACCCCAGATAAGGACTGTGCATCCCATTGCTCCACTATCACCAATCAGAAAGGCCGAGTGATACCGTTAGTGGAACGCTGGCTAGTCCTAACCATAACGAAACTGCGGGGCAGAACTCCCATCCACTCTTTACACACTTCTCACCAATGGAGCGAATGACAATCAGGCAGGTTTGAACCTGTTTTTAAAAGATTTGGCAAAGGACACTTATTTACAGGCAAAAACAGTCACAAAGAAATATGTAACGCCGAACACGAAACACCCTTCGTCAGTCATCTTATCACAAATCTGCACACACAGATGCCTCAGCATTCTGGAGTAGGAGAGAAGAAAAGTTTGAAGAGGAGCGAATGAGGTGGGTATGGTGTCCACCCCGGCCTCACCTTTTGTGAGCTGGGCGGCTCGCATGGTAACGAACATGGTGTGTGGTGCGGTGAGTGAGAAGTGCAGGTGAGAGGTTGTGTTTTGTTTTTGTGGTTGGTTTCACAAGGCGCATAGGAGTACTCTCCGTGGGGAGATGGTGACCACGCAGGGGAGCCCACGTCTCCATGCCTGCTTGCCTGCTGCTCTGCTCCGTCCCGCTGCATTCTCAGCGGCTCGCCCAATTCCATTTCCAGGCAGGACGATTGGCATAGTTCACCTTGAAGCTGCTCTCAAACCAGCAGACCTCTCAACCCAACTCTACTTGAGATTCTTTCTCCCCTCCTCAGAACTGGACTCAACTCTCCTCAGAACTGGACTCAACTCTCCTCAGAACTGGACTCACCCTCCTCAGAACTGGACTCAACCCTCCTCAGAACTGGACTCAACCCTCCTCAGAACTGGACTCAACCTCCTCAGAACTGGACTCAACCCTCCTGATGACTCGACTCCTCCTCAGAACTGGACTCGACTCGACCTCCTAGAACTGGACTCGACTCGACCCTCCTCAGAACTGGACTCGACTCGACTTCTCCTCAGAACTGGACTCGACTCGACTCTCCTCAGAACTGGACTCGACTCGACTCTCCTCAGAACTCGGACTCGACTCGACTCTCCTCAGAACTGGACTCGACTCTGAGTTGAGTTTGAGGACTCGACTTTGATCGGAATATTACCAAATGTCTTGAGCATGTTTTTGGATAAAGGTTTGAAGAAGTCATTTTTACCCGTTTGCAACCGCTTCTCCATAGATGTAGTGAAGGCATGCTCACCCTTTTGTTCAGCAGTCCATCCTCAATGTTGTGGTGGAATTACTCGAACCTCCAGCGGAGTTGAACATCACTCCAGTTACTCCAGTCCCAGTGCGAGTTGACCCACTTATTCACGTGTACATGGGAAATAAAACAAATGCACGGAGAAACACCGTGATGAGTTCCTGTATACCTGCTTCTCTCAGTCTTGTCTTGCAAGCCTAGCTTTTTATAGCAAAATTATTTGCATAGAAAGAGGGAAAGAGGGGGCATGGGTTGGACAAAGAACAGTACTCGTTATTTGAATTTACTGACATCTTAATGACCTGAAATCATTCCAGCATCAAGGTAAAAAGGTGAGGTGTTCTGATAATACATAGCTGTGTGAATTATTTCATGATCGAACACAGTATGCTGTACAAATATGGAGGGGGAACCCACAAAGAAATGTTGTGAGAGTCGCGACTCATGGTGCACCATTTGACAAGATGGGGATGTATATTGGCATGTCACAACTACTGAGCTTTGCAGCTGTGAGTTTATCAGCCTAACGTTCCAGCTTGCTTTAGCTGCTAGGCGAGTGGGTTTATAACACGTTTTATTCATGTCAGCCCCAATTTCACCCTAGGAGGAGATTGGGACCATACTCTGTACAGAGCGTTGGTGCTCCTTAAGCAGTCTCCTTGGCTATTGGGCACAATCCTGGACGGGTCGCCACTCCGACACAGTATACCAGCATGCTGGCACTCATTTTGCCAACCTCGGAAGGATGACAGGCTGCGTTAACCCCACCTGGTATTAATTCAACAGCTGAGCGGGATTTGAACTCAGGATCCTAGGATCCAAAGCCCACCCCCCTCACCATTAAGCAAACACCAGGCATAATTTCCCCCTACATAAGTATTTTGTTCGCTATTAGTTTAAGTAGCAATAAGAATACAGAGCTGGATCAATTATGTCCCCATTGACCTTATATGCATGTCCACGGGGCTCATATTTATAATCACACCAGCTTCAATCAAGTCAATTAACAATCATACATCGGTATAATTAATACCGAATCACAGATACATACTCATAAAATGAATGTCATTATCATGCTTCTAATGAGCTTTTAAATCAATCATTGTCTATCATTTAGATTTCACTAATATATTTATTTTATGGGCTAAAAGCCTTTATTTGTGAAGTTAAATAAATCATTTGGCTTAATTGGGCCAGAGCCAAACAAAAAACCATAAAGCTAATATTTTAAAAGAAATTTTCCACCAGTGTCATCAGTTGCCTTCACTCCTGATGCAATGTTGATAAAATCAGAAGTATTGTTTGATTGGAATGGGTTCACCCAGCTTTGTATGGTATCAATCGCCTTATGCAAAGCCTGGTGTTGGCTTAGTGGTTAGGGTGGCTGGCTTAGCTCGGGTCCTGAGTTTGAGCCCTGTTGGCTGCTGGATTAACACTAGGTGGGGTTGACTCAGCCCGTCATCCTTCCAAGGTCGGCGAAATGAGTACCAGTGTACTGCTCGAGGGGCACAGCATCAGCGGCGCAGCCGCGCTTCCAAGAAATGATAGCGACCTGGCAGCCAAGTTGCCATACACAAGAACAGAACTTTTACTTTCACTGATAGTGCAGATGTGAAGGTTCCAGTCCCCCTCCTGTGTAGCACGCATAAAGTGCAACGACAAGCTGACTAGTTCTATGTACTGTCGGATTTCCAGATGGCAGCCAATGGACCACAGTCTGTGATGCAGAATTCGTGGTAGCGTTTCAAAAAAATGTTTGAATCCATCAGAGTTCAGCAAGGTAGTGCACGTGTTCTCGTTCAGCTCAGCACGTGCTCTGTCTATTTTCTCCATGAATGGTTTGGCTGCATACTCTTCTTCCTTGTGCATCCACTCTTGAAAGGCTCTCAACCATGGACGTTGCATAGCTTCCATTGCAATTTTGTGTGCCCTCATCGTTCGTTTTCATGACGACCGTCCATCACACCAGGAACAGACCCAGCTGCAATAATTCCAGTTTCAATAAGGAGATCTGATAGACCAGCATCACTAAAATGCTTCCCAAGTACAGCCAGGAATGCCTTGGCAATGTGAAATGCACTCATTCTCAATACAATATTTGAAAATTCCTCAAACTGCTTCCACACAATTTCCTGTGCTTTGTCATGTACGTATGGTGAGATCCATGACGATGATGATTTCTGCTTGCCGAAGTTTTTTTTGTTTTTTTTCTCTCTCCATCTCGGTTGATCTCTTCGTGAGAGTATACACAGTTGATAGCTCAGTGGAGGAAGCCACTATGACCAGACAATAGCCAATGGTGTTGGGAGTTGGATGGCTCTTATTGACTGCTGCATTGAACCCTGACCATCCAGGAATATTTTGGCATACTGCTTGTGCGTCTTCGTCTTAATACCTACTTTTTTAGCAGGCACCAGGCAGTGTCTTTTTGCTTGGCATTGTCATCAAAAGCTGGAGTTTGGGGGAGATTTGATCAGATCAGCTGTTCAGTGTCTTGCATATTGCCAGGACCACATCGCTTCCCTGCATTTTAAGGTAAAATGTTACTTGGCTGAGGAACAAATGCCCTTCTTCGCTTCACCTGTGTTGCATGGGCTGGTTGGATCAGTACAGCTTTTATTACGTCTCTCATGATGATACCATTTGTCCATTGGGATGTACCATGGCCACTCAATGTCTCTTCATTTATATCATCATTGTCCCAGCACATGATGACCAGCATATTTGCTTGAATGATCGGTGGAGTATAAACTGCACCCTCTTCAATCTTCTTTATCGGTCTCTCTGCCATGGATGTCTCCACTTCTTGCATTTGACTATTGGAAAGCCTGTGACCAAAACGATCAAGAATTTCTACTAACTGAGAGCTCCGTGTTAGATGTCTCACTGTCAATGGCAACACGACGTGTTTCGGTGTCTTCACCCGACCACCAGAAATACAATGTATCAGATCTTGCGCAATGGACATCACATGTCTCTGGTTGCTTCCTTGCAGTTTGGGTCTTTGGCTTAAGTCGAGTTCACCATCAGGATCACCACAGAGAACCCAAGCCAGAAATTTGTACACCAGATAAGGGACTCTCGTGTTACTCTCTTCAAGGTCTTCTGGCATTTGTGGCCATGGCATTGTATTTCTGTGATCAGCTCAGTTCTAATTGTTTGGGTGCACTTATAAAACTTGGTGAACTTTGTCAATTTTATACTCTGCCACATATGGAACTGATGTCCGGTGATGATTCAGCAGCATCCGAAGCAGCAGCTTCAACAGCCTGACCAGTAGTAACTACATTTGAGGATACCATCTCTGTTTCTGTTCTTTGATGAGGCTTCCAGAAAGCAAGTTTGTCACCAAAGTACTTCAACAATTTGTTTTATGACTTTTTCAGTGCGATACTTTGAGGCCTCAATTCCATTCTCAGCCAGAAGATCAATGCACAAGTCACGTAGGTCAGTCATTTTGATTACGCCCAAATATCGATGACCATCTCAGACACATAGCAAGTTGTTCAAATGCTGCCTCATATAATTGGTTTTCTTGGATGTCTTCTTGATGAACTTCTTGATGAATCCACTAGGTCTCTCACATGTATAGGTACCATAACATGTTTTGTGATACTTGATTTCATTGGCTATTAGGTCTTTTCGTCTTGTTTGTAAAAGTATTCTCTGGTCGTTTTTGCATTCTGCTGCTTCAAGTAGCTTTTCACTTGCTTGTATGGTTAATCGTTGGGAAAGTGTTTCTCGCCATTTACCAGCTTTTCGGCGTGACTTCACAAAAGATACAGGTATCTGGTTTCACTGGAGTCTTCTTCAAACGATTTAATCTTTCTTGATCTCCTGTAGTTGACATGGTTGATGAGTCACGAGTTGATGTTCTACCATCGTGTTTGACTTCTCTTCTGGAGGGAAGTCTCTCAATTAGAGTCTTGTTTGTATTGGCCTGGTAGCAAAATCAATGGTATCCACCAGCTGGGTCGTCTTCCCAATGTCCCTTGAGCTGCCCAAAGATGTCATATTGATGGGCTTCTGCCGACTGTCTGAATTTATTCCAACTTTGTGACGTGAACGGATACAAGTTCCTGGACACGGATCTCGCGTGGCAAAGGCATTGGTTCCAGTCAGGTTCTCACCGTGGTACTTTTGCCTCATGGGGGTCCAAATTCACATTTGGTTCAGCCATGGCTCCGTGTGATCAATCTGCAGTGAGACACGGTAAGGTATGGTTAAGTACCTTACCTCATGGTAAGGTTGATAAATAAACTATGAAAGTACTTGGTTCCTAGATATAAAAATCATCAAGAAAGTAATCCTACTGAAATGGAATCAAGTCATTATTTTGGGATTAATAAAAAGAACAAAAGCATTGTTTCACTGACCTGATATGTTCACTTTTGTGTGTAAATGTATTAGTAAATTTTGTGATATAACTTGTGTATTAAAATGTATAAAAACATACTTCAGTTTACTCGTCATGTTGCCCTGCTAAGAAGGTTGAGGGCCTTAACTCTTGCAAAAGTGATACTCCATATTTGATGCGTCAATACCATATTGCCTGAAAAAGTCTAAGTTGCATGCAATTGTTCCGACCTGAATTATTTGCAAGAATAACTAGCATCCGTTGAAGACAGTCTTCGATATCCCCCGCCATAGTAAATGAGGACAAGTAGCAAAAGGCACCAGTTCAATTTATTCTTCATGTGTGTACCAAATTTAATAAAGAAATAGTTAAAGTGTTACGGCTGTTGGAAATCCGCATTACACCATTCAGGTCCCGTAGGTGAGATATATTTCTGAAGTTCAGTGTAGTTAGCCCAAACCCATTGTTTAGAGGGAATTAATGTGATTCATTCGGGCTGCGATACTTTGAGTTAGGCGTTTTTCTGTTCTTGCTTTATTTTCGAACCAACCACACTTCAACGCCAACAACGCAACAACAACAACGCCAACCAAGCCACCACTCCAACAACGCCAGCACCGCCACCCTCACAACCACCACCACCATCTTCGCCACTACTCCACACCAACGAACGCCATCCTCCGCGGTCCACGTACGACGGTTTCCGCGTTGGAGACCGTCAACGCGAGAGGGGAAGGGAGAAGTCCCCACAGCGGGCGCGCGTCTTCCTCCTATTTCCTTCCTTGGCCCGGCGCCAGAACGGCATCGCCTCGCCCCCGACAAGACGCAGGTGGAGGGAACGGGAGGAAACGCCCCGCTTCGAGTGCTTTCGAGAAGCGCCTCGAAGGGGGTGGAGCAAAAGGCGGGCGGAGAAAGAGGCGTGGCGGGCGGTATAAGAGTGAGAGGCGCAGAGAGTGCTTCTCTTCTCTTCTTTCTGCTCTGCTCGCTTCTCTTGGTTCGACGCTCTCGCTTCTGCTTCTTCTCTTGGTTCGGCGCTCTCGCTCTTCTTCCTCTGGGTTCGGCGTTCTCTCGCTCTGGTTCGGCGTGTGCTCTGGAAAGGCAGACGGGGGCCGAACGCCGGAGAGAGCTCGCGGACCACGGCAGAGGACGGGCGCCAAGGACCCGACATTAAGGGAAGTCGACTTCCATTTTCTTTTGGGTTTTGTGTGAACGTGTTGTGTGTGGCGCCGTGTCTCGTGAAGTAGAATTGAGTAAGTGGTCCGTGTGTCGCGTATTCGGTTGTAGCTCTGCGTCATCGTGCGTTGTCGTTCCTTCTTTTATTTGATATATGTGCATTTGTGACTGTAAATACATGCTGTGCTATATGTGTGCTCGTGTGTCGTTGTGAATAAAATGCTTGTTTGTTGAATTCTTCCCCCGTTTCGCTGCGTCCTTCCTTCGTTGGGTCTCCATCTTGTTTCACGTAAAGGGTTTGAGTGGGCGCGGGACGCCCGATAATTAATCAGGAACCCTCAAGGCCGACGATAAACACGCTCGGTATTCCCGTTAGCATGGAACGGGTCGCTTAAGCGGCCCGTGTCCGAAGTCGGCCTGTGGCGAGGTACAACCCCTCGGTAGGTTACCCGTTGCGGGTATTTAGGTATATCGACTTTCGGCGATTCACCCTATTCCGCGCGGGTAGAATGCGGACTGGGTTGTGTGAGGCCGAAAGGTCCACCCGTGACTGGATCCCGGCGTTAGCCGGGAGGGTCACGACTGAATTGTCCGTCCGGTGGGCGAGGCGGTCGCGATTCGAGTCACGTGGCCGATCGCACGCCGGCGGGCGCGAATGCGCAACACTGGTGTCAGAGAGCGGGAAAACAAACCCTCCTGTCTCCAGCTAAATTCATAGGGAATCGGTCCAGGGGTGAGAGAAGCGACCCCCGATTCCTCCAAATTACGAGTGAGCTAAATTAACCCCTTACGTGGAATAAGATGGCGTCTCAAGGCGAGCGAGCGGGAGCCGGGGGTAATAGAAATGAGTATGTGTTTAGAATCCATGGCCCAGGATGTAGACCCCGAGCAGGACATTGGTGTGCAGGAACAGTTTCCCCCCAACTGAACCCAGGGCCCGAAATGGGCGCGGCAGCGGCAGAGGCCGCGGCGTATGACACCCCCCCTCCCCACCTCCGTCAAATCCCCTCCCCAGCTCCCAGCGAAACCGGGACCGATGGTGGCGGATCGGCCCTGCTTTCGCCATTAGTCATTGCACAAATGATGGAGATGATCACACAAGCAATGAGGGGGGGATGCAACAGATGGAAAACAAAATGGATGGAATGAACGAAAAAATGGATGGAAACTCACTCGAAATGAAAAACGAAATAAAAGGAGTGAACGAAAAAATGGATGGAAATGCACTCAGAATGGAAACAAACACAAACGAAATGAAAACGAATATGGAACAAAATGCACAAGGAATGAAGGAAGAAATAAAAGAAAAGCGGGTGTAACGCAGCAAATGGGCCGGAGCCTGCAGGCGGGCATGAAGCCTACAACAGCGAAGTGCGTAATGGCGACGCCACGTGTGGGAGCGAACGAGCTGGGAGGGGGTGCAACGGTTGTCAGGCCCGCGGTGAAGGCGGGTGAGGAAAAAATAATTCGGGAGATGTGTTGGGCGAGAAGTGTGGAGGTGACGGAAAAAGTGACGGTGACCGAGAGGGAAAAATTAATTGGGGTGACGGAGACGTGCACGAAGGAAAATAAAATAGTGGAGTGTGAGAAAAGACTGCAAGACATGACGAAGAGAGTTGATGAGCTGGGACAGGAGGTAAAAACGGAGACAGAGGAACTGGGAAGACGGATAGACAAACACAAGGGGAAGCCAGAAGAACAGTTAGAAGCCAAAGCAAGGTCGGAGTGTGCGGAGATGAGAAAGGAATTAGAGAGAAAAACTGAGTTACAGAAACATCGAAACAAAGAGACGGAATTACAAAACGAGCTGAGGATGTTAAAAGAGGAACAAGAAAGAGTACTGGAAGAACAAGGAATGAGACAGGAGAAAGAAATCTGTCAGTTGAAAGAAATAACGAGATTACAGAACGAGGAACAAGAGAGACAGTGGAATAGAAAACTGAAAGAGTATGAATTTGAAACTGAACGACAAAAGGAAAAAAATAAGTTGGAATACGAGGAGAAGTTGAAGGAGCAACGAATGAAGCAGGAAGGAGAAATGAGGAGATTGAAGGACACAACGAGATTGGAGAGGGAAGAGCGAGAGGAACAATGGGATAGAAAACAAAAGGAACATGAAGCTGAGGTTGACCAATTGAAAGAAAAGCGAGGCGGAGTGCGAGGAGATAGACAAAGAACAGCGAATGAAACAAAAAGGGAAATTAACCACATGAAGAAAACCATGAAACTGCAGAAGGAAGGGCAGGAGAAGAAACAAGGAAGAGTAATGAGACAGCAGCAAATGAAACACAAGAAGGAGATTAACCAAATGAAGCAAACAACAAACTGGAGAAGGAAGACAGGAGAGGAAACAAGGAAGGGTAATGAAGAACAGCGAATGAAACACAGGAAGGAAATGAGCCAATTGAGAGAAACGATGAGATTGGAAAATGAAGAGCAGGAGAAACTGTGGGAAAGGAAACAAAAACTATACGAGTTTGAAATTAATGAACTGAAGGAGAGAGTAAAATTGAAATCCAGAGAGATGGAAAAACTCCAGAAAGAAACAGAAACTAATAAATGTATAGAGACGCGGGAGACAGAAAAAGTAGAGGGAGAGACTGCACGATAAAGACGGGGTTAAAGGAACAGAACACACACACACAGAGGTAGTGGAGTATAATGGGGTGAGCTCGCGGAGCGTGTGGAGACCCGGGTGTGAGCAGCTGGATGGCCGCCTCCAGAACGAGGGGGGAGTTTGCCCCTTGAAGCGAATCACGACCAGGTGGGTTCGGTCGTGCCAAGCGGAGTTGAAGGGATGAGTGCTGTGGATAGGTGCACGTGCAGCTTGGGGGGTATAGAGGCCCGGGAACCCTTGTGGGGACACAAATCCCCAGTGTGGTTGTGCAGGGGTGTGTGTTTGCGAGTGTGCGGAGATGCGTGCTTTCCGGCACGCATGGTGTGAGTGAGAGACCCCTGTGCAGGTGGAAGGTTGGGTGTGAGTGAGAGGGTCCGTGTGAGAGAGACCGTGTGTGTGAGGTCTCTGTGTGTAAGGGAGATGTCGGTCGGCATGCGTGAGCATGCAGCCGCGTCTCCCGTGTGAGTTTAATGGAGTGGAGTCTGTGCGTCGTGACACGCAGGTGTGCGTGGAGGGTCGAATGGGGACGACGACGGCGACAGAGAGACGAAGGCCGGGTAGCGGCCGTAGCTGTTGTGGGGACCGTGCCGGTTCACCCAGCAGCGAGCGCGAGGTCCGTGCTGTGCAACGCACGAGACCCCCACGTGCTCGCTTGGGGAGTGAAGCCCGGTCCGGAAACGCCAGCGGTGGATTTGCCGATCCCGCGACGGACAAAGTCTAGGCAGGTAGACGAATTTGGACCGGATGGGTTCTCCACGCGAGCTTGTGTGAAGCTCCAACGGGCAGAGCACATGTGTTCGCGTGGGGAGCCCTCGGAGTGCGAGGTTTGTTTTTGGGGTGCGCAGGGTGACGTCATGGCTGCACGTGGGTTGGTATCCGGCAGGAGGTGAATCCCTGCCGGATGGACCGTCCAAGAGGGACGAGGTACGCGTGCAGCTGCATGATGTCACGGGCAAGGTGCAAAATGCGCGAGCTGTGAGTTGCCGCGCTGGTGCTGCGCATAATTGGAAAAACAAAATTAACAATAGCAAGCCTCGCTTTCGGGTGAACAGGATTCCGGGCAAGGGGTGAAAGACCCCTTGCCTGGGCACAGGATGACACTAGTTAGGGGGAAGGGTTAGTGTTAGTTAGACCGACTTCATGGGCAGGGGTAAGTCCTCATGGAGTCCGTGGAATGGATTAGGTAGAGGGATTTTAGTGAGCTTTAGGTTGGAAATGATTTTTTAGAGATTTGGAGACAGAGACAGACTTTGGATGTGTAGTGGGGACGTAGCTTAGCTACGTAGTGTTAAAAGGAACGTGCTGTAGTGTAAGGGATGACGTGGGAGCACGAGTTAGTTAGGGAGGTAGTTAGAAGGATGGCAGAGATCAGCGATGAGTGTGTTGAAGAGTTGGTGAGTTGTGTGGAGACATGTTGAGTGAGTGAGGCCAGCGGGTCTGTGTGTTTGGAGCGAATGTGGAATGCATGGTGCGATGAGTGATTGGGGGGAGGAGTGACTCCCGCCCAAGGACCCCGGGGTCAGTGTAGAGTGAGTTAGTGGTTAGTTAAATTGAAAAATGGAGGTCGTTTTGTTGTTGGTGGGAATGTAGGCTCGATACCCATTTGGAGGGGTGCAGGAGCCCTGTTGACGGGCTGGGAGCGTGGCTGCGAACGGTGAGTATCGCTGAGTGGTACCCCGGCACCGGGCTAGTCGGCCGTGGTAGGCCAAGGGCCCATGGGGGGCCGGGATAGCGTAGTGGGCACGGGTGCGCCCGCTTGGTGCGGGGCCCGGAGCGCCGTTAGCCGCGTGGGCAGTGTCGTGGGCACGGGGGACCCTCGGAAAGGGGCCCGGGGCGCCAGCCTGCCACGTGTGCGTTTCAGGGGAGTTGCCATGGGGCACATCCCCGGTGTTTAGGGAGCTGGTAGGCTCGGAGGCATGTAGTGCCCGGGGGTGCCATCGTAGGGGATTCGGCAGAGGGTCGTGCCTGCCAGGGGGAGCCACGCGTCCCAGCCACGAAACCGTGCAAGGGCACGAGGGAAAATTTGAGGGCAAGGCCCGAAATTGTAAGGACACCAACACAGGCGACGGAATCTGGGTTTTTAGAACCAATAGATTAAGCGAGAGGCGCTTGTTGAAAGCCCCGAGGTAGTTTAAAGGTTAATGGTTAGGATAGATTAGGAAGTGTACCCCTCCGCACCATCCATCCCTTCGCTCTCGTTGTGGGCCGCTGGACCCACTTTGGGTTATATCGCTGAGATCTGGGGAGGCCATCTGAGGCTTCATTGGGCCTCAACACAGGACGCTAGCTCTCCCTTATTCCCCTCCGGGAAGGGAACGTAGGGGTTGGGAGTAGGCAAGGGGACAGGATAGTTAGCCGAACAAAGACAGTAAAGGGGTTAGGGGACGATTTATAGTTGGGAAGGGATGAAAATAAAAACAACAAAAAAATAAGTTGGGGCTAAATTTGTTTTTGACAAATTAAGGGGGTGGGTATGGACAGTGACAGGCAAAGGCGATAGGTGGGAGGGAGACAGTAGGTAAGTCCGAGCCCGCCTTCTGCGAGTGGCCAGCACCACCGCACTCCCTCCACCAACCTGCACTGCACGGCAAGAGGCCGGCCAACTTCATCGGCTGGCTGTTTTACTGCAAGGCCTGTGCCGGCCGGATCGTCTGCTGTGTTTTCTGCAAGGCCTGTGCCGGCCACTTCGTCTGCCGGCTGTGTTCGCCTGCAGCGGCCCTTTTCTGCCGGCTGTTGCTACAGCGGCCTTGTTTTGCCATGCCTTGCCTGCTCACCTTGGCCATTCATGTCCACTGCCCCGGTTCACTGCCCCCGTTCTGTTCAATTTTGCTTTGCCCCCCTTGTTCATTGCCATGTGCGCCAGGATCAAGCAACAGTTTGCAAGCTGCAGGAACTATCCTGTTGGCAGCTGCAACACGGGCCTGCAGTGGCGGCCCGTGCACCGGTTTTCTTTTGACTTTTGGTTTGTTCCCTGCAGAGTCCATTGATCCTGGGCCATGGAGTAGTGTAAATTTGTAAGTTAAGGTGTTAAGTTGTATTGTAAATATGAGTGCGCCCCCGGCATGTCTGTCTAGCGCCGGCAATTTTATTTAAGTCGTCCGTGTGAGTGAGTTTGTTTAGTTAGTTACTCAGCCCTCAGGTTATTTATTTTGGGAACACGAATACCATGAATGTCGCACTCAGGGATCCGTAGGTAAAACGTACTAGGGAGAACTACACATGATGGCACACGATAATTTGACGACTCGGGACGAGTCTGTAAAAAGGGGAGGGGTAGTGTTACGGCTGTGGAAATCCGCATTACACCATTCAGGTCCCGTAGGTGAGATATATTTCTGAAGTTCATGTGTAGTTAGCCCAAACCCATTGTTTAGAGGGAATTAATGTGATTCATTCGGGCTGCGACACTTGAGTTAGGCGTTTTTCTGTTCTTGCTTTATTTTCGAACCAACCACACTTCAACGCCAACAACGCCAACAACAACAACGCCAACCAAGCCACCACTCCAACAACGCCAGCACCGCCACCCTCACAACCACCACCACCATCTTCGCCACTACTCCACACCAACGAACGCCATCCTCCGCGGTCCACGTACGACGGTTTCCGCGTTGGAGACCGTCGAACGCGAGAGGGGAAGGGAGAAGTCCCCACAGCGAGGGCGCGCGTTTTCCCGCTATTTCCTTCCTTGGCCCGGCGCCAGAACGGCATCGCCTTCCCCCGACAAGACGCAGGTGGGAGGGAACGGGAGGAAACGCCCCGCTTCGAGTGCTTTCGAGAAGCGCCTCGAAGGGGGTGGAGCAAAAGGCGGGGCGGAGAAAGAGGGCGTGGCGCGGGCGGTATAAGAGTGAGAGGCGCAGGAGGTGCTTCTCTTCTCTTCTTTCTGCTCTGCTCGCTTCTCTTGGTTCGACGCTCTCGCTTCTGCTTCTCTCTTGGTTCGGCGCTCTCGCTCTTCTTCCTCTGGTTCGGCGTTCTCTCGCTCTGGTTCGGCGTGTGCTCTGGAAAGGCAGACGGGGGCCGAACGCCGGAGAGAGCTCGCGGACCACGGCAGGGACGGGGCGCAAGGACCCGACATTAAGGGAAGTCGACTTCCATTTTCTTTTGGGTTTTGTGTGAACGTGTGTGTGTGGCGCCGTGTCTCGTGAAGTAGAATTGGTAAGTGGTCCGTGTGTCGCGTATTCGGTTGTAGCTCTGCGTCATCGTTGCGTTTGTCGTTCCTTCTTTTATTTGATATATGTGCATTTGTGACTGTAAATACATGCTGTGCTATATGTGTGCTCGTGTGTCGTTGTGAATAAAATGCTTGTTTGTTGAATTCTTCCCCCGTTTCGCTGCGTCCTTCCTTCGTTGGGTCTCCATCTTGTTTCACGTAAAGGGTTTGAGTGGGCGCGGGACGCCCGATAATTAATCAGGAACCGTCAAGGCCGACGATAACACCGCTCGGTTATCCCGTTAGCATGGAACGGGTCGCTTAAGCGGCCCGTGTCCGAAGTCGGCCTGTGGCGAGGTACAACCCCTCGGTAGGTTACCCGTGCGGGTATTTAGGTATATCGACTTTCGGCGATTCACCCTATTCCGCGCGGTAGAATGCGGACTGGGTTGTGGTGAGGCCGAAAGGTCCACCCGTGACTGGATCCCGGCGTTAGCCGGGAGGGTCACGACTGAATTGTCCGTCGGTGGGCGAGGCGGTCGCGATTCGAGTCACGTGGCCGATCGCACGCCGGCGGGCGCGAATTCGCAACAATAGTTTTGCAACTATGCTCTGGAACAAAAGGTTAACCTCAATAACCTCAATTATTTCTTAATACCCAACTTGTTTCCATGGAAAGTGACAATTTTTGGGGGGAAATCTCTAAATATCAAAAGGCACCAGTTCACCACTTGCTTGATATGTGTACCAAATTTCGTAAATATATCTTGAGGGGATTTGTAGTTAAGCTCCGGAAACGAAATGTGACGGACGGACGGAACCCATTTCTATATCCCCCGCCAACTTCGTTGGTTGGGGGGATAAAAACATTGTACGTATTTGATATTTATCCAAAATGCAATAAGTATTCCAAAGTTTACTTCAAAATAGAGTAATGATCTGAATCCCCAATACGACGTGACTTACATTCTAAATATGGTACAAAAATACAGTATTATTAATCGTGTGAATTTTATTAATATTAATTAAGAAGCAGTTGTGGTGCTGTCATTACATTTATTATTACTATTATTATTAGGGTACCATTGGCCTTCCAGGCTGTGGTACCCTCTTGTTTCTGTTCAGATTATTCGTTATTCTTATTCCCATTTTGGGCCCTTTTTTGCTCGATTTCCTTAAACATGTGTTTTCTCAGCAACGACTTGTCCGATTGACATGAAATTTTAGCCATAGGTGCGACGATTCATGCAGAATTTTAAAATTATAATTATGACGTCAGCGGTCACGTTGGGTGGCAGCCATTTTGGATAAACCGAAAAACGCTGGACGTCTTCTCTCTGGAACCGCTCTCTGGAAAAAAATGAAACATGGCTCATTGTCAAGATCGACACAAGGGCTCTAATTGTGGTTAACCGTGATGTCGAAAAATATTAAATAATGTTTTCTCTTGAACCGCTTATCCAATCGAAGTGAAATTTGGCAAATATCATCCACCACCATTGCTGCGTACACTGTGAAAATGATGTTCCCGATCATATTTCTATCTAATATGGCTGCCAAATTTGGCAGCCAGATTAGATAGAAAAACGAACCTTATCCGATCAAGACGAAACATCACACACGTTATCCTTACTCAATCGTGGGCAGAGTGCAAACTTTCAATTCCATATTATATCACGTAGTGTGGCAGCCATGTTCGTTTGAAAACCGAAACTTTCAAACCCGTTTTCTCCGCAACGGCTTAACGGGTCGAAATTAATCACATCACATTACACGGAGCAAGGGGAGTGGATCATAACTGCAAAGTTTCAAATCGATAGCCAAAGCGGTTTCCGAAATATATATATATATATATATATATGTTTAAATTTATTTTCCGTGAAACCAATGTGGCTGCCAAACCACGTGACTGATGACGCCATTGTTAAATAAAATATATGCAGCAAGGGTCGTGGATCATACCTGCAAAGTTCAGTATTGATTGGTGATTCAGTTTCAGAGAAATAATTATTTTACCATATCCAGGAGATCATATCTTGTATACTGCATGGAGCTGTTGGTGTCTGGGTGTGGGTTGGTCGTAAGCACCGACCATTCTGCAGGCCACGCCTTCCCTCCTCTCGGCAAACATCACAAACACCGCGTGTTAGCTCGGCCACGTCTTTCCCTCCAGCCGCCCAGAAATCGCGGCCATATTTTTCACTTCACATCGCTCAATATGTTTATACAGGCCTCATGTACCGTACATTTGAAGACTCAACAACCCGTGTTCTATTATAGAATAAAGATACCGTTTTGAGGAAAGAAATGTACAATTTGATTACACCTCAAACGAGGTAATGCATGTTTTGTTTCCAATGATGGCAGCATCGGTCAAATTATACACCACCCAATGAAGGTACGTTAATTTTAATATTATGCAGAGGAAAGAAAATTGTGGTCTTTCATTAAAAGTACTTTTCCTTTTTGCTTCACTTTTAACAGCCGATAAACAAACTAATGGATATGAAATGCACATGTTATGTGAAGTGAATAAACATTAACATCAGCTTGGTGGTGAAAGTTTAATATACACCACCCAATGAAGGTACGTGAATTCTCATGTTTTGCAAAGGAAAGAAAATCATACTCTTTCATCAATAAAATTTTCCTTCAGGAGCCGATGACAAAGGCCCGACGTGCTGCAAGATGTGAGTGGTGCTTGTGGGACCCCCGAGGCGGCTGCGGGACTGCCGTCGGACAGCTTGTGTGCATGGAAAGAGAGAGAGTGAGCGTGGGAAAATTGCGTGGTATGAGAGCGAGGGAGAAAGAAAACCATGGAGTGGATCGTGAGAGCGAACGGGTGGGAAGGACTGCAAGTCAGTTGGAGTGTGTGTGCGAGATGGAGTGAGAGTGAGTGTGAGAAAACTGCGTGGTCTCAAAACAGCAAAGGAGAAAGAAAACCGTGGAGTGGATCATGTGAATGAGTGGTGTGCGAAAAACAGTGGGACAGCCCATGTGCAGAAGTGGTGTGAAATCCGTGAGACGTGCACTGGGACGTGGGATGGTTGTGGAAAGTCGCACATTGTAAAAGTGGTCGTGGCGAAGGTCATGGGACGACATGTATGCGAGTGACGTCTGTGGGGATCCCTTTCATCTCCACTCCCTTTCAAAGCGTGGGTCAGGTGTCCTTTCGAAGCGGGGTTGTATTAAAGCAGGTGGGGGGAGGGGAAATGGTACCCGGCCATAACTGGTCTCAGTTATAAAGCATAGCGCCTCTTGTCATTATTCTTATTGTTGTTTAAATTAAGTAAGAAAAATAAACATATTCTCCATAAAACTCACTCAAACTACTTATACTGAATGAAGTATACTTTTTTTTAATGGATTTGACTATTGTGCTGCTCCGTTGCCCCTTTTCAGTGGCATTTTTGGCCACCAGGGGACATAGTTGCATGTCTTCATATCTGAAAATTGTGTCAAAGTATATTGTTTTGTCAAGTTTGATACCTTTATACCAATAGTCTCTTATTCTCGAGCTGAAAACCACTTTTTCACTTTTCAAAAATTTTGGACCCTCACCCCTCCCCCCCCCCCCCCCCCCCCCCCCATGCACAAAAAGCTGTTGTCAAACTTCCTGCCCAGGTTATTGAGAATGATGACAAGTCAATTTATTATTCTAAAAAAATTTGCTTCCGACATTAAATCCTTCCTCTTCTCCAATCGCTTGATTTCCGATCATTAATTTGGATTCAAATCAGGTCACTCCACCCTGGACATGCTGCTTCTACTTTCCGAACAATGGATGGAGGCCCACAATGCCAGACATGAGATCAGAACAATCTCCTGAGACATATCTTGAGCTGGCTCACCAAACTCTCTCTCTCTCTTCCCATCGTATCCAAGGCAATCTCCACTCATGGCTTGTGTACTTCCTCTCCTGTCACAGTCAATGTGTGGCTTTTAATGGAATTCTCTCATCATCTCTTCCTGTCCCGGCAGGAGCCCCTCAAGGCAGTGTTCTTGGTCCTGTGCTTTTTCTGGTTTTCATCAATGATTTCTCCGATTCTCGGGAAAATCCTCTTTATCTCTTTGCTGATGACTCCACCCTCTGCCGTACCATCTCTCATCCCTCTTCACTCTCTGCAGATCTGGATAAAATCACAAGCTGGTCAAACACTTGGAACATGTCTTTCATCCTGACAAATCTCACACTCTCACTATGTCTCTCCAAAAGGACTGTCTAGAACCCCCACCTGCCCCCCCCCATCTACTTTCTCATCAATCCTCTTGTTGAAGTCCTGTCATTCAGGCTTTTGGACCTCACAATGTGCCATGATCTTTCTTGGGAAAGCCACATTTCCAAGCTGGCCTCCAAAACCAGTCGCCGACTGGGCATCCTCCGTCGTTCAAAGTCCTTCCTTGGCACACCTGACCTTCTAACCACCTACAAAGCTTTCATCCACAGCCTGATGGAGTACTGCTCTCCCCTCTGGGCTGGTGCTCCTGCTTCACACCTAGCTCGTCTTCATGCAGTGGAAACCAAGGCTTTTGGGATCATTGCTATCTCCCGTGATGAAGCTGAGTCTTTGGGTCTCTCACTCTCTCACCGCAGGCAGGTCGGTGGTCTCTGTCGTGTTTTGTTTGTTTTGCCTGCTGGGATCGTTTCGCTTTGCCTGCTGGGGGCGTTCTCGTCTTGCCTGCTGGCGTTCTCGTCCTCGCACCGCAAGTGCTCGTCTCATCTCGTCCATTCTCGTGCTGGCTTGCGTCCGTTGCGTCATTCCCGGTCCCTGGTGCTTGGTGCGGTGACGAAGGTGTGGGTTGGAGTCCCCCCCCCCAACCAGCTCGTCTCGACCAGACCGCATGAGGCGGAAAGGTGCCCCACTGAACTCTTACCCTCAGCTCGCCTTCCCTCCTGAGCTGAAGGGTCAAATAAAGGCCAACCGGCCCCATTTCTTTGGTGTGTGTGTGTGTGTGTGTGTGTGTGTGTGTGTGTGTGCGTGTGTGTGTGTGCGTGCGCGCCGCGTGTTTCTGTGGCGCCCGTCCTCTAGTAAGACTGTTAAGTGCCTGTGTTCATTGTAAATTGCATTTCTTTTATTCGGATAACTCTGCTCTGTGTCTCCCTCCTTATTGTAAATAAATATCCGCTAAATATTCCAGTTAGTTTCCTGTCGTTTCTACCATTGACCCAGCATGGTTCGGGCTTGAGAAGTCGTGAGGCCATTTGTGCCGTAAATTGTTCATTTGGTCTGGCACGGCTTTGGTAACTTCTGCTCGGTTATGCCGGATCCGAGTCGGTACATGTGACTCGGTTCGGACAGAGTCGGCCGAGG
>CM068955.1:25858020-25872291 GCA_035128595.1 Eptatretus atami
TACACACGTACTTACTGGCATAACTAACTTTGGGACCTGCATGTTGAGTGCGCATGGTTTCCAGATTCGTAACAATATAATACCTAAGAAAGAACATGACAGGATGGACAATAACTGGGCATCACATCTGCAGGAAACCCTCACCCCTCTCCCTCCCAACCCTTCGCCCTCTCTCCCACCCCTCTCCCTCCCAACCCTTCGCCCTCTCCCCACCCCTCTCCCTCTTTCCGACACTGACCCCTCTCTCTCTCTCTCTGACTCCTCCCCTCCCCCCCCCCCTTTCCTCTTCCCTCCCTCGCTGTCCACTTCTCCGTCTCTCTCTTCCAACCCTCCCCATGGTCCCCCACCCCTTCCCCTCTGTTGAGGGATGAGCATGTACGAATCAGATTCAGAGTGAGAGTGAGTCGACTGGTGGGATGCATGCATGGCGCAGACCTTTGCCAGGAAGATAGCATGGGTTTAAATTCTCCCGCCCCAGGTCTTAAAGAGAGCGTTGTGCTGTGCGTGCATGCGTGCGCGTACATACGTGCGCGTACATACGTGCAAATTGCTATTGCCTGCTATCTCCACATGTGGTGGGTGGGTTTCAGGAGGTGAAACAGAGACCTACCAGGTCTCAAAGTATCCACCTGTGTGTGTGTGTGTGTGTGTGTGTGTGTGTGTGTGTGTTTGTGTGTGCCGTTGATTGGTATCTACATATGCGGGTTATGGAATGGAGTTCTCCCAGGGCAGGCTCAAAGCATCCACCTTCATTTCGAAAGGGGTCACGAATCATGGACCAAGATGTGAAGATTTCTGTTCTCTAAGTTTTGTGCCGAGGGCTCTCTTCAGGATCGCCACTGAGCTCCGGACAGCTTCCAACTGTAGTTTGTTTGTAGTGATATTCCCAGGGATGGATTTTTATACCTCTGTGATATTATTTGTCATCATTCCTGGAGCTCCAACTATCACTGGTACAACTTTGTCTTCTTCAGCTTTCAAGATCTTTTCACTTCATTCTTGTATTCTTGTATTTGGTCATTTTCTTGATTTCTGTGTTGTTTTGTCCAAAATCACCAGTATTAACACCTCGATTAGCAATGCCTTCACTCTTTTTTTGTACCCAAGCATGATATCTGGTCGCAATGCTTTTGTTTCAGTGATTGCTTTTGGTTCATTTTCCCACTAATTTTCTGGAATTGGGGTATCAAAGCTTTTGCATTTGTGCCAGCAGATTACTTTACAAACTCTGTTGTGTCGTTGTGTGTACAACTGTTCTGACATTATTTATTTATTTTGGTTTGGGGTGTGTTCAGTCTTGAAGCATAACACATCATTCTCTTTGCTAACGCCATCTCCAGCCCTCACCTTTCTCTCTTTTTTTTTTTCCTCCTCCTCCTCCTCCCCTCCCCTCCCTCCCCCCCTCACACACACACACTCTGTCTCTCTTCTCAAGCTCTCAACCCCTCCTCGCACCCTCCCTCCCGCAGTGCATTGCAATGTTTGGTGGGCGTAGCTCTCCCCACCACCACCCCTTTCTCGCTCTACCCCCTTTCCTAGCTTACCCTCCTCCTTCCTCTGTCCCCTCCTCTACTTTCCCTCCATCCCCTCCTCTCCTCTCCTTCTCCTCTGTCCCCTCCTCTCCTCTCCTCTCCCTCTGTCCCCTTCTCTCCCCTCTCTGTCCCTTCTCTCCCTCCCTCCGACCCTCTTCTCCCCTCCCTCCATCCTCTCCCCTCTCCTCCCTCCATCCTTGCCTCTCTTCTCTCTTCCCTCTGTCCTCTCCCCTCCCATCTCTTCCCTGCCAACCCTCTTTTCCCTCCCTGACTCCTCTCCTGTCCCCTTCCTCCCTCCTTTCTCTCCCCCCCCCCATCCCCATTAATATCCAAGAAAGCGAAGCGACGAGTTGCATATTCTAGTTTTTAAATCAAATGTATGCAGAAAGGGCAGTGGATCATAACTGCAATGTCTAGTATTAATAGGTTAAACGGTTCAGAGAAATAATTGTTTAATTAATACCTTAAAACCAACGTGGATGCCACATCATGTGACTGATGAGGTCAGGTCAGGTATGGGAACATGCGCCGGAGCAGCGCGTCGCTGTGCCCACTTTCCGCGGTACTCCAGGGGCCTCCGTCTGGCCATCCCCCAGGCAGATGCCTGGCCATCCCCATCTCCTTGAGATGCTGATCAACTTGCTACAACCAGGAGGCACGTGGTCGGCACATTAGCCTCCTCCACTCACGAGGCTCCCCTTGCTGAGAGAATCTGGTGGCAGGATCAGCATCAGGAAAACAAGCTCCATGTCCATACAGCCGCAGCTGACGCTCACGGACTATCCAGGTAACAAATCTCATTTGAGTGTCTCTCAGCAAACGCTCGTTGGACACGAAGTCCGACCACGATAGCCAAGGATTCTCCGAAGAGACCGAGTACCAAAGGTATTAAGTCGCCGTCTCAGATCCCTGGTCAGAGTCCAAGTCTCACATCCATAGAGCAAGACTGGAAGCACCAAGGACCTGAAGACTCGGACTTTCGTCGTCCTGCACAGGTACCAACAGCGCCTCACCTCATGATCCAGTGAATCCATGACTCCCCAAGCCCGACCCAGACATCTGTTGACCTCTGGCTCACAGCCAGCAGAGACATGAATATCATGCCAAGGGAAGTGAATCTCTCTGTGACATCAACATCCTTGTCACAAACAGCTACAGACAAGATAGCAGCATCCAAGATGTCATTGAAAGCCTGGATCTTAGTTTTGACCCAGGAAACCCATAATCCCAGCGGCTCCGACTCCTCATTCAGCACCCGAGGGCCCCCAAAAGGATATCTCGAGTCTCCGCAAAGATGACTGCATCATCTGCGAAATCAAGGTCAGAGATCTTGACATTCCCAAATGATGCACTGCAGTTTGTTCTCTCCGACATCCTCCCCAGAATCCAGTCCATACAAGCTCTGAAAAGTGTGGGGGCTAGTACACACCCCTGATGAACTCCAGTAACAACTGCAAATAAGTCAGAGATTGTATCGCCACATCTCACAGCACTCTCAGTACCAGAGTATTGTTCAGACATCAGATTGATATGTTTTTGTTGCACCCCAGAAGACCAAGAATCCTCCAGAGGGCATCCCCATTCATTGAATCAATTGCTTTACAGAGATCAACATAGGATGCAAGCCCCTGCCAAACTCTCGTCTGTGTTCGGTGAGGACCCGAAGAGCAAGGATACGGTCAATCGTTGACCTCTTTGGTGTAAAGCCTGACTGCTCTGGACGCTGGTGCTCAACCAGATGGTGGTGACCCTATGAAGAATTATCCGAGCAAAGACCTTGCCTGGCACTGAGAGCACGTCACCCCTCGGTAGTTGTTGCGGTCTTGGCGATCACTCTCCCTTTCCAGAGAGGGACAACAAGGCCCCTCTTCCAGTCCGTTGGGATGATGCCTGTGCTCCAGGCAGAGCACAGAACTGCATGCAACGACACGAGTGCAGCATTACCATCAGCCTTGAGGGAGTTCAGCATGAATGCACAGATCCCTGGAGCTTGACCCCATTTCAACCGGTTCACCGCAGTCTGCATCCTCACAAACGAAGGTAGATCACAGTTGATTGGAGGTCAGCAATAGGATTGTAACACCCTGACGTCCAACTCGACAGCTGGTGGATCAGCCTGGTACAGCCACTCAAAGAAACCGGCCAGCGAGCCTTCACTTCCGACTCCTCTATCAAGAGCTACCACCCTCTGCTCTAACTGCAGTTCACCGAGGGATGGGCTTGGAGAAATGCAATGCGCGAATTCCCCTGTAAGTCGGACGAGAATCACTTGACCACAGGTGATGCTCTACCCCTCACAGATTCCTCTCACATAGGCCTCCTTGTCCACCCTTCACACACGTACGGTTTTACGCCTCAGCTCCCTAAACAGCTCAGCTCTGCCATTAAACCTGGCCTGCGACTCTTGTCAATAGTATCGAGTGTCCCTTGAGAGACACAATTCTTCTTCGCCCTACGGTGAGTTCCAAGACATCCACCGGCAACATCAAGGATGGTGGTCTTGAATGCACTCCAAAACCCTTCAGGATTCCCCCAAAGCACTCAAACCCCCCAAATCTCCACTCAGCCTGTTCGCAAACTCCTCAGCTACCTTCTCATCCTTGAGCTTGCCAACATCCAGCCTCGGCTGGGATGTACCATACTCCTCGATTTAAGCTGCAACGTCAGAGTTGCTGCAACAAGCATGTGGTCAGTATTGAGGAACTGAGCACTCCGGTAGACCCTGCTGTTCTGGATCATTCTCCATTGACCATCAACGAGCACATGGTCAATCTCTTTGCCACATCACCTGCGTTGGAATACCAAGTCCAGCGATGAGCCTGTGGGCGCTGAAACCATCAACGAGCCACCCTAAGTCCATGACTTCTTGCAAAGTCAAGAACTTGTGCTATTCTGGTTCACAGTTCCTGACCAATGGGGACCAACACATGTCTCATAACCATCTCTATCAGTTCCAGTCGATGCATTGAAATCCCCCAAGACTAGAAGAGTTTCTCGCCTGGGGCCTGATCAACCACAGACTCGAGCGTGGCATAGAATGCGTCCTTCACGGTGAGATCACTCGCCAGTCAGAGCATGTGCAGAGACCAGGGAAATGGCACCAAGGAGTGACGAATCCTTCGTCTCATAATACGCTCGTTGACTGGTGTTCCCTCAATTATCATTGCGGTCAGCTTATTGGACACAGCTGCAGCAACTCCTTGGGCATGGTAACCATCAGAGCAACCACACCAATAGTAGATGGAACCACCCGCCATGTCTCCGATCCGGTCTCCGAACTTCAGAGAGTGCTGCAATACGATGTCCAAACGCTTGAGTTCAGATGATAACAGTGACGGGTGATCATCCTCTCTTAGGGATAGGACATTCCAGGCACTCACCTGAAGGGCCCGCTCAGGTTAACCCAAGGAGACTGCTGTCTGGTGGATGACACCTCAGCACCACCCTGACACACACTACTGCATTCTGACCAGGGAAGGTTACCCCGTGGTTTTTCTCCTATCATCAAAGGGTGGGGGTCCTGGAGGTTTTGCCCCAATCCCGTCATCCAATGAGCTGCTCTGCAGAGGGCATCTACACAGGAGGTACTCCCACGGAGGGGTTTTCAGATTTCTTTGCGTTTTTGTGTTTTGCGGAATGAAGGGTTTTACGGTGGCCGGAGTGCAAATCCTGGCACCATCCTCCTCATAAGAAGTAACCCAACTGCAGGAGGACGTCCGCAGACAGAGTTGGGTTCTCGATATGGATGGCCGTTGGCTCCAAGGAGCTCCTCCACCCTTTGACAGGTTTTGTTTTTAATCCTGCTGTGGTGTCAATATCATACACCCTCCTCACCAGGAAACCTAGTGGGGGAGACTGTTTAGTCGCCGACAACCCGACCATGAAACAGGTTAGTGCAGGTTTACATGGTACCTGTAGCAAGTCACAGATCTGATCTGACCTGACCTGACTGATGAGATCATTGTTAAATAAAGTATTTGTAGCAACAGTTGTGGATCATCACTTCAAATCAAAAGGCTAAGCGGTTTCAGAGAAATATATATTTTTGTTATAGGATTGACTCGGCCTGGGGAATATTGGTTTAAATTTTCCACATCATCGGTCACATGGTCTCGCAGCCATGTTGGACAAATAACCTTATCCGGTCAACGCGAAACTCCAATGACGTGATCGGTCACCCATTCTGAATTTGATTTGATAAAGAGGACGTCGTGGGTCAGGTGTCCGATTGAAGCGGGGTTTCATCGAAGTGGGGCAGCATGGTTTTTACCTCACTTGGAACGTTGTCCAGGAGCTTATGGGATGGTGCGTCGTCCGTCCGTCGCCCGTCCACAAATACTTGCAACTTCTTCTCTGAAAGGACACATTGGTTTTTGATGAAACTTTACCACAACATTCATCGCCGTGTGTGTACCAAAGTTTGTTCATGGTTTAAAAAAAAATAGGGCCCCAAGAGGGTTTACGGGAGTTGCCCCCTAAAATAGGTATTTGCTTTCTTCTCAAACTACACATGCTATTCTGATGAAACTTGACTGCAACCTTCATTACCAATGATGAACCAAAGTCTGTTCATGAAAATCGAAAAATCGGGGTCGAAGGGAGTTTAAGGGAGTTGCCCCCCAAATATGTGTTTGCTTTCTTCTCCAAAACTACACACACACAATTTCCTGAAACTTGACCACCACCTTTATCACCTGTGATGTACGAAAGTTTGTTCACGACATTAGAAAAATATGTAGTCTCAGGGGTTCTACGTGGTGGGTGAGGGGGATGTTGTCCCCATAATATGTTTTTGCTTTCTTCTCTGAAACCCCTAAACACAATTTTGATGAAACTTTACCACAACCTTTATCACCCATGAGGTACTCAAGTTGTTTAAAGGCATTAAAAAAAAATCCAAAAGTATTTACTTTCTTCCTCGTTACATATGTTTGTGGGTCATCCATGCCTACTGGTGGTCCCTGGTTATCTTATCCAGCCGCTACTAGGTGAGCACCTTGGGGTATTGCCCCGATGTGTTTTTTTTCACCACAGAATTTCACGAAATTTTCACATCGATGCGACCACTCATGTATCGTGTTTTTGTGATGACCATGACGTCATGGTCACGTGTTTATGGCAGCCATGTTGGAAAAAGGAAAAACTTTTGACTCTGTATCCTGAAACCCTCTATGGAAAAAATTGAAACCTGGCATGTTAAGAACTCCCTATGGGAAACAAGTGTGATTTTTTTTTTGATGATGTCATATGTGGCTTCATTATGACGCATAATTGCATATTCAAACGCTTTATCTGATCAGTGTGAAAATTTTGAGGGTCATCTTGGGCTAAATTGTAATTGGCAAAAAATGATGACATCATCAGTCACATGGTTCGGGAGCCATATTGTTTTTAACATAAAAACATTCAAAAATCTTCTTCTCTGTAACATTGAACAGATCGAGGCGAACCTTTACAGGTATGATCGCCTATCCATGGGGAACAAAAAGTTCTCCCCATGACGTCATGGTCACACGGTTTGGCGGCTAAAACATTTTAAAATCTTTAAATATAAACATTTTAAATCTTCTCCTGAACGGCTTGACAGATCGAGGAGAAACTTCACTTTCATGTTCCCCAAGCCTTGGGGATACCAGGGTGTTCACGAATAACTAATAGGTCGCATTGTCTGGCAGCCATATTGGTTTGAACGAAATACTTCTTCTTTTGAAGCATAATATAACAATACTTTTTCTCAAATACTTTTAAGCATGGGGTAAACACAGAAGCACAGGAAGTTACCCCATGCTTTTCCTCTATCATCAAGGAAGGCTTTGCCCCAATCCCGTCATCCGGTGAGCTGCCGGTGAAGGGCAGCAGCACAGGAGATACTCCCATGGAGTGGGTTTCAGTTTTCTTTGCATTTGTGGGTTTTGCGGAGTGAAGGGTTTTACGGTAGCCAGACTGCAAATCCTGCCACCAACCTCCTAAAAAAGTAACCCAACTTCAGGATGTCCGCAGACAGGTTGGGCACTATATATGGATGGCCGTTGGCTCCCAAGGAGCTCCTCCGCCCTTTGACAGGTTTTGTTCTTCATCCTGCTGGGTGTTCATATCCATACACCCTCCTCACCAGGAAACCTGGGGGGGAGACGGTTTCGTCGCCGACAACCCGACCATGAAACAAGTTAGTACAGGTTTACATGGTGCCTGTAGCAAGTCACACATCTAATCTGGCTTGACCTGACAATTCAAACTGAATTGGATGAAAATTGAGGATTTTAGAAATGCAACGAAGTTGTTGACCTTTTGGCCCATGCTGACCTCAACATTATAGTGGTTGAATTCAGTGACCTGATATGCAAATCCTTTTCAATTTTCAAGTTAATCGGATGAAATTGATGATTTTAGAAATTTGACCTTGAGTTGACTTTTGACCTCAAAATAGTTGTTTTCCCAATTCAGTGACCCAATATGCAAATCCCGTTGAACTTTCAAGTCGATCTGATGAAAACTCTGAAAAACCTCTGGTTCGTGATGGCTGAATTAGAGAGCTCAAGGTAGAACAAGAAAACCAAACGAGCGCACATTAAGATTCCTGGTGCGGTATTCTGAAAACCCCCTGGTTCATGACGTATTGAACCATCCAAGCTCTCTGGTCCTCCTGACGGACTACGGATAGATAGCGAAGGGGGGGGGGTGGGGTTCGTGATTGTGCTCTTCCTACCGTCTGCCGGTCCTACCGTCTACCGGAGAGGAGGGCAGATAGAGGACCCTCAACTCCATCGCTCTCTCAACCACACCCGTTTGTCGTTGAGCTCTTATGTGAGCTTTAATCTCTCTCATTCTCACGCTCTCACTCACACTTGAGGGGGCACTGTTTTCAGCTGCAGCCCTTTCCGAATTTGTTCCGGGACCAGCTGTGTTTTATGTTTGATTTATGCTTTGAGAATTGATTTGAAACCTAGTATCTCTGTGTAAGTGAATTTTGTTAATTACTAGTTTGCTTCTTCTTGCTATTTTATCATTCAGCATTTGATTGTTCTCGTATGTTCACGATACAGGCTTGATTTGCTTGCCAAAATACAAGGTATCCGTACCTGATATTCATCTATATTTGCTATGCAAATTTGTCAACAACAATGCATTTGCTATGCACAATGATGTTTATAAACGTTGTGCCGCTGGGCATTAGACAAACTCGAGGATGCTGGTCGTCAAATGCGTAAAAGATCAAAGTTGGCCAACCTTGTCCTGGACATGTTAAAACTGTTCTTGAACGTGATGGTAAGCAGACACTCATTCACGTAAAAACACATGTATCATCAGCATTGTGTTCCATCACTTGTCCTACTCGATGCACGATCATTGAAGAACAAAATTGACGATCTCGAGGTAACAATACAGTCACAACATGTAAGCACTCATGTCATCGCTGTGACGGAAACCTGGTTTTTGCCCAAGAGACCAGCCTCAGCCTACCAACTTCCTGGATATCAGTTATTTAATCATGAACACAGTGATCACATTGGAGGAAGGGTTGGGCTCTACTACATACATGACGATTTGAATGTGTTGGAGGTCTTCAACGATCGCATCCCTCCCCCACACAAAACTATGGGGTTAAGCTGACATCTTCGAATCGCCTTCGACTATCGGGCATTTTTGTTTGTGTGACATACAGTATTTGCTACTGCGATCCCCACATCATATTATATTGATCATCTCATTGATATGGTCGACATTTTGCGTGCACAATCTGACACTGTCGCATTCTTGATTGTTGGAAATTTTATGACTTTGACACTGCATTCATACAACACACACTTTTATTGCAAATTGTCACTAAACCTACCAAGGGTACTGAGATTTTGGACAAGATCCTCACGGATATTGCAATCAGTACCACGAACCCATGGTATGTGCTCCTACAGCAAACGGGGACCATTCCGTTGTCATGCTCAAGCCCATTCGCAAGCAGAACAGTCTTAAGTTTGATTAAAGTCTCACATTGACCTTACCGTGAGTCTGCTTTTCACTCTTTTGGGCAGAGGATAACCAAAATGGACTGGTCTGTTTTGAATATTTTATGGACCCCAAAGCCCAAGCCCAGTGGTTCCAACAACTGATTACTGACTAGTACAGGCACATTTAGAGTCTGTAATGATCAAGCGCCGATTGAATGACAGGCCGGGGATGGCAATCGCCTTCGTCGACTTATTGCCAGCCATGATGCTAGTTTTCAAAGAGATGATGTCAGTCCCTTCAGAAAACTGAGAAATGAGCAGAGAGAGAATAAAGAAAGTGAAAAAATAATATTATGCTCGCAAAATCCAGCACCTGAAAGAGACCGAACCAGGTAAGTGGCATCAGCAAATAAGATATTTGAATGGCATGAGCAAACGTTCCCCGCTCCTATCGGACTCGCAAAATTTGCCAATTGAAAATTGCACATGAATTGAATTGTAATTTTACTCAAATCTGCACCTAATTACCGTCTCTAACCTGTCCACCCTTCCTGCATACTTGCTGGCTCGTCTTCGCCCTACTATTGAGCATCAAGAGGTCTACAATCGCCTTCGCAGGTTGAATGCATCCAAGGCCGGTCATCCAAATGACATTCCCGTCTGACTCCTGAAAGAGTTTGCTTACGAGAGATATTTCAGGCCCCCTGGCCAGGCTTTTTAATAACTGTCTTCGTTTCTGTCATTTTCCAAATTGCTGGAAAAGTGTATCAGTGTGCCCCGTACCAAAATCTGTGCCTGTTACTGATTTCAGTCAACTTCGCCCGATCTCGATTATGCCTATTGTAGCTCGCTTATTTTTAAGGCTTTTTGGCGGAATGGTAATGGCCAACATCGAACATCTGATAGACCTGCGTTGGTTTGTCAATATGAAAAGCAGCTCTGTCAACCTCTACTTGGTCAATCGTCGAGATGTTATTTACCGAGGTCCTGACAAGCCGGGCCACTACGTCAACATCTGTCCCATCGACTTCAGAAAGGTCTTGATTTGATTGACCATATGACAGCAGTGCATAAGCTGATTCAACTTGACAATGACCCGGCGATCATCCCTATCTTCTGATCACTCACAGACTCTGCACTACAATGGTGCCATATCATCATCCCAGATCCTGACATGACATGTCCTTCAGGGGACTAAACGTTGGCTCATGTTTTTGATAATGGTCAACGCCACTGGTGCTTTGTTGTGGATAACAGGTGAAATTATGTGTAAGACCTTACGCTCATCGAGATTGTCCCCAAATCACAAGAAGGTGCTCTGCAGACACACTTCGAAGTCCTTTTGCTTGGAGTCATGACAATTTTATGCAGCCAAAGCCTTAGAAATGTAAAGTTCTGCAAATTAACTTTCTGCATACTGACCCCTCTCCTCCCTTGATTTGTATTAATGACACGGCACTTGAAATAGTATCTTCGCTTTGTCTCCTTGGAGTTGCTCTTCAGTTGGACCTAAAATGGGACTCGCAAGTTCAACGAATGATGCTTCGCGTCGTCTCTATATCCTGTGCTCGCTGAAGAGAAATGGTGTCCCCATTGCATACTTGATTCTGATATACACCATGAACATTAGTTCTCTGTTGGAGTTCGCTGCGAGGGTTGAGGTAAAATGGAGGAAAAGTCTGAGGAGAACGGGAGACGAGGGGAGCTTACTGAAGGGAGGAGAGCTCGGAGGAGATTGTCCGGTTTTCCTGCCTTCACCCTGTGCTATTTCGTCTGTCTGCTGCCTGCTCATCTTGCCCATCATCTCCTCATTCCTCCTCATCACCTGCTCATGGCTGCTCTGCATCCATCTTCCCCCTGCCCCCGCCCCTCCGCTACTACCACCAGAGCTGAGTCCCCCAGTTTTGTCCCTTTCCCATCTGCGATTGAACTAGAGTGAGGCGCTTTCGATTTCTTTCGATTCTTTTTATTCACATTGTATATAATTATTTATTATCGATTTGATGTTCCCCCTTTCTTCCCGATCTCAAACCACCATCATCTCCTTGTGATCACCATTCCCTGATTTTATTGCTTGTGGTTTGGGAATAAACCCATTTATTTTAAAAGAGCTCAGGTTGTCATGTGTCTCCTCACAACCCGTGCGCGTGTTGCCGCCATTAATTTGGAACGTCTCCACAGGAGTTAAACCTGTTCGGTACATCGTGGCATTTTAACCTTCCGCCCGCAACGAGCTGGATGTTAGTTGAGCCGTTGACGCTACAATATATTCTCCATGACTACTAGATCATAATTGTGACGTTTCACGTTGATCGATGAAGCGGTTCAAGATAACGAATTTTTGAAACTTTTTCGGTCAATCCAATATGGCTGCCAGACCATGTGACCTATCAATTATTTGGGAACACCTGGTATCCCCAAAGCTTGGGGTACGTGTGTAAAGTTTCCCCTCGATCTGTCCAGCCGTTCTGGAGAATAATTTTTTATAGGCTTTAGAGTAAATCCAATATAGCTGCCAAACCACGTGACCTATAACATTATCGGTGTGAACATTTTTGTTCTCATGATTGGCGGTCATACCTGTAAAGTTTTGCCTCGATCTGTTAAGCTGTTTCAAAAAGAATTTTGAATTTTTTTTTTTCTTTAAAAAAAAAAAAAAGGCTGCCGAACCACCTGACCATGACATCATAATTTTTTCTGTCAGCCAATTTATCCCAAGATGACCCTCAAAATTTTCATACTGATCGGATGTCGCATTCTACATATAGTTACCCTATTAACAAAAAGTGCCTAAGCTTCATCAACGAATAAAATGACTTTGGCACTTTTGTTATTAGGGTCACTATATGCAATTATGACGTCATAATGAAGTCACCTATGACGACATAAAAAATCAGACTTATTCCCCATGCAGAGTTCTTGTCATGTTCAAAGTTTCAATTTTTTCCCCATGGTAGGTTTCTGAGATACAAGGTCCAAAGTTTTTCCTTTTTTCCCAACATGCTGCCTGCTACACATGTGACCTATGATGTTATAATTATCATTAAACCATTCTGCACGAGTAGTCGCTCCTATGGTGAAAATTTGTGTCAATCTGACAAGCGGGCAGCGAAAAACACCTGTTTTTTTCATTTTTATACGCCCGATATATACATATCGGGGCGTTTATGTGATACCGGTCGTCCGTCCGTCCGTTCCTGTCCGCACTCTAACTCCCAAAGTTTTCAACTTTCACGTTTCATATTTGGTATATAGGTACAGACTGTGGAACGGTGTGTCGACGACATACGTTCTCATCCTAAATGTTGGTTGAATCTCTCTCTTTTTGTGTGTGTGTGTGTGTGTGTGTGTGTGCCGTTGATTGGTATCTACATATGCGGGTTATGGAATGGAGTTCTCCCAGGGCAGGCTCAAAGCATCCACCTTCATTTCGGAAAGGGGTCACGAATCATGGACCAAGATGTGAAGATTTCTGTTCTCTAAGTTTTGTGCCGAGGGCTCTCTTCAGGATCGCCACTGAGCTCCGGACAGCTTCCAACTGTAGTTTGTTTGTAGTGATATTCCCAGGGATGGATTTTTATACCTCTGTGATATTATTTGTCATCATTCCTGGAGCTCCAACTATCACTGGTACAACTTTGTCTTCTTCAGCTTTCAAGATCTTTTCACTTCATTCTTGTATTCTTGGTATTTGGTCATTTTCTTGATTTCTGTGTTGTTTTGTCCAAAATCACCAGTATTAACACCTCGATTAGCAATGCCTTCACTCTTTTTTTGTACCCAAGCATGATATCTGGTCGCAATGCTTTGTTTTCAGTGATTGCTTTTGGTTCATTTTCCCACTAATTTTCTGGAATTGGGATATCAAAGCTTTTGCATTTGTGCCAGCAGATTACTTTACAAACTCTGTTGTGTCGTTGTGTGTACAACTGTTCTGACATTATTTATTTATTTTTGGTGTGTGTGTTCAGTCTTGAAGCATAACACATCATTCTCTTTGCTAACGCCATCTCCAGCCCTCACCTTTCTCTCTTTTTTTTTTCTCCTCCTCCTCCTCCCCTCCCCTCCCCTCCCCCCCTCACACCACACACTCTGTCCTCTCTCTCAAGCTCTCAACCCCTCCTCGCACCCTCCCTCCGCAGTGCATTGCAATGTTTGGTGAGGCGTAGCTCTCCCCACCACACCCTTTCTCGCTCTACCCCCTTTCCTAGCTTACCCTCCCTCCTTCCTCTGTCCCCTCCTCTACTTTCCCTCCATCCCCTCCTCTCCTCTCCTCTCCCTCTGTCCCTCCTCTCCTCTCCTCTCCCTCTGTCCCCTTCTCTCCCTCCCTCTGTCCCTTCTCTCCCTCCTCCGACCCTCTCTCCCCTCCCTCCATCCTCTCCCCTCTCCCCTCCATCCTTGCCTCTCTTCTCTCTTCCCTCTGTCCTCTCTCCCTCCCATCTCTTCCCTGCCAACCCTCTTTTCTCCCTGACTCCTCTCCTGTCCCTTCCTCCCTCCTTTCTCTCCCCCCCCCCCATCCCCATTAATATCCAAGAAAGCGAAGCGACGAGTTGCATATTCTAGTTTTTAAATCAAATGTATGCAGAAAGGGCAGTGGATCATAACTGCAATGTCTAGTATTAATAGGTTAAACGGTTTCAGAGAAATAATTGTTTAATTAATACCTTAAAACCAACGTGGATGCCACATCATGTGACTGATGAGGTCAGGTCAGGTATGGGAACATGCGCCGGAGCAGCGCGTCGCTGTGCCCACTTTCCGCCGGTACTCCAGGGGCCTCCGTCTGGCCATCC
>CM068955.1:25874415-25887156 GCA_035128595.1 Eptatretus atami
AGCACTCCGGTAGACCCTGCTGTTCTGGATCATTCTCCATTGACCATCAACGAGCACATGGTCAATCTCTTTGCCACATCACCTGCGTTGGAATACCAAGTCCAGCGATGAGCCTGTGGGCGCTGAAACCATCAACGAGCCACCCTAAGTCCATGACTTCTTGCAAAGTCAAGGAACTTGGTGCTATTCTGGTTCACCAGTTCCTGACAATGGGGACCAACACAGTTCTCATAACCATCTCTATCAGTTCCAGTCGATGCATTGAAATCCCCCAAGACTAGAAGAGTTTCTCGCCTGGCGGTTCCTGGATCAACCACAGACTCGAGCGTGGCATAGAATGCGTCCTTCACGGTGAGATCACTCGCCTCAGTCAGAGCATGTGCAGAGACCAGGGAAATGGCACCCAAGGAGTGACGAATCCTTCGTCTCATAATACGCTCGTTGACTGGTGTTCCCTCAATTATCATTGCGGTCAGCTTATTGGACACAGCTGCAGCAACTCCTTGGGCATGGTAACCATCAGAGCAACCACACCAATAGTAGATGGAACCACCCGCCATGTCTCCGATCCGGTCTCCGAACTTCAGAGAGTGCTGCAATACCGATGTCCAAACGCTTGAGTTCAGATGATAACAGTGACGGGTGATCATCCTCTCTTAGGGATAGGACATTCCAGGCACTCACCTGAAGGGACCGCCTCAGGTTAACCCAAGGAGACTGCTGTCTGGTGGATGACACCTCAGCACCACCCTGACACACACTACTGCATTCTGACCAGGGAAGGTTACCCCGTGGTTTTTCTCCTATCATCAAAGGGTGGGGGTCCTGGAGGTTTTGCCCCAATCCCGTCATCCAATGAGCTGCTCTGCAGAGGGGGCATCTACACAGGAGGTACTCCCACGGAGGGGTTTTCAGATTTCTTTGCGTTTTTGTGTTTTGCGGAATGAAGGGTTTTACGGTGGCCGGAGTGCAAATCCTGGCACCACCTCCTCATAAGAAGTAACCCAACTGCAGGAGGACGTCCGCAGACAGAGTTGGGTTCTCGATATGGATGGCCGTGCTCACAAGGAGCTCCTCCACCCTTTGACAGGTTTTGTTTTTAATCCTGCTGGGTGTCAATATCATACACCCTCCTCACCAGGAAACCTAGTGGGGGAGACTGTTTAGTCGCCGACAACCCGACCATGAAACAGGTTAGTGCAGGTTTACATGGTACCTGTAGCAAGTCACAGATCTGATCTGACCTGACCTGACTGATGAGATCATTGTTAAATAAAGTATTTGTAGCAACAGTTGTGGATCATCACTTCAAATCAAAAGGCTAAGCGGTTTCAGAGAAATATATATTTTTTGTTATAGGATTGACTCGGCCTGGGGAATATTGGTTTAAATTTTCCACATCATCGGTCACATGGTCTCGCAGCCATGTTGGACAAATAACCTTATCCGGTCAACGCGAAACTCCAATGACGTGATCGGTCACCCATTCTGAATTTGATTTGATAAAGAGGACGTCGTGGGTCAGGTGTCCGATTGAAGCGGGGTTTCATCGAAGTGGGGCAGCATGGTTTTTACCTCACTTGGAACGTTGTTCCAGAGAGCTTATGGGATGGTGCGTCGTCCGTCCGTCCGCCCGTCCACAAATACTTGCAACTTCTTCTCTGAAAGGACACATTGGTTTTTGATGAAACTTTACCACAACATTCATCGCCGTGTGTGTACCAAAGTTTGTTCATGGTTTAAAAAAAAATAGGGCCCCAAGAGGGTTTACGGGAGTTGCCCCCTAAAATAGGTATTTGCGTTCTTCTCAAACTACACATGCTATTCTGATGAAACTTGACTGCAACCTTCATTACCAATGATGAACCAAAGTCTGTTCATGAAAATCGAAAAATCGGGGTCGAAGGGAGTTTAAGGGGAGTTGCCCCCCAAATATGTGTTTGCTTTCTTCTCCAAAACTACACACACACAATTTCCGTGAAACTTGACCACCACCTTTATCACCTGTGATGTACGAAAGTTTGTTCACGACATTAGAAAAATATGTAGTCTCAGGGGTTCTACGTGGTGGGTGGAGGGGGATGTTGTCCCCCATAATATGTTTTTGCTTTCTTCTCTGAAACCCCTAAACACAATTTTGATGAAACTTTACCACAACCTTTATCACCCATGAGGTACTCAAGTTTGTTAAAGGCATTAAAAAAAAATCCAAAAGTATTTACTTTCTTCCTCGTTACATATGTTTGTGGGTCATCCATGCCTACTGGTGGTTCCCTGGTTATCTTATCCAGCCGCTACTAGGTGAGCACCTTGGGGTATTGCCCCGATGTGTTTTTTTTTCACCACAGAAATTTCACGAAATTTTCACCATCGATGCGACCACTCATGTATCGTGTTTTTGTGATGACCATGACGTCATTGGTCACGTTGTATGGCAGCCATGTTGGAAAAAGGAAAAACTTTTGACCTCTGTATCTCTGAAACCGCTCTATGGGAAAAAAATTGAAACCTGGCATATGTTAAGAACTCCCTATGGGAAACAAGTGTGATTTTTTTTTTGATGATGTCATATGTGGCTTCATTATGACGTCATAATTGCATATGTCAAACGCTTTATCTGATCAGTGTGAAAATTTTTGAGGGTCATCTTGGGCTAAATTGTAATTGGCAAAAAATGATGACATCATCAGTCACATGGTTCGGCAGCCATATTGTTTTTAACATAAAAACATTCAAAAATCTTCTTCTCTGTAACAGTTGAACAGATCGAGGCGAACCTTTACAGGTATGATCGCCTATCCATGGGGAACAAAAAGTTCTCCCCCATGACGTCATCGGTCACACGGTTTGGCGGCTAAAACATTTTAAAATCTTTAAATATAAACATTTTAAAATCTTCTCCTGAACGGCTTGACAGATCGAGGAGAAACTTCACTTTCATGTTCCCCAAGCCTTGGGGATACCAGGGTGTTCACGAATAACTAATAGGTCGCATTGTCTGGCAGCCATATTGGTTTGAACGAAATACTTCTTCTTTTGAAGCATAATATAACAATACTTTTTCTCAAATACTTTTAAGGCATGGGGTAAACACAGAAGCACAGGAAGTTTACCCCATGCTTTTCCTCCTATCATCAAGGAAGGCTTTGCCCCAATCCCGTCATCCGGTGAGCTGCCCCGGTGAAGGGCAGCAGCACAGGAGATACTCCCATGGAGTGGGTTTTCAGTTTTCTTTGCATTTGTGGGTTTTGCGGAGTGAAGGGTTTTACGGTAGCCAGACTGCAAATCCTGCCACCAACCTCCTAAAAAAGTAACCCAACTTCAGGATGTCCGCAGACATGGTTGGGCACTATATATGGATGGCCGTTGGCTCCCAAGGAGCTCCTCCGCCCTTTGACAGGTTTTGTTCTTCATCCTGCTGGGTGTTCATATCCATACACCCTCCTCACCAGGAAACCTGGTGGGGGAGACGGTTTCGTCGCCGACAACCCGACCATGAAACAAGTTAGTACAGGTTTACATGGTGCCTGTAGCAAGTCACACATCTAATCTGGCTTGACCTGACAATTCAAACTGAATTGGATGAAAATTGAGGATTTTAGAAATGGCAACGAAGTTGTTGACCTTTTGGCCCATGCTGACCTCAACATTATAGTGGTTGAATTCAGTGACCTGATATGCAAATCCTTTTCAATTTTCAAGTTAATCGGATGAAAATTGATGATTTTAGAAATTTGACCTTGAGTTGACTTTTGACCTCAAAATAGTTGTTTTCCCAATTCAGTGACCCAATATGCAAATCCCGTTGAACTTTCAAGTCGATCTGATGAAAACTCTGAAAAACCTCTGGTTCGTGATGTGCTGAATTAGAGAGCTCAAGGTAGAACAAGAAAACCAAACGAGCGCACATTAAGATTCCTGGTGCGGTATTCTGAAAACCCCCTGGTTCATGACGTATTGAACCATCCAAGCTCTCTGGTCCTCCTGACGGACTACGGATAGATAGCGAAGGGGGGGGGGGGGGGGGGTGGGGTTCGTGATTGTGCTCTTCCTACCGTCTGCCGGTCCTACCGTCTACCGGAGAGGAGGGCAGATAGAGGACCCTCAACTCCATCGCTCTCTCAACCACACCCGTTTGTCGTTGAGCTCTTATGTGAGCTTTAATCTCTCTCATTCTCACGCTCTCACTCACACTTGAGGGGGCACTGTTTTCAGCTGCAGCCCTTTCCCGAATTTGTTCCGGGACCAGCTGTGTTTTATGTTTGATTTATGCTTTTGAGAATTGATTTGAAACCTAGTATCTCTGTGTAAGTGAATTTTGTTAATTACTAGTTTGCTTCTTCTTGCTATTTTATCATTCAGCATTTGATTGTTCTCGTATGTTCACGATACAGGGCTTGATTTGCTTGCCAAAATACAAGGTATCCGTACCTGATATTCATCTATATTTGCTATGCAAATTTGTCAACAACAATGCATTTGCTATGCACAATGATGTGTTTATAAACGTTGTGCCGCTGGGCATTAGACAAACTCGAGGATGCTGGTCGTCAAATGCGTAAAAAGATCAAAGTTGGCCAACCTTGTCCTGGACATGTTAAAACTGTTCTTGAACGTGATGGTAAGCAGACACTCATTCACGTAAAACACATGTATCATCAGCATTGTGTTCCATCACTTGTCCTACTCGATGCACGATCATTGAAGAACAAAATTGACGATCTCGAGGTAACAATACAGTCACAACATGTAAGCACTCATGTCATCGCTGTGACGGAAACCTGGTTTTTGCCCAAGAGACCAGCCTCAGCCTACCAACTTCCTGGATATCAGTTATTTAATCATGAACACAGTGATCACATTGGAGGAAGGGTTGGGCTCTACTACATACATGACGATTTGAATGTGTTGGAGGTCTTCAACGATCGCATCCCTCCCCCACACAAAACTATGGGGGTTAAGCTGACATCTTCGAATCGCCTTCGACTATCGGGCATTTTTGTTTGTGTGACATACAGTATTTGCTACTGCGATCCCCACATCATATATAATTTGATCATCTCATTGATATGGTCGACATTTTGCGTGCACAATCTGACACTGTCGCATTCTTGATTGTTGGAAATTTTAATGACTTTGACACTGCATTCATACAACACACACTTTTATTGCAAATTGTCACTAAACCTACCAGAGGTACTGAGATTTTGGACAAGATCCTCACGGATATTGCGAATCAGTACCACGAACCCATGGTATGTGCTCCTACAGCAAACGGGGACCATTCCGTTGTCATGCTCAAGCCCATTCGCAAGCAGAACAGTCTTAAGTTTGATTAAAGTCTCACATTGACCTTACCGTGAGTCTGCTTTTCACTCTTTTGGGCAGAGGATAACCAAAATGGACTGGTCTGTTTTGAATAATTTTATGGACCCCAAAGCCCAAGCCCAGTGGTTCCAACAACTGATTACTGACTAGTACAGGCACCATTTAGAGTCTGTAATGATCAAGCGCCGATTGAATGACAGGCCGGGGATGAGCAATCGCCTTCGTCGACTTATTGCCAGCCATGATGCTAGTTTTCAAAGAGATGATGTCAGTCCCTTCAGAAAACTGAGAAATGAGGCAGAGAGAGAAATAAAGAAAGTGAAAAAATAATATTATGCTCGCAAAATCCAGCACCTGAAAGAGACCGAACCAGGTAAGTGGCATCAGCAAATAAGATATTTGAATGGCATGAGCAAACGTTCCCCGCTCCTATCGGACTCGCAAAATTTGCCAATTGAAATTGCACATGAATTGAATTGTAATTTTACTCAAATCTGCACCTAATTACCGTCTCTCAACCTGTCCACCCTTCCTGCATACTTGCTGGCTCGTCTTCGCCCTACTATTGAGCATCAAGAGGTCTACAATCGCCTTCGCAGGTTGAATGCATCCAAGGCCGGTCATCCAAATGACATTCCCGTCTGACTCCTGAAAGAGTTTGCTTACGAGAGATATTTCAGGCCCCCTGGCCAGGCTTTTTAATAACTGTCTTCGTTTCTGTCATTTTCCAAATTGCTGGAAAAGTGTATCAGTGTGCCCCGTACCAAAATCTGTGCCTGTTACTGATTTCAGTCAACTTCGCCCGATCTCGATTATGCCTATTGTAGCTCGCTTATTTTTTAAGGCTTTTTGGCGGAATGGGTAATGGCCAACATCGAACATCTGATAGACCTGCGTTGGTTTGTCAATATGAAAAGCAGCTCTGTCAACCTCTACTTGGTCAATCGTCGAGATGTTATTTACCGAGGTCCTGACAAGCCGGGCCACTACGTCAACATCTGTCCCATCGACTTCAGAAAGGTCTTTGATTTGATTGACCATATGACAGCAGTGCATAAGCTGATTCAACTTGACAATGACCCGGCGATCATCCCTATCTTCTGATCACTCACAGACTCTGCACTACAATGGTGCCATATCATCATCCCAGATCCTGACATGACATGTCCTTCAGGGGACTAAACGTTGGCTCATGTTTTTGATAATGGTCAACGCCACTGGTGCTTTGTTGTGATAACAGGTGAAATTATGTGTAAGACCTTACGCTCATCGAGATTGTCCCCAAATCACAAGAAGGTGCTCTGCAGACACACTTCGAAGTCCTTTCTGCTTGGAGTCATGACAATTTTATGCAGCCAAAGCCTTAGAAATGTAAAGTTCTGCAAATTAACTTTCTGCATACTGACCCCTCTCCTCCCTTGATTTGTATTAATGACACGGCACTTGAAATAGTATCTTCGCTTTGTCTCCTTGGAGTTGCTCTTCAGTTGGACCTAAAATGGGACTCGCAAGTTCAACGAATGATGCTTCGCGTCGTCTCTATATCCTGTGCTCGCTGAAGAGAAATGGTGTCCCCATTGCATACTTGATTCTGATATACACCATGAACATTAGTTCTCTGTTGGAGTTCGCTGCCGAGGGTTGAGGTAAAATGGAGGAAAAGTCTGAGGAGAACGGGAGACGAGGGGAGCTAACTGAAGGGAGGAGAGCTCGGAGGAGATTGTCCGGTTTTCCTGCCTTCACCCTGTGCTATTTCGTCTGTCTGCTGCCTGCTCATCTTGCCCATCATCTCCTCATTCCTCCTCATCACCTGCTCATGGCTGCTCTGCATCCATCTTCCCCCTGCCCCCCGCCCCTCCGCTACTACCACCAGAGCTGAGTCCCCCAGTTTTGTCCCTTTCCCATCTGCGATTGAACTTAGAGTGAGGCGCTTTCGATTTCTTTCGATTCATTTTTATTCACATTGTATATAATTATTTATTATCGATTTGATGTTCCCCCTTTCTTCCCGATCTCAAACCACCATCATCTCCTTGTGATCACCATTCCCTGATTTATTGCTTGTGGTTTGGGAATAAACCCATTTATTTTAAAAGAGCTCAGGTTGTCATGTGTCTCCTCACAACCCGTGCGCGTGTTGTCCGCCATTAATTTGGAACGTCTCCACAGGAGTTAAACCTGTTCGGTACATCGTGGCATTTTAACCTTCCGCCGCAACGAGCTGGATGTTAGTTGAGCCGTTGACGCTACAATATATTCTCCATGACTACTAGATCATAATTGTGACGTTTCACGTTGATCGATGAAGCGGTTCAAGATAACGAATTTTTGAAACTTTTTCGGTCAATCCAATATGGCTGCCAGACCATGTGACCTATCAATTATTTGGGAACACCCTGGTATCCCCAAAGCTTGGGTAACGTGTGTAAAGTTTCCCCTCGATCTGTCCAGCCGTTCTGGAGAATAATTTTTTATAGGCTTTAGAGTAAATCCAATATAGCTGCCAAACCACGTGACCTATAACATTATCGGTGTGAACATTTTGTTCCTCATGGATTGGCGGTCATACCTGTAAAGTTTTGCCTCGATCTGTTAAGCTGTTTCAAAGAAGATTTTTGAATTTTTTTTTTCTTTAAAAAAAAAAAAAAAGGCTGCCGAACCACCTGACCGATGACATCATCATTTTTTTCTGTCAGCCAATTTATCCCAAGATGACCCTCAAAAATTTTCATACTGATCGGATGTCGCATTCTACATATAGTTACCCTCATAACAAAAGTGCCTAAGCTTCATCAACGAATAAAATGACTTTGGCACTTTTGTTATTAGGGTCACTATATGCAATTATGACGTCATAATGAAGTCACCTATGACGACATAAAAAATCAGACTTATTCCCCATGCAGAGTTCTTGTCATGTTCAAAGTTTCAATTTTTTCCCCATGGTACGGTTTCTGAGATACAGAGGTCCAAAGTTTTTCCTTTTTTTCCCAACATGGCTGCCTGCTACACCATGTGACCTATGATGTTATAATTATCATTAAACCATTCTGCACGAGTAGTCGCTCCTATGGTGAAAATTTTGTGTCAATCTGACAAGCGGACGCAGCGAAAAACACCTGTTTTTTTCATTTTTATACGCCCGATATATACATATCGGGGCGTATTATGTGATACCGGTCGTCCGTCCGTCCGTTCCTGTCCGCACTCTAACTCCCAAAGTTTTCAACTTTCACGTTTCATATTTGGTATATAGGTACAGACTGTGGAGACGGTGTGTCACGACATACGTTCGTCATCTAAAGTGGTTGCCATGGCAACCAGGATGCTGTTTTCCATGTAGTAGCACAATTCTGTACATACCTTCTTGTTTGGGCGTATATTGTGCTCACTTGCACTCTTGTGAAAGCTGTTTTTCCTGACATGTATGCATTGGCGACAAAAAAGCTTCCAGATCGTGATGGCTACACAACATCATTTCTTTTTTCATATCCTCTCCTGACTCCCACTCCCATAATGCATGGTTCCCTGATTCATTGGTCGAAACACTCTTGATTCATGTACTCCTGAACATCTCTGTCTGCACATTTGATGTGTATAAATCTGTCAATGTCAGACACAACCTTTCCCTCATGATGTTCAGACACAAGTCCAGTTTTTCATGTGTAGTTATCAATGTTTATACCTATCCAACACTCATCCGCAAGTGGTTTATGTGTGCAATGGATGGAAAAATTTAACAGCATTCATTGTTTATTCTTTGAGCCAAAGAGTGTAAAATGACATTTGCAGCAGATGTTTGATTATTGTAGGACTAAAGGGTCCTTTTGCCATTGTCTTTTGGCACTCTTTATCAGCCACTTTGTATTTGTTTGCCCCTCCTCTCCCTCCATTGCCTGGCCCTTGGGAAGGCCAGGGTTCTTGGCGTCCGGATGCCTGGCCCTAAAGCCTCCGTGGTGAGTGCTGGGCCTGTAACCCGAACTATTTGAGGTCCTTCTCATTGTTCATGTCTGCTTGCATTTGCTACCTTCATTTACCCACGACCCTGACATTTTGGTTGCCATTCATGCATGCCTGCCACTGTATCTTTCCCTGTTGGTCCTCATAATCTCCACTTTATGAGATCGTTCATAGTTGTCAGCCTGGATGAACAATCAAATTTATTATATTTATCCGATTTTTCAATTATCATAGTGTTGATTACTTTGCATTCTTATTTGCTGCAAGTAAAATGAAAAGAGGTTATTTTATCATCCCCTCTCTTTATTTGGTAATTTTGCTTGCTTTTCTCATATTAAATTATTTCTTCGTCTTCCTTACATTTCTGTCGTGCTTTCTCCTGTTTTACAGTAAAAACAAGGGTGGTGGTTCTCCACAGCAAGCATGCAGCAAAGGAAACAGTGGGATGGAGCTTTGTGTAGCCGCACGCTTTGCCCCGTCGCGCTCCCAATTCCTCAACTCGACCGCTGTCAGCAGGGAGAAGGGTGCGTTGTTTTTGTAATATCACCAGCAACCTTGTTTCACGTCTCAGTGGGACTTGAGTTTGGGACTGTGGATCATTGCATTTTTGAAGTGACTCACTTGGTGAAGGGTTCATGGTTTTGGAACTAGGATAAAACCACTTGATTCACTTCGCTTGTATTAGAATTGACTGTTTTCATTTTTATTCCACCCCTTCCATACCTGTCATTTTTGAGCTCATCACTGTGTGCTTTGCTGCCAGATCGTGCCTCTGTGGTTGACAATCTGTTTGTGGCCTGTTCTTATGGAATGCTACTCGAGTATCAACTTGATCTCCAGCCGGCATTTGGTGCTGCCAAGATCAGTGACGAATCCTCACTTGATCTCCTTGCTTCTCCTCGCTGCAGCTGGACACTTGCACGGTGTGAACAAAATTACACAACATTTATGTGGAGTATGTCAAATTGGCTAATTTGCCCATTATTCTTTCCTTCATTCATTGATAAGTTGATGAGGAGTGCAAGTCAAAATGTCTAATTTCCCCATTATTCTTTCCTTCATTCATTGACAAGTCGATAAGGAGTATAAGTCAAAATGGCTAATTTCCCCATTTTTCTTTCCTTCATTCATTGATAAGTTGATGAGGAGTACAAGTCAAAATGTCTAATTTCCCCATTATTCTTTCCTTCATTCATTGATAAGTTGATGAGTACAAGTCAAAATACCATTACATTTCGCCATTTATTCTTCTTCATTTCATCTGATAAGATCGATGAGGAGGTACAAGTCAAATTGGCTAATTTTCCCATTATTCTTTCCTTCATTCATTGATAAGTCGATGAGGAGTACAAGTCAAAATGGCTAATTTTCCCATTATTTTTTCCTTCATTCATTGATAAGTCGATGAGAACAAGTCAAAATGGCTAATTTCCCCATTATTTTTTTCCTTCATTCATTGACAAGTCGATAAGGAGTACAAGTCAAATTGGCTAATTTTCCCATTATTCTTTCATTCATTCATTGATAAGTCGATGCGGAGTACAAGTCAGAATGGCTAATTTTCCCATTATTCTTTCGTTCATTCATTGATAAGTCGATAAGGAGAACAAGTCAAAATGACTAATTTCCCCATTATTGTTTCCTTCATTCATTGATATGTCGATGTGGAGTGCAAGTCAAAATCTTATATTCCGCATCAACTTCTCAATGATGAAGGAAAGAATAATGGGAAATTAACCGTTTTGACTTATACTCCACATCGACTTATCAATGAATGAAGGAAAGAATAATGGGGAAATTAGCCATTTTGACTTGTACTCCACATCGACTTATCAATGAATGAAGGAAACAATAATGGGGAAATTAGCCATTTTGACTTGTACTCCACATCGACTTATCAATGATGAAAGGAAACATAATGGGAAAATTACCTTTTGACTTATCTCACATCGACTTATCAATGAATGAAGGAAAGAAATGGGGAAATTAACACTGTTTTGACTTATACTCCACATCGAACTTATCAATGAATGAAGGAAAGAATAATGGGGAAATTAGCCATTTTGACTTATACTCCACATCGACTTATCAATGAATGAAGGAAACAATAATGGGAAAATTACCTTTTGACTTTACTCCACATCGACTTATCAATGAATGAAGGAAACAATAATGGGGAAATTAGCCATTTTGACTTGTACTCCTATCGACTATCAATGAATGAAGGAAAATAATGGGGAAATTAGCCATTTGACTTATACTCCACATCGACTTATCAATGAATGAAGGAAACAATAATGGGAAAATCCGTTTTGACTTATACTCACATCAACTTATCAATGAATGAAGGAAATAATGGGGAAATTAGCCATTTTGACTTATACTCACATCGACTTATCAATGAATGAAGAAACATAATGGGGAAATAAGCCATTTTGACTTACTCCAATCGACTTATCAATGAATGAAGGAAACAATAATGGGAAAATTAACACGTTTGACTTATCTCCACATACACTTATCAATGAATGAAGGAAAGAATAATGGGGAAATTAGCCATTTTGACTTATACTCCACTCGACTTATATAGAATGAAGAAATAATGGGAAAATTACCATTTTGACTTATATTCCATCGACTTAATAATGATAAGGAAAAATAATGGGGAAATTAGCCATTTTGACTATACTCCACATCGACTTATCAATGAATGAAGGAAAAATAATGGGAAAATTAACCTTTTGACTTGTACTCTTTCACATCTAACTTATCAATGAATGAAGGAAACAATAATGGGGAAATTAGCATTTTGACTTGTTACTCCATCGACTTATCAATGATGAAGAAAGAAATATGGGAAATTATCATTTTGACTTGTATCATCAACTTATCAATGAATGAAGGAAATAATGGGAAAATTAGCCATTTTGACTTGTACTCTCATCGACTTATCAATGAATGAAGGAAAGAATAATGGGAAATTAGTCATTTTTATATCCCACCTCGACTTATCAAATGAAGTAAGAATAATGGGAAAATTATCATTTTGACTTGTACTCCTTATCGACTTGTCAATGAATGAAGGAAACAATAATGGGGAAATTAGCCATTTTGACTTGTACTCCTCATCGACTTATCAATGAATGAAGAAAGAATAATGGGAAAATTAGCCAATTTGACTTGTACTCCTTACCGACTGTCAATGATGAAGGAAAGAATAATGGGGAAATTAGTCATTTTGACTTATACTCCACTCGACTTATCAATGAGTAAGATAATGGGAAATTATCCATTTTGACTTGTACTCTCTCATCGCTTATCAATGATGAAGGAAAGATAAATGGAAATTAGCCATTTGATTATACTCCTTATCGACTTGTCAATGAATGAAGGAAAGAATAATGGGAAATTAGTCATTTCTGATTTATACTCTATCTAATAACTAAATCTATA
>CM068955.1:25887181-25897493 GCA_035128595.1 Eptatretus atami
TTGACTTATACTCCACATCGACTTATCAATGAATGAAGGAAACAATAATGGGGAAATTAGCCATTTTGACTTGTACTCCATCGACTTATCAATGAATGAAGGAAACAATAATGGGAAATTACCATTTTGACTTTACTCCACATCGACTTATCAATGAATGAAGGAAACAATAATGGAAAATTAACGTTTTGACTTTACTCCACATAACTTATCAATGAATGAAGGAAAAATAATGGGAAATTAGCCATTTTGACTTATACTCCACATCGACTTATCAATGAATGAAGAAAATAAGGGGAATTAGCCATTTTGACTTATACTCCACATCGACTTATCAATGAATGAAGGAAAAATAATGGGAAAATTACCGTTTTGACTTATACTCCACATCGACTTATCATGAATGAAGGAAAGATAATGGGAAATTAGCCATTTTGACTTGTACTCCATCGACTTATCAATGAATGAAGGAAACAATAATGGGAAATATACCTTTTTGACTTGTTACTCCACATCGACTTATCAATGAATGAAGGAAAGAATAATGGGGAAATTAGCCCGAGTATAAGACGAGCTATATCAACTACGGTAGTTTGCAAAACTGTCACTCAGAACAATAGAGGTGTTAATTCCTCCTTGACACTTGCAATGCATCGCGAGCTACAGTACTTCCAGGGTCATGAATATTCATGAGCTGTTTCTTGCATATTATTTGAACTATCTTGTACGATGACCTTTTGGATAAATTAAGAATGTAAAGAGTTTTTCATCATTTTTGTTATCATATTGAGTTACAGTATTTATAACAAGGTGATAGGTTAAATGCAAAGTGAGTACATACTCGTTTTTGATTGGATAATTTCATGCATCATTGACCAGATTAATGTTTAATTGCTCACCCAATTGGCAAACATTCCAGGAAACGATTTATTCTCGTGTGCTTTAAATTAACAATTATATATTTTATTTCAGAGATATCACACTTTTCAATGTTTTAAACCGTGGGTAAATCAATTCTAAGTACAACTCAAGGCCAGGACTTCCCCTGCCGTGAAGCACTGGGACTGATTTTTTTACCCCCTAAACACTCCCCCCTCCCTCCCCACCCCCCCCCCCCACTCCCCGTGCACACCTTAAGTAAACCAGTTTTCACCTCTTTTCATCCAGCGGTTCAAGAATGCATGGAAATCAAACAAACACTTCTCTAGTTATAATATGATGATGCCTCCACAACTATTCTCCTTTTTTACTGTGCGGGGAGGGAGAGGTGGGTTAGGGGTGGGATAGAGACACAGATATTCTCAAGTTCTCTCCTACTCATTGCTCTCGCAAATATTCCCCTCCCTCATATTTACCATTGACCAAACTCTTGGTGCCTTTTGTCATCTTCCCCACATGCTCTGCTTTCCACATCACTGCAAATCTTTATTATTGTTATTATTTTAAATTATTTTTTGTGTTCTTTGCAACTGCACAGTGAGCGTCATATGGGATGCTATTTTTGGTGCCACAGGAGTTTAAGGATCCATTTATGGTGCATCTGTACAAGATAGAAGGCATCATTGCTGTGATAGCCGATACAGGATCTCTCTTTTGGAAAGATCCTTGCTCGGTAACAATTTCTCGAGTAACCATGTTAACCGCAATGGCATTCTGCCAGAAAGTTAGTGCAATTTACACTGCAGACATGATTACAGTCCATCAACTGTTCCTTACAACTTTCCTCTCACGATCAGCCCATCCTTGCTCTGTCCATCAGCCGAAGCAAAACTGATTTTGGTACAGCCCAGACCAAGCAGATAGTATGGTCCATTGATAACATCGTTCAACTGCCGCTAAGTATGTTAATTTGTGTCACCTTGGCAGCATGCTATTACAGAAAGCGATGATCGATGATAGCATCTCGACTCACTGAAGTAAAGTGAGCATGGCCTTTGGAGAAAGTTTGTAGTCACCTATGACAATTTCCACTGCACCAAGATATTCCGAGAAGGTGTTCGGGTTAGTGTTAAGCTAACCCTAACCCTAACCCTAACCATAACAGTTCGGCGGGAAGGTGTTCCTGGAAGAGGGGGGGCCTTATTGGTCGGCAGGAAGAAAACAAACATCTTCTAGTTTTGTATTTTTAATTAATTTTCTGAAAGTTGTACAATTTGTTTTTCACTTGGAAGTTGTGGGTTACGACGTGTAAATACAGGTGCCAAAAGTCTGATTCAATGTAATTTAATTCCACGCTATTAGGCAACAAAAGGTGAAAATTTTGAAAGGGTATGTAGACTTTCTTCAGGCACTGTACATCACAGTACTATTGTGAAGATAAGCTATGTCATTGCCTCCATTGTCAAAAAGAGGAGGTCAGAGTGATTCCTGCTCCTACCCTGGTGTTGCAAACCTCATTGAAGTGCAAGTTTATGCAAAACACTCCAATTATCGCAGCTTGCTGTTCATCTCTATCTTCAGTATATTCGTTGCCTTGTGTAAAATCCTTGTGATTATTCAGGAGGTTTGACTTCATGTGTGACGAGCGAGAATGGAGGGAGGGGGAGCACTGTGCTGCACTGAGGCATTCCTTCAGTCCAAGAAAAAAAACCGCAATTTACAAAATGTACTTGCACAGTGTGTACATATGACATCAAGGTGTATCAGTTTGGAATACGATGTGAGCAAAAAGTCCTTGTCTAATGGTTTATTTTCTACATGAAAAGATGTTTCCTTGATTGTTCAAAAACCCGACACCTTGGGTGCGAGCGACGTCGTGGCAAAGAAGATTCCACATTCTCCCATTACCATCGTTTTGGGTGATTCCCTTTCAGTTAGGATAAGCAACGTCGACATGATTACCCTGCACCAGTGAAGATAGGGCCGGTGAGTAGTAGGTACATTTTGAGTCTGTGAGGGCTTTGATGAGCCCAGTCAAAGTGCAAAGGGACACGTGTGTGCGCACCTCTTAACGACTCAGTGCTCAATACATACTTCTGGTGACACGTTTACCCGGTTTGGGACACGTCGGTGTAGACCGTAGAGAGAGTTTAAATGTACAGCTGTGAGTGTAAAGGGGCACTTCGCTCTGCTCCGAGAAGCGTTTAGTCACTTGTAAGTGAAGTATCATGCTTGCTTCAGCTTTAGCCCTTTTAACGTTCATTTTGATTTGCTAACAGTTGACATCTGTGGAACTGAGCACATGCCAAGTGAAATTAAATCTCAAATCAAATGTATAATTTTGATGAAAGGAATCAAAAGCAGTGTCAGATGCACATGCTGCCTCGATTTTGTTCTGATTTGGGGCACAATATTAACCCGTCTTCCCATGGTCTGTAATCGTCATGCAAATGAGTTTCATCGGTGCATCGTGGATGGAGGCTGAACTTATCTCCTTTGCATTCTTGTGCTCGATGTCTGTCTCCCGAACCTATCACGCATTGTATGCATTAATGCTGGTGTGCAAAGGTCAAGCGGATGTAGAAATGCAATTTTGATCAAAAGGATGCACTCTGCTGCCGCAACTGCACAGTTTTGTCTGTTCTCGACTTGTATGAACCTTGGTGCTCACGGAATGCTGTAGCACATGAATGAGTTAAACGGAAGGATGGACAGAGACATTGCAAACATGTTCATAGATGGTTCGGGTAATATGCAAATTGATGCCAGTGGTTGGGGTCTCACCCATTGATGTCTCGGTGCCTCCATTATCCACTAGTTTTCAACACTATTAATGTCAGACGCAACCTGATAGGATTAGAACCAACTTCCACATTCTCTTCGCATTAAGTAATCAAACATGCCGGAGGTTATATGTCTGGGAATCAACATTTTCACTATTTGTGTATGCAACATATATATATATATATACCTACATATTTAACATGTTGACTGCCGACTATGAGTATACTCGTAGTGCTTGGTGTACCAGATTCTGCCACTGAGTATTCTCGTAGAAAAGATTACCCCCTTACAGGGGCCAGATAATACAGCAAACTATTTGCTGGCAGGTCGGTGAACATAAATCGATGTAATGATTATGATCATCATTATCAGTCTCCATGAGAAGTTTTGCCACCTCATCTGCATTCATACATGCCATTTTAAAGGGTAATGACAAGTAGCAAAAAAGAAAAAAAACATGTGGTACTCAGCACACGGTCTGTCGTTAGCAATGATTTAACACCAACGTTGATTCGGTGCTGAATAAATTGTCCTAAACGAGAACTCGTACCTGGCATACAGAGTTGAAAATCTTGTCTCACTGCCAGCTATGAGTTTTCTCATAACGTGGGGTTGCCCCAGCAATAGATGAGACATGAACTTAGATTTGCTCATGGAATGATGAAAGTTGAAAATAAAGTATATGCACATGCATACTTGGCTTGACAAATGGGGGTGGTATATACGATAAGAGTCGGCAGTCAATGTGTTGAAGATTAATTCATTTTCCATTTTCTTGAATTCTCTCCTGCATGTTCGTGCTGCTGATATAGTTTTTAGGAAATCGCCTTCCAATTAGGACGTGTTTAAAGCGATCAGAATGTCAGACAAATAACCCCAATGATATACACTTCTTCACAAGCTCCCCAAAATTCAACATTTACAAATAACGGAGACCATCACGGTGTCATGGAGTATTGATAACATCATGTGGCTGTTTCTGAGTGACTGCTCGTGTTCGACGAAGCAAAACCGTGCCCCCCACAGTATCAGAACAGCAGTTTGTCGTCTGATACTTTAACACGACCATACCTTTGCTGAACGAGAGCATCACACACATTCTATTGACAATCCAGTGGTGGGTGGCTAAAGATGGTCCATTGTCGCTGAATGACTCGAGTTGGTTTTGTCACAGTGACTGAAACCATTTCTTATTTTATTTAACATCCACCCAAATAATATATGAACACATCATCTTTGTTAGACAAAAAGCATGTGCTTAGAAGACGGTTAAAAAATGAGCGAAAAACAGGTGGATAAACAATGTGGACAGTCAAGAGGTCCAGGCATGGCTGTTTCTCGAAGGGCAACGGACCGGGTAGCATTGTGCAGCTGGTAAATGCCCACGCGTGGCCGGCTTCGGTCCACAGAAAATGCTCTATAATGCTCTTAGCGGTTTTGGGGCCGGCAATGGCGATGAATCGGCACACCGCTCTTTCCTGCAATTACTGTCCCACGCATGAGGGCGCATGGTGCATTTCCTGCTCGCATCGCTGTGCCGCAGGGTACGAGATTGGCGGGCATTGAGTGGTGGCCTGTCACACCATTGCATTCTGAACACCTTCCCGCCGATTTCGGAAACTTCCTCCACTGCCTCTGGCCTGCTAAGCCTCACCCTTTTCTTTTGTCATCTCAACAGTATGCTGGGAGGGGTAGAAATCTCTTAATTTGTTCCAACGTCTGTGTAAGTCTTCCTCTTTGCATCCTTTGGAGGTTTTCTACATCCACTCCCCTCTTCCTTGGCTTGCATTTCAAATACCTTTTACATACCTATTTGATCAGAACCATGCAACATGTATTTGAAGTTGGACAACTTATTTATTTCGCCAACATGATATTTGTTTCTTGTACCTTGTTTAGCCTTTATTACTGATTTCCATTCCAGATGATTTCGGCTTGAGCATAGCTTATGTTAGAGCTTGTTTAGTCTTTATGATTTTCATTATATTCCAAATGATTTGGCCTTTATAATCTAAGTGCTTGTGCTGATACATATACATCGAGGGTGAAACAGAAAGGACGAGATATTTTTATTATGTAGTAACTTTTTTCTTTCACATCAGAATGACATAAAACTGGCTTAATATTGTGCAGAAAATAATATAACAACAGGTCATCAAAACACAAATCAGAGAAAAACTTTTCAATAAAAATAGCTGCTAATTATTAACATGACATTATGGCATCTTAAAAATATCAAGTTCTTTCAGTTTCAATACACACACATTAAAAAATATATATATTATAGGATATATATTATATATTATATATATTATAGGATGGATATTACATACATGGGAATCACATTGCTATACACCCCCATAAGCGATGAAACCGGTCCGGCAGCTGAGGGGTTGTGTAACATTGGGATTCGCATGTGTGAACTATTTGTGAATGTCCGTGGAGGAACTTACAACCGTGGACTCTGGGAAAGGGTTGAAACAGCAAAAGGCTTACCTTGCGTAGCCTTTCATGGTTGCTTTATGCAGCTTCTTGAGCTGGAAGAGAATGGGAGGAGTCGATTTATTTATATAATCCTAGCCACCTGGGTGAATTGATTAGTTGAGAGCCAATTGGTTAGTCCCTCCATTCACAGGTGAGAGATGAGTGAATTTTAGTTTATCATATATATATATATATATATATATATATATATATATATATATATATATATATATATATATATATATATATATATACATACATACATACATACACACACACACACATCAGACGCACCTCCTGACCGTTATGGTGAGCAACGCCGCGATTATGTCTCACACGGTAAAACTGCATAATCCGCAAAGAACAACCGTCCGTATGCCACCCAGACGATTGTTCCTGCTGATGCAAACCATTCAACCAGAAGTCACGTGATGTGATCGGCGGGTAAATCAAAACATGTGGATTTTGACGAGCACCCCCCGATCTCCAATGGACGTAGTCCCACATCAAAGCATCACCTCCAACCCAGAGGCTTTTGTCCCAGCGACTCTGTCAAACAGACAAAAATTACATGGTCAACATCAGTTCAAACGGAGCTTCAGGGTCGAAGGTTGGGAAGCGGGTACGAGAAGCCCCTCGTGACCCGGACCGGCGGTTCTACATACACATTTGTTTTTTTTGTATACATTGTCAACGCTTGTATCAGAGCTAACACAGAATGTATAACAAAGGGAGCAGGAGACAAGAGGGGCAGGAAAGGGAAGCACAAAACAGTCGGGACAGAGACATTGATCTGTGAAAGGGAGAGGATGGGTGGGGTACACAGGTGAACAAGATGGACACAACAGGACTTTCAAGAAGGTAAGCAGGGAATTTGAAGGAGGTGTGTTTGGGGTGGATTAACGGGGGTAGAAAAGATTGTGGTTTTGGATGGGGGGAAGATAAGAGATGGTGGTGAACAGCTGTTTTGAAGACATGGAGGGAAGAGTGGGAGAGTTTGTTCCAAAGGCGGAAAAAACCAGGACTGAAAGAGTGAGGTGAGCAGTGATTCTTGATTAAATTAGTTTTCGAAGAAGGGGTTGATGGCAGACCTTGAGTGCCTATGGAAATATTGGGGGGGGGGCATATCTCAGACAGAGCAGGATGGGGGGGGGGGGGGGGTGAAGACGCGTAGAAGACAGAAAGACCACTGACCTGCCTGCAGTGAGAGAGTGAAAGGCCCAAAGACTCAACCTCACCGTGGGGGATACCAATGATCCTAAATGCCTTGGTTTCTACAGCGTGAAGCCGAGAAAGGTGAGACAGGAGCACCAGACCAGAGGGGAGAACAGACCTCCATCAGGTTGCAGATGAATGCTTTGTACATGTGCAGGAGTTTCGGTGTGCCAAAGAAGGACTTTGCATGACAGAGGCTGTCCAATCAGTGACCTGCTTTGGAGGCCAGCTTGGAAATGTGGCTTTGCCAGGAAAGATCATGGCAGATAGTGAGACCGAAAAGCTTGAATGAAAGGATTTCTTCCAGAGGACTGTTGAGTAAGTAGATATGAAGATGTGAGTGGGGGGGGGGGGTTGGTACGGGGTTTCCACACAGTCCTTTCAGAGAGACATAGTGAGAGTGAGATTTGTCAGGGTTGGAAGACATGTTCCATGTGTTGGACCAGCTTGTGATTTTATCCAGATCTGCAGAGAGTGAAGAGGCTGCTGCTTGCTGATCTGAGGGATGACAGATGGTACGGCAGGGTTGGAGTCATCAGCAAAGAGATTAAGAGGATTTCCCAGAGAGTCGGAGAGATCATTGATGAAAACCAGAAAAAGCACAGGACCAAGAACACTGCCTTGAGGAACTCCAGCCTGGACAGGAAGAGAGGATGAGAGAATTCCATTAAGGGTCACACGTTGACTGCAACAGGAGAGGAAGTCGATGAGCCATAAGTGGAGATTGCCTTGGATACCATGGGAAGAGAGTTTGGTGAGCAGGGTGGGATGCCAGGCCTCTATCCATTGTTGGGAAAGCAGAAGCAGCATGTCCAGGCTAGAGTGACGCGGTCTGAAACCAAATTTGTGGTCAGATATCAAGCCGTTGGAGAAGAGGAAGGATTTAATCTCGGAAGCGATGGTGGATTCCATAACCTTGCTGATGATTGGGAGAAGGCTGATTGGTTTGTAGTTGCAGGAATTTGTTTTTGTACCTTTTTTGTGGAGAGCAGTCATGTTTGCTGATTTCCAAGCAGATGGCAGATGACCTTAAGCAAATGAGAGGGTGAATAGAATAGAGAGAGGGTGAGCAAGAGCAGCAGAGCAGGTTTTTAGGACACGTGGGTGACGCTGTCTGGAATGGTTGCAGAATCAGAGTCGAGGTTTGACAGCAAGCTCTACACTTTGTCGGGAGGAAAGGACACAGAGCCCAGGAGCAGCTGGTTGTGACCGGGTAAGGTGGGTACAGAAAGCTTTGGGTTTGGGACACAAGATTTAGAAACCAAACACAGAGTTTAGACATTCAGCTTTTTCACTTGCAGTGTCAGCTGTGCGGCCATTTGAGGAAATGAGGGGTAACGTACATTAAAAAAACGGACTTAACCAGATGCTACCCGGATTTGGAGGAGGGAGACATGTTTGAGAGTTCAGACTTGAGATTCGAAAGATGTTGTTTCCTGGCTCTTCTGGATGAGGAAGATGTTGACTTGAATCCCATTGAGAATCTGTGGAAAGACTTGAAGATCGCTGTTCACCGACTCTCCCCATCCAACTTGACAGAGCTTGAAGCTGATACAGATACACCCAAGAATACTCGAAGCTGTGATCGCTGCCAAAGGCGCCTCTACAAAGTGTTGACTCGGGGTTGAATACTTATTGACGCAAGACATTTTAGCTTTTCACTTTTCATTTATTTGTAAAAATTTCTAAAACCATGTCTTCACTTTGTTATTATGGGGTATTTTTTTGTACATCGGTGACAAAAAATTAATATACTTATTAAATCCATTTTACATTCAGGATGTAACACACACAAATATATGAGAAAGTTAGCTCATCAGTCTCAGATGTTACCTTGTCTTTGATACAGGAGGGGCAACAAGAAAAGGTTGATTGATGTCTCTCAATTTGCCAAACAGTCCACTCCAGAGTATTGCTCTGCCTTATTTGGTCGAACATCATGTACTGCCTGTGATTCCACGAGTGTCTTTAAAGGGTTTGGGAAAATCAAGCCCATCAAATTGATGCAAAAGTCTAACAAGTTCATGACGCCTCTTGCAAACTTGGGAGAATCTTGGTCCGTTTCAGATGAATTAATAACAGGCCTAAAATAATTCACATGTGCATTGTATGGCAAATCAAGATTCAAAGATGTTGATGAAGCCCGGCTCCAAATGATGAAAAAGAAATGCAGAGGTGATTCAGATGTATTCACCCCCTCTGTCAATGTAGATTTAGCATCTTTTCCACCTTGTAAGAGCAGTCTGGAAGAACACATCCACAGAGTTAATTACCAAGTTGCAATGTGGAAGAGAGCCCATCTTCCAGATCCCCATATCCCCTCTCCAACCGATAACCATGGTTGGACTGCCAGTGGAGACAAAATGGAACCAATGTGGCCTAAGCTTGACACCCTTCCATCTAAGTTGGTTGATGTTCTTGAATCAGCAGAAGAGGACTGACGTGATCAGTTTGATTCAACCAGTGAACATGACTTCTCAGATACAGACCATGACACAGACAGTGACGATAAATCATAAGAGAAACGTGCTTCCCCATACATGTACTGTATATGGAAGCATTGATTATAATTTCTTACTCATGATATTTTAATCTTACATTTGGACATAAACGGGTGATGTGCTCTGAGGTTGAACATTTTTGAAATGAATACAGTTCATCATCATTTTATTGATAATCTTGTGAAACAATAAAGCATATTGCGAGACAGGGCGTGAGAAAACATAGACCAAAGGAGTTTTTTTCAATGTTAACATATTGTTATGGTTTCCACCCGTTCGGCGTGCGGGCGACCGCTTTTAATTAATCGCGACCGCACGTGCCCACCGGACGGGCAATCCAGTCGTAGCTTTCCGGATCAACGCCGAAATCCAGCTACGGGTGTTTTTAAAGCACACCACAACCTTGTCAATACTCTACCCGCGCTACAGGGTCCGATCGCCGAATGGTC
>CM068955.1:25900713-25914571 GCA_035128595.1 Eptatretus atami
TTCGCTGCGCTCCGATGACCCCGACTGCCCTCCACTGGACTCAAACCTTGGCACTCTCCACCCCGACTCCAGCTCGACTCCAGACAGACTGCAGGCAAAAACAACTCTCGCTTGTTGTTCCAACGCGCCTTTTTATGGGGTCCGGGGAGGTGAGTTTGATCTGCCACCTTCGACCTCTCACCCCCCGCTGGCCCCTTTTGGTGTTTTGATCCGATTCGTCATCCCAAACGCGGGAGAGAGCGACGTTGCCGTGGAAAGCGGACGTGGCAGAAATCACCGGCCGTCGCCCCAACGAGGCAGCCGTCGTGTTTGGCAGAAGTGCCGCTCGTTGGGATTCGCCGTGGCTGGCGAAAAGATGGCGGCGCAATGGAGATGAAGATGAGGCGATGTTGTTCGTTTGTGGAGATTTTGTTGAGGGATGGTGAGGAGATGTCGGTGTGTGCGCTGTGGTGGGATGACGTGGTTGTTGAGATGCGGTTGTGGTTGTTGAAGTAGTGGTTGTGGTTGTTGAGATGCGGTTGTTCCAAAATAAAGATAGCAAGAATAATACTATCTCAAAGATCACAGCCCGGTTACACGAATAATTCCCTTTAGACATCGGTGGGAAATCTAATCTGAACACACACTTATCGACATAACTGATCTCTGGGAAACCTGAATGGTGTTCTGTGAATTTCCACAACCGTAACAATATTTTTTTCATCTAAGGGGACATCAATGAACATACTTATGCACATTAGGTTGATCATGGGGGGGGGGGGGGGGGGCGGTGCACGGTAGGTCCCCTTGGCCCACGGACTAAATGTCGAATAAAAACGATTAGCAAGGTTTAATCAAGCACGTTAGCAGCAAATGTATGCGTCTCCCTAAAAAAAATAGCATTACGAAGTTATTGAACTGCACCATAGTGGGGTTAAACAATCGGTGACCGTGTGACGAATCAGCTCATTCTGATATAAATGTGGCAGAGGCTGACATGGATGAGAGGTGTCGAGTTAATCTTTTATTATCGCATTAAATGTGTGTTTCCCAATCCCGCTGTTCATTTTTTAAAAGTGCTTCAAATGCACGTTTCCCAATCAGCAGGTTACTGGATTTTTGTCGCAGGTTGCGATCACACATGCTGGGAATGTGCACATGACAGAAGCAAATTGTTAACGGCATGTAAATTCATCCCACTGTGTCAGTATGCTAACAGTTTATCCTGCACCATCTTGCTTTTCCATAAGCACAGATTTTGTTTGTAAATGAACAAAATTCTGATGGGCTGTTAACGTGTCCAAGGAATTTGCACGATACACTTCCTGTAACAGAAAATTGCAATACCCCCCCCAGCCCTGAACTCTTCATGTGGAAGTACTGACCCTGAGTCCACCCTATCAAATACAGGAGTGCACTGTGGGATGAAGCACGGCCACCCTTTGACAACAACCACCCGCTACTCCTCGCTTCGGATACAGTGCGGGCTTGGCGAGGTCGGCGAGGTGAGTGGCTGGACTTGGCCGGTGTGCTCGTAGATTTGAGAATAGTCAAGGAAGGACTTGACTCGATGAAGTTAACAAAACATTGCACTCCATCTTTGGTTAAATTTTGTGAGAGTCGCTGTACGTATCATTTTATGAAATGTCTGTTCAATATTTTGTGGCAATTCAATGGAATGTTTGTGTCTGGTCATTATGTAACTATCATTCATAAGTCATGCTTTGGTTGTTGTTTTTTTTGGTGTTAGAAAAGGAAGGATTTAATTTCAATTTTTTTGGTGTTAGAAAAGGAAGGATTTAATATCAATTGCGATGATGGATTCCATAACCTTGCTTATGATTGTAAGTAAGCTGATAGGTCTGCAGAGGGGGGGGGGGGAAGAATCAGTTTTTGTACCTTTTTTTTATGTAACACAGTGATGATGTCTGATTTCCAAGAAGATGACATATGGCAGAGAGAGAAGGTTGAAAGAGCAGCAAAGCAGGATTTTTACGACACGTGAGCTGATGCCGTCCGGTCAAGTTGTGGAGTGAGAGTTGATGGTTGAAAGAACCTTCTCCACCTTCTCAGGTGAAAAAGGCACAGAGTCCAGGAGCAGTTTTGTATGACAGGGAAGGATGTTTACCGAGAACGAGTCAAACAAATTCACTGAATCAAACGCTTTACAGAGATCAACATAAGCTGCAAGCAGCCACTGCTGAAACTCTCGTCTGCGTTTGGTGAGGACCCGAAGAGCAAGGATACGGTCAATCATTGACCTCTTAGATGTAAAGCCTGACTGGTGTGGGTGCTGGTACTCAAGCAGATGGAGAACCCTATCAAGAATTATCTGAGCAAAGACCATGCCTGGCATTGAGAGCAGCATCACCCCTCAGTCGTTGTTGCAGTCCTGGTGATCACCCTTCTCTTTCCAGAGAGGGCCAACAAGGCCCCTCTTCCAGTCAGTTGGGATGATGCCTGTGTTCCAGGCAGAGCACAGAAATGCACGCAACAACATGAGTGCAGCATTTCCACCAGCCTTGAGAAGTTCAGCAGGGATGCCACAAATCGCAGGAGCTTTACCCCATTTCAACCGGTTCACCGCAGCCTGTGTTTCCATAAACAAAGGTGGATCACAGTTGATTGGAGGGTCAGCAATAGGGATAGTAGCACCCCTGACATCCAACTCAACAGCTGGTGAAACAGCCCGCCACATCCTCTCAAAATAATCGGCCCAGCGGGCCTTCACTTTGGACTCCTCTGTCACGAGCCCACCACCCTCTGCTTTAACTGCAGTACAACGAAGGATGGGCTTGGAGGAACGCAATGGTTAAATTCCCCTGTCAGCAGCACGATAATCACTTGACCACAGGTGATGCTCTACCTGCTCACAGATTCATCACACATTGGCCTCCTTGTCCACCCTCTGTGCACGTACAGTTTTACGCCTCAACTCCCTGAAGGGCTCAGCTCTGCCATAAAGCCCGGCCCTGCAACTTCGGTCAATGGTATCCAGTGTCCCTTGAGAGACAAAATTCTTCTTCACCCTCCGGTGAGTTTCAAGACATCCACCGGTAACATCACGGACGGTGGTCTTGAACGCACTCCAAAACCCTTCAGGATTCCCCCAAAGCACTCAAACCCCCCAAATCTTCACTCGGCCTGTTCGCAAACTCCTCAGCTACCTTCTCATCCTTAAGCTTTCCAACATACAGCCTAGGCTGGGATGGTACCGTGCTCCTCGATTTAAGCTGCTACTTCAGAGTTGCTGCAACAAGCATGTGGTCAGTATTGAGGAACTGAGCACTCCGGTAGACCCTGCTGTTCTGGATCATCCTCTAGCGACCATCAACGAGCACATGGTCAATCTCTTTGCCACATCACCGGCGTTGGAATACCAAGTCCAGCGATGAGCCTGTGGGCGCAGAAACCATCAACCAGCCACCCTAAGTCCATGACCTCTTGCAAAGTCCAGGAACTTGGTGCTATTCTGGTTCACAGTTCCTGACCAATGGGGACCAACACATGTCTCATAACCATCTCTACCAGTTCCAGTCGATGCATTGAAATCCCCCAAGACTAGAAGAGTATCTCGCCTGGAGCACTGATCAACCACAGACTCGAGCGTGGCATAGAATGCGTCCTTCACGGTGAGATCACTTGCCTCAGTCGGAGCATGTACAGAGACCAGGGAAATGACACCCAAGGAGTGATGAATCCTTTGTCTCATTATACGCTTATTGATTATTATCATTGGACCTCAATTATCATTGGAGTCAGCTTATTGGACACAGCGACAGCAACTCCCTTGGGCATGGTAACCATCAGAGCGACCAGACCAATAGTAGGTGTAACCACCCGCCATGATCTCGCCGCATCTGGTCTCCGAACCCCAGAGAGTGCTGACACCAATGTCAAATGGTTGAGCTCAGATGATAACAGAGACAGGTGATCATCCTTTCTTCGGGATAGGACATTCCAGGCACCCACCCAAAGGGACTGCCTCAGGTTAACCCAAGGAGACCGCCTTCTGGTGGATGACACCTCAGGACCACCCCAACACACACTACCGCAACTGACCGGGAAGGTTACCCGTGGTTTCCCTCCTATCATCAAAGATTGGGGGTCCCGAAGACTTTGCCCCAATCCCGTCATCCAGTGGCTGCTCTGGGGAGGGCATCTGCACAGGAGGAACTCCCACGGAGTGGGTTTTCAGATTTCTTTGCGTTTTTGGGTTTTGCGGAATGAAGGGTTTTACGGTGGCCAGAGTGCAATCCTGCACCAACCTCCTAATAAGAAGTAACCCAACTGCAGGAGGACGTCCGCAGACACAGTGGGCACTTGATATGGATGGCCGTTGGCTCACAAGGAGCTCCTCCACCTTTTGACAGGTTTTGTTTTTAATCCTGCTGGGTGTCAATATCATACACCCTCATCACCAGGAAACCTGGTGGGGGAGACGGTTTAGTCACCGACAACCCGACCATGGAACAGGTTAGTACAGGTTTACATGGTACCTGTAGCAAATCACAGATCTGATCTGGCCTGACCTGACACACAATGCAGTCTGAAACCACAACGAAAAAGAGTTAACAATTTAACCATAATCCGGTATACTCAAATAAAGTGCTGGGAATCTAGCAAGCAGATGAACAAGCTCGCCTTGGGCAGTAATTGTTTAATAAACAAAGGGCATCGGGACAATGGCACTGAAACCTAGGAGTATGCATCATGTGTAAATAAAACGGTAAAAACATACTTTTGTGTATATCATGGTTCTCCTGGAAGACAGAAGCCTCCATGAGAGACTGAGTGAATGCTATCGCTTCATCGTGCGTACACTCCACTTCATGGCGGTACAGGAAATTCTGGTGATTCTCGGAATGTCCGGGCCGACTTGACGAAGGCTTCTGATTGGACAAATTGACGTTAGAGACTAGTCAAAATAAAAACGAAAATGGAAGGAGGGGGAGTCGGAGACGGACGATCGGGAAAAGGGAAGCTGTGGATTATTGTCGACTACATTTTGATGTGGATTTCAAGTAAAATGGGAGCACTTCTGCATCATTTATTTTTAGTTTTTTCATCATAAAAAACAAACAAACCTTTCCCATGGAAAAGTTAGTGGCCTAATATGAAAACTTTGAGGGTAAAAAGACCGACAACCGGCAACTAAATGCATCCGTATGTTGTACACCGGACTACATTGCCGTGTTCCCCTAAACACGATGCCATTGTCTTTTCATCAAACCTCATCATGGCTGAGCCTTACGTGCTCTCGGATCTTACCTTGTCCAAAATCCAAAGAGGTTCTGCCTCATGCCTTTTTTGTTTTTCATGCATTTTGCAGGTGAAAATAGATGTGTAATAATCTTTGTTTAAATTTTCTTTCTTTGTTTCAACCCAATGTGAAATCGTATGCCATTTTGCAATGAAGAATCCATTTTTGATGAACCTTGTCGGATTAGAACTGCCGCAGATCATTTGAAGTAGTGAACTTGTGTATTTCATCATGAAAGATGCTGTGTTGATCTCTCTCTTCAGACTTGCATTCGATTAAGGTCACAGTTGTTGCTGGTATTGTGTAAGCCAGCATAATTGAAAATCCACAGTGGTTTGATGTGGTACCACATTCATTGTGATGACGCAAGGTGTGCTGAAATAACTGACTGAGGACCCGTTGTCTAAACTCGTGCAATGCTCGTCCTTTTGCAGACGGGCACAGTTGTACAAACTGTGGGTCTAACGAAAGCCTTTCGTCCGACCCTGGGGTGGAAGGCGAGGAATGGCTCTCCCAGGTAAGGCAGGCTTGTTGAATGCTCTCCATGTGTTAATTTAAGTTGTGCATTGTTTATAGATCAATAGCATATGAAACGATTTAAGATCTTCACTCAGATTTCCCATGGAGTGACCACTTGTCTGACTTTCCCATCAATGTGTGCACATTTCCAGTGCAGTTTCTTCCCTCTTTTCCTCTGTTCTTCTTCCTTTTCCATAATTGTGACTTTTAATGCCGAATTTGCTGCTAAAAACATTCTCGCACGGCTACTTTCTTTTCTTTTCTGTTTCTTGTGCTTGATTGTAATAATAATTTTGCATGTCAGGCCGATGTAATCCATCCTGATGCAGCTGTGTGAGCTATTGTGTTATTACCCAAAGTTCACCAAGTGCTGAAATCGAGTTTGCAGGTATCCCCTCATTTCTCTCGCATACACCTGGCGCGACTGAGCCCTCCCATCATCCCGGCCTCGCCGCCAGGATTAGCAGCCAAATCCTTACAGTTAGCATGAGATAATGTGCACCCCCTCCCTTTAATTGGTACTTTTGTGCCCCAAAACCATCCCCTCCATCCCCTCCTCTACTGCACCCCTCCCTCTCATCCAGTGACACCTGTAAACTCACTCGATGCATACAATTCATTCTCATGAAATTTTCTGGTTTGTTCTGTACACTATTGTTGAAAAGAATAATCTTCGAGACAAATTTTGATTTCAAGTAAAATATTGCAAAACATTTTTATTTCTTCACTGAAGGGCCATCTATTTATTATTTATTTGCATGATTGGAATGGGACTATATTAAAAGTAATGCAAATACAAATATAAAAGGATTTACGGGAGAGGGAAATTAGGGGTCTTAGGAATGGGAAGAGAAGTAAAGAAGATTGGAAGTAAGAAGAGGGAAAAATAGGGGTACATGCACAGCATGAGGGAGGGAAGGGATAGGGGTGGGGTGTCAATATTCTGCTATACATATGTATGTAATAAGTAGATGTCCCCTTGATTATATATTTTGCCATTATTATTATAATAATGCAGAGGGACTATATAAGTTAGAAGGGTTCATTTTAACGAGTCTCCTATATTTTATCCATTGTATTTGGGGGACATTTACAATGGTACACATTTGTTCTTCATATAATAACACATTTCTACGTTAACATAATTTATACACAATGCTTTACTATCACTGATAACTTCTCGGCAAATCTGTGCAGGTGGAAATAGTGACGCACACTGGCCCTCACCGGCGCCTCTGGATGGGTCCGCAGTTCCAGTTTAAGACCGTGCAGTCCTCAGGACAGACCATGGTATTGTCTTCCAGTTCCTCGGCTCTCTTATCCCAAGGAACACCTGAACCATTGCAGCCAGACATTATGGATCTTCACAGCCTGCGGTGAAGTCTGAGTGGGATGTCACGAGAACGTTTGCAACAATGGACTTTTGTTATGGCAGCACAGCCACATGTCATGTTCGTGTACCATGTCGGAGTGATTTACTTGTGTGTTCTCTGGTTTTCAGGCTGCAGCCGGTGAGATCTGATCCAGTTACAATGCCCCGTCCCTCATCGGCCCCTCGTGCTGCCGCTCTGGAGATTGAAGCTGGATCTGGTGGGTTCTGACGTGAATACCCTCAGTCCGAGCATATTGTTGAAGTTGTTGGTTTGATTGTTCTCAATACTAGAGATTGTTCTAAATATTTGTTTATTAACAATTTAACAATCTTTTAAGCTACAGTGCCTAGAGAAAGTGTACATCCCCTTTCAAAATTTTCACCTTTTGTTTCCTCATAGCCTGGATTTTAAATTCCATTGAATCAGGATTTTTCCACCTTTATTTACACATCGTAACCCACAACTTCCAAGGGAAAAACAAAATCGACAGATATCAGAAAATTGATGAAAAATATAAAACTAGAATATCTTGGTTGGATAAGTGTCCACCCCCCTTATAATAGGGGCACTAATTTTTAAACAAATTAATCACACGTATGCTCATTATCTTATGTGTTTTCATTTCACGGAACACAAAAAACTTTACGTACTGATGGGTTTTAACCTTCATATGTTGGGCGCCCCTTTATATATGCCGAGTGTTGGCTTAATGGTGAGGATGGTGGGCTTTGGATCCTCGGATCCTGAGTTCAAATCCCGCTCAGCTGTTGAATTAATACCAGGTGGGGTTGACTCTGCCTGTCATCCTTCTGAGGTCTGAAAAATTAGCGCCAGCATGCTGGTATACTGTGTCGGAGTGGTGACCCGTCCAGGATTGTGCCCAATAGCCCAGGAGACTGCTTAGGCAGCACCAACGCTCTGCACAGAGTATGGTCCCAATCTCCTCTCCTCCCTTTATATGAACTTTTCCAGAGCATTACTTGCTTCCTCCTAAGAACACAAGGGTAGTGTAGGATGCACACGAGATTTTTTTAAATGTGCCTTATTTTCTGTCATCTGGTATTTTCTACAAGCCATGGAATGTCCTTTCTTTTCCATTGTTTGCCACATGGCACATTCCATATAAAGGGGCCTTTAATATGCTCCTGGCATTTTCCCCAAGAATGTCTTTTAGTGGCCCAGTCAGAGCCCCGACCTAAATCCAATCTAAAATCTGTGGCATGACTTGAAGATTTCTGTCCATCAAAGCTGCGACAGACGCGCAATTTCACTGAGCTTGAACAGTTTTGTACAGAAGAATGGGCAAATATTGCCCAATCAAGGTGTGTAAAGTTGGTAGCGACCTATCCCAACAGAATCACAGCTGTAATTGCTGTCAAAGGTGCTTCCACCAAGTATAAACTCAGGGTATGGACACTTATCCAACCAAGATATTGTAGTTTTGTATTTTTAATTAATTTTCTGAAATTTGTATCATTTGTTTTTCAGTTGGAAGTTGTGGGTTACGATGTGTAAATACAGGTGGAAAAAGTCTGATTTATGGCAATTTAATTCCAGGCGAGAAGAAAACAAAGAGGTGAAAATTTTGAAAGGAGGGTGTAGACTTTCTATAAGCACTGTATTATTAAGCAGTGGTGTCCATGATATAACTTTAATTGTGTGTAATTATTATTGTAGGCAATAGTCCAAAAGCCATTGGTTGCTCACAACCCCTCATGCTTCGTGGAATTCAGAACTGTATGGATTCAGTCCGAGTACTGAGACATTGTTTTGGGACAAACACGTTAGTTCGTCATTGTAGAAGTCTATATTTTATGCTTTGCTTCGTTTTGAAACTCAGAACTTTCGACTTGAAGAGAGTCTAAATGTTGTCAGGACCTGTAGCAAAACAAGCAATCGTAATCACCAACTATAAAGAAATGCAATATCGTGCCAGGAAAAACCTGCAGTGAGGAACAATTGTACGGAGACGTATTTACATATTTGTAAAGGACCTTTTATGCCTGGTGTTGGCTTAATGGTTAGGAAGTGGGCTTGGGATCCTGGGATCCTGAGTTCAAATCTCACTCAGCTGTTGAATTAATACCAGGTGGGATTGACTCTGCCTGTCATCCTTCCGAGGTCAGCAAAATGAGTGCCAGCTTGCTGGTATACTGTGTCGGAGTGGCGACTTGTCCAGGATTGTGTCCAATCGCCAAGGAGACTGCTTAAGCAGCACCAACACTCTGCACAGAGTATGGTCCCGATGGATGGAATTGACCTTTCCGATGTTCTGTGAACTCCCTGTACATTTATGCAGACTACTTCATACTGTGTCATACAGTACCCCCATCCCTCTGCTAGACAGCAGCTGCATCACTCTCTGCTGATGTGTGAATGATGATGCACTGGGCTGACAAATGGAACATGTTTTTAAATTCCGGAAAATTTCACCGTGTCACCCTATCGCTCCGGAAGGGTCATCAAACGAACCCACCGATCTATTTCCACCGTCAGTCACCGCCCTATTGTCAGTTCATACTGTCCGTCACCTTGCTCTTGCATGAGCCTCGATATTGTAAGGGGAAAGCATTTGTTTTTTTGTATTGCACTGCAAAAAATATTTGCAAATGTCGAATTTTCAGTTGTAATTGGGCTGTGATCTTGTTTTTAACCAACTTTCATTATGTCTTTGAATTCCTATCATAAAAATAGTTTTGTAGCCTAAAATACCTTGCTTTACCACCTTGCACTGACATTTTCACTCTGAAAAACAGGTGTGTTGAAAAGACAAATGATCTGAATTGTTCATCTCTGCACATCTTGGTTTCCAGATGAGTTGCTTGGTGTTGTCAGTAACCAGTATCATGATGTAGCATTTCCAAAAGTTACCACACGGGTGTGCTGTTGGAAGTTGGAAGCCAAACTGCAGTGTTTTAATGTGATGAAGAAAGCAAAAGAGGAAGTTTGTAAGCAGAATGGGATTCTGATGACAAAGAACGTAAAGACCATGCACGTGTATTTGGGTTGAGACAACATGTCATAGGTGTGATGGAGGCGGTATATAGGCTTGGTGGGTCGTGCCTGAAAAGTAAGGAGTGACGAGGGGTAGAGTCGGGGAGGGGGGAGAGTATGGGTGGTGGAGGATTGACTGGTAACCTTATTTTGTAAGCAGGAGTGGTAGTCCAAAAATATAACCAAGGATAAAAAGAATGGCGTAACTAATGATTTTTCTCCACGTTTGATATTGACAACATTCTGCTCTTTGCATGCTTTTTTAAGCAACGTCATTGCTGGTGGACATCACGCATTATCTTGCTGGTTGTTTGGTGGTGCAGGTGGACACTGAGAGGGTCCTAAGTGGTGTGACTAAAAGTGAGAGGTGTTGGCTGTTGTTAATGTTGTGTTGGTTCTGCTGTTTGTTGAGGATTACACCGAGAGGATTTCCAGGCACTTTACATTTTCTTCGTAATTACCTCTTTGGATGTAAATGGAGTCGGAGAGAGTGGCAAAACGAAAATGCACGCCACCGAGGGACGTCGTGAAGGTGCAGCGAGCCGCTGAAAGCCGTCCACCCGTCCTTGCCGTTAAATCGACCTGCCCACGCCTGTCGTGTGGAAATGGATCGAGATGCAGACCGAGCGGCTCCGGCTGTGGTTTTTGGCGCCGGCCCCACCACGTGGGAACGATGCCCGGAGCACGCGGCCTGCACTGTCCAACTCGGTCAGTTGAGCTTTTGATGTTTGATCATATATTCTGGTACTGCAGAAGAAGAGAGAGCAGGATATATAAAAGACTGAGTGTATACATTCTGGCACAATTAACATAAAAATATAAATTTCTTTCTCACTCCATCACAACGTTTTTTGGGGTTTTTGTGGACAATGTCGAGGCTCAAATAAGAGCTAACACACAGAACGTAGAACAAAGGGAGCAGGAGACAAGAGGGGTGGGAGAGGGAAGGACAAAACGATGGGGAACAGAGACATTAGGAGATCTGTGGAAGGGAGAGGGATGGGGCGGGGAACATGGGGTATACAAGATTGACATTACAAGGACTTTCAGGAAGGAAAGCAGGGAATTTGAAAGAGGTGGGTTTGGGGTGGATTAACGGGGGTAGAAAAGATCGAGGATTTGGATGGGGGAAGATAAGAGGTGGTGGTGAACAGCTGTTTTGAAGACGTGGAGGGAGGAGTGGGATTGAAGAGAGTGTGGGAGTTTGGTCCAGAGGTGGGAAAAAGAGGAATGAAAGAGTGAAAGAGGAGTGATTCTTGATTTTGGTGAGCCCTTTCCTCTTATTATCATGTGAACTGTCAGGTCACACTTCATGGAGTATTCTTTTGCATGTTTTGGTACGAAAGGCAAGACGTTGCTGTCGTTGAGGTAGTCAGCTGAGAATCCAGACTTTGTAAAGAGATCGGGATTGACAGATTGATACATGGCCGGACTCAAGGGAAGATGTGCAAGGATTTCTGTGCAGTGGCGCTCGGAATGATGATGCATTTACAATTACAATTGAACGGTTTTAATGTTTGTGATGCAATAATGTGTTCATCAAACATGAAGGAGACTTGTTTATTGTGAACAAGATGATTTTACAACTTCCTTCAACCTTAGGATCAAATCCTTTCCGAATCTGTGGCACAAGTCCTCATCGATCGAGTCCACAATCGCCCTTGTTGGTCCTTCGGGACACGAGAGCTTGTGGCATTTGTCGAAAGACTTGATTCTTGAAATGTCCACCGTATTTAAGTTTGGGCAACGAGCGGACCTTGTCATTTCACACGGACACTTGTCTGAAACTGGATCGAAATGACACGATCTCCAAAAGTTTATTGGAGAAAGTCAAACATGATCGTCGCCGTACGGGGAGATTTCCACTGCCCTGTGTTGCCCATGTCTTATTTCACTGCCATGTATTTTAACTATCGCCAGAGGAGAGGGTATTGCATTTGGGTCCATTTGTCTGTCTGTCTGTCTGTTTATTTATTTGTTTGGCCGCACAGAACGTGAGCATGGTTTTTCTCTGCAACTGCTTGTTAGATTGACACATAATTTCCACCAAAGGAGTGACTACTCATGTCGGATGTGTTGATGATAATTATGACGTCATAGGTCGCATGGTGTGGCAGCCATGTTGGAAAAAATGAAAACCTTTGGACCTCTGTATCTCTCAAACCGTACCATGGAAAAAAATGAAACTTGGCACATAGCAAGTACTCTGCGTGGGAAATAAGTATTATTTTGTGTGATGTCAAAAGTGCCTTTGTTATGACGTCATAATTGCATACGTAGAATGCTACGTGCGATCGGTATGAAAACTTTTGAGGTTTATCTTGGGATAAATTTGTCGACAGAAAACAATTGATGACATCAGTTCCGTGGTTCGGCAGGCATATTGTTTTTTTTTTGTTTGTTTGTTTGTTTGTTTGTTTTAACCTTCAAAAATCTTCCTCTCTGAAATGGCTGAACATATTGAGGCGAAACTTTACAGCTATGGCTGCCTATACATGAGGAACAAAATGTTCCCACCTATGACGTCTCAGGGTTGGGCAGCCATATTGAATTTACCCTAAAACCTCTAAAAAAAATCTTCTTCTCGAGAACGGCTGGACAGATCAAACAGAAGCTTCACACACGTGTTCCCAAAGCCTTGGGGATACGAGGGTGTTCGTGAATAATTGATAGGTCACATGGTCTGGCAGCCACATTTGTTTTATTTTTATTTTTATTTTTTGAATTAGGTTCACTTGACTGTACCTGGATGGGTTTGAGGGTAGAGAGTAGCAGCTGAAACCCCAATCATATCCAAGCTCCTCCTGATGACTTCATCTTTGCTTTTTGCTTGTTCAGGTTCCTTCTGATGACTCCAATGCAGGACTGGTACCTACTTGGTCTTCCATTTTGATCTGAATTGAATTTATTTTAATCCCATTCTGAATTCAATTGTATAACAGCAAAAAGAGCAATCATAGATTGCAGACCCTCGCGAGGACTTGTTTTGTGTGGTGTTTGTGCACTGGTGTTACGTAATTAATAAGAGACATAACTATAACCGCCATTATATAACTGCTGGCAGTGATGACCGGGTACTAAAACATCCTGCTTTGATTGGCCACCTGACCCTGACCCATGATGTTTTTATTTTTAATTTAATTTAGAATGGGATTAAAATAAATTCAATTCAAATCAAATGGAAGATCAAATAGGAACAGTCCTGCATTGAAGTCATCAGAAGGAACCCGAACAAGTAAAAAACAAAGATGAAGTGATCAGGAGAACCTGGATAGGATTTGGTTTCAGCTGCTACTCCTCTACCCTCAAACCCATCCAGGTACAGCCAAGTGAGCCTTGTTCATAAAAAAGCAAACTTGGGGACAATACCCCTGGGTGCTCACCTAGTAGCAGCTGGATAAGACAACCAGGGAACCATGGTAGGCATGGATGATCCACAAAAATGTGTAACTGAGAAGAAAGTGAAATTCCTATGGATTTTTTTTTTTAATGCCGTGACCAAACTTTGGTACATCACGGATGATGAAGGTGCTGGTCAAGTTTCATTGGAATTGTTTGTGTAGTTTCTGAGAAGAAAGTAAATGCATATTTTGGGGGGCAACCCCCACTTACACCCCCTAAGGCCCCAATTTTTCTCATGTCATGAGCGAACTTTGGTACATCACGGGTGATCAAGGTTGTGGTGGAGTTTCATCGGAATTGTGTGTGTCTTCAGAAAATATAGCAAATA
>CM068955.1:25934593-25952221 GCA_035128595.1 Eptatretus atami
AAGAGAGAGAATTGCTTTGGAAATCGGCAAACATGACCGCTCTGCATAAAAAGGTGGCAAAACAGATCCCTGCAACTACAGACCAATCAGCCTTCTCCCAATCATCAGCAAGGTTATGGAATCCATCATTGCTTCCGACATTAAATCCTTCCTCTTCTCAATGGCTTGATTTCTGACCATCAATTTGGATTCAGACCAGGTCACTCGAACCTGAAAATGCTGCTACTGCTTTCCAACAATGGATGGAGGTCCTCAATGCCATGTATGAGATCAGACATATCGCAAGCTTTTGATATGGTCTGGCACCCCACACTGCTCACCAAACTCTCTATTATGGTTTCCAAGGCCATCTCCACTCATGGCTTTCAGGCTTGCTCTCCTGTCACAATCAACATGTGGCTCTTAATGGAGTTCTCTCATCCCTCTTCCTGTCCAGGGGGAGTTCGTCAAGGCAGTGTTCTGGGCCCTGTGCTTTTTCTGGTTTTCATCAAAGATCTCTTTGACTCTCCTGAAAATTATCTTATCTCTTTGTTGATGAATCCATCCTCTGCTGTACCATCTCTCATCCCTCACATCGGCAGGCAGCAGCTTCTTCACTCTATGCGGACATGAATAAAATCACAAGCTGGTCAAACACTAGGAACATGTCTTTCAATTCTGACAAATGTCACACACACCACGTTTCTCCAAAAGGACTATCTGGATAACATACCCCCCTCTCCAATCTACTTTCTCAACAACCCTTGAAGAAATCCTGCCACTCAAGCTTTTGGGCCTCACTATCCACAATGATCTTTCCTGGGAAAGCCACATTTATCTCTTTGTTGATGACTCACCCCTCTGCTGTACCATCTCTCGTCCCTACATGGCAGGCAGCAGTCCCTTCATCTCTGCGACATGAATAAAATCACAAGCTGGTCAAACACTAGGAACATGTCTTTCAATTCCGACAAATGTCTCACACACCATGTTTTGCAAAAGGACCATCTGGACAACCTCCCCCCGTTCCAACCTACTTTCTCAACAACCCTCTTGAAGAAGTCCTGGCCTCCAAAACCAGTCGCCGACTCGGCATCCTCCGTCATGCAAAGTCCTTCCTCAGCACACCGAAGCTCCTAACTCATATACAAACTTTCATCCACAGCCTGGTGGAGTACTGCTCTCTCCTCTGGGCTGGTGCTCCTGCCTCACACTAGCTCGGCTTCACGCTGTGAAAACCAAGGTTTTCGGATCATTGGTATTTCTGGTGATGGGGCTGAGTCTTTGGGTCTCTCATTCTCTAACCATAGGCAGTCAGTGGTCTTTCTGTCTTCTACCGTCTCCCTCTCTGGCCTTGCCCCCCCCCCGCTCTTTCTGTGCTCTGTCCCCCCTATATTTCCACAGGGCGCTCAAGGTCCGCCAGCAACTCTCTTCTGGTGAAACTGCCAAAATCAAGAATTACTGCTCACCTTCACTCTTTCTTTCCTCTTTTTTTTTTCCCCGCCTCTGGAACAAACTCCCACACTCTCTTCATCGCACTCTTCCCTCCAGCTCTTCGAAACAGCTGTTAACCACCACCTCAAATCTTCCCCTATCCAAAACCATGATCTTTTCTACCCCCGTTAATACACCTCAAACCCACTCCTACAAATTCCTGTTTTCCTTCCTGAAAATCCCTGTATTGTCCATCTTGTTTACCCCATGTACCCACCCCATCCCTCTCCCTTCCACAGATCTCCTAATGTCTCTGTTCCCTCCTGTGTTGTGCGTCCCTCTCCCCGCCTCTCTTGGCTCCTGCTCCCTTTGTTGTATGAGCTGTGTGTTAGCTCTTTTACGAGCCTTAACAATGAAGATAAAAATAAGAAGTGATGATGGATTCCATGATGTTGCTCATGACTGGAAGTAATCTGATAGGTTCTGCAGATGAGGGTATCAGTTTTTGTACCTTTTTATGGAGTGCAGTGATGTTGGCAGATTCCCAAGCAGATGGAAGATTACCTCGGGCAAATGATAGGGTGAAAAGGGGAGATAGAGGAAGTGAAAGAGCAGGACAGGCGAACCGATGCCGTCCAGTCCAGTAGCAGAGTCAGACTCGAAGTTTAATCACCTCCACATTCTCAGGTGCAAAAGACAGAGTCCAGGAGCAATTGGGTACAACAGGGAAGTCTGGGTACCGAGAATGAGGGGTTAGGGGACACGAGATTTGGAAGCAAACACAGAATAAAGGCATTCATCCTTCTCACGAGCGGAGTCGGCTGTGGTGCCATTTAAAGAGAGGAAACGGCATTGCGAGGGAACTTCATGCAATTATATGCAATATGTATTTAAATATTTCCTGCATGACAAATTGGGGAATGACAAAATTGTTGGCTTTATGGTTTCGTATGAATTACCAATCTTGGGCATTGCAAAATGCACTTGGACTGCTTTCCGTCTTTTAACTTGTTTCTATCAATTGTATTTTTTTTAAATGCGTACAACAAATCAATACCACCTCAACATATGATCCTCACAAAACATATACTTGATCGCTCCCGGGAAAATCCCAGGTAGTGTCTTACAACATACTCACTCGAGGCCTGAACACGGAAGTGTTACAATAAACCTGTGTAAAGCAATCTTTTTAATTACAGGCACACGCGTAAGCACTATAATGATAAAATTTGTGTTGTTGGCAACAAATGACTATACACTACGTCAACAGACAATCTTCACAACACATATCACTCGATCACTCCCGAGAGAGTAATGCAGGCTGTGTATTAGCACAAGACTTGATTGAGGACCGAAAGCCAATGATCTGATTCTAACTTTTCAATTTTTTTTTATTCAAACGTCGCCTCGACCTTCCACTGGATGAAAGGCGAGGCCGTGCAAAGTTTGGTTGTACTGGTTCCTCTGCAGGGTCCAAATCACAAATGAACAAACAAACGATAAAGATGTCGTGCACAGCACGATGCTTGTGAAATCCATTAAACAAATTGGACCTTAAAATTATTGGTGGTTGAAGTCAATGACCAAATCTGCAAATACTCTTCAAATTTCAAATCAATCAGATGAAAATTGACAATTTTAGTAATCACACCTAAGTTGTTGACCTTTGGCCTATCTTGACAACAAAAGTAGTTGGTAGTTGAATTCAGTGACCTGATATGCAAATCCTCTTCAAATTTAAAAGTCAATGGATGAAAAGCGAGGATTTTAGAAATATGACAATGTTGTTGACCTTTGGCCAATGTTGACCTTTTGACCACAAAACAATAGGCTTCTTGCCTATGATGAACTCTACCATGTGGTGAAGATCGGTTTGAAATTGTGACCCACAGGTGATAAATATACAAACAAACAAACAAGAAGAAGACGTGGTGCAGAGCATGAAACTTGCAAAATCCAGAAAACAAATTTGACCTCAAAAATAATTGGTAGTATAATTCAGTAACCTGATATGCAAATCCTCTTCAAATTTCAAGTCAATGGGATGAAAATTAAGGATTTTAGAAATTCTACCTTCGTTGTTGACCTTGGGCCGACGTTGTCCTTTTGGTCTATGATGACCTCAAAAATAATTGGCTGGTTAAATTCAGTGACCTGAAATATAAATCCTCTTCAAATTTCAATGGTGAAGAATCACTTAAAAAAATTAAATAATTGTCGTATCCAGATTTGGATTCGGATCTTCATCAAAATCGAATCAATTTGTCCCCGTCACACACCTAAACGTGTCCACCAAGTTTAATCTGAATCGTCCACAACTTTTTGAGATATCGTGCTATGTATCGTTTTTGGCCCTATCTCTCAATGGTGAAGCATCACTTAAAATTTATAGTAGCCGGATCCGATCTTCACCACAATCTAATCAGTTTGTCCTCGTCACACACCGAAAGCTGTCCACAAAATTTCATCTGAATCTGTCCACAACTTTTTGAGATATCCTGCACACAAACCGACAACAAACAAGAAAAAGACGTCGTGCAGAGCACAATGCTTGCAAAATCCACCCCCTCCCATAGGTTGCCATGGATACATCAAATTGTCCATTTCATCAGATTAAAATTCACAATCTTAATCAAAGCTCAGGTCAATCGGATGAAAATTGATTATTTTTCAGATTGAAATTGATGATTTAGAAGTTTGACCTTGAGTTGACATTTGACGTTTTTGACCTCAAAAATAGTTGGTTTCCAATTCAGTGACGCACGATGCAAATCTTGTTTAACTTTCAAGTCAATCGGATGAAAAATGATGATTTTTGAAATTTGACCTCAAGATAACCTTTGACCTTTGACCTCAAAATAAATCGGCTTCTAAGTTGAGATTACCTCGACAACTTGGTAAAGTTTCATGACCATCGGTTTAGAATTGTGACCTGTCGGCGACAAACAGACAGACAAACAGAATAACAAAATCGACTGACCAATATACTTGAAAAATCTTCGATTTTGCAATGAACAAACAAACAGACAGGCAAACAAGAAACAGACACAGACAGGGGTGAAAACATAACCTTCTTCCACCTTCGGTGGCGGAGGTAATAACCACAAGATCAACCAATGTACTTGATAAGTCTTCGATTTTCGCAAGTAACAAACAAACTTTCTTCTTTATATGTAAGAAGATGTAAATGATTTTAGCTGTTTTAAGTGCAGACAGCAAACAGACAAACGTTAAGGACAAGCTGAGGACAGAATTTGAGCAGGATTTCAGAAGAGAGAGAGAGAGAAAGACTTCAATGGAATCGGAAAACAAACTCAAGCACGTGTCCTGGACAAACACAGTGGAACTTGATGCAAAGACACAAAATAAATTCACAAAGGGAAACAGGCAGACAAATATTAATCATCCAGACAACAAATGGCTACAGTTAGATGAGACAAAGCCAGAACGGTGTCATACCTTTGGAGATCTCTGGGAGATTAAAACTTTCCACAATTTGTCGATAAAATATTTGCTTGTTGCCATTCCCGGATTAGAAACGAGAGAGTTCGTCGAACACGATACCCGATGCAGTGTTTAAGTTTTATACAGGAGGGCCTTGCCATTCATGGGGGTTACGTTCTAAAAATCCCCATGATCCGTAAATCCGCAAACATAGGGGATAATTAGGAAAATAGCGTTAGGGACTTCAACTTTAAAAATTTGTTCAAACTGTACCCTGAATTAACATGTTCGTGCATTGTTTTTGTGCTATTTTTTTCATGAATAAAAGGGTTATTAATAACATAAAATAAAGTATAATTATTACTGTTTCCTATGCACCCTGAGGCTTTTGGATGCATCGTTGCAAGGAGCACAGCTGTGCCGCTGATGCGTGCCCCGTTTCCAGTAAGCTGGTGCATACTTTGCAGCCTCGGAAGGATTACAGGCCGAGTCAACCCACCTGCTCTATTTAACAGCACAACACGGGGCTCAAACTCAGGACCCTGAGATCTTAAGCCAGCCACCTTAACCGTTAAGCGAACACCGGGCTTATTTTCCTGTAACTATCAAATATATAAATGCAACTTGCCCAATTGTGTCTGAACGGGTAAACGTCATAACCACACCATGTACAATGCTGAATGATAACTCATTTAAGAGTTATTGTGTCCACACAGTGCATGTGGAGGTTTAAAAATATTATTCATGCAATTTTGAGTTATATTCATTTTTGTTGTGCACGTGGTGTATATGCTCACAGTCATTGGTTTGCACATCTACCGGAAGGAAAAATATAATGGAACCACAAACTATTCAATCAATTCTGTCAACGGATAATTACCTTTCCGCCGATTTACTTTACCGAGAAGCCTTAGCAGTCACAACAGTTTGTGACTCATGAAAATCACGTGCTGTCGAAGGAAAATCAGAGCAAACTAAAAGGGCATCTTCGACGACGTTGCAACATTGCTAGATATGGCTCCCGTCCACATTATTACATCATTATAAATACTTGTACAAAGTTTGATTAAAATCCCTGAACCAAGATTCAAAATATTAAATAATTCCGGCTGCCAGACCAAGCCGTTTCGATCAGGTTGAAATTTAAAACATGGATTCCACATTTCTACTAGATCATAATTGTGAAGTTTCATGTCAATTGATGAAGCGGTTCCAGAGAAAACGTGTTAAAAAAAAAAGAAAAAAGATTTTCATTGAATCCAATATGACTCCCTGACCATGTGACCTATTAGTTATTCATGAACGGTGAACTCCCCGGTATCCCCAAGGCTTGGGGAACATGTGGGTGAAGTTTTTTTCATGTTTATTTTTCTAAAAAAAAAATCAGAGCTGCCAAACCATGCGATCTATGACATCATAGGTGGAAAACTTTATGTTCCTCATTGATAGGCGATCATACTTGTAAATTTTTGCTTCGATCTGTTCAGCCGTTTGAGAAGATTTTTGAAGCTTTTTATGTTAAACAAAATATATGGCTGCTGAACCACATGACAGATGATGTCATCAATTGCCCCCACCCCCCCCCCCCCCCACCCATACAATTGAGCCCAAGATGACCCTCATTGACGTATGCAATTACATCATTACGAAACCACCGATGACATCATCAAAAAAAACATTCACTCATTTCCCGTGGGGAGTACTTCACATATACCAAGTTTCAATTTTTTCCACGCAGCGGTTTTGGAGATGCAGAGGTCCAAAGTTTTTCCTTTTTTTTCCAACATGGCTGCCACACCATGTGACCCATGATGTCATAATTATAAAAACTTTCCACATGAGTATTCGCACCGATGGTGAAATTTTGTGTCAATCGGATAAGCAGTTGCAGAGAAAACAAAGAAAAATCAGCACGGACGAACATCGGTACGACAAACTGAAAAACAATGGCTCCGGCGACTTCGTCAGCTGAGGCTAAAAAACAAAAACAAATTCAAATTCCCTTACCAACGAACTCACAAACAGAAGTAGGGGCTCCTTACTAATGCTTCCACTATCTTTTTACACATGTGAGGTGTACAAAGGAACGTTCTGACAATGCCTTGTGTGTGGTGTGTGTGTGTGTGGAAGCATGACGTTTCACGGGCGTGTATAATCAGTGTTGCTGGTTTGCACACCTACCAAAAGTTAAAAAATAAAAAAAAACATATATATATATATATATAATAAATAACCACAAATTATTCCATCAATTCCATCCAACGAATAATTTCCTTTCAGTAAATTTACTTCACCGAAGAAACTTAACTCAATTGGAACGAACAAATTCTCCGACAAACGGAGCTGAAGTGCCGATATTCTCGGAGTAGCGAAAACTTACAATTAGAAGCCATTTTGTATCCACCCTGCCCTGCACACCGAACCTGTGCCCATTGTGTGTGAGGCCTAATGTGTCAGTTTTCTCATCAAACCGTCTTCCTCTGCGTCTTCGGACGGCACCGATTCAACCTTGAAACCTATCGCAGAATTAAACCGCGGCAAAAAGAAGTGTGATGTGCGAGTTAGGGTTCACACTGATGAGCGACTAATTTGAGTGTACAGAGCGAGAGAGTCGAAGAAACACACAGGTCGTGAGAAAATACAGGTATTTGAAAGAAGGAAAGTGAAAGAGAAATGGAGGCGCACCGTTCACACACGACACACCATCAATGGAGGAGAGAATTGAAAAGATAACAATTGAGTGAAAAATAAAAAATATACCATCAGAGATGGGGAATCCCCGCCATTGAAAAATAATTGAAATCAGATAAGCGGTTTTCCATTTATTACAAAAAACATTTTTTTCAAGATGGCCGCCCCAGTCGGCCATCTTGGATCCGGCCACGCCCAAAATCAATAGGTTCTTCCTTTTCAGGTTATACATGTGTGACCCAAATTTCAATCGATATGGAAACAGTTTATGAGTTATCGCACTCACAGCTATAAATGTTGACGCCCAGCCAGCCAGCCGGACGACCGCCCCGTCGGCCATCTTGATCCGGCCACGCCCAAAATCAATAGGGTTCTTCCTTTTCAGGTTATACATGTGTGACCCAAATTTCAAATCGATATGGCAAACAGTTTATGAGTTATCGCACTCACAGCTATAAATGTTGACGCCGCCCAGTCGGCCATCTTGGAGCCGGCCATGCCCAAAATCAATAGGGTTCTTCCTTTTCGGTGGTACATGTGTGACCCAAATTTCAAATCGATATGGCGAACAGTTATGAGTTATCGCACTCACAGCTATAAATGTTGACGCCCAGCCAGCCGGACGACGGACAGACGGACGGACAGCCGGACGGACGACCCGGGTGATAACAATATCCCCCTTCCGCCACGCGCGGGGATAAAAACAGAAAGAGCTTGAGTTTATTGATCGATTGACGGACAGACGGACGGACAGCCGGACGGACGACCCGGGTGATAAAATATCCCCCTTCCGCCATGCGGCGGGGATAAAAACAGAAAGAGCTTGAGTTTATTGATCGATTGATTGTGTGCTCTGCCTGAATTCTCTCCTCCATTGATGGTGTGTCGTGTGTGAACGGTGCGCCTCCATTTCTCTCTTTCACTTTCCTTCTTTCAAATACCTGTATTTTCTCACGACCTGTGTGTTTCTTCGACTCTCTCGCTCTGTACACCTCAAATTAGTCGCTCATCAGTGTGAACCCTAACTCGCACATCACACTTCTTTTTGCCGCGGTTTAATTCTGCGATAGGTTTCAAGGTTGAATCGGTGCCGTCCGAAGACGCAGAGGAAGACGGTTTGATGAGAAAACTGACACATTAGGCCTCACACACAATGGGCACAGGTTCGGTGTGCAGGGCAGGGTGGATACAAAATGGCTTCTAATTGTAAGTTTTCGCTACTCCGAGAATATCGGCACTTCAGCTCAGTTGTCGGAGAGTTTGTTCGTTTCCAATCGAGTTAAGTTTCTTCGGTGAAGTAAATTTACTGAAAGGAAATTATTCGTTGGATGGAATTGATGGTAATTTGTGGTTTATATATATATATATATGTTTTTTTTTTTTAAATCTTTTGGTAGGTGTGCAAACCAGCAACACTGATTATACACCGCCCGTGAAGTCATGCTTCCACACACACACACACACACACACACACACACACACACACACACACACACACACCACACACACACACAAGGCATTGTCAGAACGTTCCTTTGTACACCTCACATGTGTATAAAAAGATAGTGGAAGCATTAGTAAGGAGCCCCTACTTCTGTTTGTGAGTTCGTTGGTAGGGGAATTTGAATTTGTTTTTGTTTTTTAGCCTCAGCTGACGAAGTCGCGAGCCATTGTGTTTTCAGTTTGTCCGTACCGATGTTCGTCCGTGCTGATTTTTCTTTGTTTTCTCTGCAACTGCTTATCCGATTGACACAAAATTTTCACCATCGGTGCGAATACTCATGTGGAAAGTTTTTATAATTATGACATCATGGGTCACGTGGTGTGGCAGCCATGTTGGAAAAAAAAGGAAAAACTTTGGACCTCTGCATCTCCAAAACCGCTGCGTGGAAAATTGAAACTTGGTATATGTGAAGTACTCCCACGGGAAATGAGTGAATGTTTTTTTTGATGATGTCATCGGTGGTTTCGTAATGATGTAATTGCATACGTCAATGAGGGTCATCTTGGGCTCAATTGTATGGGTGGGGGGGGTGGGGGGGCAATTGATGACATCATCTGTCATGTGGTTCAGCAGCCATATATTTTGTTTAACATAAAAAGCTTCAAAAATCTTCTCAAACGGCTGAACAGATCGAAGCAAAAATTTACAAGTATGATCGCCTATCAATGAGGAACATAAAGTTTTCCACCTATGATGTCATAGATCGCATGGTTTGGCAGCTCTGATTTTTTTTTTAGAAAAATAACATGAAAAAAACTTCACCCACATGTTCCCCAAGCCTTGGGGATACCGGGGAGTTCACCGTTCATGAATAACTAATAGGTCACATGGTCAGGTAGTCATATTGGATTCAATGAAAATCTTTTTTCTTTTTTTTTTAACACGTTTTCTCTGGAACGCTTCATCAATTGACATGAAACTTCACAATTATGATCTAGTAGAAATGTGGAATCCATGTTTTTAAATTTCAACCTGATCTGAAACGGCTTGGTCTGGCAGCCGGAATTATTTAATATTTTGAATCTTGGTTCAGGGATTTTAATCAAACTTTGTACAGTATTTATAATGATGTAATAATGTGGACGGGAGCCATATCTAGCAATGTTGCAACGTCGTCGAAGAATGCCCTTTTAGTTTGCTCTGATTTTCCTTCGACAGCACGTGATTTTCCATGAGTCACAAACTGTTGTGACTGCTAAGGCTTCTCGGTAAAGTAAATCGGCGGAAAGGTAATTATCCGTTGACAGAATTGATTGAATAGTTTGTGGTTCCATTATATTTTTCCTTCCGGTAGATGTGCAAACAATGACTGTGAGCTATACACCACGTGCACAACAAAAATGAATATAATCAAAATTGCATGAATAACTATTTTTAAACCTCCACATGCACTGTGTGGACACAATAACTCTTAAATGAGTTATCATTCAGCATTGTACATGGTGTGGTTATGACGTTTACCCCGTTCAGACACAATTGGGCAAGTTGCATTTAATTATTTGATAGTTACAGGAAAATAAGCCCGTGTTCGCTTAACGGTTAAGGTGGCTGGCTTAAGATCTCAGGGTCCTGAGTTTGAGCCCCTGTTGTGCTGTTAAATAAGAGCAGGTGGGTTGACTCGGCTTGTAAATATCCTTCCGAGGTCTGCAAAGTATGCACCAGCTTACTGGAAACGGGGCACTGCATCAGCGGCACAGCTGTGCTCCTTGCAACGATGCATCCAAAAGCCTCAGGGTGCATAGGAAACAGTAATAATTATACTTTATTTTATGTTATTAATAACCCTTTTATTCATGAAAAAAATAGCACAAAAACAATGCACGAACATGTTAATTCAGGGTACAGTTTGAACAAATTTTTAAAGTTGAAGTCCCTAACGCTATTTTCCTAATTATCCCCTATGTTTGCGGATTTACGGATCATGGGGATTTTAGAACGTAACCCATGAATGGCAGGCCCTCCTGTATAAACTTAAACACTGAATCGGGTATCGTGTTCGACGAACTCTCTCGTTTCTAATCCGGAATGGCAACAAGCAAATATTTTATCGACAAATTGTGGAAAGTTTTAATCTCCCAGAGATCTCCAAAGGTATGACCAGTTCTGGCTTTGTCTCATCTAACTGTAGCCATTTGTTGTCTGGATGATTAATATTTGGCTGCCTGTTTCCCTTTGTGAATTTATTTTGTGTCTTTGCATCAAGTTCCACTGTGTTTGTCCAGGACACGTGCTTGAGTTTGTTTTCCGATTCCATTGAAGTCTTCTCTCTCTCTCTCTTCTGAAATCCTGCTCAAATTCTGTCCTCAGCTTTCCTTAACGTTTGTCTGTTTGCTGTCTGCACTTAAAACAGCTAAAATCATTTACATCTTCTTACATATAAAGAAGAAAGTTTGTTTGTTACTTGCGAAAATCGAAGACTTATCAAGTACATTGGTTGATCTTGTGGGTTATTACCTCCGCCACCGAAGGTGGAAGAAGGTTATGTTTTCACCCCTGTCTGTGTCTGTTTCTTGTTTGCCTGTCTGTTTGTTTGTTCATTGCAAAATCGAAGATTTTTCAAGTATATTGGTCAGTCGATTTTGTTATTCTGTTTGTCTGTCTGTTTGTCGCCGACAGGTCACAATTCTAAACCGATGGTCATGAAACTTTACCAAGTTGTCGAGGTAATCTCAACTTAAAGCCGATTTATTTTGAGGTCAAAGGTCAAAGGTTATCTTGAGGTCAAATTTCAAAAATCATCATTTTTCATCCGATTGACTTGAAAGTTAAACAAGATTTGCATCGTGCGTCACTGAATTGGGAAACCAACTATTTTTGAGGTCAAAAACGTCAAATGTCAACTCAAGGTCAAACTTCTAAATCATCAATTTCAATCTGAAAAATAATCAATTTTCATCCGATTGACCTGAGCTTTGATTAAGATTGTGAATTTTAATCTGATGAAATGGACAATTTGATGTATCCATGGCAACCTATGGGGAGGGGGTGGATTTTGCAAGCATTGTGCTCTGCACGACGTCTTTTTCTTGTTTGTTTGTCGGTTTGTGTGCAGGATATCTCAAAAGTTGTGGACAGATTCAGATGAAATTTTGTGGACAGCTTTCGGTGTGTGACGAGGACAAACTGATTAGATTGTGGTGAAGATCGGATCCGGCTACTATAAATTTTTAAGTGATGCTTCACCATTGAGAGATAGGGCCAAAAACGATACATAGCACGATATCTCAAAAAGTTGTGGACAGATTCAGATAAACTTGGTGGACACGTTTAGGTGTGTGACGGGGACAAATTGATTCGATTTTGATGAAGATCCGAATCCAAATCTGGATACGACAATTATTTAATTTTTTTAAGTGATTCTTCACCATTGAAATTTGAAGAGGATTTATATTTCAGGTCACTGAATTTAACCAGCAATTATTTTTGAGGTCATCATAGCAAAGGACAACGTCGGCCCAAGGTCAACAACGAAGGTAGAATTTCTAAAATCCTTATTTTTCATCCCATTGACTTGAAATTTGAAGAGGATTTGCATATCAGGTTACTGAATTATACTACCAATTATTTTTGAGGTCAAATTTTGTTTCTGGATTTTGCAAGTTTCATGCTCTGCACCACGTCTTCTTCTTGTTTGTTTGTTTGTATATTTATCACCTGTGGGTCACAATTTCAAACCGATCTTCACCACATGGTGAGATTCGTCATAGGCAAGAAGCCTATTGTTTTGTGGTCAAAAGGTAAAACATTGGCCAAAGGTCAACAACATTGTCATATTTCTAAAATCCTCGCTTTTCATCCATTGACTTTAAATTTGAAGAGGATTTGCATATCAGGTCACTGAATTCAACTACCAACTACTTTTGTTGTCAAGATAGGCCAAAGGTCAACAACTTAGGTGTGATTACTAAAATTGTCAATTCATCTGATTGATTTGAAATTTGAAGAGTATTTGCAGATTTGGTCATTGACTTCACCACCATAATTTTAAGGTCCAATTTGTTTAATGGATTTCACAAGCATCGTGCTGTGCACGACATCTTTATCGTTTGTTTGTTCATTTGTGATTTGGACCCTGCAGGAACAGTCAACCAAACTTTGCACGGCCTCGCCTTTCATCCAGTGGAAGGTCGAGGCGACGTTTGAATAAAAAAAAAATTGAAAAGTTAGAATCAGATCATTGGCTTTCGGTCCTCAATCAAGTCTTGTGCTAATACACAGCCTGCATTACTCTCTCGGGAGTGATCGAGTGATATGTGTTGTGAAGATTGTCTGTTGACGTAGTGTATAGTCATTTGTTGCCAACAACACAAATTTTATCATTATAGTGCTTACGCGTGTGCCTGTAATTAAAAAGATTGCTTTACACAGGTTTATTGTAACACTTCCGTGTTCAGGCCTCGAGTGAGTATGTTGTAAGACACTACCTGGGATTTTCCCGGGAGCGATCAAGTTATATGTTTGTGGGGATCATATGTTGAGGTGGTATTGATTTGTTGTACGCATTTAAAAAAAATACATTGAATAGAAACAAGTTAAAAGAACGGAAAGCAGTCCAATGCATTTTGCAATGCCCAAGATTGGTAATTCATACGAAACCATAAAGCCAACAATTTTGTCATTCCCAATTTGTCATGCAGGAAATATTTAAATACATATTGTATATAATTGCATGAAGTTCCCGTGAATGCCGTTTCTCTTTTAAATGGACAACAGCCGACTCCGCTCGTGAGAAGGATGAATGCCTTTATTCTGTGTTTGCTTCCAAATCTCGTGTCCCCTAACCCTCATTCTCGGTACCCAGACTTCCCTGTTGTACCCAATTGCTCCTGGACTCTGTCTTTTGCACCTGAGAATGTGGAGGTGATTTAAACCTTCGAGTCTGACTCTGCTACTGGACTGGACGGCATCGGTTCGCCTGTCCTGCTCTTTCACTTCCTCTATCTCCTTTTTCACCCTTCATTTGCCCGAGGTAATCTTCCATCTGCTTGGGAATCTGCCAACATCACTGCACTCCATAAAAAGGTACAAAAACTGATACCCTCACTGCAGACCTATCAGATTACTTCCAGTCATGAGCAACATCATGGAATCCATCATCACTTCTTATTTTTATCTTCATTGTTAAGGCTCGTAAAAGAGCTAACACACAGCTCATACAACAAAGGGAGCAGGAGCCAAGAGAGGCGGGAAGGGACGCACAACACAGGAGGGAACAGAGACATTAGGAGATCTGTGGAAGGGAGAGGGATGGGGTGGGGTACATGGGTAAACAAGATGGACACTACAGGGATTTTCAGGAAGGAAAACAGGGAATTTGTAGGAGGTGGGTTTGAGGTGTATTAACGGGGGTAGAAAAGATCATGGTTTTGGATAGGGGAAGATTTGAGGTGGTGGTTAACAGCTGTTTCGAAGAGCTGGAGGAAGAGTGCGATGAAGAGAGTGTGGGAGTTTGTTCCAGAGGCGGGGAAAAAAAAAGAGGAAAGAAAGAGTGAAGGTGAGCAGTAATTCTTGATTTTGGCAGTTTCACCAGAAGAGAGTTGCTGGCGGACCTTGAGCGCCCTGTGGAAATATAGGGGGGACAGAGCACAGAAAGAGCGGGGGGGGGGGCAAGGCAGAGAGGACGGTAGAAGACAGAAAGACCACTGACCTGCTATGGTTAGAGAATGAGAGACCCAAAGACTCAGCCCCTCACCAGAAATACCAATGATCCGAAAACCTTGGTTTTCACAGCGTGAAGCCGAGCTAGGTGTGAGGCAGGAGCACCAGCCCAGAGGAGAGAGCAGTATCCACCAGGCTGTGGATGAAAGTTTTGTATGAGGTTAGGAGCTTCGGTGTGCTGAGGAAGGACTTTGCATGACGGAGGATGCGAGTCGGCGACTGGTTTTGGGGCCAGGCCTTCTTCAAGAGGTGTTGTTGAGAAAGTAGGTTGGAACGGGGGGAGGTTGTCCAGATGGTCCTTTTGCAGACAATGGTGTGTGAGACATTTGTCGGAATTGAAAGACATGTTCCTATGTGTTTGACCAGCTTGTGATTTTATTCATGTCGCAGAGAGTGAAGGGACTGCTGCCTGCCAATGTGAGGGACGAGAGATGGTACAGCAGAGGGTGGAGTCATCAACAAAGAGATAAATGTGGCTTTCCCAGGAAAGATCATTGTGGATAGTGAGGCCAAAAGCTTGAGTGGCAGGATTTCTTCAAGGGGTTTGTTGAGAAAGTAGATTGGAGAGGGGGGGTATGTTTATCCAGATAGTCTTTTGAGAGAACGTGGTGTGTGTGACATTTGTCAGAATTGAAAAGACATGTTCCTAGTGTTTGACCAGCTTGTGATTTTATTCATGTCGCATAGAGTGAAGAGCTGCTGCCTGCCGATGTGAGGGATGAGAGATGGTACGAGAGGATGGATTCATCAACAAAGAGATAAAGATAATTTTCAGGAGAGTCAAAGAGATCTTTATGAAAACCAGAAAAAGCACAGGGCCCAGAACACTGCTTGACGAACTCCCCCTGGACAGGAAGAGGGATGAGAGAACTCCATTAAGAGCCACATGTTGATTGTGACAGGAGAGCAAGCCTGAAAGCCATGAGTGGAGATGGCCTTGGAAACCATAATAAGAGAGTTTGGTGAGCAGTGTGGGGTGCCAGACCATATCAAAAGCTTGCGATATGTCTGATCTCATACATGGCATTGAGGACTTCCATCCATTGTTGGAAAGCAGTAGCAGCATTTTCAGGTTCGAGTGACCGGTCTGAATCCAAATTGATGGTCAGAAATCAAGCCATTGGAGAAGAGGAAGGATTTAATGTCGGAAGCAATGATGGATTCCATAACTTGCTGATGATTGGGAGAAGGCTGATTGGTCTGTTAGTTGCAGGGATCTGTTTTTGCACCTTTTTATGCAGAGCGGTCATGTTTGCCGATTTCCAAGCAGATGGTAGATGACCTTGAGCAAATAAGAGGGCGAATGGAACAGAGAGAGGGTGGGCAAGAGCAGCAGAGCAGGTTTTTAGGACATGTGGGCTGATGCGCTGGACCGGTTGCAGAATCTGAGTTGAGGTTTGACAGCAAACTCTCCACCTTGTCAGGAGAAAAGGACACGGAGTCCAGGAACAGCGGCTGGGTAAGGTGGTACAGGATGCAATGGGTTGGGACACAAGATTTTGAAGCAAATGCAGAGGTTATGCATTCAGCCTTTTCGCGTGCATCAGCTGTGCGGCCATTTGAGGTAAGGGAGGGGATGGAGGGGAACATATGCCAGAAACAGACTTAACAAGATGCCAACAGGATTTGGAGGAGGGAGAGAAGGTTTGAGAGTTCAGACTTGACATTGGAAAGATGTTGTTCCTGGCTCTCCTGAGGGAAACACACATTTGTTCTGAGCTTTGAGATTGCCTTCCATGAAGCGAAGGTGAGTTTGTTTTAAGACAGCAGCCTCGCACAAGCTTCAGTGTACTGTGGGCGGGAGGAAGGGGAGGACAACTGAACACGAGATGGATAAATCTGAGAGAGAGAGAGAGAGAGAGAGAGAGAGAGAGAGAGAGAGAGAGAAGAGAGAGAGAAAGACACGACACGAACAGACACGACACAGACACAGACACAGACACGAGACAGACACACAGACGCACAGACAGAGCAAATTTCTTCGACAGGATTCCCAAGATGAGTTGATGTCTGAGAGAGTAGAAATGGGAGACCAGTCTAGAAGTTTGATGGCTGCTTGAAGACCCTGCCAGTCAGCCAGAGTGAAATGCCAGACTCGTCGGAGCTGAGTTGGTTTCTCTAAGAACGGCCGAGAGGTGTCTACTTTAACAAACGTAGGTTTAATGAACCAATTGGAGCATAGGAAGAACAGCAGAAATTTTCTGGGAAATTGGTCAAGACAAATCCAGAAGAGATGGAATACTGTTGACTAAGGATCTCGGTGCGGGAGTTGACAGATTGTGTCAGTCCAATGAGTCGCTGAAGTGCCATGGCAGGTGAGAGAGGTACAACACACAGCAACTGGCATGATGACAATTTAAATCACCAATATGAGGAAGAATGAGTTTGGATGAGGATAGAAGTTGTTCCATGTTTTGGCGAGAGCAGATGTAAATGAGTCTCACTGCTTGGTAGACAGTACAACACACAGAAAACAAGATATGGGAGTGGAGGGGAAGCGTAGCTCGAGGTTCTCTGGGGTGTGGGAGAAAGAGCAGGCGATGGAGAGTGTCGGAATAGTTTTTGATGAAGAGAGACAACTCCACCTCCAGGACGAGGCTCAGATAGGCTTAGTTGATATGAAATACCTTCCTTTTCCTCAACAACCTTCATCTGAGATTACAATTTTGTTTCAGACACATTATTCAACCTTGGGCATGCTGCTTCTGCTCGCCCAACATGGAGGAGGCCCTCAATGTCAGACATCAGTTTTGGTCGTCTCTCCAGACATATCTCGTGCTTTTTGATACGGTCAAAGCCAAATAGATCTGTCACTTGCTTACAGGTACATGTTAAACTGCACATACCTGTCTACATAGTCGGGCTGTCAGCGACTAAACCTCTCCCACCAGGTTTTCTGGTGAGAGAGATTAAAAAAA
>CM068955.1:25952246-25967632 GCA_035128595.1 Eptatretus atami
AGAAGAGATAAGTTGCGTCGTCCATCATTATGACCAGGGTTTGAATTATGTCTTTACGTCGAAGTTACATCGTTCAAGCCACGTGCTTTGGCCTTTCCATCACCAATTTTTCTGAACCGCCCAGTCTTACTCCGAGACGTTGATATCGTTAACTGATGAAGCTCGCAGGCACGCACACAGGCACACGTGGTTTGCGGTTTCAAGGCGTGTCTGCTTTGAAGTGCGACGGAGGTTTTGTACAGCGAGTGCTACGTCACACTTCAATGACGACACGACAAACCGTGCTGCTGTGTGTGGGCCAGAAGCCTTTGCACAGTGTTGCCAGATCTGAAAGAGGAAATATTGTGTTGGAAGCTCAAAATCATCGAATGTTGTCAATCTTTGCATCATTATAACATTTTACTCACCAATTATATTTAACCTCCGTCACACCTCAATGACGACGTGTCGACAACAAACCGTGCGTGCCGGTCAAGAGAAGCTTCGTGGATGGAAGAACATTTCTGCATCCCGTGCCCTTGTCGGGTTGTACCTGTACCTGTCGTCTTGTACGGAATGTAAATTTAGACCGATACACACCGCCATGGCCATTGTTTAATGTATTAAAATTATTTATTATTGTTCACGTGAAACGTGGAAAAAAATTTCTTCCACTGGCAACTCAATTCATTTAATTCAATTGACTGAAAAGTCAAAGCACGTGACTTGAATGACGTCACTTCGTTGTGTAAAGTGCACTGCATGTGTTCTGTATTTGCGCTGTTCAGACGTACTGTTGTCCTTACAAATCTTCATCATGAGTTGTTAGCGTGCTTGTGGTGACAAGAGTGCCCTGTGGGTAAGAAAGTGTGTAAAACTGGAAATCTGCAGGTGAAATCGGATGTTAGTACGCAGAATGGTGAGTGGTGACCGTGCTGTGATGTTGGTCGGCACTGAGGTTTGCCTCCACAACCGTACGTACAATTTATAAAAATGCAAAACAAATTAGTGAAAGTGCTAAACGTGCTCCGCCACGAACATGCAAGTTCATTACGAAACGAAGGAGCTCGTACATGGAAAAGATGGAACGTATGCTGGACATGTACATTGAGGACCTCAACAGAATGAGGACCCCTGTGAGTGAAGCCGTCTCACAGCACGGAAGATAAACGTCTGTATGATGATTTAAAATAGAGAGCGAGAGTTCCGTTTCCACTGCCATGACTAAAGAGACCTTCACTGCAAGCCGTGCTTGGTGTGCCGGATTTATGTGCGTGTACGGGCAGGATGGCCTTGGGGTACGCACCGTTAAGCCGGTGTCCCTTCTGCTAGCATTAGTTTATGGATGTTAAAGGTCTTCACGGTGTCTTTCACACAGATTAGGAGGGTCATCCCAGCACCCTTAAGAGATACAAATCCCTACCTGGACTACGAGTAACACAAACCTTCCATCCTTCATCTCATCTCATCTCATCATTACTACTCTCCACTCTCAATCTCTCCCCACTTTCTCTTTCACCACCACAGAGTATTTCACTGTATTGCACTTTAATAAAATTATTTCATTCTTTTTTTTTTACAGTCAAAATATGTGTTGTATTGAGTGTTTAAATTATCTCTCTGTTTAAACCAAAAAGGTAACATTGCAGGTGAAATTACGACGTCCCCCTTCCCACCCCCCACAGCCTACTTCATTCGATTTAAGTCGCAGTTTTCAAGAACACATCGTAGACGTAAATCGAGTCATACCTGTATAAGGCTTCTTCAGTAGAGCTAAACTTCAGCACAATTAACATGGGCCGTTAACACAATAACCCTCTCAAACTCTCCATCATCATCATCATCAACTCCGTCAACCCGGCTTTATCATCACCATCATCGACATCACCACCACATTATTGGATCAAGTTTGTCATCATTATCATTAAAGGTAAGTTTCATGATCTTAAGAACTCAAAATAATATACTTTATTTTATGTTCGTAACAGACAGATAACTCGGTTCCACTGGGCTGTTGTGAGGGAATTAGTTTGCAATAGAGTGTGGAATATTTCAGGAGTTTGATTGGGAATGTCCTTTGACAGTATCGTGGCAGGGACCCGTGGAAATTCCACGGAATGTAAAATGGGACTACGTGTCCTCAACCCCTTTCTTCTTCAAGTCCAAACCCTCCCCTTTCCCCCCTGGTCCCGGCCCCAAGTCCTCAACCCCTCCCAAACACAAATTCCTCAAGCTCCCCTTCACAACCTGAAGGCTTCAACCCCACTCCGACCCTCCAGACTCAAGCTTTCAAAACCCTCCCCCACCACAACTCCTCAACCCTTCCACCCCACAACACTCCTCCCCCTCATAAAAGCAAAAGCACATTCTTACATTACATAGACAGAAAGACAGACAGACAATGCAAAATTGCATTACACAGACATTGCACAGGGCATTCTTAACCAACAGACAGATAGATAGATGTGCACACAGATTGATATTATAGATAGACACATATACAGATAAGATACAGACGTCGAAAGATAGATAAGATAGACAGACAGACAGAGACAGATAGATGGATGGACATACAGATAGCCACGTAGGAGAGATGTAAACAAATATATATATATATATAACACACACACACACACACACACACGCACACAGCACACACAGACACATCGATAGGCACACACTGCTCACATGTATGTGAAAATAAAGCGGAAGCATTAGTAAGGTGTCTGGGGTTCCGTTAGAGTACACACACTCGCGCTTTACTGTTTAGCCTGGGTTTGAATCCCAACACAGCTATAAACTGTCGTCCTGGTGTTTCACAGGTACTGATCAATCAATGTTTGTGCCGTCCCTCGGATGGATGTTAAGCCGGGTATCCCGGCTGCTATCATTAGTTGGTGAATGTTAAAGATCCACAATGTACTTTGCCAAGAGATGAGATTATCACCGGCATCCTGGTCAAATTATAAATTCCTGCCCTGACTAACTGCTGGGAAGGCAATGGCAAACCACCCAGTATCACCCTTGCCAAGCAACCAAGGATCTGCCCTAGGCAGAGCACACAATCAATCGATCAATAAACTCAAGCTCTTTCTGTTTTTATCCCCCGCCGCATGGCGGAAGGGGGATATTGTTATCACCCGGTCGTCCGTCCGGCTGTCCGTCCGTCTGTCCGTCAATCGATCAATAAACTCAAGCTCTTTCTGTTTTTATCCCCCGCTGCGTGCGGAAGGGGGATATTGTTATCACCGGGTCGTCCGTCCGGCTGTCCGTCCGTCTGTCCGTCGTCCGGCTGGCTGGGCGTCAACATTTATAGCTGTGAGTGCGATAACTCATAACTGTTCGCCATATGGATTTGAAATTTGGGTCACACATGTACCACCTGAAAGGAAGAACCCTATTGATTTTGGGCTGGCCGCTCAAGATGGCCGACTGGGCGGGCGTCAACATTTTATAGCTGTGAGTGCGATAACTCATAAACTGTTTGCCATATCGATTTGAAATTTGGGTCACACATGTAAACCTGAAAAGGAAGAACCCTATTGATTTTGGGCGTGGCCGGATCCAAGATGGCCGACTGGGGTCGTCCGGCTGCTGCTGGCGTCAACATTTATAGCTGTGAGTGCGATAACTCATAAACTGTTGCCATATCGATTTGAAATTTGGGTCACACATGTAACCTGAAAAGGAAGAACCTATTGATTTTGGGCGTGGCCGATCAAGATGGCCGACTGGGGCGGCCATCTTGAAAAAATGTTTTTTGTAATAAATGGAAAACCGCTTATCTGATTTCAATTATTTTTCAATGGCGGGGGATTCCCCATCTCTGATGGTATATTTTTTATTTTTCACTCACATTGTTATCTTTTCAATTCTCTCCTCCATTGATGGTGTGTCGTGTGTGAACGGTGCGCCTCCATTTCTCTCTTTCACTTTCCTTCTTTCAAATACCTGTATTTTCTCACGACCTGTGTGTTTCTTCGACTCTCTCGCTCTGTACACCTCAAATTAGTCGCTCATCAGTGTGAACCCTAACTCGCACATCACACTTCTTTTTGCCGCGGTTTAATTCTGCGATAGGTTTCAAGGTTGAATCGGTGCCGTCCGAAGACGCAGAGGAAGACGGTTTGATGAGAAAACTGACACATTAGGCCTCACACACAATGGGCACAGTTCGGTGTGCAGGGCAGGGTGGATACAAAATGGCTTCTAATTGTAAGTTTTCGCTACTCCGAGAATATCGGCACTTCAGCTCGTTTGTCGGAGATTTGTTCGTTCCATGAGTTAAGTTTTCTTCGGTGAAGTAAATTTACTGAAAGGAAATTATTCGTTGGATGGAATTGATGGAATAATTTGTGGTTATATATATATATATATATATATATATTATATATATATATATGTTTTTTTATTTTTATTTTACTTTTGGTAGGTGTGCAAACCAGCAACACTGATTATACACCGCCCGTGAAACGTCATGCTTCCACACACACACACACACACAAGGCATTGTCAGAACGTTCCTTTGTACACCTCACATGTGTATAAAAAGATAGTGGAAGCATTAGTAAGGAGCCCCTACTTCTGTTTGTGAGTTCGTTGGTAAGGGAATTTGAATTTGTTTTTGTTTTTTAGCCTCAGCTGACGAAGTCGCCGGAGCCATTGTTTTTTCAGTTTGTCTGTACCGATGTTCGTCCGTGCTGATTTTTCTTTGTTTTCTCTGCAACTGCTTATCCGATTGACACAAAATTTTCACCATCGGTGCGAATACTCATGTGGAAAGTTTTTATAATTATGACATCATGGGTCACATGGTGTGGCAGCCATGTTGGAAAAAAAAGGAAAAACTTTGGACCTCTGCATCTCCAAAACCGCTGCGTGGAAAAAATTGAAACTTGGTATATGTGAAGTACTCCCCACGGGAAATGAGTGAATGTTTTTTTTGATGATGTCATCGGTGGTTTCGTAATGATGTAATTGCATACGTCAATGAGGGTCATCTTGGGCTCAATTGTATGGTGGGCATCCTTGCCGCATTGTCATGTCTCCCTGAACATGTACCCTGTATAACCAAGTGCTATAATCATTTTTTACATGTGCACTTCACTCCTCGCTGTATCTGCTGTTGTGCTTAGAAATGTATCTGACCCTATCATTCCCTTTCATCATTTTCACTCAGTGTTTGTGTGAGCCTTGCTGAAACTTGCCTTCCTGTTGTTCTGTCTGTATCTCCCTCACTCGCACTCTGTCTGTATCTCCCTCACTCTCCCGTTCTCTCACTCTTTCTCCCTTTCGTGCTCTCTCCCTTCCACTCCAGATCCGGCCTATCAGTGGGATACAAAACGTAAACTGTTCAGCCTGAAGGAGATATGCGCTCTACCGAGTGCCATTCTAGTTATTATTTTATTGAGAAGAAGCGCAGTTTGAATGAATACCCAGAGAGCTCGAGCACCGAATGCCACTGAAGGTCTCCTGTGATGAACAAATTGCACTTGATTGTACAGGGTGGCCTGAAAGTCTTTTACCCTTTCCGAGTAAAGCATTAGTTCTTAAACTCTTTAAAATACAGGTTTTATTGTGCAGTACAGTAAGACCCGGCTTAAAGTCGCCCCGATTAACATCGCTTCGTTATAGCGTCGTTTGAAATACATTACTGCATACAGTATAAAACATGTTTTCCACACATGCGTCATGAATGCTTTTATATTGTATCTCTTAAGTTTTACATGCACCACACGACCTGAGGGCAAAAGTATTTGCACTGCAAATCAAATTGCTTGTTATCGGTGCCCACAAGTCATATTTTATAATGGATAGTAGCGCAGTGGAGTCCAGCTCTAGGGGCAAGATACGCTTTTCAGGAATGTTACTGCTGGGATACTTAATGATTGGCTTTTAACGAAAACGCTAAAAAAAAAAGTGCCACAAATAACCGCTTTGCACCATTCGCTTGACGCTACATCCGACGCTCTATTTCCGTTCATCTCCCGCCACCCCTCGCTGTGTCATAGCGTTATCGTGCTTGCTTTTTACTGTTACAAAGTGATTGCAGTGTTAAATATGGCGTCAAAACGCCCAGCTAATGTTAATGTTGCGTCTGAAAGCAAAGTGTCTCGTAAAAGCACAACACGAGCAAAAATGGAAGGTGATGAGGCGCTTTAATGCAGGTGGTCGGACCGTGGATATTGCATGCTATATGGCACTTGCTCCGACCATGGTGAGAACGATCTTTGAACTTGTGGACAAAATTAGAGCGAGTGGCCAAAATGTGACTCATTGACTGCAACTAAGGTGACACGTAGTAGAAGCAGTACGATGGAGAGACTGTTGTCCTGTGGATTGAGAACCAAAACGAGCGGAATATGCCCCTGAGCCAGCTGGTTATTATGAAAAAGGCTAAAAGTTTGTTTGAAAAATTAAAACAACAAGAAGGTGACAGTTCGACGATGGAAAATTTTACAGCGACCCGAGGTTGGTTGAAGCGTTTTAAGCATCGCAGAAACCTGCACAGTGTCAAGATTCCTGGCGAGACTGCGAGTGCTGACATGCAGGCAGCGGACGAGTTCTCCACCAACCTCCAGGCGATAACAGAACGCTGAAATTACCCCACACAGCTTGTTTTCAACGTAGATGAAACAGGGCTTTTCTGGAAGCGGATGCCATCCCGCACCTTTATTACAAGTGAAGAAAAGAGTGCTTCGAGATTTAAGGCTGCCAAAGATCGCCTAACACTCTTGCTTGGAGGCAATGCGGCAGGAGATTTTAAATTGAAGCCCTTGCTCGTTTACCATTCTAAAACACCACGAGCAATGAAGGGTTTCTGCAAGACTACCCTGCCTGTCATGTGGCGGTCAAACCGCAAGGCTTGGATGACAAGGGACATTTTTCAGACCTGGTTTGTGCATGATTTTCGTCCAGCAGTGAAAATTTATTGTGAAAACATAACTTTGAAAAGAAAGCACTGTTATTGTTGGACAATGCACCTGGTCACCCAGTCAACCTCAATTCCTCATCAACTAGCATCAAAGTTGAAGTTGTGTTTCTTCCTCTAAACACAACTTCTCTCCTACAGCCGATGGATCAGGGTGCCATCGTAGCATTCAAAGCTTACTACCTGCGACGCACCTTTCTCAGCTAATCCCTGCCACCGATGGCAAAGAAAGCCAATCAATTTGAGGCTTCTGGCAGTCTTTTAACATCATGAAAGCCATTGAAAATATCACTGAGGCCTAGAGAGAAGTCACAGACCACTGCATGAATGGTGTTTGGAGGAAGGTTTGGCCGGAGTGCATCAAGGACTTCATGGGATTCGAACCCACCTACCCACACTGCACAATTAAGTCGTCAAGATGGCCAATGAAGTGGGATTCCATGAAGTCACCGTAGGAGATGTCGAGTTGCTGAACTCTCACGGGGAGAGCTTGACCAATTAGGACCTGATAGAGCTCGACCAACAACGGGCTGAAGAAGCAACAGAAGAGGACCAATCAGAAGGGTTTTAACATGTAAAATTCTTTCAAACATCCTGAATAAAGTTAATGAGGCTCTAGATGTTGCGTATAAAAATGATCCTGACTTGGAGCGCAGCACTGCAGTGAAAAGAATGGCGTTGAATGCTTTTTCATGCTACAATGAGCTCTACAAGGAGAAGAAGACTATGACCAGACAACTGTCTCTCGACTCATTCTTCAAGAGAAAACAGCCTGAACCTGCACCAGACTCTGACGGTGACACGGATATCCCCACTACCTCTCCCTCACCCTAGCATCCCCTACCGATACCACATCGGAGCAAAAGCATTCAGTGGCATCAACACGGCCGACATTAGCTTCGAGATAAGACAAGTGAGTGTTAAATTAACTTTGTTTTAGTTCATTTATTAATGACCTGTGGAATGTTTTTCAGATACAGTATGTATTATTATAGCATCTATATACTGTATATTAATCCACATCATGTGATCGACGATGCGAAAGGAAGTTATAATTACAATGATAACGTCAACAGAACGCATCCCCCAATAACACATGCAAGTTTATGAGAAATTAGACACCGCTTTACATCGTTTCGCTTAGCATCGTGTTCTTCTGGAATGCATCTACAACACTAAATGAGGTATACCTTTATTTACAATAATTAATGAGTTGTATCTGTATGTGCTTCATAATTCTCCTCCACCACTGAATTTGTCGCCATGTCCTCTTTTACATGATCAATTGTTGGGTCACCTGTGCAAAAGAGGCCATGACTGCAGAAGGCAATTCTTCAATTGTCCTACACCGGTTTGTTGCCACTTCCCCTTGATGTTGCCCCGCTGAGTTGTCTGGAGTTGTTAGATCTGGTCTACGTGATGGCCATGATAGAGGAGCTGGTGATGTTAGTGATCTGAATCCAATCCATCGTTGAGGAATATTTCATTGAGATATTCCCGAACACATGCAATGCAAAATGCGTGGGTGTGCCGCCTTGTTGAATGAGACACTTTCAGCAATTCCTGCAGTAACAAGTCATGGTACCAGCCATTTTCTTAACATTGCGATTGTGCTCTTACGCTATGCCATTTACCAGTCCATCAAAAAATAGGGACCAAATAAATGTCTTGTGATCGTTCCTACCCATGTCATCATCAACAAATAGGCATTTGGGAAGGTGTCAAGCAAGATGTCGCATGATGCATAGCACCAATCCTGGCTTGTCGCCATCACTCGGTTCATTCAAATGATGGATGCCAGGGTTACAACTGAAGAGATTTTTTCGTGCTAGTTTGCATCGTGATCCGTGGTATGCCAAGTTCACTGGCTCTCTTTCTCGGCAACCGATCAACTGACGCCGACGCAGCAGACACGTGTTTCTTCTTGTTACCGGTCTTCCATTGCACTTCTTGTCCATCACGCTTCCTCTTTCAAAATCCCATTTTCCCACTTTAACAACATCTGCTTTGGTGAAGAAGATTTTCCAAAGCATTCCGCAAAAGCTGTCCACACTTGAGCAATTGTTTGGCCTTGTCTGCCCTTTTCATGCACCCAAACACAAGCAACCAACCTTTCTTCGACACTGAAACAACTTGTGTCCGCCATGCCGTCTTACTTCATACTGACTCCCCCATCAGTGAGTCGGCGGTGCGGCAAACCACAGTGGGGAGGGCGGAGGGGAAGGGACGTGCGAGAAATTTAGCAGGGGTAAAGCGACTTTCAGGCCACCCTCCCTGTACATTGTAGTAATGCTGTGGGCCAAGTGAGGCTATATCACATGACTGCACCAGCCCCAAAGTGGGGGGAAACAAGATCTGCTCATGGGCTTGTACAGGATGGCTCAGTGGAGATGTGCCATCGAGGGTCGTGTTTGAACAGGAAACATGACTCTCTACTCCAACATGTTGCTTTGTTCCCAATTCCTCTACTGCAGCAGCTTTGATAAACTGTTAATTGACATCCATTTTTTAATGAGCTTTGCCCCTATGTTGAAGGATAACCAAGTCGGACAGTTTGCCACAGTCATGACCCTTATGAAGTCACTTCGATTATTTTTCCTTCCATGTTCAGAAGCAAAGAGAGGGTGGTGTAATTGCTGCTGGAGAAAACGGTGGTAAAAGCCAGAATTTATTTATTTATACACCTTTAAACGTTTATTTGAAATGAATTATCTACTTGAAGACTGTAGAACACAAATCGCCTTTATAATACTTCCAAAAACCATGCTATACATCGACATATAGCATGGGTGGTGTGCATATTGAGTGAAGAAGAGGCTGCCAATATGGCTATGTGCAATGCCAATTAACGCTGCATTCTCTCGTGATTAATCAAGCCTCCATAATCCTAAATTATGACTCAACATCATCTTATTATTATTATTATTATTTCAGTGTATAAGGGTGGTTGGTGTACAGGTATACCTCGATTTACGTTGCCCTGATTTATGTTGATTCGAAGTTGCGTCGTCCATCATTATGGACCCAGGGTTTGAATTATGTCTTTACGTCGAAGTTACATCGTTCAAGCCACGTGCTTTGGCCTTTCCATCACCAATTTTTCTGAACCGCCCAGTCTTACTCCGAGACGTTGATATCGTTAACGTGATGAAGCTCGCAGGCACGCACACAGGCACACGTGGTTTGCCGTTTCAAGGCGTGTCTGCTTTGAAGTGCGACGGAGGTTTTGTACAGCGAGTGCTACGTCACACTTCAATGACGACACGACAAACCGTGCTGCTGTGTGTGGGCCAGAAGCCTTTGCACAGTGTTGCCAGATCTGAAAAGAGAAATATTGTGTTGGAAGCTCAAAATCATCGAATGTTGTCAAATCTTTGCATCATTATAACATTTTACTCACCAATTATATTTAACCTCCGTCACACCTCAATGACGACGTGTCGACAACAAACCGTGCGTGCCGGTCAAGAGAAGCTTCGTGGATGGAAGAACATTTCTGCATCCCGTGCCCTTGTCGGGTTGTACTGTACCTGTCGTCTTGTACGGAATGTAAATTTAGACCGATTACACACCGCCATGGCCATTGTTTAATGTATTAAAATTATTTATTATTGTTCACGTGAAACGTGGAAAAAAATTTCTTCCACTGGCAACTCAATTCATTTAAATTCAATTGACTGAAAAGTCAAAGCACGTGACTTGAATGACGTCACTTCGTTGTGTAAAGTGCACTGCACTGTGTTCTGTATTTGCGCTGTTCAGACCTACTGTTGTCCTTACAAAATCTTCATCATGAGTTGTTAGCGTGCTTGTGGTGACAAGAGTGACCCGTGGGGAAGAAAGTGTGTAAAACTGGAAATCTGCAGGTGAAATCGGATGTTAGTACGCAGAAGGTGAGTGGTGACCGTGCTGTGATGTTGGTCGGCACTGAGGTTTGCCTCCAACAACCGTACGTACAATTTATAAAAATGCAAAACAAATTAGTGAAAGTGCTAAACGTGCTCCGCCACGAACATGCAAGTTCATTACGAAACGAAGGAGCTCGTACATGGAAAAGATGGAACGTATGCTGGACATGTACATTGAGGACCTCAACAGAATGAGGACCCCTGTGAGTGAAGCCGTCTCACAGCACGGAAGATAAACGTCTGTATGATGAGTTAAAATAGGAGAGCGAGAGTTCCGTTTCCACTGCCATGACTAAAGAGACCTTCACTGCAAGCCGTGCCTGGTGTGCCGGATTTATGTGCGTGTACGGGCAGGATGGCCTTGGGGTACGCACCGTTAAGCCGGTGTCCCTTCTGCTAGCATTAGTTTATGGATGTTAAAGGTCTTCACGGTGTCTTTCACACAGATTAGGAGGTGCATCCCCAGCACCCTTAAGAGAATACAAATCCCTACCTGGACTACGAGTAACACAAACCTTCCATCCTTCATCTCATCTCATCTCATCATTACTCACTCTCACTCTCAATCTCTCCCCACTTTCTCTTTCACCACCACAGAGTATTCACTGTATTGCACTTTAATAAAATTATTTCATTCTTTTTTTTTTTACAGTCAAAATATGTGTTGTATTGAGTGTTTAAATTATCTCTCTGTTTAAACCAAAAAAGGTAACATTGCAGGTGAAAATTACGACGTCCCCCTTCCCACCCCCCACAGCCTTACTTCATTCGATTTAAGTCGCAGTTTTCAAGAACACATCGTAGACGTAAATCGAGTCATACCTGTATAAGGCTTCTTCAGTAGAGCTAAACTTCAGCACAATTAACATGGGCCGTTAACACAATAACCCTCTCAAACTCTCCATCATCATCATCATCAACTCCGTCAACCCGGCTTTATCATCACATCATCGACATCACCACCACATTATGGATCAAGTTTGTCATCATTATCATTAAAGGTAAGTTTCATGATCTTAAGAACTCAAAATAATATACTTTATTTTATGTTCGTAACAGACAGATAACTCGGTTCCACTGGGCTGTTGTGAGGGAATTAGTTTGCAATAGAGTGTGGAATATTTCAGGAGTTTGATTGGGAATGTCCTTTGACAGTATCGTGGCAGGGACCCGTGGAAATTCCACGGAATGTAAAATGGGACTACGTGTCCTCAACCCCTTTCTTCTTCAAGTCCAAACCCTCCCCTTTCCCCCCTGGTCCCGGCCCCAAGTCCTCAACCCCTCCCAAACACAAATTCCTCAAGCTCCCCTTCACAACCTGAAGGCTTCAACCCCACTCCGACCCTCCAGACTCAAGCTTTCAAAACCCTCCCCACCACAACTCCTCAACCCTTCCACCCCACAACACCTCCTCCCCCTCATAAAAGCAAAAGCACATTCTTACATTACATAGACAGAAAGACAGACAGACAATGCAAAATTGCATTACACAGACATTGCACAAGGGCATTCTTACAACCAACAGACAGATAGATAGATGTGCACACAGATTGATATATAGATAGACACATATACAGATAAGATACAGACGTCGAAAGATAGATAAGATAGACAGACAGACAGAGACAGATAGATGGATGGACATACAGATAGCCACGTAGGAGAGATGTAAACAAATATATATATATATACACACACACACACACACACACACAATGCACACGCACACGCACACGCACACACAGACACATCGATAGGCACACACTGCTCACATGTATGTGAAAATAAAGCGGAAGCATTAGTAAGGTGTCTGGGGTTCCGTTTAGAGTACACACACTCGTCGCTTTACTGTTTAGCCTGGGTTTGAATCCCAACACAGCTATAAACTGTCGTCCTGGTGTTTCACAGGTACTGATCAATCAATGTTGTGCCGTCCCTCGGATGGATGTTAAGCCGGGTATCCCGGCTGCTATCATTAGTTGGTGAATGTTAAAGATCCCACAATGTACTTTGCCAAGAGATGAGAGTTATCACCGGCATCCTGGTCAAATATAAATTCCTGCCCTGACTAACTGCTGGGAAGGCAATGGCAAACCACCCAGTATCACCTTGCCAAGCAACCAAGGATCTGCCTTAGGCAGAGCACACAATCAATCGATCAATAAACTCAAGCTCTTTCTGTTTTTATCCCCCGCCGCATGGCGGAAGGGGGATATTGTTATCACCCGGGTCGTCCGTCCGGCTGTCCGTCCGTCTGTCCGTCAATCGATCAATAACTCAAGCTCTTCTGTTTTTATCCCCGCCGCATGGCGGAAGGGGGATATTGTTATCATCCGGGTCGTCCGTCCGGCTGTCCGTCCGTCTGTCCGTCAATCGATCAATAAACTCAAGCTCTTTCTGTTTTTATCCCCGCCGCGTGGCGGAAGGGGGATATTGTTATCACCCGGGTCGTCCGTCCGGCTGTCCGTCCGTCTGTCCGTCCGTCCGGCTGGCTGGGCGTCAACATTTATAGCTGTGAGTGCGATAACTCATAAGCTGTTCGCCATATCGATTTGAAATTTGGGTCACACATGTACCACCTGAAAAGGAAGAACCCTATTGATTTTGGGCGTGGCCGGATCCAAGATGGCCGACTGGGCGGTCGCGGCTGGCTGGCTGGGCGTCAACATTTATAGCTGTGAGTGCGATAACTCATAAACTGTTTGCCATATCGATTTGAAATTTGGGTCACACATGTAACACCTGAAAAGGAAGAACCTATTGATTTTGGGCGTGGCCAGATCCAAGATGGCCGACTGGGGCGGCCATCTTGAAAAAAATGTTTTTTGTAATAAATGGAAAACCGCTTATCTGATTTCAATTATTTTTCAATGGCGGGGGATTCCCCATCTCTGATGGTATATTTTTTATTTTTCACTCACAATTGTTATCTTTTCTAATTCTCTCCTCCATTGATGGTGTGTCGTGTGTGAACGGTGCGCCTCCATTTCTCTCTTTCACTTTCCTTCTTTCAAATACCTGTATTTTCTCACGACCTGTGTGTTTCTTCGACTCTCTCGCTCTGTACCTCAAATTAGTCGCTCATCATGTGAACCCTAACTCGCACATCACACTTCTTTTTGCCGCGGTTTAATTCTGCGATAGGTTTCAAGGTTGAATCGTGCCGTCCGAAGACGCAGAGGAAGACGGTTTGATGAGAAAACTGACACATTAGGCCTCACACACAATGGGCACAGGTTCGGTGTGCAGGGCAGGGGTGGATACAAAATGGCTTCTAATTGTAAGTTTTCGCTACTCCGAGAATATCGGCACTTCAGCTCAGTTTGTCGGAGAGTTTGTTCGTTTCCAATCGAGTTAAGTTTCTTCGGTGAAGTAAATTTACTGAAAGGAAATTATTCGTTGGATGGAATTGATGGAATAATTTGTGGTTATTATATATATATATATTTTTTTTTTTAAACTTTTGGTAGGTGTGCAAACCAGCAACACTGATTATACACCGCCCGTGAAACGTCATGCTTCCCCACACACACACACACACACACACACACACACACACACACACACACACACACACACACACACACACACAAGGCATTGTCAGAACGTTCCTTTGTACACCTCACATGTGTATAAAAGATAGTGGAAGCATTAGTAAGGAGCCCCTACTTCTGTTTGTGAGTTCGTTGGTAAGGGAATTTGAATTTGTTTTTGTTTTTTAGCCTCAGCTGACGAAGTCGCCGGAGCCATTGTGTTTTCAGTTTGTCCGTACCGATGTTCGTCCGTGCTGATTTTTCTTTGTTTTCTCTGCAACTGCTTATCCGATTGACACAAAATTTTCACCATCGGTGCGAATACTCATGTGGAAAGTTTTTATAATTATGACATCATGGGTCACGTGGTGTGGCAGCCATGTTGGAAAAAAAAGGAAAAACTTTGGACCTCTGCATCTCCAAAACCGCTGCGTGGAAAAAATTGAAACTTGGTATATGTGAAGTACTCCCCACGGGAAATGAGTGAATGTTTTTTTTGATGATGTCATCGGTGGTTTCGTAATGATGTAATTGCATACGTCAATGAGGGTCATCTTGGGCTCAATTGTATGGGTGGGGGGGGGGTGGGGGGCAATTGATGACATCATCTGTCATGTGGTTCAGCAGCCATATATTTTGTTTAACATAAAAAGCTTCAAAAATCTTCTCAAACGGCTGAACAGATCGAAGCAAAAATTTACAAGTATGATCGCCTATCAATGAGGAACTAAAGTTTTCCACCTATGATGTCATAGATCGCATGGTTTGGCAGCTCTGATTTTTTTTTTAGAAAAATAAACATGAAAAAAACTTCACCCACATGTTCCCCAAGCCTTGGGGGATACCGGGAGTTCACCGTTCATGAATAACTAATAGGTCACATGGTCAGGTAGTCATATTGGATTCAATGAAAATCTTTTTTCTTTTTTTTTTAACACGTTTTCTCTGGAACCGCTTCATCAATTGACATGAAACTTCACAATTATGATCTAGTAGAAATGTGGAATCCATGTTTTAAATTTCAACCTTGATCTG
>CM068955.1:25982207-25993774 GCA_035128595.1 Eptatretus atami
TTTATGTTGTCCATTGATGCAAACCATCTAGAGCCTTAACAGGGATTTTTATTCCATTATATTTTCTGATTATATAATCATAACGAGACACACTAATGATTTCTTCCTATTATTCTATGTTCAGACCGAGAGCGAAGTAAAATATTTCGTTTATTGAAATTATAGGCCTCGCCATCAGCCACGACTTCTCCGAAGCCATCGATATACAAAAGCTGGCCTCCAAATCCAGCCACAGACTGGGCATCTTCTGTGGATCCAAATAATTCCTTGTGAGATTGTAGATACTCACAGTTTACAAGGCCTTTCCCTATAAGATGGTGTGCCAGCATATCTATCGCTCAACATTAATCTCTGGTGATGAGGCCAAAGCACAAGGTCTGTGGCTCTCATATCACAGGCAGGTCGGTGACCTCTCTGTTTTCACTGCCTCCCCTCCAGTTTAGCTTCCTCTGCTCTCATAGTCCTCCAATCCTCCCCAACAACTCCAGAATGCACGTGCTCTTCCAGTAACCCTGTCCTGGTTAAGCTCCCAAAATCAACGCTAACTGCACACCTCAACTCTTGTGCTTCCCCTGTTTGTGGAACAGTCTTCCAGATGTCTTGTTGTAACATTCTTCCATCCAGGTGTTCAAGCAGGTGGTGCACCACCTTCTCATTTCACGCAATTTATCCTTGCCCACAATCTTTATTACCCCATGAACTTTACCTCTTCCAACATTCTTCCTTTCAGATTGCTATATTTCCTTCCCTCCTACATCCTCTCCTCTTTTGCTGCATGTTAATTCCCTGCATAATGTGTCCAACTGCGGCCCCAGTATCAGTTCACTCCTTTTTACCTCCGCCACCGAAGATGGGCGGAGGTTATGTTTTCACCCCTGTCTGTCTGTCTCTTTGTCTGTTTGTCTCTCTGTGAGCAGGATATCTCAAAAAGTTGTGCACGGATTCAGACGAAATTTGGTGGACAGGTTGGGTGTGTGACAATGATTACATGATTCGATTTTGTTGAAGATCCGGATCAGGATACTACAATTTTTAAAGTAATTCTTCAACATTGAGAGATGGGGCCAAACACGATACATAGCAGGATATCATAAAAAGTTGTGGATGAGTTGGTGAGGTGACAAGAACAAGGGGATTATGTTTTGGTTCACATCCAGCCCATCAGTGGGATACAAAACGTAAACAGATCATGTTCAGCCTGGCGGAGGTACGCGCCCTCTCGAGTGCTGTTCTACTTTCTTCTGTTTTGTCGTGTCGCTCTGTGAGTGATTTTTTTTTCATTTGTTTGTTTGTGTGTCCTCTCGCCTACAGCCGAAACTGCTCAGCCGATCGTACTGAAACTTTCGGAGATTGTCGGTACCATCCCTGTGACGGTCGATTTATGGTTGACGCTCGGTCAACAGATGCCCAATTTCTAAAATTGTCAATTTTCATCCGATTGACTAGAAATTTGAACAGGATTTTCATATCGGCTCACTAAATTCAACCACCAATTATTTTTGAGGTCAACAGGCCAAAGGTCAACAACTTAAGTGCAATTTCTAAAATCCTCAATTTTCATCCAATTGACTTGAAATTTAAAGAGGATTTACCTATCCGGTCACTGAATTTGACCACCAATTGTTTTTGTGGTTGGAAGGTCAACATAGGCCAGATTTCTAAAATTGTTAATTTTCATCCGATTGACTAGAAATTTAAACAGGATTTTCATATCGGCTTACTGAATTCAACCACCAATTATTTTGAGGTCACTAGACCAAAAGGTCAACATAGGTCAAAGGTGAACAACTTTATCAATTTTTTTGAATCCTCAATTTTCATCCGATTGACTTGAAATTTGAATATGATTTGCATATCAGGTCATTCAATTCAATGAACAAGTATTTTTCAGGTCAACATCGAACAAAAGGTCACATAGGCCAAAAAGTCGACGTAGGCCAAATTTCTAAGTGTCAATTTTCATCCTTTTGACTTGAAAGTTGAAGAGGATTTGTATATTTGGTCATTATTATTTATTATAAAGCACCAATTATTTTTAAGGTTAAATTTGTTTCATGGATTTCGCAAGTATCGTTCTATGCACGACATCTTTCTTTTGTTTGTTTGTCTGTGAGGAGGATATCTCAAAAAGTTGTGCATGGATTTGCACGAAACTTGGTGGACAGGTTTGGTGTGTGACAAGGAAGAATTGATTCAATTTTGCTGAAGATCCGAATCTGGATCCGATAATTTTTCGAGTGATTCTTCACCATTGAGTGATGGGGCTAAAAATGATATGTAACAGGATATGTAAGAAGCAAAATGTGCCTAAAAGTGCTTTTTATTGTAATCTTAAAACAACAATACTTAACTGTTAATAATGTGTTCAAATAAAATGGGAAAAGCCGACCAAAGAGGGTTGTACTTGCATTTTAACCTTGCTTATTTATTTATTTCGAACACATTGTTTTGATAATAACTGGCCGTGGCGGTAAGTACTTGCTTTGTAATTTTATTATTGCTTCTGAGGAAATGTTGAGTATCGCAGTTTATTAGTTCCCTAGTTCCCTCTCTTTTGAAGTTATTGTGCCCTGTCTGCAATGCACTCCCCATCCACCTTGAGAGAGACATCCACGAACCTTGTGTTTGTTTGTACTCGAGGTATAAACCTTGTACTTGGATATTTTCATTTACGGACGCTTTCCGATGGTTCTGTAATTTTTCCCAGTGTATCGGCTTCGATGTCCGTCGGCACGCAAAATTTCAGCTTCCGACTTCATCCAGAAAGTTCCGAACATTAATTTCAGTCAGTGAGTGGTTAGAATAATCTTTTTATATACAAGATAATATCAAACTTGTATTTGTTTACAATATTGCCCTTGGATTTGTTTATACTCAAGGTATCATCCTTATATTTGTTTAAAATGTAAATGTATTTGTTTATACTTAAGGTATAAACCTTGAATAAGTTTAAAATATAAACCTTGTATTTATTTATACTCGAGGTATAAACTTGTGTTTCTTTATCATATTCACCTTGTATTTGTTTATACTTGAGGGATAAACCTTGTATTTGTTTAAAATGTAAATGTTGTGTTTGTTTATACACAAGGTATAAACCATGTATTTGTTGGAAATTCGTTGAACATCAGGAAATTTTAGTTAATAATTTCAGTATTAAATGTAAAGAGGTAAATCCTTGTATTCCTCGGCTTTTCTGGACCCCTAAGGTTTATAAGAACCCATACAAGACAGGTTTATAGCGGGTTCCAGGCAGTGTTCCACCAAACAGTTATCGGTTAGAGTTAACTCGGGCTTACAAGTTGTTAGAGAACAGTTCAGGAAATATTGTTTCGTAATTGAGAAGAATTCTGGTATTAACACTTCCTGGAGCATTAATTCTTCCTTGGAGTTGTTAGCGAGGATCAGATGCCTCAATATCAAATCAGTTGAAGTTTTTGAATTTTCTACTTTATAAACAAATTTGGATTTAGTACTCGTGAGGGATTCACTCTTCAAAGTGATTGACAAGGTTTTTAACTCTTTAAATAAGTTTTTATGTGTCAGGTTTGATAGAACATTCTTTTCTAAAAACAAACACTCAAGTTTTCATTGTTTTGATAAACAGAAGTTTAAAGATAATGTTAATTATATTTTATTTAATACTTTTGTGTGTTTTTGTGGTATAATATTTAAACAGGTTCAGGGTATTCCTATGGGTGATAATTACAGCCCCCCCCCCCCTCTACTTGCAGACATATTTCTTGTTTTCTGTGAATTTTCATTCATGCAGAAACTGATGAAGGAGAAAAAGTATGGATTAGCAAAAACATTATCTCCTACATGTGGTTATATAGATTTGAGGTCGTGGGTCCGTTGATTTTGAGTAAGCTTAAGCTACTGATGTGGACTGGAGTTGTGAATCCACTGTTTGGAGAGGTTCTGGGCTGAAAAGATTGAAACCTCGATGAAAACCTGCACGACATCGTCTTCTTGTTAATTGCAAAATCGGAGATTTTTCAAGTATTGGTCAGTCGATTTTGTTATTCTGTCTTCTTTGTCACCGACAGATCACAATTCTAAACCGATCGTCATGAAACTTTACCGAGTTGTAGAAGTAGTCTCAACTGTGAAGTGTGTTGATATTTGAGGTCAAAGGTCAACTTGAGGTGAAATTTCTAAAATCGTCATTTTTTCATGCGATTGATTTGAAGTTTGAACAAGATTTGCATTTTGTGTCACTGGATTAGGAAACCAACTATTTTTGAGGTCAAAAGTCAAAGGTCAACTCAAGGTCAGATTTCTAAAATCATCATTTTTTTATCGAAAAAATCATCAATTTATGTCTCATTGACCTGAGCTTTGATTAAGATTGTCAATTTTAATCTTAATAAAATGGACAATTTGATGTATCCATGGCAACCTTTGGAGTGGGGGTGGATTTTGCAAGTATCGTGCTCTGCACGACATCTTTTAATGGTTACTTGCAAAATCTTACATTTTCCAGTATATTGGTCAGTCAGTCGATTTTGTTATTACTTGGGGGAAAAAATTTTTTTGACAAGTATGTTGATCGGCTCTGTTTGTTTGTTACTGCTCAGCACGGCACGGCTTGGCTCGGCATTTACTGTGCATGCAATAACCCGTTTGTTTGTTACTTAGCAAAAAATATATATATATTGACAAGTATGTTGATGACGTGTGTGTGTTTTACCATGTGCGTGCGTACACGCGCGCTCCTTTTTGTCTGTCCGCTCGCCTCCAGCTCAACCAATCGTTCTGAAATTTTCAGAGATTAATGTCACCGACCCTACGACGGTCCGGCATTGCAGCTTCGTAAAATTTGGTCGACCAAAAAGGTCTACAGAGGCCATTAGACCAATTTGAGCCAAATTTTCTAAAATCCTCAAATTTCATCCAATTGACGAGATTTGAAGAGCATTTGCATATCAGGTCACCCAATTCAACCACCTATTAATTTGGAGGTCAATACAGGCCAGATTTCTAAAATCCTCAAACTTCATCCAATTGACTTGAAATTTGAAGAGCATTTGCATATCAGGTGAAATAATTCAACCACCTACTAATTTGGAGGTCAACATAGGCCAAAAGGTCGACGTAGGCCAATTTGGGCCAAATTTTCTAAATCAATTTTCATCCGATTAAGTTGAAATTTGAAAAGGATTAACATGTCAGGTCATTGAATTCAACCACCTATTAATTTTGAGGTAAACAAGGGCCAAAAGCTCAAAATAGGCCAAAAGGCCAATTGGGGCTAAATTTTCTAAAATCCTCAATTTTGGTCCGATTGACATGAAATTTGAAGAGCATTTTCATATCAGGTCGCTGAATTCAACTACAATTAATATCATGGTCAAAAGGTCAACACAGGCCTCATTTCTAAAATTTATAGATAGGGCCAAAAACTAAATATATCACTATATCTCAAAAAGTTGTGGACGAGTTGTTGCAAAACAAGGTGGATGAATTGGATAGGTGACAAGTACCAGCAGATTGGAATTTGTTTCAGATCCAGCCCATCAGTGGGATACAAAACGTGAACTATTCCACCTGGCAGAGGTATGCACTCTACCGAGTGCCATTCTACTTTGTGCTGTTTTGCCAAGTTGTCACTCTGAGTGATTTTTAAAATTTGTTTGGCTGTGCACTTGACTCCAGCCCAAACCGCTCAACAGACCGATCTGAAATTTTCAGAGGTTAATGTCACCGACCCTGCAACAGTCCCTCATTGAAGTTTCATTAAATTTGGTCGACTAAAAAAATGTCGACATAGGCCAATTTGAGTCAAATTTGCTAAAATCCCCAAATTTCATCCGATTGACTTGAAATTTTAACAGGACTTGCATTTCAGGTCAGTTAATTCAACCACCTATTACTTTTTAGGTTAACTGCACTCAAAGGTCAACATAGGCCAGAAGGTCAACCCAACATCGGCCAAATTTTTTAATTGTTGCTAAAATCCTCAATTTTAATCCCATTGACTTGAAATTTGAAGAGCATTTGCATATCAGGTCGCTGAATTCAACCACTTATTAATTTTGAGGTCAACTTAGATCAAAATGTAAACCAAGGCCTAAATTCTAAAATCCTCAATTTTAATCCGATTAACTTGAAATTTGAAGAACATTTGCATTTGAGTTTGCTGAGTATTTACATATCAGGTCATTGAATTCAACTTCCTATAACTTTTGTGGTCACCGTAGGTGAAAAGGTCAAAATAGACCAAAAGGAAAACATAGGCCAAATTTCAAAAATCCTCAATTTTAATCCGATTGACTTGAAATTTGAAGAGCATTTGCATAGCAGGTCGCTGAATTCGACCACCATTTAATTTTGAGGTAAACATAGGCCAATAGATCAAAATAGGCCAAAAGGCCAATTTGGGCCATATTTCTAAAATTGTCAATTTCCATCTGATTGATTTGAATTTTATACAGGATTTTCACATCAACAAACTGAATACAACCACCAATTATTTATGCGGTCAGCACATGCCAAAAGGTCAACATAGGCCAAAGGTCAACAACTTAGGATCACTTTCTAAAATCCTCATTTGCATATGATTGACTTGAAATTTCAACAGGATTTGCATATCAGGTCAATTAATTCAACCACCAATTAATTTTAAGGTCACCACAGGCCTAATTTATAAAATTGATAGATAGGGCCAAAACTATATCTATATATAAATATACATATACATATATATATATATATATATATATATATATATAATATATATTATCTATACGAGGTGTGTTCAAAAAGTATCCGACCTTTGTTCAAAAAAATACTCGTATCCAGATACAATAAACTTACACTAATCTCCTTCAAAGTAGTCCCCTTGGCTGCCACACACTTCTCCCAACGGTTCTGCCACTGTCGGAAGCAGCGCTGGAATGCCTCTTTTGGGATGGCGCGCAGCTGGTCCGTCGCATTCCGCGTGATGTCTTCTCTGGACTGAAATCTGGTCCCTTTCAGGGGCATTTTCAGCTTGGGGAAAAGCCAGAAGTCACACGGAGCCATGTCGGGAGAGTAAGGAGCCTGACGAAGCACAGGTGTGTTGTGTTTGGCCAGGAAACTCTGTATCAAATGTGAAGAATGGGCGGGTGCGTTATCGTGATGAGCTGCCAATTGACCGCTGCCCACAGGTCCGGCCGTTTGCATCGCACAGCGTCACGAAGGCGACGCAGTACCTCTTGGTAGTACTCTTTGGTGATGGTTGTGCCGTGTGGTGCGTACTCGTGATGAACCACGCCACTGGAGTCAAAGAAGATGGTCAGCATGACTTTGACATTGCGTGGACCTTCCTTGCTTTTTTGCCTCGGGGCTCGGGATGTTGGATGCTTCCATTGTGATGACTGGAACTTGGTTTCTGGGTCGTACCCATAAACCCAGGTCTCATCGCCAGTGATCACTGTGTTGAAGAAGTTGGGATCGCTGTTCACAGTCTCCAGCATGTCCTGTGCGATCTCAAACGGAGTTGCTTCTGCTCGTCGTTAGCAGCTTTGTCACGAACTTCGCTGAGATTCTCCTTAAGCTCAAAATCCTCAGTCACAATGGAATGAACGGATCCAATGCTGACGCCGCCTCGTCTGCAAGTTCTCTGATCGTGATTCGACGATCCTTCATCATCAGGGTCCTCACTTGGTCATTGACGATCTCATTTCGGGATGTTGAGGACCTACCAGAACGTGCTTCACTTTCCACTGATGTGCGACCATCTTTGAAGCGGTTGTACCACTCTTTTATCTGTGTGGTGCCCATTGCTTCGTTCCCGAAGGCCTGTTGAATCTTGCGGATCGTTTCCACTTGGGAATCGCAAGCTTTACACAAAATTTGATGCAGTAGCGTTGTTAAAGTTTTTCCGCCATTTTGTCAAAACGAAAATCCGACGGCGCTCACTTACACTTCCTCATTCATCGGCGGTCTGTCGGCGACTGACAGCTTCTGCAGGCGGGAAAATATTCACGCATACAATTAGGATCGCCTACATACGTGCACCAAACCACGCCTCCCTCGCTTCATTTGTTTACGCACGAAAAATTAAGGTTGGATACTTTTTGAACACACCTCGTATACATATATCATATATATATATATATACATATATATATCGAAACGTGTGGAGTGTGATGAGCAATCCGCTGATCCCCATTGGACACAGTCCTACACCAAAGCGTCATCTCCAACACACAGGCCTCGGCCCGGTGACTGTCAAACAGACAAAGATTATATGGTCAACATCAATTAAACATGAAACGGGGCCACCAATCTCGATTTCTGACTAATTTGCCCTCATCAGGATGGTACACCGATAAATATCGAACCAATGATGACCACATTCGTCGTTTATACATCAGACACACCTCCTGACTGTTATGGTCAGCATCGCCGCGGATTATGTCTCACACGGTGAAACCGCATAATCCGTACAGAACAACCATCCATCTGCCACCCAGACAATTGTTCCTGCGAATGCAAGCTAATGTGTTTGTATTAGCAGGAACAATCGTCTGGGTGGCAGACAGATGGTTGTTCTGATAACTTCTCCCTGTCAAAGCTGAAGTACCCCAAGGCATTGTTCTAGGCCCCATATTATTCCTAATCTTCATCAATGATCTCAATGACTCTCTGGATAATCCTCTTTATCTTTTTGCCGATGACTCCATTCTCTGCCACGACATCTCTCATCCTTCTGACGGACAAGCAGCAGCCTCTTCCCTCTCCTCAGACATTGATAAAATCACAAACTGGTCACACACAATTTCGCTGAAGTATCCATATTGTCCACCCTTTGCGTTCTCCCTTACCCCCCATCATTATCTGCATCCCTTGTTTGTCTGTCTCAGACTACTTTCTCCCTCTGCCCTGCTGTTGGTTTTTCTGCTTGTTATGTTGTGTCCTGATTTGTTCTGTCATTGCTCTTCCACCGGTCCAGACCATGTTCATAAATCAATAAGTAAAATGCAATTAAAAAAAACAAAACAAAACAATGCCCCGACATTTGCGGACCCCAACGTTCGTGGCATTTTTCAGGAACATATCCTCCGTGAATGTTGGAGTCCGACAGTACTCCAGTTACGATCCTTTTGAACTCGTTTAAAATATACAATCCCCTCACCAACCCAAATTAAACATCCTCAACATTTAACGTCCGTCCTTATGATACAATCATACCACCCTGCATTCACCTATTCTCCACTATTACATATGTCTCCGTAGCCGAAATGTCAGCAATCCTGATCAATATATTCCAGGCCTTGAATTTGCGTACAATCTCAGCACCAAACACCGGGTATCGTGAGCAGCTGCACGGCTTCCCTTGAAGAGTCTTGTGAAGTGAATGAACTGAAATGGTGATGTTTACGCAAGGGGTAAGAGCGCTCATTTTGCTGTGCAAACAGCAGCTGTTTTACGTTTCCTTCAGACGTTTCCAGCCCATTCATAAACCACAGGGCAAAGCAGAACCCCGGCTTTAACCTTGTGATTTGCTCTTCGATTCAAACCCCACCCCTCCCCCTTTACCCGATCAACCTCTGCCCTGTCACAAGAACAGTTTTCACTCTACTCCCTCTCTCTTTGTGTTGGACTCCCGCGGGGGGGCGGGGGGGGGTGAGACCTCACATCCGATTGTGGACGTCAACTCCTCTGGTTGCGCAAGCCAAGGCAGGTGTTGGGTGCAGAACTGATTCTTCTGTTTGTTTCATCACATGTTGTCGTAGATCTTGTTATATTTGCTCATTATATTGTTGGAGATCTTTGTAGATGGTAATTGCGAGTATCTTGTTACCATTTTGTCAGACACCTAAGGACCTTGGTTCTCGCACTCACTCCACTAACACCTCAAAAGTGTATTCCTCCAATGATAGCTTTTGATGTGTTTGTCGATCAAGCATCTGGGGATGATCATATGGGGATGGTGGACATTTCACTTTGTACTCCCAATGCACGTTGTGCCTTTTTTTTGAATGAGTGTTTTTACAATGTGATCAACCTACTATCACCATGTATGATTTGATTTAATTTTGAAGATATTTAATGGTAACACTTTTGTTTTTGATTTTGTGTATGTCCTGTTGTCCTACGTTCCTTTCCCTCTCACACTCCCCTAATCCTCCTTTCTGTCTCACACTTCTCCATCCTTATTTTCCTCCCACACTCTCCTTATCCTCCTTTCCCTCCTACACTCCCTATAATCCCCCTTTCCCCATAATTCCCCTTCCTTCCCAAACTCCCCTACCCTCATTTCTCTCTCCTGTCCTATCTTCTTTCATGGTGTCCTTCAACCTGAAAAGCTACAACATTAATATATGTCTTCATCTTTTTTTTGTTGTTGTTCCTATTGTCGAAGCCATGAAGGCAGAAACTGTGCTCTCCATGACTGGTGTTGATTCAAATTTGTAAAAAATCCATCTGACCATTGCTACACAGGATAATTGTCCATGGTAATGCTCTGTGGACATATCTTTCTTTTCTCGATTTCAATTCTCCCTTCCCCACGTGTGTACATAATATATAGATTGTCCCCAAGTTGCATTTAATGTTTCATGGTATTTGTTTTAATCGAAAAATTTAAAGTGAAAAGCTTTTGAAAACAAGAACAGCACTCAGTGGAGCGCGTACCTCCACCAGGGCGAACAGTTTACTTTTTGTATCCCACTGATATGCTGGATCTGCATGCAGACCTTAACCAATATCTAGTCGGCTTGTTCTTGTCACCTCCCCAACTCATCCACCAAGTTTTGTCATAACTTGTCCACAATGATTTGAGATATCATGCTATATATTGTATTTGGCTCGACCACTCAATTGTGAAGAATCGCTTTAAAAATTCTCGTATCCAGATCTTCACCAAAATCTAATTAATTGGTCCTTGTCACGCACTCAACCTGCCAACCAAGTTTCGTCCGAATCTTTCCGTAGCCTTTTCAGATATCCTGCTCATAAACAGACAGACAGCAATAACAAATGAAAAATCACTGGTGGTCGTATGGCAGCTTAGCTGCCGGGTAGCTATCATTTCTTGAAGCGCGACTGTGTCGCTGATGCAGTGCCCCTCTACCAGTACACACACTGGAACTGGTACTCATTTCGCCGACCTCGGAAGGATGACAGGCTGAGTCAACCCCCCTGGTGTATTAATTAAGCGGCTGACGGGGCTTGAACTCAGGACCCTAGGATCCCAAGCCACCACCCTAACCACTCTAGCCAACACCAGGCTACGAAAAATCACTCAGAGCGACACTTGGCAAAACGGAACAAAGCAGAACGGCACTCTGTAGAGTGCATACCCCCGCCAGGCTGAACATATTATGGTTTGTATCCCACTAATGGGCTGGATCTGAACCAAAATCTAATCCGCTTGTTCTTATCACCTCACAAACTCATCACACTTAGTTTCATCACAACTCATCCACTTTGAGATATCATTATATATATATATATATAGTGGCCTGAAAGTCACTTTACTCCTTCCCAGTGAAGCATTGTTCTTGAACTCTTTTAATATACAGGTTTCGTTGTACAATACTTACAATAATTAATTTGTCATTGTATCTGTATGT
>CM068955.1:26014175-26029898 GCA_035128595.1 Eptatretus atami
GAAGGAAAAAACAGTGTGGAACAGAGACTGTGGAAGGGAGAGGGTTGGGGTGGGGTACACAGGGTAAACAAGATGGACACTACAGCGGACTTTCAGGAAGGAAAACAGGGAATTTGTAGGAGGTGGATTTGAAGTGGAGTAATGGGAGGAGAAAATATCATGGTTTTGGATAGGGGAAGATAAGAGGTGGTGGTGAACAGCTGTTTGTTTTGAAGACCTGGAGGGAAGAGTGGAATTGATGAGAGAGTGTGAGTTTATTCCAAAGGTGGGGGAAAAAGAGGAATGAAAGGGTGAAGGTGAGCAGTGATTCTTATTTTGGTAGTTTTACCAGAAGGGGGTTGCTGGCAGACCTTGAGCACCCTGCGGAAGTATGGGGGGACATATCGCAGACAGAGCAGGGTGGGCGAGGCCAGAGAGGAGATGGGAGAAGACAGACAGACCACCAACCTGCCTGCGGTGAGAGAGTGAGAGACCCTAAGACTCAGCCTCATCGGGGGAGATACCAATGATCCTAAATGCCTTTGTTTCCACAACGTTGAAGCTGTGAGAGGTGGAGCACCAGCCCAGTGGGAGAGCAATACTCCATCAAGCTGCAGACAAATGCTTTGATGTAGTCAGGAGCTCAGGTGTGCCAAGGAAGGACTTTGCTTGACGGAGGATTCCCAGTTGGCGACTGGCTTTGGAGGCCAGGTTGGAAATGTGGCTTTTCCAGGAAAGATCATGGCAGATCGTGAGACCAGAAGCTTGGAAGAAAAGGACTCTTTCCAGAGGATTGTTGAGAAAGTAGATTTGGTAAGGGGGGGGGTTCCAAACGCGTCCTTTCGGAGAGACATAGTGAGAGTGTGAGATTTGTCACAATTGAAAGACATGTTCCACGTGTTGGACCAGTGTGTGATTTTATCCAGATCTGCAGAGAGTGAAGAAGCTGCTGCTTGCTGATCTGAGGTATGACAGATGGTACGACAGTGGGTGGAGTCATCAGAAAAGAAAGAGGATTTCCCAGAGAGTCAGAGAGATCATTGATGAAAACCATAAAAATAACAGGGCCCAGAATGCTGCCTTGAGGAACTCCAGCCTGGACAGGAAGAGTGGATTTAATGCAATGATGTTGGCGGATTTCCAAGAAGATAGAAGATGACCTCGGGCAAATTATAGGGTGAAAATGGTGGAGAGAGGATGTGAAAGAGCAGCAGAGCAAAATTTTAGGACACGCGAGCTAATGCCGTCTGGTCCAGTTGCAGTCAGAGTCGAGGGTTGAAATAACCTTCTCCACCTTCTCAGGTACAAAATGGACCGATTCCAGGAGTAGTTGGGTATGACAGGGAAGGATGGGTACCGAGAATGAGGTGTTGGGAACACAAGAATTGGAAGCAAACATAGGATTGAGGCATTCAGCCTTATCATGAGCGGAATCGGCTGTGATGCCATTTGAAGAGGGAATGGTTGGAAGGGGAGCATACACCAGAGACCAACGTAAATAAGGTGCCATCAGGTTATAGAGGAAGGAGACGAGTTTGAAAGTTCATTCTTGAGGTTGGACAGATGTTTTTTGGCTCTCCTGTGAGTTGAGGTTGCCTTCGGTCAGATTTGCCTTCTGGGAGCAGAATGCAAGTTGTTTTAAGGTAACTGCCTCACCACAGGATTCAGTGTACTTGGGCTGGGTGGATGGTTAAGATAACTGAAGAGGAGATGGGATGAATTTGTGGAAAAGGGAGAGTAGGGTCCTGTGGAAGAATTCCCAGGCTGAGTTAGCATCAGGGGCAGTAGATATCGGAGACCAGTGCTGAAGCGGGATGTCTGCTTCCAGTCCCTGCCAATCTGCCTGAGTGAACTGCCAGACTTGCTGGCGTTGAGGCAGCTTTTTGGTAATTACCCAGAGAGATGTTTACCTTCACAAGCACATGATCAGATGAACCAATTGGAGCAGAGGAAGAGCAGGAAACATTTGTGGGAAAGTTGGTCATCACCAAGTCCAGAAGGGAGGATTTGCCATTTGGAGAAATCTGGGTTGGAAAGTTCACAGATTGGGTCTGTCCTATGAAGTCACAGAAGTCCTTTGCTGAAGTGCCATGGCTGTTGAGAGAGGTACCAACACCGAGCCAATTTTCATGGTGACAATTTAAATTGCCACATATGAGGAAGCGAGAGTGGTTCAAACAGATGAGTGGTTCAAAACTTGTCCAAGTCATGAGAGAGAGAGACACAGACAGACAGTCATGTCGATGGGAGTTGTCACTGTTGGGAATACGATACAACACAGACAAACATGAGGTGGGAGAGGAGGAGAAGTCACAGCGAGAGGTACTCCTGGGGGATGGGGAGGTGGAAGATCACATGAACAGTGAGAAATTGAGTTTTTGATGTAAAGTGCATCTCTGCCATCAGGGCGTGGTTCAGACCTTTCAAATTGGAGGAGATAATGACCGGGGAGAGACACTAAGAGTCAGGGACGTCCTGTGGTGGAAGGATTCTCTTAAACAGGTGATGTCTCGTATATCGGCAGCGGCCTGGATCGAGAGATTTATTAGGTTAGAGAGGAGTCCTCGCGATGTTTGAGGTTCACACATTTACGATTCGGGGTGGGGGGTGGGAGGTATTGGGAGGGTGCAAGAGGAGGGGGTAGACTTTGCAGGGCAAGGTGAGGGTTTTTGGGGGCCAGGAAGGTTTGAGTGTGTGGGGTGTGTGGGAAGGTTTGTGTGTGTGCGGTGTGTGGGAATGTTTTTGGGGTGTGGGGAAGGATGAATGTGTGGGGAAGGTTTGAGAGGGTGGGTTGAAGAGGGATGCAGAAAGGGGGGACATGGAGCTTTGAGCGGGTGGGATGTGGGTGGATGCCTATTCTGATTCCAGATTCCCAAATTTGACAAATGGAGATAAAGATCATGGTATGGGAGATAAGATCTCTTGGTGTTTGTGAGTAAGAGTTTTGGGGGGTGTGAAATGATTTGGTGATGTTTATTGTGGTGAGAATAGTGCGTTTTAGTGTTTACTGCTATTGAAGCCATCAAAGGTGTTTTGATGTGGTTGGTGAAGAGGGCGTTAGTGAAGTGATTTGATCGGAATCCGTGCTTGGTGTGTGAGAGTGGGATGTTAGGGTTTGTGAGTGTAAGTAATAGGCGTTCTGCAACGTTGGAAGGTGTGCAAGGTGATGTGATAGGTGTGTTGCCCTACACACCTATGTGATAGGTCACCAGTTTTAATTGAAAGTTGTGCCAAAAATGATATACGAGGTGTGTTCAAAAATATCCGACCTTTGTTCATAAAAAAAATACGCTATCCAGATACAACAAACTTACACTAATCTCCTTCAAAGTAGTCCCCTTGGGCTGCCACACACTTTCCCAACGGTTCTGCCACTGTCGAAACAGCGCTGGAACGCCTCTTTTGGGATGGGCGCAGCTGGTCCGTCGCATTCCGCGTGTCTTCTCTGGACTGAAATCTGTCCCTTTCAGGGGCATTTTCAGCTTGGGGAAAAGCCAGAAGTCACACGGAGCCATGTCGGGAGAGTAGGGAGCCTGACGAAGCACAGGTGTGTTGTGTTTGGCCAGGAAACTCTATCAAATGTGAAGAATGGCGGTGCGTTATCGTGATGGAGCTGCCAATTGACCGCTGCCCACAGGTCCGGCCGTTTGCGTCGCACAGCGTCACGGAGGCGACACAATACCTCTTGGTAGTATCCTGCATCAGCAGGTCCTCACTTGGTCAATGAGATCTCATTTCTGGATGTTGAGGGCCTACCAGAACGTGCTTCACTTTCCACTGATGTGCGACCATCTTTGAAGCGGTTGTACCACTCTTTTATCTGTGTGGTGCCCATTGCTTCGTTCCCAAGGCCTGTTGAATCTTGCGGATCGTTTCCACTTGGGAATCGCCAAGCTTTACACAAAATTTGATGCAGTAGCGTTGTTCAAGTTTTTCCGTCATTTTGTCAAAAACGAAAATCCGACGGCGCTCACTTACACTTCCTCACTCATCGGCGGTTGTCGGCGACTGACAGCTTCTGCAGGCGGGAAAATATTCACGCATATGAATTAGGATCGCCACACACGTGCACCAAACCACGCCTCCCTAGCTTCATTTGTTTACGCACGAAAAATTAAGTTGGATACTTTTTGAACCACAAACTCGCTATAGCATGACATCTCAAAAATGTTGTGGATGTGTTCAGCTGAAACTTGGTGGATGAGTTGGGGAGGTTCCAAGAACAAGCCGATTAGATATTGGTTCAGGTCCAGATGCAGACCTGGCCGATCAGTGGATACAAAACGTAAATTGTTTAGCTTGGTGGAGGTATGCGCTCTACCGGATGCCGTTATCATTGATTTCTGTGTTTTGTGTTTGAATCATTCCTACTATGTCTGGTGCTTTGGGTGTTGGTGTGTTGTGATTTAGGTTGACTTGTGTGATGAGCTGTGCGATTTCTGGTGTGTAGTTGCGGTTGTGTGCTTTGATATTACCCTTTGGAATGTATTTGGTAGCTGCGGTAGTGATGATCATATTAAACCGTTTAATGTGGATGTCACTGTTGGTGGTGGTGGTGGTGGTGTTCATGTTGAGTTGTTGGAATTTTTGTTTCGTATCATGTTTAAACTCATCCCATATTGTTTTTTTGTGACTGGTGAGTATTTTGTTTTTGTTTGGGTTAAGGGTGTTATCGTATTATTCTCCACATCGTTGTGGTGGAATGTGATGGAAAACAGAATGTCGTGTGTGTGTGTGTGTGTGTGTGTGTGTGTGTGTGTGTGTGTGTGTGTGTGTGTGTGTTTGTGCAGGTCTGGATCATTCATTATGAATTATGGATTTAGTTGTGTGGCAATGGTTTGGCCTCTGGTGATGGGCATACCATGCCATGTTCTTGATGTTTAACTCTCCTCTGATGATGGTGTTTGGGAGTGAGTAAGGTTCTGGAGTTGTGGTGAGTATTTGCTTGGTGCAGTAGAGTGTATCTTGTGGTGTGTAAATGTTTACAATGTCCGTGTGTTCTTTGTTTCCAGTTTCAATTTTGAAAGCTTCACTTTCGAATGTGTTGTCTGGTCGTAGAATTGTGTATCTAATTGATTTGTGTATGTATGTATGTGATGAGGCCTCCCCCTCTGGCGTCTGGGCTGTCCATGCGTATCGGTGTGTAGTTGGGAATGGTTGGTGTGTTGTTTTTCTTGTATGACATATGAATGTTTATAAGGGTGAAGTGCTTACGTTGCATGACCTCACTGATCACGGCATCTGTATTGTATTGGAGGATATTATGAAGGAGTTTTACGAAGGCTTCAATAATTATGCACAATAGTATCCGCCGACTACATCCGTTTTATGAACAGATGAGGTCTGGTAGGAGGTTAAGAAGTTTGATGCGCCGAACCAGTAGATATCTGAAATCATTTGTTCCGTTTTCTGCTCGTGTTTTTAATGATAGTCGGTAATATTAAAAGGGGTCAATTGGTGGTGGTGGTGGTGGTGGTGGTGGGGATACTGTAGTCTGTTAAATTGTTCCCTTTGTGCAATTTTGATCATTTGATAGTGGGTTTTGTCGTACTATTGTTGTTGTTTTTGTCATCATTTGTTATTTTAATTGCATTGGGAAATTAATTGCACAACTTTTTTATTCCGAGGTTATGCGATTTGTTTGACAGTGCGATCTTCAATTTGTTTTTATGGACAAATAATAAATTTCAATTCAATTTGAACGAGAGCAAAGTCGATGGCGCGCCATCACAGATCCCCACTCTTCCCACCTAAAGCTAAGTTGGAAGATGGCAAAACGTTCCACCTGGAATGACCCAATGTCAAATTTTGAGTTTAAAAAGTCTTCTGTTTTGACCCCTGTGACCCTAAGTCCCCCACCCCCTGGGGCATGAACCGGGGGTCAAATCCAAAAAAATCATTACCCTTCCTTGCGTCTCCCGATGTTGACTGCACGTAAAAAGTTTCATCAAGAAATGTTTAAAATGTGCCCGTCATCGCATTTTTTGGTATTTGACCTTTTGACTCCTCCCCAAGGCCCCAAGGGACGGGGCCAAAAATTATCCTGCTCTCGCACCTTCTTGCGATCTGGTGATTATAACTACCAAGTTTGGTCAACTTCTGCACAGCCGTTTAGGAGGAGATGGTGGGACGGACAGCAGATAGACAATATCCCCCACTTCTTTTTCAAAAAGCGTGCGGGTAACACGAAACAATGGTTGCAGCACATAACACCAGAACACATCAGGAAACAATGGGGGACTCCGAAATAGCAGTCATATGGGTTATGAGGTGCCGTCTAGAATGGTTGGGCTGGCTGTATTGCAAGGATGCATGACCATCACACAACAAAGGTGAGCCTGTTTAGCACATGAGGTGGACCAGAAGGAGCTGGAGGGATGTGATTCAGATCATGCCATTGGAAGATGAGTGGTACGATGTAGCGACTGCTCGGCAAGCTTGGTGGGTCACTTATTGTGAAGGCCTGGAAAATGAATTGAGTGGAAAAGGTCCACCACCCTCTAAACAGCTAACCATCGAGTGTAGTGAATGCAGAGTATTTAGAAGAGAAGATAACAAAAAGCGACACAAGTGCATCTTAGAGAGACAGAAGCCTGTTTGTGAACATCATGGAGCCATTCAGTGTCTGTTGTGTTGCAGATGCTTTCACAGCCGTGGAGCACTAGCTGTCCACAAGCGTATAACTGCATCACAGTAAATGCCAACTCTGATGAACTCTCACCTTGCTCCCCACTCCCTTAATGGTGAGGGAGGGGTAGAAGGGTGGGGGAGTTGTGTGCCCATAATAAGGCAGAGAGTGTGAGATACGAGAGTACAGTACAGTATTTATATTACACACAAGAATAGATCGGAACCTTTGTTTTAATCATTATCTTCAAACATGAATGGTTGTGAGCATGCATTGAAGGAAACACGAGTTACAACCATTTCCATAAGCTTGGAAGTATTTTTATTTGAGAACAAGTAGAATACATTTTTTGCAACATGATATCATGGTCAAGTTTGGTTCGACACCAAATGTCGATATTGCTGCGGATCAGGGGTTCGAGGCTTGCCACGAGGGGAAGCACTCGGGTCCCTCCCGAGCGCCCGGTCGTGAGGCCGCCGGGCACAGATAACTCCGCGCACCGACAGGTTGCTTAGCAACCATGAACGCCGATTGGTACCACCAATCCTGGCAGGGTTACACGACTCCACGTGATACCTTACCTGTGGATGGCCATACCAAGGGGACTCTCGTGCCCTCGGTGTGTACTTGCGTTAACTTACCGTATCAGGTGCAGCCGAGCGGAGCTGCCAAGTATGCACCGGTTAATAAGAGCCAATTAGTGAGGTAAAACTGCCCGGCTAACTACGTGCGGACCATGCTGGACCAATGGAGGAAAAGACAGAACGAGTTGGGTACATTTACAACGTAAGCAATTTATTTATAAAGCGAGGCCGAGGAAAGGCATGTGAACAATAATAAAAGGTTTTATTACAAGCAATATGTACAGCAGGGAAAGCAAGGCTTTGTGGGGTGCAGCAAAATATAATACAGTTATATACAAAAGAGATGACACAGGGCAGAGCTAAACCGATACTCAACTTCTACAGTTTGATTATGCTAACATGGCAGGCACCATCAGACAAACACCCGAGGAAAGTAGAAAGCAAAGAAAGATGAAAGTACGAGGCGTGGGCAACCTCTTTGGATCTGGCGCGGTCGATGGATCAACGCAACCAAGTCGCTTAGGAGAGGGATGACGGAAGAAAACGGGGTGTCTATGGTGTGTGAGTGAGGAGGTGCGATGAGGTGTGCAGTGATTGGCAGATGAGGCGGAGAGGAAGGTGTAAAGATGGAGGTAAAGGGGGTTGGGGGTGGGGTGAGGGGTGTCGGAAATGAAGCAAAGAACGCGTGAGGAGAATGGACTTAACGTGAGTGCAGGGAAATGTGCTTGTGTCATTATTCATTTGTGTAAAACGGCACTGGCACCTGGCTATCGATGAGCTCAGCTCAGCTTCCCCTCCGCTCAGCGCAACAACCAACGGTGATGTACAAATTGAGCCAGACGAGACGAAGGCAGGACCTGACGAAGAGCCAGATGAAGAGAGCGAGCATGTGGAACTCGGTACATTTATAATCGGCACCGGAAATGCCCTCATTCACCCCCGAACTTGGCCATGCGATGGAACACCAAGATTCAACATGGAGTGAGGCACCCAATCGCGCGTCCCGTCCATGAGTGCATCTCCTCACTCCCACCGGTCCCGAAAGGTGGCGGCGGTCATCATTGGCAGCAGTGAGCATAGTGGTGAGTTTTGGTCTGGTGGTTGAGACGTCATTGTTGTGGCGTCCAAAGCGGTGAGTGAAGGTGAGTTTTGGATGGAGGCGGTTGTGGTCAAGATTGTGCCATCGATGGTGATTGTAGGCGAGTTTGGGTTGTGATTTGATGTTGAGAGGAATTTGGGGAAGGCGTTGTGGTTGCAGGAACGTTGCAACATTGGAGTCCACGTATGGTGAAGGTCTGAGGTGATATGTGGTTGAAGAATGGCACGAGGTTTTAATGGGAAATAGCACGCGTATGTTAATGAGCTGCTTGCGTGCATGCCTACGTGAAGAAGGAGAGGTCCGTGTGTATGAAATAAAAAATAAATAAATAAAATAGATTACAGAATAAAGAATGGGATAATATAAGATCGACCTAAAAAAGCCCTTGCAACGCATTTTGTCCCATTTTCCCACTAGACATGAGGGAAGGGCTGTCTAAAATGGATACTCATGAAATAACTGTCAGGACTGCTATATGTTGTATGCCTTAGCCTTGGGGGAGTGCTGGCTTCGCAGAACTGCAACAATATCATCGAGATAAATTAAACAAGTTCGTTATCCTACGCATGTAAAGCGGAGATTAAGTAATTGGTTCTCTCCTCTGTCTGTCTGTCTGTTTGTTTGTTTGCCTCTACAGACGTCAGTTTATGATCGAGGAACAACTTCATTTCAATAGAATGTTATATTTTGAACACTAATCTGAACATGAATTGGAAAACAAACCTGTGGTTTAACATTACGTTGGCTCTGGATTTGTCTCGATCGTACACACGCAGACACGAATGAGATTTTATTTTCATTCTTTCTGCCTGTCTGGCAGTCAAAATTGAAAATCATTCCAGACATGAAACTTACTGTTTTGAAGGACATCATAAAGGACACAAACAACAGGCATCCCACTATTAATTTGCGATTGGTCACTGGCTTTGACATCAGTACAAATTTTTATGACACAGACACTCGACATCAAAAAATTACATATATCGAACAAACGGTTTCAATTGGAGCACCTCACCGCCATTAGAACATTTAACTTACATCGGATGTGGCAATAAATGTGAATTGCTGCTCCTGGCTTGCCGGGTCAATGACAGAAGATTCCATTTGCATTTTTGCCTTTCCATCCCGACCCCGTTTAGAACCTCGTGCGGGCACGGGCAACTTACTCGTGAAGAACTAATGTTAAATAGTGTTAAATAAGGTGGTGTAAAAGACGCTGCATCAACGGTGGTAAACTTCCCCCCCAAAATTTTTTTTCTACATCCTTTAAAATGTTTATTTTATTTCAATTGAATTATAAACATGAAGACTGTAGAACACAAATCGCCTTTTTGAAACTTTCAAAACCCTTCCATTGAGCAGTACTTGGCCAAAATATTACGGCGTTTTACATCATCATGACCAATCCAATTTGCCGCTCGTAGACCCCATCCCTGTCCCTGTTTCCAAAGACAGTGCGAGGTAATGTGTTCTTTGAACTCTCTAGTCTGTCCATCATTTGTCCACACTGCACGCCATATTGTAAACACTGTTTTTTTAACCCTCATGCCATTTTAACAAATTTGAGATACTGTATAAAACATACTGATATGTAAGAACAAGGTTAAACTTGTGAAACAGCAGCAGATTGCCATACTGGTGCTGATGAATACAGCACAGACAAACCTGGGTGTGATTCAATTCCCTTGAGAGAGAGTGAGCTGATTGGGAAGAGTGAATGAGTTTACCCAGGGAGGGGTGGTGGAGGAAGTGCCACAGTGGGGGAGGTAGGGAGAAAGCGAGCTAAGCCGGGGGTGGGAGGAGGGGGAGTCAGGATGAAGAGCGAGCTGAGGGAAAGAGAGCCACCTGCGTGATGGAGTACACCTTTAGATGTGTGTGCACATGTGTGGAGCAGTGACTGATCTGTGATGGGAATCCCCACTCCATTGCATTTCACTTATCCCTCAACTCCCGTAATGCATCCTGGCAGCTCCCCTCGTGCATGCCACTTCAGCTACCTTTACCTTCGATCACAATGTCATGAAAGGCCTTAACTCTGCACAGTTCTGTTGTCCTTTTCTATTTGAAAATGTGTGTTTAAAAAAAAAGTTTGGGCTTAAAAAGGTTGTGCGTGTGCGTCCGTGCGCTGTACGTAGTGCGGTTTGTTATGCGTGTTGTCATTTGTCCGTGTGCACACCAGGAATGTTTGAACAGAACAGTCTCCTTTTGGAGGTTTCACACAGCTGGCCGGATAGTAGCGCTATCGGACGAGGGGTTACCGATCCGGTTGACGAGGGCCTGCGTGAGCGCATCGCCGATGCCATGGTGGAGTCGCCTGGAGTATGTCCACCCGATCACGCCGTCGGTACGTAACTCCAATTCGATAAAGATTCATTTCGGTTTTCACACACCTCCAATATTTTATTTTTGTTTTTACTTTAATCATTCATTGTTGACATTCAATCCACTCATCCTCCCCATCCTTGTCACACTGATAAGTTATCTCTAAATGTGCAGGCCATTTTGTGCTCTCGTTGACGATCGCTACACGTAACCTTTATAACACGACTTCTCTAACGTTCCAACTTTAAAAGTTAATGTTGATATAATCAGCAAAGCACATGCTCTCCCCTTCCTCCCAACTCTCCCTCTTTCTTTTAATACCCTCTTCCACATTATCAACACCTTATTTATTTTAAAAAACCGTTCATAGGTCCTCAGGATGATTTTAGAGGGTTCATTATTCTTGGTTCTGTTGATGAACTCTTGGAATATTATCCAATCATATTATATAGATTCCAACCTGTGGGTCAAGCCTTTTGCAGTTTCAAAAGTTCTGGGGAAGAAAAACGACCAAGGGTCTGGTGTTTAATAATTGTAGCAGAGGTCAGAAACCATCACAAACAAATGGCTACAAAAAAAAAAATCCAAAAATTGTGATGCGTTTGCAGCCCCCACCCTTTCATCGACACTGGCATTTGTTAACCGGTTAATATGGTGCCTCAAATTGGTTTATTTATTTACTCATGGTGGTATCCGCAGCCATTTGTAAACGTCAAGGTAAAATATCCTCATTTGCAACCGTTTCACGTTTTTCCCCCGACTCGTGCCTCATTCTAGGTTTCCAAGGATGGGAAATTGTTTTTTTTAGAAATTCATTTTTTCATGAGATTATCCCATACTATCTGGAAGTAATCCTTGTTTTTCACCACTCTACTTCACAAAGCACGTTCAACATCATAACTGTAGAATGGCTCGTGACCTCGTGTAATAATTATCTGCTACCGGCCGTGGTGTGGCCGCAGTAGCTGTACGGAAAGTCCACCTGTGTCTCGTATTATCAAATACCGATTTAAACCACGGCGCAAAACCTTTCCAGCCGAATTGTTGGTAATCAAGCAAAACACGTTTCAAGTGGCGAGTGCTTTTTCCTTTTTAAAGTGAGCTTTTATTAATTTTTATAACACTCTGAATCCGCTCACTATTCTTGTATACCGACTATGATGTCGTCTCCACCATTTCTGGGAAACCCGTAGTTTCTCTCCTTAAAACGAGGCCAGTGTTGTCATGATGGGCACCATTTCCAGTTTCCCCTCAAAGACTCGGCGCTACATCTTGTTTTGGGGTTTCTGAATGAAAGCAGTTTTGGTTTTGCAGGCCCCTGAATTATAAATGATTGTTATGATCGATTGTAAATATCTGCACGGTTTCATTTTATATTTAGCACCGTTAAATATCGCGCTTCAAAATGGCACAGATGGATGGAGAGAAACGGACACCAGGAAAAAGCTAACGGCTCACTGTAAAATATTCATGCTCGGCCTGCAAGCTCACCCCGCAGGCGTTATACGGGTCATCGTAAGCACTTAGCCCATGGACACTTTTGGCTCGGGCGGCGCTGCCGGTGCCGGCGTGTCGGGCTTGCACTCGACAGAGGGACGGGACATGACACTTGGAAAGAAGATAATTTGGATCTTTTTACAGCTCGGCTATCGATCGTACACGCCGATCAATTAATAGCCGTGGCACCCCCGGCCGAGCAGCCGAAGAGTCGGCCTTTCGCCGCTCGAGTGCGGTGTCCGGGCGCCAAGATGTGGAGCCGGTAAAAGGCACCGGGAAAGAGCAGTTGCTTGCTCGGGAGACAGAAAGCAAAGGTCTCCCAAGCAAGCGTTAATTCGTGTTCGACAACTTTACTACTCTGAATCATTCCGCTTCCAATTCTTCGTTGGCAGACTCGTGACTCATACACTCCGAGTGATGTACCTGAAAACAGGGATACCATCCAGAATTATCTCGTCTTTCCATTTTATTGTTATTTATATCTGTCAGAAGTTTCATTTTCGGTGGCTTATGGAAACTTTTATGTTTGTGTTCCTTTTTAGTCTCTTCTGTATAAACCGCTCTCTGCTACGTGCTCTGTTCTACCTCTTCTTGTACTTTCTCCTTACCTTGTTCTAATCTCTTATTTCGTGAACGCGAGTCACTCCTTTAACTACCGTAACACTCAACAGCCCCATGCTCCATGCGTCTCTCTTTAAAAAGGGAGGTTTTGGATTGTCAGGCTCCTCTTCTTTCTTTCTTTTTTTCATCCATGTGGTCCGTAATGCCTTTCCTATTATCAAATGTCTGCCCAGTCTTGATGCAATTCCTTGTCATGTCCTTCTTTCCTTTCACCTCTTCCAATACTTATTTCACTCTGCCTTTTCCCGAGTCAATTGCAGAGCCATGACATACCTCCTAACTCACGTATACAGTCCACGCCAACTCCACAAGCTGCTCAATCCACATTGCTAATCTGGGTTTACAGGAATGTGATCAGACCAGCAGTGAGGGCCAGTTTCCGTCCAAAAAACACTCTTTGCACTCCGTCTCTTCCACCCCAACCCTGCTCCCCTCCGCCAGTCTTCTCGCTCATGTGCTTCTCCCTCTCTTGCCCTCTATTCTGCTAATATCAGCTGAGGCCTGCATTCTAACTTCACAGATCACTCCACCCAGGCTGCTGCAGCGAACCTAGGTATTGTGTGCATCACAGAAGCATTTATTTACCGAGGTATTGTGAACAAACCCTTCTGTGGGTCTCCTTGGCTATTGTCTCCTCCATTCTAACAGGCCTGCTTCCCACACTGGTGGTAGTTGTGGTGGTGGTAGTGGTGTTCTTTATGTTGGTTCCTCCATGTCCCACAATAATGTCCTGGGCAAAAATGTTACAGTTAGAACTACAGTATATGAGAACAGTACTCTCATATACTATAGTTGGTAACAGGTCCTACTACAGTAGTCTGCAGAGAATTACTACAGCAAAGGAATGCTGTTTTTGCCTGGGGTACTCTTCATCAACTACATTTGGACAGAGTGATGTTGGACACTGCTTGGGGAAAAAGGAAAGTTCTTGAACTCTGTTTTGACTCAAAAGGCCAGGGTCAAATATCCATCCCTTCCCATATCCACCATTTCAGAATGTTACCTTCAGCTTGTCCACTTCTTCCCTGTCATTATGGAAAACTCAATTACCCAGCTTCACACTTCTTCTGCATTCGGTTTTGATGGCACAAGTGCTCTAACCGTCAGAACTGTGCTTTGGTCATATATTCTCTTTTCCTCTTACTTTCACAGATCCTTCTTGTATGGGCAACTTACTCTATTTTTTTTGATTTTTTTTATTCATAAGTCAAGGCTCGTGGAGGAACTAGAACACAGAATGGATCAGGATCCAACACAAAACAAGTGAACAGCAGAAGGAGAAGGGGGAAACACCAACAGTAGGGCCGAGGGAGAAAATAGACTGAGACGGACAACCAAGCGATGTGGTAACAGTGAAGGTTAAGGAGAATGTAAGGCGTGAACAAGATGGATACAGAAGCAACATTTAGTGGGTGGGGTGGTTTAACGGGTGTAGGAAAGATCATGGTTTTGAATTGGGGGGAGGGGTGATTTGAAATAGCAGTGAATGGTTTGGATGGGGTGGGGGAGGGGTGATTTGAGATGGCGGTGAACAGCTGTTCGAGACCTGAAGGGAAGAATGGGATTGAAGAGGAGAGAGTGTGGATGTTGGTTCCACAGGTGGGATAAAAGAGGAACAAATGAGTAAAGGTGAGCAGTGGTCCTGGATTTTGGCAGTTTCATGAAGAGGGGGTTGCTGTTGGACCATGTGTGTCCTGCAGATACCTGGGTGGGACAAAGCACTGAGGGGGCAGAGAGTGCAAAACCAAAAAGGAGGCAGAAGAAGACAGAGAAACCACCGACCTGTCGGTGATGGTGAAGCGGTAGGCCCATAGACTCAGCTTCATTGCGAGAGATTCCAATTATCTTGAAGGCCTTAGTTTCCATGGCATCAATATATGCAAGGTGTGAGGCAGGGGTGCCTGCCCAAAGGGGACAGCAGTACTCCCATGGACCTACAGATGAAGGCTTGCTAGTTGTTTGAAATTCAAATGTGCTAATCTTTCTCTTCAGGCAGTCGTTCCACAATACAGTGCTTTAGGACCTATGCTATTCTTGATCTTCCATAGCCAATGATCTATGTGATTCTCTAAAAAAACCAAATTTGTCATTTCGTCGACAACTTCAATTTGTGTGGGCTGGAGGGTACATCACTCTTGTGAAAAGCCAACCACTGCCGAACCCCTTTCATTAGTCAGCACAGAATAAACCGCGAGTCAGCTATTTGAAATGTGACGTTCAACACCGGCAAGTCACACGCTCTCACCACAAGGATTGGAAATCAAACTATTCAATACACTTCTTCGGACAGTCACTGGAAGAGCTGCGGTCCTTGGAACTCCTTCGCACCACGATTTGTGGATCATATCTTCAAACTGGCATCAATCAAAGGTGACATGGTACGTCAGTATTATCTGTCTGACTAAGGCACACCTGAGTGCTGAGCAGCACCGAGCTCCTCACAGTGTGCAAGGCTTTCATATGGAGCTCCATGGTGCATGGCTCCCAATTTAGGGCTGCTGCTCCTCCTTCCCACCTTAATTCTCTTGAGGCAGTCAAAAACAAGGCCTTCCACACCATTGATATCGAAAGGCAGGAGTCACATACCCAGGGTCTGTCACACTCCCAATGGCAGCAAGTTGGTGAGCTCTCCATTTTATACAAGTTTACATCTGGCCTTGCACCTCCTGTCCTGCCCAAGCCACTCCCAGACCACATGCATTCCTGAAGAAACTCTCACATGCTCACCTTCCACAAGTCCAGGTTTGTTTCCCACCTGCATTAGTTTGTCCCCTTATTCTCCCTATTATGGAATCGTCGTGTCGTGTCCATTGTCTCATCCTCCTCACTTCACTCTTTCAAATGTGATACCCAACATTACCTCAAAGAGCTCATCCATGCACATCCATGATCTCTTCCACACACACTGATTCTTTCCCATTTTGATTCTCTCTGGGCCATTATCAATCGTCTTTGTTATTCTTTGTTTCCTTCTTTTGTACGTCGACCGGTAG
>CM068955.1:26032001-26047223 GCA_035128595.1 Eptatretus atami
GTACTCCTCTTTATCACGTCTCATCATATCGTACTCGTCTTTATCACGTCTCATCATACCGTACTCCTCTTCATCACGTATCATCATACCGTACTCCTCTTCATCACGTGTCATCATACCGTACTCCTCTTTATCACGTCTCATCATATCGTACTCGACTTTATCACGTCTCATCATACCGTACTCCTCTTTATCACGTCTCATCATACCGTACTCCTCTTCATCACGTATCATCATACCGTACTCCTCTTCACACGCTCTATCAATACCGCCATCCTCTTCATCAGTATCATCATACCGTACTCCTCTTCATCACGTATCATCATTACCCGTACTCCTCTTCATCACGTATCATCATACCGTACTCCTCTTCATCACGTCTCATCATACCGTACTCCTCTTCATCACGTCATCATACCGTACTCCTCTTCATCACGTATCATCATACCGTACTCCTCTTCATCACGTATCATCATACCGTACTCTTCATCACGTGTCATCACTACGCGTACTCTTTATCACGTCCTCATCATACCGTACTCCTCTTTATCACGTCTCATCATACCGTACTCCTCTTTATTTAGTCTCCTCATACCGTACTACTCTTTTGTCAGTCTCATCATGCCATACTCTTTATTCATTGTGTGGATGAGTATGGTACAATGAGACTTAATTGTTCATTCGATCTTTTCATTTTCTGGGCTAAACACCTGGTCTGTATAGCGACAGTGCTTCTCTTTACTCGAGCTATGCTGCACTCCGGCCATACATTTACTGCGTACATAAATGTTGTACAAATTGTTGATCCAACCCACCTCCTCCCACACCCCAATGCACCTCATACTTTCCCATTTCCTTCTCTGATTGGCTTTCTCCTCCCATCTCTATGTCATTCTGCGACAAAGTCGCCGGAGGAATTATGTTGTCCGGCTATCCGTCCGTCCGTGTGTCCCTCCGTCCGTGTGTCCCTCCGTCTGTGATTGGTTTCTGTTTCCGCAATAACTTAAGAACGGCTGAAGGGATCCAAGTCAAACTTGGTGCAAGTACGTATGATGATGCAATGATGAACTGATTAGATTTTCGCATCAAGAGCCAAAGTTCAAAGGTCAGAGGTCATGTTAGATAAAAATGTTATACTTGAGAACAGCTGAAGGGATTTAAATCAAACTTGGTACAAGTATTATAATGATGTAATAACGTGGGCGGAGGCATATCGGTTGACGTCGTGATGTCGAAGAGTGCCGTTCTATTCTCTCCTACCTCCACACTCTCCAAACCTTCCTTCTCTCTTCATCCTCCCTTCTCTTACCTTTCCAAATTCTAATTTTATTAATTCATCCTGCTCTCACCATCAAGTGTGTGTCCATATGAAATGGATAGTTTCTAAAAGAGAAAACGGATCCAGAACCAAAATTATTCCTCCCCAAAAGAGTTTCTACTTAAGTTTCTACCTTACTTACTAAAGAGGAGTACTTGATGTACCGATTCTGTAAGTTCATGGAGATGCATATGATATAAAGTTGATAAATCATCACTCTTTCAGTGTTTTTCTTTGGATGCATTAACTATTTACTCCGAAATAATCACTAAAGTTGTCTGACGTGTTTCGACATTTGCTAACTATATGTGATTTCAAGAATCAGATAGACAGTCAATCAGATCTGTATATTTTCCAACATTGCTCTGCCCATTAAGTGCTGTGTGACTGTGTCCATGTAATTCTGAGGAAAATGGGCCCGTTGTGAAGTTTTATAGGGTTGGTCAGAAGAGATATGTCACTTGCGTTGAATCATGGAAAGCTTTAGATGCTTTGGAGAAGACATATACTTCTGGAGTGAAGAATCCATTCCAGAATCACATTTAAGCTGCAACTGCAATCGCTGCTGAAGGTAGAGCAGCCTGATCGGCTCATGCCAGCCATGTATTTCCCAGTTCAATAAAGTTCTTCCAAAAGAACAGAACCAGGAGTCTTTGGTTAAATTCCTTTTCGCACCATGGAGACAGAGTGCTGCTGAGCTTCTTCACGATTTCCAAATCTCTACCATGGGGAGATGTCATTCTCTGCGTGCTGAAGTCTACAATTCAGTTCGTAGAAGCAAGTATGAGGCTTCTACTTCACGTAAAGCATGCTTCGTCAAATATCGCGATTTATAATCATTAAACCTCCTTGTTCCGGTTGTGGCATTCACCAAGGAAATTCCCTGCAATTATCCCCACTTCATGATGTCAGGCCATGAGTACGGCCTCCAGGATCATCAACATTGATGCCAATGCAGTTCATGGTAAAGACCAAAGAAAGTTTGGGCAAATCGAGAAACGCATGTCTTCCTTCACAAGCTGTGTTGGTGCCTTCAATGGGATCAAGTTAAAATGAAGGTATTGTAACTTGCTGAAATACCTACATGCTTGCCAGATTTTTGAATGTCTCTAATCTGAATGGGATCCTTGTGACGATGCTACTTCAGGACTGGAAGTTTGTTTGCAATGGATGGGCAGAGGCATTGTAACACCATTGATGAAGCCAGGTACAGGTTTCCATCAAATGCAAAGTAGATGCATCTCTTATACCAAATAATAAGTGTGTGTGTGTGTGTACATGTATATGTGTGTAAGTGTGTGCACGTGAAAGTTGCTGTTGATGACTGCTACCTCCACGTGCAGGTGAGTTTCAGGAGATTTAACTGAGACCTACCCGGTCCCAAGGTATTCACCTCCGTTGACATGTGTGTATATATATATATATATATATATATATATATATATATATATATATATATATATATATATATATATATATATAATATGTCACGCATAATAGTGTGTGTGTGTGGGTGTGTGTGTGTGCGCGTCTGCGTGCGCACGCGCCAGTCAGTGTATTTGTGTCCTCCATTACTCCAAAACCATGAAACCGAGCACCCTGAAGCTCTGCATGCATACTAAGGGAACTCCAAGGGAGCGTATAAATGAAAACTGGATGTTTGAGTAAATTAAAAACCCCCTTTTAAAGATTATAATTAATGGCTTGCCTTCATGAAAAGCTTATCCTTGGTTCGTCCAACTTCACCTCGCAGGGGTCTTAGCCGTCATTTTGATTCGGCCGACTAAAAATGCCTTGCCTTGGAAACATGATCGACTCTCACAGAATAATGAAAGTATAGAATCCAAATATGATTTTGGATTTGAGGATCAGATCTTATGGACTAAATAAATGTCAATCTGGAGTGAAATCTGAATATTTAAAGAAATTACTGATTCTTATAACTAAGCTTATTTCTCATGAGTTTTACGCAAGGCCGTGCACCCTCCTTCTCCCAATTTACACAATAAAATGTGCAATTGCCAAAGCATTAAACTTTACTTTTTCTACTGTTTCACCCAAAGTGAAACTTCACTGAGTGCAACGAAAATAATTAAGCAGGTGAGGGCTCCCGCGGCATGAGCAGTCGGTATGGCGACCGCGGCTCGGTTCTCCGTGGGGACATCCCCGGAGTTAGGAAGGAAAAATAAATTGGAGGATTAGAATGCGTAAAGCAACGAGACAAGTGAACTACGAGTTGAAGAGAGAATCGAAAAATGTTTTCAGTGGCTACAAAGCCATGAATCCCCACACCACGGCAGGATGGCCAAGAGGTACGCACACTCGCTCTCAGCTATTTAGCCTTGTTTTGAATCGTTTCACCTTTTTGTGTAATCTGCTTTCATTTAGGATGGTATTTCATGACCCCGCACGTGCGAAGTGAAAATCCGGGATAAGCAATCGGTCGCATACTTGCGTACATACTTACGTACGTGTCTGCATTTTGTTAAGAGCGTACATCGAGAACAGTTCAACGGAGTCAATTTAAACTTTGCCACATGTAACATGGCCATTTGATATCACACACACATTACTTGGATGACGCACACTCCCTTAGAACTCACACGGTGAATTAAACAAATAAAAGTCTAATGCCCAGAGACATTGTCACTTCCTCATTAGAAATGAGAATCATCATAATCGCTTCAGCTTCATTGTGTTCGACTGGTCAAAAAAAGTGAAGAAGAACAAGTACAATTTGGCGTTTTCACGTTCTCCGATTTATAATTTAACGATTTCTGGCATCTTTATCAGCCTTGGTACTGTAGCTATGAAAACACTCGAACAAGAATAAAATCTGTTTTGTGAAGGACTATTAATGTACTCCATAGCAGACTTTTCAAACTATAATTTGTACACATTGACCTCAGAAGTGTATCGATGTAATTATAAATTTGCCGCCACAACAGTTGGCTCACACCAAGTCTTCCTCAAAACTGCGTGGGGTACGTATCCTATGAACACCATCGAGTTTCATTCGGGGCTTGGAGCGATGCCGTTTTCGATATAAAAGCAAATTAGGCGTTTGTTTGTTTAGTTGTTTGTTGCGCTAATCCTCTGAGCTCCCAAGGTTTATCCTGACAAAACTTTATCAGATCACATGTGTTTTCTTCCACGATACACCTTGTTAGGAGTTTTAAACAGTCATTTTCTCACAATTCATAACTTATGAACACACGAACCACACCTGTTATGGGGAAGGGTGGGGGGGAATTTGAGGGAGGGGGCATGGAGTGGGAGGAGGCAGGGAAAAGGGCGGGATGGAAGGAGGGAGGAAGTGGGGGGGGGGCTGGTCCAGAGCAAGAGGAGGGAGGGGAAGGGGAGTGGTGGGAGTCCGGAGGAAGGGTGGGGTGGGATTCTGGAGGGGTGGGGTGGGAGTTCAGAGGGAGGGGAAGAGTTGGAAGTCTGGAGGGAGGGGATGGGGGAAAGTGGTAGGAGGAGAGACCCGGTGTTTAGCAGGGCAATGCGGGGTACCTTTGCCATGACCAAATAAAGATCTCTTTAAATTACACATCATGCAGGTGACGTAACAGAGTGCCATCTGTCGCCACAGTTTACAACCTTGCATGTCCACTCCAAGTCCCATTTGTCATGGTTGGAAGATGTACACTGGGCATCTTGTGTAAATGTGGATGACGCTGCCCCCTTCCCTGACAAGTGCCTTGCAGAATGTGCTCTGCAAGTGCAACATCATGCCTGGTGTTGGCTTAATGGTTAGGGTGGTGGGCTTGGGATCCGAGGATCCTGAGTTCAAATCTCACTCGCTGTTGAATTAATACCAGGTGGGATTGACTCTGCCTATCATCCTTCCGAGATCGGCAAAAATAAGTGCCGGCTTTCTGGTATCGTGTGTCGGAGTGGCGACCCATCCAGTGTTGTGCCCAATAGCCAAAGAGACTGCTTCGGCAGCACCGACGCTCTGCATCGAGTATGGTCCCAATGGATGGATGGATCGAAGTGCAAGATCATTGAAATTGATGCAACACAGGAAATTTTCCCTTCGTGAGGTCAGTGTTCCATGTACAGATCTGTGTCGCTGCAGCAACATTGTATTGCACATAGACGATAAATGTGACGATACTCCTGAGGATGATGGTCGTGATGGAGATGAGGTGTAACACCATTATTTATGTGATTATGGAAAAGTTGCTATCTGTTTTCTCCTTTGTGGATGCATTCGACTTCAGCTGTTACTTGACGATAAATATCTTTCTCTAGCTCTGTGACGTGTCTTTGTGACAACAGTGTGACTCGAAAATACCTTTGTACCTGTTCGGCCTTTAATCGAAGTGTTATAAAATTTTTGTTGAAACCGATATGGACACATTGATTACAGCTCAATATTGAGAACAATAAGTGAATTTCCTCATCTCATAACTCCTAAATACAAAATCGTGTTGGTAAGAATACTTGATGTTTTGATTCGGAATGCCAGAATAGTGTAAAAAAGAAAAGAAAAGATAAATGGTTTCCAAGTTTCCTTCTGAAATTTACCAAAGATCAACTTTTTGGAGCTGTTAGAAATTTCAGCCACCAGCCAAACACCCTCATAACCAAGGGAGTAATGGTCACTCCCTCATAATTAAGGGAGTAATGGTCACTCCTTCATAACCAAGGGAGTAATGGTCACTACTTTGTAACCAAGGGAGTAATGGTCACTCCCTCATAACCAAGGGAGTAATGGTCACTCCCTCATAACTAAGGGAATAATGGTCACTCCCTCATAACCAGAAGAGTAATGGTCACTCCCTCATAACCAGGGGAGTAATGGTCACTCCCTCAAAACCAAGGGAGTAATGGTCACTCCCTCATAACCAAGGGAGTAATGGTCACTCCCTCATAAACAAGGGAGTAATGGTCACTCCCTCATAACTAAGGGAGTAATGGTCACTCCCTCATAACCAGGGGAGTAATGGTCACTCCCTCATAACTAAGGGAGTAATGGTAACTCCCTCATAACCAAGGGAGTAATGGTCACTCCCTTATAACCAAGCAGCATAATGGTCACACCCTCATAACCAAGGGGAGGGGAGTGGTGGTCACACCCTCATCACCAAGGGGAGTAATGGTCACACCCTCATAACCAAGGGGAGTAATGGTCACACCCTCATAACCAAGGGGAGTAATGATGACATCCTCATCACCAAGGAGAGGGGTGTAATGGGCCCCCCTCAAAGTAATCACCAGTCTTGCATTAATGATGAACACCATGATTGATGATGTGTGAGTTTAAGTGGATCGGACACTGTGTATGTGTCCAAAACAATAATGCTATTAGTGCGTCACAATGGAGTGCCTGGTGCTGATAAATCCATGCATGGAAAGGAATGGAATTCTCTTATCGGTGGTCATGTGTTTTCCTCAAGCTTGCTTGGTTCTCGAATCGGTGGTCATGTTTTTTCCTCACGCTTGCTTGGTCCTCGAATCAGTGGTCATGTGTTTTCCTCATGCTTGCTTGGTCCTCAAATCGGTGGTCACGTGTTTTCTCCAGACGCTTGGCTTGGTTCTCGGAATTGTGTGGTCATGTGTTTTTCCTCATGCTTGCTTGGTCCTCAAAATCGGTGGTCACGTGTTTTCCTGACGCTTGCTTGGTTCTCGAATTGGTGGTCATGTGTTTTCCTCAGCTTGCTTGGTCCTCAATCGGTGGTCACGTGTTTTCCTCACGCTTGCTTGGTTCTCGAATTCGGTGGTCACGTGTTTTCCTCAGCTTGCTTGGTTCTCGAATCGGTGGTCACGTGTTTTCCTCACGCTTGCTTGGTCCTCAATCGGTGGTCACTGTTTTTCCTCACGCTTGCTTGGTCTCGAATCGGTGGTCATCGTGTTTTCCTCAGGCTTGCTTGGTCCTCGAATCGGTGGTCATGTGTTTTCCTCAAGCTTGCTTGGTTCTCGAATCGGTGGTCAGTGTTTTTTCCTCAGCTTGCTTGGTTCTCGAATCGGTGGTCATGTGTTTTCCTCATGCTTGCTTGGTCTCAATACTCGGTGGTCCACGTGTTTTCCTCACGCTTGCTTGGTCCTCAAATCGGTGGTCACTTGTTTTCCTCATGCTTGCTTGGTCCTCAAAATCGGTGGTCATGTGTTTTCCTCATGTTTGCTTGGTCCTCAATCGGTGGTCATGTGTTTTCCTCAGTTGCTTGGTCCTCAAATCGGTGGTCACTGTTTTCCTCATGCTTGCTTGGTCCTCAAATCGGTGGTCACTTGTTTTCCTCACGCTTGCTTGGTCCTCAAATCGGTGGTCATCGTGTTTTCCTCACGCTTGCTTGGTCTCAAATCGGTGGTCATGTGTTTTCCTCAAGCTTGCTTGGTCCTCGAATCAGTGGTCATGTGTTTTCCCTCACGCTTGCTTGGTTTTCGAATCGGTGGTCATGTGTTTTCCTCAGCTTTGCTTGGTCCTCAAATCGGGGTCATGTGTTTTCCTCAGCTTGCTTGTTTCTCGAATCGGTGGTCATGTGTTTTCCTCACGCTTGCTTGGTCCTCAAATCGGTGGATCATGTGTTTCCCTCAGCTTGCTGGTCCTCAAATCAGTGGTCATGTGTTTTCCTCACGCTTGCTTGGTTTTTCGAATCGGTGGTCATGTGTTTTCCTCAGCTTGCTTGGTCCTCAAATCGGTGGTCATGTGTTTTCCTCTGCTTGCTTGGTCCTCGAATCGGTGGTCATGTGTTTTCCTCAAGCTTGCTTGGTCCTCAAATCGTTGGTCATGTGGTTTTCCTCAAGCTTGCTTGGTTCTCGAATCGGTGGTCATGTGTTTTCCCTCAAGCTTGCTTGGTCCTCGAATTGGTGGTCATGTGTTTTCCTCAAGCTTGCTTGGTCCTCAATCGGTGGTCATGTGTTTTCCTCACGCTTGCTTGGTCCTCGAATCAGTCATGTGTTTTCCTCAAGCTTGCTTGGTCCTCAAATCGGTGTGTCACTTGTTTTCCTCAGGCTTGCTTGGTCCTCTCAAATCGGTGTCATCTGTTTTCCTCAGGCTTGCTTGGTCCTCAAATCGGTGGTCACTTGTTTTCCTCAAGCTTGCTTGTCCTCGAATCGGTGGTCATGTGTTTTCCTCAGGCTTGCTTGGTCCTCGAATCAGTCCATGTGTTTTCCTCAGCTTGCTTGGTCCTCAAATCGGTGGTCATGTGTTTTCCTCACGCTCGCTTGTCTCAATCGGTGATCATGTGTTTTCCTCACGCTTGCTTGGTTCTGCAAATCAGTGGTCATGTGTTTTCCTCACGCTTGCTTGGTCCTCGAATCGGTGGTCACTTTGTTTTCCTCAGGCTTGCTTGGTCCTCAAATCGGTGGTCATTGTTTTCCTCAGCTTGCTTGGTCCTCGAATCGGTGGTCATGTGTTTTCTCAGGCTTGCTTGGTCCTCGAATCAGTGCCATGTGTTTTCCTCAGCTTGCTTGGTCCTCAAATCGGTGGTCATGTGTTTTCCTCGCTACGCTTGCTTGTCCTCAAATCGGTGGTCATTGTTTTTCCTCACGCTTGCTTGGTTCTCAAATCAGTGGTCATGTGTTTTCCTCACGGCTTGCTTGGTCCTCGAATGCGGTGGTCACTTGTTTTCCTCACGCTTGCTTGGTCCTCAAATCAGTGGCATGTTGTTTTCCTCACGCTTGCTTGGTCCTCGAATCGGTGTCATGTGTTTTCCTCACGCTTGTTGGTCCTCAATCGGTGTCATTGTGTTTTCCTACACGCTTGCTTGGTCCTCAAATCGTGGCCATGTGTTTCCTCACGCTTGCTTGGTCTCGAATCGGTGATCATGTGTTTTCCTCACGCTTACTGGTCGCCGAAATCGGTGGTCACTTGTTTTCCTCACGCTTGCTTCATCCTCAAATCGGTGGTCATGTGTTTTCTCACGCTTGTCTGGTCCTCGAATCGGTGGTCATGTGTTTTTCCTCAGCTTGCTTGGTTCTCAAATCGGTGGTCACTTGTTTTCCTCACGCTTGCTTGGTCCTTGAATCGTGGTCATGTGTTTTCCTCACTCTTGCTTGGTCCTCGAATCGGTGGTCACGTGTTTTTCCTCCGCTTGCTTGGTTCTCGAATCGGTGGCCACGTGTTTTCCTCACGCTTGCTTGGTTCTTGAATCGATGGTCATGTGTATTCCCTCACGCTTGCTTGGTTCTTGAATCGGTGGTCACGTGTTTTTCCTCACGCTTGCTGCGGTCCTCGAATCGGTGGTCACATGTGTACCTCATGCTTGCTTGGTCCAGAATCGGTGGTCACTGTGTTTCCCTCACGCTTGCTTGGTTCTTGAATCGGTGTCACGTGTTTTCCTCACGCTTGCTTGGTCCTCGAATCGGTGGTCACAATGTGTACCTCATGCTTGCTGGTCCACGAATGGTGGTCATGTGTTTTCCTCACACTTGCTTGGCTCTCGAATAGTGGTCACGTGTGTTCCTCATGCTTGCTCGGTCCTCGAATCGGTAGTACACCTGTTTTTCCTCACACTTGCTCGGTCCCTCGAATCGGTAGTCAACGTGTTTTCCTACACTTGCTTGGTTCTCGAATCGGTGGTCAGTGTGTTCCTCACGCTTGCTTGGTCCTTAATCGGTGATCATGTGTTTTCCTCACGCTTACTGGTCTCGAATCGGTGGTCACTTGTTTTCCTCAGCGCTTGCTTCATCCTCAAATCGGTGGTCATGTGTTTTCCTCACGCTTGCTGGTCCTCGAATCGGTGGTCATGTGTGTTTTTCCTCAAGCTTGCTTGGTTCTCAAATCGGTGGTCACTTGTTTTCCTCACGCTTGCTTGGTCCTTGAATCGTGGTCATTGTGTTTTCCTCACTCTTCTTGGTCCTCGAATCGGTTGGTCACGTGTTTTCCTCACGCTTGCTTGGTTCCTCGAATCGGTGGCCACGTGTTTTCCTCACGCTTGCTTGGTTCTTGAATAGATGGTCATGTGTATTCCTCACGCTTGCTTGGTTCTTGAATGGTGGTCACGTGTTTTCCTCACGCTTGCTCGGTCCTCGAATCGGTGGTCACATGTGTACCCTCATGCTTGCTTGGTCCACGAATCGGTGGTCACATGTGTTTTCCTCAAGCTTGCTTGGTTCTTCGAAATCGGTGGTCACGTGTTTTTCCTCACGCTTGCTTGGTCCTGAATCGGTGGTCACATGTTGTACCTCATGCTTGCTTGGTCCACGAATTGGTGGTCATGTGTTTTCCTCACACTTGCTTGGCTCTCGATAAGTGGTCACGTGTGTTCCTCTCATGCTTGCTCGGTCCTCGAATCGGTGGTCACTGTTTTCCTCACACTGTGCTGCGGTCCCTCGAATCGGTAGTCAACGTGTTTTCCTCACCTTGCTTGGTTCTCGAATCGGTGGTCACGTGTGTTCCTCACGCTTGCTTGGTCCTTGAATCGGTGGTCACGTGTTTTCCTCACGCTTGCTTGGTCCTGAATCGGTGGTCACGTGTTTCCTAACGTTGCTTGTTCTCGAATCGGTGGTCATGTGTGTTTCCTCAAGCTTGCTTGGTCTCAAATCGTGGTCATGCGTGTTCCTCAAGCTTGCTTGGTCCTTGAATCGGTGGTCACGTGTGTTCCTCACGCTTGCTTGGTCCTTGAATCGGTGGTCATGTATTTTCCTGCACGCTTGCGTGGTTCTCAAATCGGTGGTCATTATTTTCCTCATGCTTGCGTGGTTCTCGAATCGGTGGTCATGTGTGTTCCTCACGCTTGCTTGGTTTCTCAAAATCTGTGGTCATGAGTGTTCCTCACGCTTGCTTGGTTCTCGAATCGGTGTCATGTGTTCTCCTCACGCTTGCTTCGTTCTCAAATCGGTGATCACGTGTGTTCCTCACGCTTGCTTGGTTCTCGAATCGTGGTCACGTGTACTCCTCACGCTTGCTTTGTTCTCAAATCGGTGGTCACGTGTGTTCCTCACTTTGCTTGGTTTTCGAATCGGTCACGTGTTTCTATGCTTGCTTGGTCTCAAATCGGTTGGGGCTCACCGTGTGTCATGTTTGCTTGGTTCTCGAATCGGTGGTCACGTGTGTTCCTCATGTTTGCTTGGTTCTCGAATCGGTGGTCACGTGTGTTCTCATGTTGCTTGGTTCTCGAATCGGTGGTCATTGTGTTCCTCATGCTTGCTTGGTTCTCGAATCCGTGCTCACGTGTGCTCCTCATGTTGCTTGGTTCTCGATCGGTGGTCACATGTGTTCCTCAGCTTGCTTGGTTCTCGAATCGGTGGTCCACGTGTTCTCTCACAGCTTTGCTTCGTTCTCAAATCGGTGATCACGTGTTCCTCACGCTTGCTTCGTTCTCAAATCAGTGGTCATGTGTTTTCCTCACGCTTGCCTTGGTCCTCGAATCGGTGGTCACTTGTTTTCCTCACGTTGCTTGGCTCCTCAATCAGTGGTCATTGTGTTTTCCTCACGCTTGCTTGGTCCTCGAATCGGTGATCATGTGTTTTCCTCACGCTTGCTTGGTCCTCGAATCGGTGGTCATGGTGTTTTTCCAGCTTACTGGTCCTCAAATCGGTGGTCATGTGTTTTCCTCACGCTTGCTTGGTCTCAAATCAGTGGCCATGTTGTTTTCATCACGGCTTGCTTGGTCTCGAATCGGTGATCATGTGTTTTCCTCACGCTTGCTTGGTCCTCGAATCGGTGGTCATGTGTTTTTCTCACGCTTACTGGTCCTCGAATCGGTGGTCACTTGTTCCTCACGCTTGCTTCATCCTCAATCGTGGTCATGTGTTTTTCTCACGCTTGCTGGTCCATCGAATCGGTGGTCATGTGTTTTTTCCTCAGCTTGCTTGTTCTCAAATCGGTGGTCACTTGTTTTCCCTCACGCTTGCCTTGGTCCTTGAATCGATGGTCATGTGTTTTCCTCACTCTTGCTTGGTCTCGAATCGGTGGTCACGTGGTTTTTCCTCACGCTTTGCTTGGTTCTCGAATCGGTGGCCAGTGTTTTCCTCACGCTTGCTTGGTTCTTGAATCGATGGTCATGTGTATTCCTCACGCTTGCTTGGTTCTTGAATCGGTGGTCACGTGTTTTCCTCACGTTGCCGGTCCCTCGAATCGGGTGGTCACATGTGTACCTCATGCTTGCTTGGTCCACGAATCGTGGTCACATGTGTTTTGCTCAAGCTTGCTATGTTCTTGAATCGGGTGTCACGTGTTTTCCTCACTTGCTTGCTTGGTCGCTCGAATCGGGGTCACCATGTGTACCTCATGCTTGCCTTGGTCCACGAATTGGTGGTCATGTGTTTTCCTCAACTTGCTTGGCTCTCGAATAAGTGGTCACGTGTGTTCCTCATGTTTGCTCGGTCCTCGAATCGGTGGTCACCTGTTTTCCTCACACTTGCTTCCCTGAATCGGTAGTCACGTGTTTCCTCACACTTGCTTGGTTCTCCGAATCGGTGGTCACGTGTGTTCCTCACGCTTGCTTGGTCTTGAACGGTGGTCACGTGTTTTCCTCACGCTTGCTTGGTCCCTGAATCGGTGGTCACGTGTGTTCCTAACGCTTGCTTGGTCTCGAATCGGTGGTCATGTGTGTGTTCCTCAAGCTTGCTTGGTCCTCAATCGGTGGTCATGCGTGTTTCCTGCAAGCTTGCTTGGTCCTTGAATGCGGTGGTTCACGTGTGTTCGCTCACAGCTTGCTTGGTCCTTGAATCGGTGGTCATGTATTTTCCTCACGCTTGCGTGGTTTCTTCTCAAATCGGTGTCATGTATTTTCCTCATGCTTGCGTGGTTCTCGATCGGTGGTCATGTGTGTTTCCTCAGCGCTTGCTTTGGTTCTCAAATCTGTGTCATGAGTGTTCCTCACGCTTGCTTGGTTCTCGAATCGGTGTCATGTGTTCTCCTCACGCTTGCTTCGTTCTCTAATCGGTGATCACGTGTGTTCCTCACGCTGCTTGTTCTCGAATCGGTGGTGCACGTGTTACTACACGTTGCTTGCTTTCTCAAATCGGTGGTCACGTGTGTTCCTCATCGTTTTGCTTGGTTTTCAGAATCGGTGGCACGTAGTTCCCTCATGCTTGCTGTGAATGTGCGTCCAAATGTGTGCTCATGCTTGCTTGTTGTCTTCGCTGTCACTATGTTCACCTTGCTTGGTTCTCGAATCGGTAAGTCACTTGTGTTCCTCATGTTTGCTTGGTTCTCGCAACGGTGCTGTCACGTTGTTCCTCATGTTTGCTTGGTTCATCTGAATCAGTGGTCACGTTTTCCTCATGTGCTTGGTTCTCGAATGCGTGCTTCACGTGTGATCACATGCTTTGCTTGCGTTCTCGAAGTCGGTGGTCCCACATGTGTTTCCCATGGCCTTGAAACTTGGTTTCTCAAATGCTGGTGTCATGTGTGTTCCTCATGTTTGCCTGTGGTCTCGTAATGCGTGCGTCACGATGGTGTTCCTCAGCTTTGCTGGTTTCCGAATCGGTGGTCACGTGTTCTCCTCATAACGCTTGCTTCTTCTCAATCAGTGTCACAGTGTTGCCACACGCTTGCTTGCGTTCCAAATCGCTGGTACGTGTGTTCCTCACGTTTGCTTGGTTCCGTCTCAAATCGGTGGTCACGTGTTCTCATAGCTTGCTTGGTTCTCGCAAATCAGTGCCTTCACTGTGTCTTTCATGCTTTGCCTTTGTTCTCGAATCGGTAGTACGTGTGTTTCGTCCTAATGTTTGCTTGGTTCTCGAATCGGTAGGTCACTTATGTGTTCCTCATGTTTTCTTGTTCTCGAATCGGTGGTCACTTGTGTCTCTCATGTTTGCTTGCGTTCGTCGAATCTGGTGGGCATCCGTGTGTCCTCATGTTTGCTTGGCGTTCTTCGAATCTGTGGGTCACATGTGTTCAAATGTTTACTTGGTTCTCGAATCGGTGCTCAAGTGTGTTCCTCAATGTTTGCTTGGTTCATCAAAATTGGTGCTCATGTGTTGGTTCCTCATGCTTTTGCTTGGTTCTCAGAATCAGGTGGTCACATGTGTGTTCCTACACGCTTGCTTGGTTCTCAGAATCGGTGTCACTGTGTGTTCCTCATGCTTGCTTGGTTCTCAATCGTGGTCAATGTGTTCTTCCTTCACGCTTGCTTGCGTTTTCGAATCGTCACGTGTGTTCCTCATGCTTGCCTTGTTCTCGAATCAGGTGGTCACATGTTTCCACACGCTTGCTTGTGTCCTCGAATCGGTGGTCATGTGTGTTCCTCACGCTTGCTCTGGTTCTCGAATCGGTAGCGTCACGTGTGTTCCTCATGCTTGCCTTGGGTTCTCGAAATCGAGCGTGTCTATGTGTTCCTTCAATGTTTGCTGGTCGTCGAATCGGTGGTCATGATGTTTCGCTCAGCTTGCTTGGTCCTCAGAATCGGTTGGTTCATGTGTTTCCTCTCGCTTGCTTTAGAGCTTCTCGAATCGGTAGGTCATGTGTTTACCTCACAGCTTGCTTGGTCATCGAATATCAGGTGGTCATGTGTTTTCCTCTATAGTTGCTTTGGTCCTCCAAATCGGTGGTCATGTGTTTTCCGTACTTGCTATGTCCGTCGAATAGTCTGTTCTCCTGGCTGCGCTCAAAATCTGGTGGTCACTTGTTTTCCTCATGGCTTGCTTTGCGTCCTCAAATCGTGGTCAGTGTTTCTCTGCAGTGTGCTTTGCGGTCCTCAATCGGTGGTCACTTGTTTTCCTCACGCTTGCTTGGTCCTCAAATCGAAGTGGTCATGTGTTTTCCTCAGCTTGCCTTGGTCCTTCAAGAATCGGCAGTCATGTGTTTTCCTGCAAGCTCAGCTTGGTCTACTCGAATCGGCTGGCATGTGTTTTCCTGCACGCTGTTCGCTTGGGTTTTCGAATCGAGTGATCATGTGTTTTGCCTCATAGCTTGCTTGGTCCTCAAATCAGGTCGTTCATGTGTTTTTCCTCATGCTGTGGCTTGTGGTCCTCGAATCGGTGGTCACTTGTTTTGCCCTCAGGCTTTT
>CM068955.1:26082349-26104021 GCA_035128595.1 Eptatretus atami
TGGCACATTTGTTCTCCAGGGGATTCTAATCAAATCTGCCTGATTGGCCATTTGAAAATCCAAATTTTGAAAAATTGAAAAGAAAAAAGACTTCAAAAAAGTCAAATCACGAATCAATGTTGATGCTGGCTGAGTTGTGAATGTTTCAGAAACATCATCAAAGATGTTCCAAGTCTGCCATGCAGTTTCTTCCCTTTACCGCGGAAGCAACACGACGTCACATCAGTGACGCATGGAAGTATGGGATCCTCGAGCTTTCTCAGCCCTATTCGCAGAAACTACCTCATGGACTGGAATCCATCGCGCCTTGGCTCCTTGGCCAAAGGCAATCACATGTTCAAGACCTATTCCTGTAAGGTGCAGTACAGATATTGCTATGACTAGTACGTCCGTGTCATTAGCCTTATGATAATGGATTTGCTACCATCCATCGTTGCATCCCTGGCGTGTACAAATATTGAGTGTCAGCTTCTTCATGACAACATGAGAACAGGCATCAGTGAACTTCCTTGTGTGCTAATGGCATCTTCTCCTTTTGTGACAATGACTGACAGAAATGCCAAATTTGATGCTTGTATCATAATTTGCACGATTTTTCTACTATCTACTACACTATATTGAGGAAGTTGGGTTTCTTCTGATTTGGGGATGAGAAATGCGTTTCCTTCTGCAAGTCACTCATCCATTGCCGTTTCCTCCTGGATCAGTTCATTGAATGTCCTGGTGGAGTAATTGTGGAGAGCATCAAGTTGTTTTAGCCAGAAGTTTGGAATTCCATCTGGCCCTGGGCTTTTAAAGTTTGGCATTTTTTTGAAGGTGTTTTCTAATTTTTGTTCATCAATAATCACTGGGGGTGTTTCCTCGAGATGTTGCTTCGTCTTTTCCAAGTCTGGGATCCATTCTGCTTCCTCGTTATGTTCCCTTCAATCTTCAAAAATTCCTTTCCAGAATTTTCTCGCTTTTCTTTTTCGGTGGAGTTGACACATTCTGCTTTTGTTTCCATAATTGTATGGTAAAAATCTCTTCGGTTATCTCAAACATGTTGTTTTGTTTTTTCTCTGTTGTTTTGCCTTCCCTTTTTTCCATAAAAGTTTATTTTATTTGTTTTTTTTTTTTATCTTCCTTGCTATAATTTATATTTTGAGTGTTTTCAGCACCCAAACACACGACATCTTTGTCTTCGATTTTGTGTTTGTTTTTAGCCGCGTCTCGCGTAGCGAACGCTGGCTCTAAGAGAGCTCCTCGTTGTTCCTGTTCTTCTTGTTCTTCTTTGGTTTGAAGAGAAACCTTTTTAGGACGCGGCTCTTGGACACATTTGTCCTTGTTTTATCCTTCTGGATTCTCTTTTTCAGTTTTAGACTTTTGTTCCTTCCTGAAACGTTGTATCTGCCTACTTCCTCCTCAGTTCCTCTCTTGTGTCTCTAATCTCTGTTCCCGTGGTGCGATTGGCGTCTATTTGTAGGGCCTGTTTTTTTTCCTCTTCTGCGTGTTTTGCCCCGCGTTACTTTTTGTAGAATAATGCTGCTGCAAAACACACGATATTGATTTCCTTCAAGGTGGATGATTTTGAAATCATTTTTCCAATTGAATGGTTGGTCCGTCTCACTAAGATTTTTGTCTGTTTGTTGTTTTCTGTGCGATTGGAGTTTTGGACTCTCATATATTTGTTTTATTTCTTCTATTTTGTTGGCCAACTATTCTTCCAACCTACACTGCTCTTCATCATCTTCACCCTCCTCCTCTCCCTCATTCTGCTGCTCTCTCTTGTCTTTATGCCCATCATCATCCACATTTTCCACTCTTTTCCCCTTTATCTGTGCCTGAGTCACCTGTTCCTTGTCTCTCTGTCATGGGGACACCCTCGTTCTCGCCTTTCGCCACACTCTTTCTTTGCTGCCTTTGGACAGTCTCTACCCTGGGGTTTGGGTCCCTGTCTCATTGCACAGCCAAAACTTCCTCTCGTACCATCTCGGCCAAATCCCTGCCATCCCTTTCTTCACCCTCAAATGAGCACTTAACTCCCCTCACCCTAATCTCTTGCCACTTGTTGCCTTGCCCAAGATGTGATCTCTTCTATTCTATTTTTTATCTAGATATCTTTAAATTGTGGAAAAAAAAATTAAAAAATTTTTTGTGGAGTTCTACTGGAGCTTTCTGATGTGGAGTGTGAAACAACAAAATGATCGCCATGATCTCCTGAGTTGATGAGGCTCATTAACTCCAAATAGTCGGGTGGTAGGAAGGGGGAATCACCACCGGAAGAGGGACAAATTTTAATCCAACTTTTCTAGACCAGTTTTTTGTGTCGATGACGAATATGAAAGGTGATCAGCCAGGTTCGGGGGCTTTTCCGGGATATTGCGGGTCAAATGTCAACCGGGGTCAAATTTAGCCAATTATGAGTTTTTACTATAAAACTGATTCACCGAATGCACACGAAGCGAAAATGATTAATTGCTAAAAAGCGAAACGTGTGTGGTGTTTGTTGCTTGTTGTTGTTGTTAGTTGTTGGTTGTATTCTCCGAAATCAGGTTTCAGAGGTGGAACAGATTCGCTACCCAGGCTCTCGAAGTATCCACCTCCATTTCAAAAGCTGCACGACTCACTGGACCAAACTGTAAAATTTTATTGTTTCAAAGTTTTGTTCTGAGGCCTCCTCTTCAGGATCGTCACCTTTAATCCCAAGCACCAGCCCTTCAAAACTGTAGTTTCGCTGAAGTACATAGTCCCAGGATGCGCTTCCTTCCTAACATCTCTTAAATCATCTTTTTAAATTTTTATCATTCCCATTGCTCCATAATCATTGGTACAATTCCAGCACTCTTCAGCGTCCAGAAAATTTCCACTTCCATTTTGAGATCTTGCTATTGGCACATCTCATTAATTTCTGCATTGTTTAGCCGCAAATAGCTGGGTACTGACCCTCAATTGCACGCAATGCCTCCTTTCCGTTTTTTATGTCCCAAGAACTAATTCTGGTTTGCAATGCTTTGTTTTCTTTGGTTCATGCGCAATGGATCATCACGGGTGTACCAGGCCATTCACATCCTTGTTCTTCAACCACTTTTAGTTCGTTGTTTTCCATGACTTTTCTGGCTGAATATTGAAATTTTTGCAGAGTGCCAGTGGATTACTCATAGTCTGTGTATCATGTACAGCTGTTCCTGACATGAGTTCTTCTTCTTACAACTATCCCCGTTCAGAGAAGTGGAATGGAGTCCTCCAGGTCTTTAAGTACCAAGCCGCCCATTTTGGTAAGGGATAACGATTTGTGCGACCCAAGTGTCTGAAAGATATATCTTGTTCTCTAAACTTTCATTCCAAGGCTCTTTCACGACGTCACCTAATGCCCGGAACAAGGCTTCCACCGATCAGCCGGATTGTTTGTCGTATTTCATATATTTTCGTCGAGTCCATTTGCATTCAGGAAGAGCCCAACTTATATATGGTGAACCATTTTGAAATTGCCACTCTTTCCTTTAAATTGCTAAAACTTTATGTTTAGAAGAGCGATATTCATGTATACGATTTCCTCCATTAGCAACTGCAGCGTTAAAAGCAGGACCGAGCATAAATGGGTCAATGCGAAAACGCCACAGGCACAAGCGTAAAAATGCCTCGTTAACATTGTACGTCATTTTGAAAGTTCGCAAATAGAAACAATAATTCCTCTATTTATCCGTGCAATCAATTGGAATTGAATTAGTGAAGTAACAGAGGAAGTAATTCTGCATTTGAAAAAAATCGTCCAAGCGCAACGTAAAAGACGTGAAGATACGAATTTATCACGCATAATCGTCTTATACTTTGCTGGGCAACACGGAAAATAACAGGGTATAAAGCAATGTGAGCATTGTCTATTGGGATTATTGGACATCAATACTCGATATAAGAAAGCAACAGATCAGAGCCTAAGCTGTTTCGTTTGATTTGTCTTCACCTTATTCTCCTTCATATACTCTGAATGGGAAGAAAATTTTAAAGTAGATACTCAGCTTTGAGCTGTCTACTCAGAGTTATTCCCGACCGATTATAACGGTCCGATAAGTGCTTTACGGGTGGGGGCTTGGATCACTGGGCGTGCGAAGCGTCCACCAGATGGGTGTCTATCACGGAACTGTCCAATGCTGCAAGGCATTATGGCAGACAGTAAACATCCCACATATCTTCATGAAAGAGAAAGCAAACATATCGCCCGAACCGCTGATTTACGAATTCCGCCTTCACGCGAGCAGCAATTCCACCATCAGATGTGACAGGTTCATGTTACATAAAACAAGCATTCAGTTTTTTGTTGTGCTGACCTGTTCCTCTCTCAGATTTTCTTTTCCATTCTATTACACACATTATTTGTGTGTTTACACGTGAACACCCTCTTAATTAATTGTTGTCATGGAGATGGGGGGTTGACCAGCCGTAGGGGGATAGCAGGTACTAAAAGTTGCCCTGACTAACAGAACTACAAGTAGGAAATATTTTACAGTTACTTAGAGAAGCCTAAAACCATAAACGGCTGAAACTAGAATTGACACCCGGTACATTGTGAGTAAATTGAGTGCCCTTTGCGTGGACCCACTCCGTTGCTCCGCATTGTAGGCCTCCTCAAAACAAGACGCATAACCATCTGCTCTTGCTTTCATGCTTGTCGTGTGCGACAACGCTTCCGTATCTCTTTTCGCGAGATTTAGCCACGAGCCTAAACTCCTGCTCGTCGTTCGTGCGAGCAACCCGTGCGTGCTCCTTTGGGTCATGATGGGTTAGCAGAAAGACAAAGGGCCAACGATGGGTGCCCATCATTATCCCAGACACATGCAAGAGATGGTGCGGCGAGCTCGCATTGATTTCTTACAACGAAAAACAAAATCCTATCCTCTTTTTCTGTGTTGAATATCTCACACACAGATGTTATTCACCGTTTTGCTATGACCTTTGACACAAGGTAGTCACAAACAAGCTGCTTTTGTCATCGTTAAATGAAAAACGCTATACAAGCACTTCAAAAAGTTGGACTTCTAGCCTATGAGGTTCACTGCCGGGTGAAAGCCTCCCCAATATTGCTCATGTTCTTTACGTCATCTGCAATTTCAGGTCCATTGCATTCCAGCTGACTATTTGGATTTTTGGCTTTCCAATCCATCTTTGGCGTATACCTGCTGATTCTCCAAGTGCTTTCGGTTGCCAGTTTGTAATTATTCATCACTCCTGTTTGTCCGTTCTTCTCACCGTCTATGATCCGAATGCCATTTCAGGTTTATTGATGGTGACCGCAATCTATTGCCATATGAATCTTATTTTCAGTTTTCTGTCCTTTAATTCTCTACTTGTCTTTTTTGTTGTGATGAGTATGGTACTCTTTCCAAGCAGCTCTTATACTGTGATCAATTCTTTTTTTCTTGCCACTCCTCTTTAATAAGAGACCACGTTTCCACTTTGCCATAACTCATTGTGGTATTACCCTCTTGATTGTAAAACACTCTTTATTTGGACACAAGACCAGTTGCTTTTAACAGGGCTAACAGCCTTGACTTGTTCATAGGAAAATAGCAATACGAGTTACGAAATTCACATCAGTGAGATTAAAGGTACTTTCAGCGACAGAACAACCCAGTGAGTGAGTTTTTCTTCTGTATCGAATATGCATGTTAGCGATGACAACAGTTGCGGTGCCTGATATCCATTATACAAGTGGTTTTTGTGCTCTCAAAGATATTTTTCTGACCCTAAACACCCGTCGTGCTCGAGCATTCCAGGTTAGTCCTCAATGCCCCTGCCATTTAACTATTCGTCTACATTGAGTGTCTTTGACCATTGTGTAAATTGATGTGAAAAATTTCTATGTCTGCAGTTGTTTGCATCGGCACTACTATCAAATTATCAAGCAATAAACCTATTAGAAATTGTTTCGAACTCATAAGGAGCAACATGGATGGTATTGAACTGACAGAAAACTTTTGCACACTTGCAACCAGCATTTGATTCAGACCCGATAGACTCGGCCGATTCTCCGCTGCTTGGGTTGACACATGGTGAACATGACAGGGGGGAATAAAAATTCGCCGGTTTCCTTCATTGCTATGACGTTTGAGGATAAATACTTCATGCTGCGTAGCAGATGAAAAACAAAAAAAGAATGAACAAAAATGACCAGATGATTGTATATCCAAACAGGATGTTGCACCAGCCTGAGTTTTTCAACCCCACAAAGTGTGGATCACTTTAACCTTCAAGAACAACGGGACTCTGTGTCCCGAACGCTTTGAAGTGGTATCTCCAACATTTTCTCTACAATTTTGATACTTTACTGTATGTTTGCTACATTGGACGCATTGTAGTGAACACTGGGTAGGCTTTTTCGTTTAAATAATTTTCTCTATTTTACTTACGAAATCTTATATTGATGACCTTCCGTATCTGTTGTGTGTTTGCTTTCGTGTGTGTGTTTGTTTGTTTGTACGCACGATAACCGGAACGGATAGAAGCTACCAAACCTGCAAATACACCACCGTGATTCACGAGGAAGGGTTGATCTAGGCGACTGCCTGATTCAGCATTACTTGTCTCCAAATTCGGTCAACAGGTCAAGGCACAGTGAGGTCAAACATTCGATTTCTGATGGTTATGCTACAGCAATCATCGTAGAAACTTCTGGTTTGCGTCGCTACCTTCTCTAGAGACAGTTGTATTAGAACAAGGTCAGAAGTTCCAAGTTGACGATTTCGTAAATACCAGTCTATTGACTGCTTGTTTTTTGTTGTTGATTAGACAAACCTGTATTTTTCATCATGACATATTCTTGAATTTCATTTCATATTCGTGATTGTTACAGCCAAACTAATAAGAAAAATTGACTTGTATCTGAAAATTACTTTCAAGATGCTTGTGGTCCTCAAAAGGGATAAGATGAATCGTTTTGCAAATCACACCATTTTATGGCCTTTCACAAAATGCCTTCATGCTCGCGGGTAAATCCATAATTTCGTATCTTGATGGTGACAATATGTCACTTAAATTAGTTTGCTTTTTCATTGACATCATTTGATTGCTTTGCCAAGGAATGGCAAATAATGAATGACTTGGCTGAGTGTGCGGAACAGTGCTCTGTCGCATGGATCAGGTTTTATCATGCTCGAAGGTGCGGAAGGAAGTTTCATGCACCAGGCCTCTCTCCTTCTCTCCCTCCCTTTGCTCTCTCTCTCTTCTCTCTGCCTCCTTCTCTCTCTCTCTGCTCTCCATTGCTATCTCCTCTCTCTCTCTCTCTGACCCTCTCGCTTCACTCTCTGTTCTCTCTGTCGCTCCTCATACTCTTTACATACCCGACACACATACAACAAACACGTCTCCCCATACAAAGGCAGCACCCAAACCCGACACACATCAGACCGCCTATGACCCCCGCTCAGACCGCCAGCTTGCCCGCTCTCTTGTACTCTCTGCTGCCCTCGACCCTTGCCCTGGTCTGCTCCCCCTATCTGCCGCCATACCTCTTTCTGCTTTCTCGTACTCTCTCTCTCTTTTTTCTCTCTCTCTCTCTCGCTCTCCCGCTCTCTCTCCTCTCTCTCTCTTGTAATCACCTCACAGCCCAGCTTCAGCACTGCAAAAGCAGCCACCCTGTACGGATTACACCGGGTGGGTTAGCCTTGTCCTCCCCACATTAATCAATTGTAGGAATTTGTAGTTGTTCAGGTCCGAAGATAGCTCGACCTACTTTCTCCGTTAAAGACACCGTGGGATCTTTAACTCCAATTAATGTGCGCAAACGGACACGCGTTTTATCATCCAGACAAGGCACGTTGCACTTGATGATGGATCGCCGTGCTTGCGAAACACCAAATCCGAGACTGTTGGATTTGGTGGTATCAACCCAGGCGTACAACCTGAAGGCAATTGTGCTTCTAATCCTGCACCATTCTTTGACCAGGGACCACACGATCACCTGAGCCCTTATTACAAGTTTTGCTCTGCATGCAACAAGAACATAGAAGGTAAAAATAAAAATTTGCTACCGATGAGTAATTCACTGCTCTTTTTGTTGTTTTTTTTGCAAAGTGTGAGAATGGACTATCCAACGTGTTAATAACAGTTACAATTGTTTGCATTACATATACCTCTCTAAACTCCATACTGTCTATTCAAAAAAGACCAGTAAATGCTTGGACCACAGGAAATCCAGATAATTTGAAAAATTACAGTGATTATACAAATATGAAGAACAATTGTTCAGGTTGTATGAGCATAGCACATAATGCAGATAGGATTGTGGTAATCTGAGAAATAGCAATAAACTTGCCCCAACACAAAAAAGTATGACAGTCTCCATGCCCAAATGGTGAAATGAGCACAATGAGCCGACAGGTTTTCTGCTTTGTTGCTTTTTAATGTGGTCGACAGGCCTTACTAAATAGTTGAGTCGGTGATCAAACACCGATTAATTGCGGGTTAATATCACATTGCTTGAGGCACTGAAACAGCACGTCTTGACGCCATTTCTTCATTTATGCAACTTAATAGAAAGGGTAATCATGACGTCACCTGAATTTTCACCAGCAGAGGAACATGACATCTTGTCAATTAAAGTTTACACATCACTATTAAGGTTCTGTACACCTTGACTTGGGGAGAAGAATATGAATCCTCACCAATATGCTTTCATTAATTTGACAGGCGGCGGGTAAGAATTTGCATTGCATCCTCGGTGTATGAGGAATCCTTACTATAACTTACGAAGGCACTCCGTTACAGCGCAACCTTCGCCATCCAATGCCGATCCACAAGATATATCAGTCCCAAACATCTTTCTCAAATATCCATGGCTATCTACATCATTTTTGCCCCATCCTCTCAATGATCACGAATCACTTTTGAAAACAAGCTCAAATGAGTAAGATCCCTCACCTCTTAATGGATGACAGTCATAAAAATGAATATGACGGCATTGTATGGTATCAGGTTTGTGATAAATTATTTGTGCTAATGCCCGTGCTTGATTCCGCAAACAAAATTCAAACAGCTTGCCTAGTTCGGAGATCATGGTATAGCTATTTCATTAGCCGGCAATATTATGACGTCAACTTTTTTCTCGGGAAGAATTACAAAATCGGAGTATGGTACTGCCTGCGCGTGGCTTCGCAGTATACATGGCAAGTTTCACGAAATTCGATGAAAAACTCTGGTTGTGAAACAAAAATGTCAAAAAATAGGAATGACGTCATAAAAATTGATAATGACTCAGTGAGTGATGTATCACTATGCGCCGGTAATTCATCTCTGCTAATGCGCTGTTCGATTCCGCCAAAACAGAATTTCAATCAAGAGCTTGCCTTAGTTTCGGAGAAATTTTTTAGCGATTTCCATTAGCGGAGGAATACTTTTGACGTCATAACTTTTTTTCTAGGAGACATTTTCAAAATCGAGAAATGGTTACTGTCTGCGCGGGGTATTTTTACATATATATGCCACAGTTTCAGGAAGTTTCGATGAACAACTCGTAGGCTGTGAAACAAAAAAAGGTCAACAAGAGAAGCATGAAGAACAACAACGTGAGTAAGACTTAGAGATCCTCACGAGGATCTAAAAATTAAATAATTCTCCGCATCCGATCTTCACCAAAATCGAATCAATTCCGTCCTTGCCACATCACCCACCCAGTTTCCACCAAGTTCCCGTCCGAATCCGTCCCCCAACTTCTGAAGTATATCGTGTTTCTATCATGTGGCCCGTCTCTCACATGGTGAAGAATCACTTTTAAAACTTCGAATACTCGATCCGGATCTTCACCAAAAATCTAAACCATTTCGTCCTTATCACACACCCAACTGTCCACAAAAATTAATCTGAACCGTGCACAACTTCTGAGATATCCTTCACACAAAACAGGCAAACAAACAAAACAAAGCAGAAACGGTGAAAACACATAACCTCCTTCACCTTCTGCCGGCGGAAGTAACTTGAGGACACTCGCCAGAGCACATACCTCTGCCATGCAAGGCTGAATCCACGAGAAAACATATCGGGCCAATACATTTTCACCATTCGTGGTAGAGGTAATAAGTGAAATTGAAGGCAGGTTGCATGCCGTCCAGCGCAGCAGCTACTTCTAAAAAGCATCGATATTGCAAGAATAGCTTACCCAGAGCCCACAAAGTTTATTGTGTTTTGTCGCCAAAAGGTCTGAGAGTTGTCTCTGGGTGAAAAGTCCTGTAGCATTCGAATATGCGCTGGTCGATAAAAAGTCCCACTTGGACAGGTTTCCACAAATTCGCGATGTTTATGGGTACCTTAATTCCCGTGAACGCATTTCGCTCGTAAACGTTCCGCGAACAACTTTATAAAGTAACTTAATCTTTGACTCAAGCCCAAAGCACACCCAAACATGAGATCATCATGCTAAAGGTTATCGTTGCCGGATTCTCTATGAACTATTCTGTTTTCTCAATTGACTTCAAAAAAAGAGTGGATTAGCCTGATTTCAATGACTTAACCTCCAATCATTTACTTACCGCGCGCATTTTATCATCTTATATTTGTGTATTATTTTCAATCCTGAAAGTTTTCAAGAGGATTATTGACAAAACAAATGTACTATTTCTGAAGAACTCAGATCATTTCCCCTTTCCTATTGCCAAAAACAATTCACGCAAAAACTGTTTATAGTTTGCAGGAGTAATGGAATTTGAAGTGGATAAGCATTTTCGGAATCATTGCATCTACCTCAATGACGCTGAGTCTTTGGGCCTCTCACTCTCCTGCCACCGCAGGTTGGTCGGTGGTCTTTCTGTCTTCATACCGTCTCCTCTCCGCCTGCCCCCCTGCCTCTCTCTGCGATTCGTCCCAGCACCATTTCCCGCAGACGCTCTAAGGTCGCCAACAACCCCCTTCTGGTAAAACTACCAAAATCACGCACATCACTGCTCACCCTTCACTCTTTCATTTCTCTTTTTTCCGCCTTTGGAAGAAACTCCCTCACTCATTCAATCCCATTCTTCCCTCCAGGGAACAGCTGTTCACCACAACCTCTTATCATGCCACATCAAATCCTCGATCTTTTCTACCCCCGATAAACCACCCAAGCCACTCCTTCAAATTCCCTGCTCCCCCCCCCATTCCTCGAAAGTCCCCGCTATGTCCAACTGTCTTACCCATGTTCCCCGTCCATCCCTCTCCTCCACAAATCTCCTAATGTGTCGTGTCCCCACGTTTTGTCCTTCCCACTCCCGCCCTCTTGTCTCATGCCCCCCTTGGCTGTGTGTTGTGTGTATAGCTCTCATACTAGCCTCGGACAAGTATACAAAAACAACAAAACACAAAAAAACCTTGCATAATTATTCACTCGTCGTGCCTCATAAGCGATTTATAGGCTACCATAAACATTTGAGCACACTCATATGTCTCATTATGGGTGTTCCAGGTAAAGCCATCATGTGGACACAATTCATAAACAAAATATCAAGTACATGAACCACTAATACAGGTCACACTTAAAGTGGAAAGTCTCCGGTTTTGTTTTTGTGTAAGAAAACAGTTTGAGTACGACCCCCCATGCCGAAATTAAGCCTTAGGTGTATCATATGGAAAGTGCTACATTACATTTCCCAAAAATCTCTTGGCCTATTACCATGCGTGCAATCCCAATCCTGTTTTCAGCGTCATCGACAATCTTGAGGTACATCTTGTCGACCTGCTCCTTAATGAACTCTTGTAAATTGAAAGTCAACACAGATTAAGGTCCGGGTTGCGTCGATGGCCCCGAGAGGCTTACGTCTAAGCAGTTTCAGATGGACCCTGCTGCCTGAGTGGGAATGGAGGTAGGCCAAAACATCCTCAGTGTAATCCTTTTAATAATCAGTTGTCTCGTCGGGAAATGTTGACATCGCAATTCGACAGTGTTCAAGTTTGGCACGATTCAGCAATCCGTCTGATGAATAGCATCCACAGCAATTCCCAGTCCTCGACAGTGTATTCCTTAAATGCATGTTCAGATTAGCCCCATCCCGCCAGTCTAATTGGGATTTTAAATGTGATGCATTGCAGAAGGGTAAAAATAGATCCTCTCTCTTATGGGAAGCTTTTCTTTACGAACCAAAACACACTTATGCACATATTTCTTTCTGCGAGCGCTACATCCGCCTTTTTTAGCGCACGGGTTGTCCATAGTAACGGTGCGCAAGTGGTGGGGTGAGCTTGGGGGACTCTGCGTCTCCGAACAGCCGCATTTATAAAAATAATGGAGTCTGTTCGAGAGAAAGAAAAGCCAGAGAGGAAGTGAAAAAGAAAAAGCGAGCATTGAAGCGAGACCAGAGAGAAGCACCAAGCGAGGAAGCGTGCAAGCGAGAACGTGCTCAAGAGGAGCCAGCTTGTGAGCGTGTAGTCGGTCTGACCAGCGCCCAACAATGAGACAATTCGTCCTTTCTCGTTACTTTGAGCAAGCGAGCTGTGGGCGTGTGTGGGTGTGAGCAGCGCTGACAACGAGTGATAACGGGTTCAATTCCATCAAACGGACCCGTGTGGGTCACGCGGACGTCACCAGGTTTGGTGAAGTGTGGGAGCTGCCCGCTTGTCATAGCACCAGGGTCTAAACCGCGACAGCACGATCTCCGGTGCCCCCCAGACGTCGACGAGCATTCAGGCTGTTGGCGAGTGGGTGCCACGGCAAGCTGGGTGCTGGCGACGGACGAGACACGCACACACCACATTTCAGGACGTTTTCACTTCACGGATGAGCTTCTCTTTGGTCATAGTGAGACGACTCTTCTCCCCCCCCTTTAATATCTGCGCGGACCCTTGTCTCTGTTAGTTGTAAGTAAGTCAACCCCCCTCCCCCCCCACTAAACACTCTGCCTCTGTCTGTTTCCTGTCATTTTGATTTTCTTTATTGCCTGATTATTCATTTCCGGTTGCTTTGGAACTTATTCATTTATTTTACCTCAGGAAATAAAGTGTATTTTTATTTATTTATTTTCTTATTATAATCATTGCTTGATTTCCAACTGTCCAGTTGTCCATATTCCTCCCATGGTTTCTAGCATTGTCCGAACCGAGATGGACTGGGAGGTAATTACACAGATTTGACCCAAAATAGTCGGCACGCACCAGCGGTTAAAACGCTCCGCGCCCAAATTAAGACTAATCAAGATAATATGGTGCTTTCCGAGGCGCGCTCCCTGCTCAAGGTAAGCCACGTGACCTCGAGTTAAACGGCATAATTAGACGGTGAAACACTGGAACTCCTGGTTAACTGGGTGCAGTTCATGGTTGTAAACAATCCACCGTACCACAACGTTAATTGTGAGCAGGTGCCCCAGGTCCGGCTCATTCCAGAGGACAACCGGGGATTAATCCCCCTGAGGACAAGCTGGATGTCTCGGTACCCGTGTCGCAACAATAGTTGCCCGGTCGACTCTGACTTGCTCGTTAAAGTTTGACGCAAAAGTTGTTTGAGGTTTTTTTTGCTGGAATTATATTACTGCAGGGTCAAAAAAAGTTAAAGTACTTTGGAATTCTTCAAACTTTGGCAAAACAAAGTCAACGCAAACACCATGGCAAAGAACGCGTCGTGGTCCTAAAATAGAAAGAAACACACTCTTAGGGTCAAGCTCCACCCCCTTCATACAGCTTGGCTCCATTTAGAAATCAAAGCATTTCTTTATACCTTCTTTGACCTCGTTTTAGTTCAATTTTAATCATGCGAGTGTCTTTTCTTCCATTTTCGAAAGAGACATAAAACGATTTTTGTTGTACAAATTGAATTTGGTTGAGGTTTGGCCAATTATGTTATAAATAAACGTGCCAAAATACTTCCAACCAACTTACACAGCATGTAACTTTTCATTTAAGCATTTTAAAACCCAAGTATGGTTTTCCAATAAACCCATTTACATACCAGTTATTCTCTGGATTTTAACAACCGCACCTTAAATATGTACGAGCAACAGATGCATGTTGGATAAGGTGACCGCACTGAATACTGTATGCGGGCAACTTCATATACATTGGATTTCAAAGTAATCCCCCATTCCCTTGTTGAACTAAAATGTATCTGATGGGCATTATAACAGCCTGACTATGACAATCGTGTGTACAGATCCCTCTATGCCTCTGTACTTCCGCTCCCCAACGTCAACTTTTATTTACAGTACATATGTATTGTCACTATATGAGAAATTTTTGTGCAACCTCACATTAAAAAACGTGTAATCTGTCTCCAAAAATAAAAATGAAATCTTGTAACTCTGATGTTTGTGCGATGATCTACACTTCATAGAATTCATTGAACCTGTGACGCATTATGATGTTTGCAGGTGCGAAGTTTGAAATCGGTACCTGTGTTTGACAGTCGGGCGTCAGCTGTATGTCTCTCCATAAATAATTAATCATCTACAGTCACCAGGTGCTGGGAACTGGCCATGCATGAACCTGTGAAACAGCCAGTATGAATGCTGTATCCAGGTGTAGTGACCAATGTCCCACAGTGAGCGAGCAAAAGGCGACTTCCTTTGGTTTTATTGGGTGGAGGAATGGAGGGAATAATGTGTGCGGGAGTTAAAGATTAACGTTTTTCGTTTATTTTATGTTTCATTTTTCAAGTACAAGTCGAGGCTTATGCGACGGAGCCAAAATGACAGAGTTTGTGAGCGTGGATGGTGGACGGTGGCGAGACTAAAAAAAGAATCTTGAATGGAAATAGAGATCACAAGTGATAGTGAGAGCTAATAAAACTTTAAATCAGGTAGAGGAACACAATTGCACAGAAAACAGCGAACTATGAGTTAATGGCTGGAAAAGTGAGGGCAAAGGAATGCAAGTGAGCAACGAAAGCCTGGACTTTAAAAAATAGAATATGGCATTTAATTGCTGATCATGAATTGCCATTGCCATGTTTATAATAGCTGTGAGATACAGAGCTGAAAACAGCAGGGCGAGCAAAACCAGATGAGAGAAGCAAGACCAAGGATCGAAGATACCAGCCAGTCGTTGATGAGAAAGCAATTGCCCCTGTGCGACGGGCCTTTTCATGGGTGATGTTAATTAATGTTAAAGCCCCTAGTTCGCAGAGCTTCAGGAACAAGGTGGTATGCAAATGTGCCAACCCACAAGGAGAACAATATCCATTGTGCTTTGACGACAATTGCTTTTTAGGCCAATGAAGGTGATTCTGCAGAAGTGAAGAACTTTGCCTGGTCAGGAATCCCAGCTTTGTTTCAGTGGTCAGTTTGAGATGTGGTCTTCCCAGGAAAAAGTCAGGCAAGGCCTGAGTTCCAACGATTACTTCTTCCATAGGGTGATCACAGAAGTAACCGGAAGGGCACTCAGTCAGAACAGCAGACCTCGCCAGGCTGGCATTAGTTTACTGTTTTTATCCCACTTGTAGCTTAGATTTGGATTTGGACATGAACTAAGATTAACCAAGTTGCCCACCAAGTTTCTTCGAATCGTCCAAAACTTTTGAAATATCCTGCCTTATACAGTATACGTTTTAGCCCTGTCACTCAAATGGTGAAGAACTCACTGAAAAAATCTCGATCCAGCATTCGATTCGACCAAGGTCGCAATCAATTTTCCTTTATACCCGACCTGCCTACCAAGTCGTTTGCTCCGAATCCCATCCACAACTTTTTGAATACTGCCTACATGTTGTTTTGGACTATCTCCAAATGGTGAAAAATTATTTTATAATTCTCAGATCCAGATCCTAGATTCGGTCTTCCAAAATCTAATCATTTTAGTCTTGTCACATACCAACGCCTCTCCACAAAATTTCGTCCAAATCTGTCCACAACTTGAAGATATTTTGCTTTCACAAACAAACAAACAAGAAAAACACGTCGTGCAGAGCACCACCGCATACTGCAACAATTCTAACCCCTTTCCAAGGTTGCCATGGATACATCAAATTTTCCATTTCATTAGATTAAAATGAACAACTTAATCACAATTCAGGTCATTGGATGAAAATGTATTTCTTTTTCAGATTGAAATTAATGATTTTAGTAGAAGTTGACCTTAAGTGAATTTTGACCTTGTGACCTGAAAAATAGTTGCCTTCCCAATTCAGTGACGGACGATGCCAAAATCCTGTTTCAACTTCAAGTTGCATAGGATTTAATTTGACGATTATTCAAGATAAAAATAGATGATTTTAGAAGTTTATCTTGAGTTGACTTTAACTTTTGACCTCATAATAGAGCAGCTCTTACTCAGCCGCAATTGCAGTGTATGCAGACTATGCATAATTTTAGTTCAAATTTTCAAATCAATCGAGGAAATTGGCGCATTTTAGAAAAATTAAGCTAGACTTAGCCTCAGTCCGAATTACATCCTACAACTTCGTGAGAACTATATTAATGAAAGAACGATCATTTATGAGATCTCGTGACCTGTACGATAAACAAGATCACCAGACCGAATACAAAATCGCTCTGACACTATATAGTGAAAATCTTCGATTTGTCAAACTCAATAGAGCCAGAACAGACAGACGTAGAGATGGATCTCACCAACACGACCTCTTCAGCTTCGTCCTAGTGTAGGAACGTAATATCCACTTGCCTGTACTCGCCCGAATTAATGCTTGAGCTCTTATCTCCAACGTCCATGTTCTTTTATTAATATCTCTGCAATTCCCAAACAACTTGATGCATCTGTTTACTTCTACTCCCAATCATTAGCCGCGAATTCATTGAAATAAATTATCTCATATGTTCGTCCAACATACTATATGGATGACTGTATTCCTATTTCACTAATCGTGTTCAATCAGCTTGGTTTATTGGTAACATATATTACATAATCGCCTCAATTTCCTCCTATCCTGCTACAATATATACAGTATCACAAGAGCATGTTGCCTGGTGCAAATGAGACACACGCAACAACTAATCTACAAGTAAATAATTGTACTGGGCCTGGGTTGATCGGTAGTGCGATGGCAGACGATCGACTAGACAGGGCTGGAGCAGTAGAAGCGACCGCATACACAACCGAACACAGCCGAAATAGAGTTCATGCCCTCCCTTAGGGATCAAAGTCGAAAGCCTACTCACTGACACATGAATCGCATATTGTGTTCGACTCTAGCACCTGTGTATGTGTACAGCCTTAGAGGTCAATTGCGCAACTGAAACACTTTACTAAGTTATGTACACCAAATATTCTATCCACAGTTCGACAAAAAGCTTACGGGCTATTCACACCAACCCTCGACCGACCGTCGAGTGCAATAGCGCCATTACAAGTCTGAATAACCGATTTATCCGAGTGGCTGCGACACCTCAGGGCTCTAAACATCTGGAGCAAGAAAATTACGCTAAGGCACCGATCGAGACCAAAAATCTTCATATTCACTAACAGTTTTCCTTTTGTTACCTCATGCTAGTGTTTAGTATTTAGGATCAGGAGGGAGGCCTACATACACACTCCATAAAGCAAAAATTTTTTCAACTGCACCGAACAAGCAAACTTAAACTTACAATTATCAAGATAGCGCATCATTTCAGTCGTGAATGCAAGCTAAAGAACCTTAATGAGTGAAGACAACAGAATACGTTCAGCTATAGAGACATGGTAACAAAAGGTGATCCAATTTACTCCTTTAGTCAATAGGGGCCAGGGAAAGCATCTGCAAGATAGTCAGATGTTATACCGAGATTAAATGAAGATATAGTCATTGAATAAGTATGTCCAAGTTCAAACTTATGCGCACGTATTACCTCTCATAGACTGAAGCACACGCACACCCAAAGCTCACATCACTACACACATACCTCAAACAAGAATGATCTGGGCTCTCCGGTAGACATGTTAATGTGAGCCTCCAGTCTGGTAAAAGTAATTATGCTCGACGCCTCAGTAAGCTGGAGGTCAGTCCACGTGCCCTAGGTCTTTGAACTCGTGGTCGCCTGCGATGCAGGTACTTGTACGATATCCTTGACGTTGGCAGCACTCCAATAGTGCGTCGCTAACACAATTTGCGCTCTAAGCCCCATTGAGCAGTGCTATCGCGTGTAGTATCAGGCTCGTTACCAAAGCCACACAGGCACACAGAATAAGCATCTGTGGCGAGACAACCAGAAACCGACGCACGCTGCGTTCAGCATACGACTCTACAGCACCGTTCCAAAGCCCACTCACGAAGACATCACTCTCAACTTCTAGCGATTCTCTACTCTTTGCCCACGCTTGCGGCAATGCTGCTTCGTATCCCAACGCGGGTCTGCGACTCCTCATCTGCCCAGAGGGGGAAGTCGCGTCCTAATGGCCAATATTTGGAGCCCAAGTCAGTAATGCGCAAACGCTTGTGCCCACATTATCTGTTGGGCGAACCCTCGCGAGGACGCGTGCCCCTTCCTCCACACCATAATTTGGGCGACAGAAAAAAGCCAGAGTGCGCATAACGCTTGTGCCCATTTGTTTTTCAATAGCTCTGTTTGTGGTGCGGCTTGGCGCAAGCCAGCACCCCAAATTAATGCACAGCCGTACGTTAGCTCCCGACGTCCCAGTAGGCCGCAGATAACACCGCCCGGGCCTAGGCCAACAGCTGCTACTTGCCGCCCATGTAACGTGCCTGCACAGGCACGCGGCAATGGTGCCGGTGATGATGGTGGAAGGAAGCGAGGGCAGGTGTCGTTGTTGTTGTTTTGTTGTCTAATTTAAATCCTAACTATTCAAGAATTAACTCACAGCGCACGGTTACAATTAATCAGCCATTAAACATAGGACGGACCCTAAATATAAAAACACTACTTACCGATATCACGTGATCTCATAGGACCTGGCTTTTGTGTGCCAGTAAGCTTCCAAATTCACAAACAATTATTGCATCTTTGTGCAAGGTTGGAAACCATTTCAGAGACATTCAAAATGTTAGATTGCATTCACAATTGACATCACCTAACTGCATTTTTTCTGTTGTTTGGCTGAGGTGCATGAGTCCTCTTGATCTTACTAAACACACCATGAGGTGAACAAAAGGAAAACTTAGTTGAAATGAGATCTTATTTCACTTCTACCATTAATTATGCAGCACATTAAGGGGTTATTCAAACGTGTAATGGCTATGGCCTGGAACAATTGGTGTAGATTAATTACACTAGTTATTTCAACATTACATGTTCAGATAAGGTGTATTAACGAGTGTATGAAGCAGTCAGTATAGAGTTTCTTCGTGACGTTCCCTTCGTTTCCCTCCCAGCCTGTTCAGTCTAATTCCCAACCCCCACCTTAGTGTTTACGTTTTTTTGCCCCCCATTGTTAATCTGTCATTAGTGTTTTCCTTTCATAATAAATAAAAGCACCCAAAGCTCCACTGGCTCAGATTGGGAGAGCAGCACATGTGCCATGGGATCAGGCAACATGTGGGCGGAGATTACATGGACACCGGTGGAACTTCCGCTGGAAACCATGAGATGCTTGAGTTGAGGTTCTTTCTTTTGCTGCAATTGGTGCTCTTGGCAATGGCACCACCCTGTAAGGAATTATGTAAAAGACCCACTATGATGAAATCACCTGCTAGTCTTCCAACTTTTTGTTCGCCTTAGAATATCTCTCTCCCGACCCTTCACACCCTGGGCGCCCTCACTCGGCAGACGCTGGACGGTGGGCTTGTTGTGACCTCTCCATTTGCCAGACTTCTCCCCCCACTGCTTGGATTGCAACTGATTGTCTGGGCCAGGACGATCTGTGGAGGCGAACGCCGCCACAAGATGGCTGTGCCAGCGTGTTTTTAGGCACCACTGAGTGCCCTGCCAAAAACAGGGAGAGTTGGACCACTTGCGTCTCAGGTTCTTCCTGTCGTGCCTTAGTGTGTGTGGGTCCTGTGTGTGTGTGTGTGTAGCTTTCCGTGTCACCCACATGAATTAGTTGAAAGACACAGTAGAATAAACCCCTTATGGCATCGTAGGGCATTATTTTATTATTATTGTCACGTTGAATGACCGCATGTGTGGTTGTGTTCTCTTCCCTTCTACCCAGCCCCACTTTGGCTATAAATTTGTGCTGTTAATAGAACTTGTTCTATGGTCAATGGAGATGTTAATTCCATAGCATGAGATAATCGGACACATAATCTATGATTAAACGGCGGTAAATTGGATTACGTGCATATGGCGCCGATTACAAATGCAATTAGCTTCCAATCCTGCCGCTCAGAGTTCTGATGGGCCTTTACTGCTGCTCATACGGCAAATTGAGGGTGATGCTGAGATCTCACTCCCTCCCTGTCGAGCAAAGCCTTGCTTAAAAGAGATTTTGAACCCTGGAAGAGAAAGGGTTGGATTAAACAGCCTCTGGGAAATGGGCTCCACAAATGTGAATGTTCTTATTTTTTTCTTTTCATATGCAGACCTGGCTGTGAGAGTAGCACGCATCGGTTTCAGGGTAGCAAGGGGAGTGTGGCGTACGGCTGATACAAAACCCGCTTCCTTAGGTAGGCCTAGGAATTTGCCCAGGGTGCCGCACGTGCGTCGCCTGGGCGAGGGGCTTGTTCGTGGGGCCGGCAAGGTGTAGATCAGACGAAACTTTGTGTGGATGAGTTTGTTAGGGTGCAAAACAAGCCATTAAATTTTAGATCAGGTCTGAATCCAGGGTTGCTTATCCAGTGGAGATACACACGTAAACTAATCCAGCCTGGCACGATGTATCTCTCTGCCGATTGCCCTTATTTTGTTTCTTCATCACCTCTCGTTTTCTTTGAAAAAGTAGATTTTTTTTATGGACATTTAGAGCATGTTTAAGGCGTCATTAATTGCATACGTCGAATGCTTGATCCAATCAGTATTGAAAATTTTTGAGGAGTCATCGAGGGCAAAATTGTTATTGGGGTAAAATTGACATTAGTCGGGTCGTAGGAAGGGGGAATCACCACCGGAAAGAGGGACAAATTTTAATCCAATTTTCTAGACCAAGTTTTTGCTGTCGATGACGAATATGAAGGTGATCAGCCAGTTCGGGGCTTTCCGGGAATTGCGGGTCCAAATGTCAACGGGGTCAAATTTAGCCAATTAGATTTTTACTATAAAACTGATTCTGAAAGCTAAATACTCTGTTTTATGGCTCGTTATACTTTCAAGGTCTATCCTTATTCAGAACAGAAAATCAAATCCATTAGGGCTGACTTAACTCAAAGTTCAAATGTCAACAAATAAAACTAGTGAAAAAAACAGATAAAATGCCTAAAACGTCTTGTTGCTGAAAATTGTGATTCAATGTTTCATCGAACTCAAAATAGAGAAGGGCACCCCTGGCCCATTTTCCCACCCATCGTGTCCTTGTGGGTCCCCAGGGCACCTTCCTAGCCCCCAGAACTTTCAAAAAAATATGATTTTTTAAATTGCCAAACAATTTCAAAACGGTAAAATTGCCTGAATCTGTGAAAAAAACGCTAAAACTAAAAGAATATAAATTGATGAAAATGACAATGAGTAATCACATCTTTTGCAGCCAGTGGCACTCTAGTATGAAACTAATGAAGCTAAGCTTTAGCGGCCCCAATCCGGAGCGGGCCCTGAAGCAACTTTTTACTATCAAGCGCTGTTACTATGCCGATGTTTGTACAGGGCTTAATAGCCAATATTCTTGTTCTATTATTCGATATATGCCGCCAATTTTCCTCATCTTTCCACTTACAACAACTGTTTTTCGTTATAAAATTACAAGCGCTTGAGTAATTTACGGAGAAGTTAT
>CM068955.1:26109913-26126610 GCA_035128595.1 Eptatretus atami
CCGAATCGTCATGCGATGACGTCACATACGAAACTCGCACAGAGTGGATTGACTCGAGAGTCGAGATGTCGCCGCGCGCCATATAAGTACGTACAAAATGCTTTTGCACTGTTAGTGCAATGTCTGTGATCGCTTCATATCCAGTGATTGTTCGCGAAAGTTTTTAAGAGTGTTGTAGCCGTACTTTCGAAAATGCCTGCAATGTTAATCGTAGCAGATGCAGCAATACAAGCAAAGGAGGGTAAGCTTCATGTTTCGAAAGATGGAGAATCGTCGAGAATTGGACATCTAAAGTGAAGGTTACGACGAGGGAAACTGGAAAGGCCCAGCGACACAGCGTACCTTTGCAGCGCCCACTTCGAAGACAGTGACTTTGAGAGCAGGGCTCCATCAATCCTCATTCATCCAACCCCGTCATTCCTCACAGACCAGAGACAAGAAATTATGCTTTCTGACCGGTATTGCAAACAATCAGAGGCACTTATTTATCCGCTTTACTACCGTTGTCATAGTCGTATACAATCCAATAAATTATACAATAAAGGGCTATACCATGTACACAAAACATAAAATTTTGACTGTTTGAAGACTTTCCATTAAAGAATAATAATAATAAAGGGACATACAAGTAAAATACTCAAAGATTAATATCATCATGTTCAAGGTGCAAGGAGATAATTTAAAATCAAACAATGTGAAAACCGCACCACATTTTGTCAGCTTCTTGAGTTGTCGTGAACCAGCCTGCCTGGATAGGTGACGATTCCACATACAGCAAGCCAGGTATGGCTGCATATCGACATACATGGGTTTATTTCTAAAGGGAAGGTCCTGCTTCCATTGGCTTGTCTATTTCATTAACAATTACCAATGTGCTTTAATACAGAAAGGGGAAAAAAATATGTTTGCACAACTTTATGAAAGCAAAATTATCTGTCTATTCAACGGCCTAATACCCGGGACTCTTACGCATTGATTATACATGTGTGCATGCTAATACAAGTTACTTGTCAACCATCGAGAGTCTTAGACTAGTCCGTAAAGTCGCCGTTGTCCGACTTAGGCCGATAAATCGTCGCCGTCCCGAGTAGGAGCGCTAAAACGTCGTCCGTCTGACTCGCGATAAATCCGTCGTCCGTCCGACTCGGCCGATAAATTCGTCGCCGTCGACTAGTCCGATAAAATGACGTGCTGTAGCTTGTCTTTTATTATTTCTGTTCTTTCATTGTTTTCTACTGGGCGCTACAAGTGACGAAGTAGAATAAAAATAAATAAAAATGCACAGAACGTCAGATATCGAACTAATCGAGAACATTGTATTCACAAGGTGTTGTTCTCACACAACTTTTCATCGTAATCGGACCAGCAAGATTGCTTTCGTTTTATGCGCGGCTAAGAGACACGGCGCGATGAACATGGCGGCCAGCCTTGTTTGTGTTCATGTCCCGTCGGCTCAACATGTCCGTGCGCTGTGGCGGCTTGGTCACGTCACCATCACTGAATATTTTGATATTCGAGCACGTATACAAGTAAACCTTACATTGTTGATTACGAATAGATTTTGTCTAACCAGTTTGTTATTTCGATCTTCCTTCGATGTCCTTTCCGATCTCATCATCTCCGGGAATTCATCGCATTTTTGTTGTCTCTGCTGTCCGCTTTCGGGCTCGAACTGCTAAGGCGTAATTTTATTTCCAGCTGCCTGAACTTCACCTAGCCGCGACTACGTTATCAACAATTTCTCCATGTGATTCAGACGAAAATCTTCATTTTCTCTCACACTCCTGTGCTACCAGAAAATCACGTCCATGGATATTATTCAAGAACCAAATGTTCGATTTTTTTAAAGCAGAAATGAACAGAAGCGATTGGATTCCGAGCACTAATAAATGTGTGAGAAACACAACAGAAGGCATATACAATCAGTGACCCCAACCCGAGTAATTAACGTGCAGCTTTTGACATACTGTACGTGAGTCATGTTGGTTACGGCCGCCTTTCAGCAGATTTTAGGGGCGTTCCGAAGACGTTTGTTTTTTTTAATTTACATTTTAACAGAATGAGTTTGTGAAACAAACATTATCAGATCGAAAATCACGATGAAAAACTCTCTAGGACGATATATACAATGAAATTATGGTATTTGGCATGTCAGGGGACTTTAAACTGCTATATGGTTTGCTCTCGCCCAATCAACTATAACATCATAAATTACTTTACATACAGACTCCACGAGGACTATCGGTGGTCTTATCAAACTCCAATTAAATTGGGATGTAGATTATAATTTTCATTTATAATTATATATAAAATAATCTAATTATTATCCGCATCAAGACTCCTCAATTACTGTCCATGACTCCATCATAGGACTATCATAACATGACCTCATCAATCACGATCCCCATTAAACTCCATAAATTATTATCCCATTAAACTCATCATCAGCAATCCATCAACTCCATCAATTAATGAACATCAAAACTCCATCGAACGAGCGGATCCGATCAAACTCCGTCAATTACCATATCCAAGCTCTTCTCGTCATCAAACTCCATCATATACACAACAACTCTCATCACTATCCCATCAAACTCCATCAAGTGACGTATCCGATCAATACTCCATCAATTATATGCGATCAAAAGGTCCTCCGTCAACGACCTATCCATCAAGACTACCCGTCAATTACATCCCATAAGCTCCTTCAATTACGATCCCATCAAATTCCTAATGACTATCCAACAACTCCATCATCACTATCCATCAACTCTATCAATGACCTATCCCATTCAATCACCATCAATTACTATCGCATCAAACTCATCAATTATATCCCATCAAACTCCATCATTCTAGTCCCATCAAACTCATCATTACTATCTGCCTCAAACCCTCAATTAACTATCGCCATCAAACTCCATCAATTACTATCCATCAAATCCTCAATTACTATCCATCAAACTCCATCTTGTCTTAAATCCAAAAGCAAAAACAAAACCTTTCTCCTTGCATACCACTAAGTCCCGATCCTGTCTTCTCTTCCTCTATTCTTCTTCGTCCTTCTGCCGCACATCATCCTTTATTCTACTGAGGCTGACGCCTTCGCCATTACCTGCGACAATTTCTTCTACAACTTCCATTCCCGAATCTGACCTATTCTTCCAAAAATAATCAAATTTAATAATCTTCTTGTATCTTTCGATCTATAACACCTCTGTAACCACGCTTCTCCTCTCCACCTCTTCTTGCTACTTTTCATCGACCCAGCATTCTTCACATCTTGGGTGTTTACAGGTCAAATTCACCAACACACCTCCACAATTTACTTCAAGTCTTCTCTTTTCCGAATGTTAAGGAATCTTATTTAAATTAAATAATCCAACTTTTCACTATAACACCATCCGACGGACCATATCTCGCTCCATAACGCACGTATCTGTTTCCACCCCTGTGCTTTTGCCGATCCAGAATTCTCTCATTCACTCACGATTTTTTCCAACCTTTCTATACTTATCTTGATGAAACTCTCTCAAACAATATATAATAATATAAATAATAATAAAGTAATAATGAAACGATTCTTAAATGCTTCATCTCCTCTTTCATACGTGTGGGTACTCATTACTGTATCAGTAATGCATGACATCTCTACTATTCAGACTGTCCAGATTCGACCCTTTCCTTCACACCTTCCGCCTAAAAATCAACTGTTACAACTACTTTCTCTTCTCCATTCTTAAATCTCCTTCCATTGCATCTATCAAAGAAACGTGTTTAATTCGTCACTCTGAACTAAAAATATTAAAACCCAGTTTTCTTTCCTTCAACCATTCTTTTTCAACTAGTTCCAACTCATCTTCTCACCCCTCCCTCTCAAAGAAAACCATCACCTCTTCTCTCCAAGGCTCCTCTCACTCTCTCAAAACTCGCCTCCTCATCTTTTCTCTCAACTCTCCCCCACTCACCTTCTCCACACACTCACCCCCTCAATCACCCTTCTCAAAGTTGCCCCCCTCTCATCCACAAAACTGCCTTCTGCATCCTCTCTCCCAGCACCAAGGCTTTTCTCTCTCTCCCTCCTTTGGGCGGAGCTCATCTGCAATCCCCCACTCCTTCTCAACAACTCTCCTTACCTCCCCCCTCTCTCTTGTCCCACATCTCTCACTCTCCCGCCAGATCCTGCACCAAAAGCCTCCTCCCCTCCCCTTCATTAACAGTTTGGCTCAAATATCTGGGCTTCACTCAAAGACCTACAGATCTTTCCACTACAGCTTTCCACTGACAAACCAAACAAATCTGCCGAACAGAACTTCCTCCTCAAGATGTCTTGACTCCCAATATTCTCTCCTGGTTACTCCTCCTTCGGTGATGAACAGACCTGAGCCCGTCCTGGTGGACGGAGTCTCTTTCATTCAAAGAACTTCTATTCCTCACTCTCCATGCACTGCCTCACTCCCACTCACGGGAGGTGGGGGTCCAGGAATATCTCGCACGGCCATCCTCCACCTCCACCTCATGTTTATATGTATATTGCACCGCATCGAAAACAGTGATGATCCATTTACACTCACTATCCGAAACATGGACAACTCTATCTCTCATCTGACACTCTCTTCCTGCATATGTGGGTGAACTTCATTGTCATCAATGCCAGTTGGTGGGTGTGAATACCTGATCTACTGTCATGGCACTTTCAGATAAGCTTTTTGTGACTCATTGGACTGACTCAATCGTCCATTCCTGACTCCGAGTCCAACACAATGGTACTCCATCTCTTCTGGATCTGATTTTTGACAAATTCCCTGACAAATCGCTTGTATCCTCGTCCATCGTATCGTTTCCTGACCATGTCCTTGTCAAAGTGAAACATCTCTGCTGGCTGTTAATCAGCAGAACCACTCAACCGCCGTCGATCTTCTGGCCATTTCCACTCAGCCAACTTGCAGGGTCTCCAAGCAGCCATAAACTTACAGACTGTCTGCTATCGCCTACTTTCTCCAACTCAACTCATCCTGGAATTTTCTTCAAAAGATACTTGCTTCTCTCGATGCACAAATTATCCACTCTCTATTCAGGTCTCCCGCCCATGGTACTGAGAGTCTGTGGCGAGGCAGTTGTCTGAAAACAACTCCCTCCTCCAAATCCTCGTGGGTCTAATCAATCTGTTTCTCGGTGAATGTTCCCCCTCTCCCCTCCCCTAACCTCAAATATCGCGCACTGCTGATTACCGCACATGAACCAAGGCTGAATGCCAAACTCGGTGCTTGCCATCAAAACTTGTGTCCAAAATCCCCATTCGCTTTCTGGACCGCTCTAACTCGCAGTCGCACCACACGTCCTGACTCCATGTTCCTTTTCTCCTGACAAGTGGAGAGCTTCTGTCACCTCGACTCAGATTTGCAAACTGGCCCAGACGCATCACCCAGTGTCTAAAAACCTGCTCTTCTGCTCTTGCTCACCCTTCTCTTCTGTTCAGTCACCCTCTTATTCTGCTCAAGGTCATCTGCCCCTGCTTACTCAGCAAACTATTACCCCTGCACAAAACAGGTGCAAACAGATCCTGCAACTACAGAACAAACATCAACTTCTCCCAACTATTCAGCAAGGTTTTGGATCACATCATCGCTTAGACATTGAATCCTTCCTCTTACCAATGCTTGATTTCGATCATTTACTCATTGGTCTTCACACCAGATCACTCTATCTGGATATGCTGCTTCTGCTCTCCCAACAAGGATGGAGTCCTCAATGCGGACATGAAATCCAGAGCGCACATTCCCTGACATATCGCATGCTTTTGGACACGCTCGTGCCACCCTGCCTGCTCACTCAAACTCTCTCCTATGGTATCCAATGCAATCTCCAATATGGCTCGCAGTACTTCCTCTCCTGTAGCAGCCCGTGTGGCCCGAAATGAGTTCTTCTCCCCTTTGCCTGTCCAGGCTGCGATTCCTCAAGCAGCGTTCTGAGCCCTGTTTTCTTTTCTGGTTTTTCGTCAATGATTTCGCTCTCTGGAAAATCCTCTTTAAATCTCTTTGCTGATGATCCACCTCTGCTGTTAGCATGTGTCATCCCCATACGGCAAGCAGCAGCTTCTTCGCTCGAACTGCAGATGGGCGGAAAATCTCACAACTGATCCAACACGTGGAACATGTCTTTCAATCGGAAATTTTTTTCACACTCTCAGCTATGTTCTCCGAAAGAGCCGTTTGAAAAAAACTCCCCCATCCATTCTCAACAATCCTCCTGGAAGAAGTCTTTCTTCAGCTGTTCTGGGTCTCACTTAATCTGACATAATTTTCCTCGAAAAGCAACATTTCCACCTGGCCTCCAAACCAGTCGCTGACTGGGAATCCTCCATCTTGCAAAGTCCTTCGGCCCACCTGAACTCCTGACCCACATACAGAGCTTTCGTCCGCAGCTGATGGAGTCCTGCTCTTCCCCTCTGGGGCTGGTGCTCCGCCTCCAACGATTTCTCGGCTTCACTGCTGTGCAAACGCAAGGCATTTTCGATCATTGGCAATCTTCCGCGATGAGGCTGAGTCTTTGGGCCTCTCAACTGTCTCACCCCCAGGCAGGTCGGTGTCTTTCTGTCTTCGCCCATCTTCCTCTCTGAGTTCACCCGACCCCCCCCCCCCGCTCGTGTTCTGCGATTCTTATCCCACCATATTTCCCGCAGGGCGCTCAAGGTCGTGCCAACAACCCCCTTTGGTAAACTACCAAAGCACGAATCCTGCTCTCCTCCTCTGTCATTATTCTTTTTTCCCGCCTTTTGAATAAATTCCCTCCACTCTGTCCAATCCATTGCTTCCGCGTCCAGCGCTTCGAAGACACGAATATTCCCACCACCTCTTATTCAGTCCCTCATTCAAATCCTCGATCTTTTCTACCCCGTTAATCGCCCCACCCACCTCCGTTCGCAAAATTCCTGCTTTCCTCTTTCCTTGAAGTCCCTTAATTGTCCATCTTGTATAACCTGTGGTCCCCGCCCATCCTTCCCTTCCAGCAAGATCTCCTAATGTCTCTGTTCCCCCACTTGCTTTGTCCTTCCCTCCCGCCCCTCTTGTCTCCTGCCCCCCCCCCCCCTTGCTGGCATTGGTGGTTAGCTCTCGGCACCGAGCCTCGACAAGGTACAAACAAAAAAAATAATACTCTTCCCATCAAACTTCATCCTAATCACAATCAACTATTTACTTTAAAACATTTTTAAAAAACAATTCACTTGTTCTGACCCCGCTTTTATTCTAATCCATATTACTGAAGCAGAAACGCGTTGTTTTCCTGAAGTAGTGTGTATTTTCATTTGAACTACAGCAAAGACAATACATTTTTACACGAAAACCTATATCATCAAAAACGGTCGAATTTCCGCGAAAATAAGCATCTTCAAATGATCGATTCAACAGGCGTCGCCTCGTCGACTGTCCCGACTGGTCGCTCGCTCCGACCCTGATGGAATCGAAGATATAACGCCATTTGTTGTTCGGATTCAAGTTGCTCGTGCAGAGTACGCGCACCGACGTGACCTAAGTCAGAAACGTCTCCTATACATCTGATAATCTTATGCAGCTCTAAAATAGCTGTCATACACCCGACCTTGATGATCTTTGGTTAACTTGGAACTACCCTGCACAGTTAATGAGAAATCATTTCGAGCAACAGAGAAGTTACATTTCCCTCACGTTTTTATGTGTTTGTGGAAAACCTACTGGAGGCCCTTACCTTCCATTGGCAGGAACATTTCTCATCACCGGTAAATCATCAGCTTGATTAAAATATCCCATAACTAATTTCAAAACAGGTCATTGTCGGCTAAATGAAGGACCATCGCCTCGATTTGATGTCAAGTTTGATCGATGATCATCAAAACACAGGTCTCGTGCAGGACGTCGTCGAATGTGCAGGTCTTGTGCAGGTCACGTCGTCGATGTGCACGGTCCGTTCAGGTACGTCGTCGATGTGAGTCTCGTGCAAGTACGCGTCGTCGTGTGCAGGTCTGTTCAGGTAGTCCCTGATGTGCAGGTGGGTCGTACAATGTAATGTGTCGTCGTGTGCAGCCGTCCGATTCATGATGCAGAGTCCGACGTCGACGATGTTGGCAGCTACGTCGTCGATGTGCGCAATCTCATCGCAAGTACCGTCATCGATGTGCAGGTCCATCGTCGATGGCGGTAGGTCGTTTATGTACAGGAGCAAGACTCTCAACTGGGGGTGGCTTTCATCACATCCAGCTGTTACTGGTTCAACTCCCATTCTGAGGACTTCATTGATGACCCTCTGTCATGTTGCCTATTTTCTTATTCTCGGTGATGCCAACCATCACGGCCACACTCATTTGTTTTGAAAAGAGAAGCTCATGTCCTGGGAACATTGCCTAAAATTTCAACCTAATGGCGAGCCTATAGTGCGCTACACAACCAAAACACCCTCAATCGTGAATCGTTGTTTATGTTGCGTTTGTTTCCAGATTTGAATAGAAAGTGCGATCTGGACCGCACCGAAACACCACTCCAACCAGACCAGAGTGAGCACAGACCGGCCATGGAAACACATTCCACAAGAATTAGATGAGCAGAGGACCGGCATGGGAAAACACCCATTCCACAGAGATAGAGTGAGCCAACAGGACTGGCATGAAAACAGCCATTCCACTAGAATAGAAGTAGAGCACATTTACGCACAGCGACAATGCATCGCATGGACAATAGTGAGCGCTGGCCCGACGCACACGAACACCATTCCACTCGATCAAGTCAGAGCTTGGACCGGCATGGAAAACCATTCACGACAATAGAGTGAGCTGGACTGGCACGGAAACATTCATGTCCACTCAACATGAGTGAGCCTGGACCGGCACCGAAACCCATTCCATGACAATAGGAGTGAAGCTGGACGGACGAAAGCAATCATTTCCACTTCAATAGAAGTGAGCTTGGACGGCACGGAAACACCTTCCACGACAATAGAGTGAGCGACATTACGGCACGGAAATGCCATTCCACGACAAGCTGACTGGACGCGGCACGGAAACACGATTCCACGCGAATAGAGTGAGCTGGACCGGCACGGAAACACTATTCCACGACAATAGAGTGAGCTGGACCGGCACGGAACACACATTCCTCGAATTAGAGTGAGCTGGAACCGGCACGGAAATACCATTCCACTAAATAGAGTGAGCTGGACCGGACACGGAAACGCCATCTTTCACTAGAATAGAGTGAGCTGACCGGCACGGAAACCACCATTTCACTAGAATAGAGTGAGCTGGACCGGCACGGAACACAATTCACATCGAATGAGTGACTGGACGGCACGGAAACCCATTCACTAGAATAGAGTGAGCTGGACGCACGGAACACCACTTTCACTAGAATAGAGTGGGCTGACCGGCATGGAAACACCATTCACTAAATAGAGTGAGCTGGAACCGGCACGGAACACACATTTCACTAGAATAGAGTGAGCTGGACCGGCATCGGAAACACCATTCCACGAGAATAGAGTGAGCTGGACCGGCACGGAAACACCATTTCCACGGAATAGAGTGAGCTGGACCGGCACGGAAACCCATTCACGACATAGAGTGAGCTGGACCGGCACGGAAACACCATCCCACTGAAATAGAGTGAGCTGGACCGGCACGAGAAACACCATTCACTGGAATAAGTGAGCTGGACCGGCACGGAAACACCATTCCTCAGAATAGAGTGAGCTGGACCGGCACGGAACACCATTCCACGGAATAGAGTGAGCTGGACCGCGCACTGGAACACCATTCCTACGAATAGAGTGAGCTGGACGGCACGGAAACCCATTCACGAAAATAGAGTAGGCTGGACCGGCACGGAAACACCCAATTCCACCGAATAGAGTGAGCTGGACCGGCACGGAAACACCATTCCACGAATAGAGTGAGCTGGACCGCACGGAAACCATTCCACGAGATAGAGTGAGCTGGACCGGCACAGAACACCATTCCACGAATAGAGTGAGCTGGACGGCACGGAAACTATTCCACGAAATAGAGTGAGCTGGACCGGCACAGAAACACCATTCCACGAGAATAGAGTGAGCTGGACCGGCACGGAAACACCATTCCACTAGAATGAGTGAGCTGGACCGGCACGGAAACACATTCCACGAGAATAGAGTGAGCTGGACCGGCAGGAAACACATTCCACTAGAATAGGAGCTGGACCGGACGGAAACCATTCACGAATAGAGTGAGCTGGACCGGGCAGGAAACACCATTCCACTAGAATAGAGTGAGCTGGACGAGCGGAAACACCATTCCACTAGAATAAGTGAGCTGGACGGCACGGAAACACCATTCCACTGAATAGAGGTGAGTTGGACCACACGGAAACCCATTCCACGGAATAGAGTGAGCTGGACCGGCACGAAACACATTCCACTCGAATAGAGTGAGCTGGACCGGCACGGAACACATTCCAGCGAATAGGTGAGCTGGACCGGCACAGAAACACCATTCCACGAAATAGAGTGAGCTGGACCGGCACAGAAACACCATTCCACGTAGAATAGAGTGAGCTGGACCGGCACGGAAACACCATTCCACGAAGAATAGAGTGAGCTGGACCGGCAGAACAGCATCCAGAATAAGGAGCATACCGCAGGAAAACCCATTCCACGAGAATAGAGTGAGGTCTGCCGGCACGGAAACCCATTCCACCGAGAATAGAGTGACTGGACGGCACGGAAACACCATTCCACGACGAATAGAAGTGACTGGACCGCACGGAACACCATTCACGAGAATAGAGTGAGCTGAGCACGGAACACATCGAAGAACGACTCACGACTTCCACTTAGAGATATAGAAGCTGGACCGGCACGGAAAACACCATTCCGACTAGAATAAATGAGCTTGAACAGCTATGGAAACACCATTCACTAGAATAGAATGAGCTTGACCAGCACGGAAAACACCATTCTACTCGACATTAGAGTGACGCTCGACCGGCTGGACAAACGAACATTTCCACTCGATTAAGAGTGAGCTGGACTGGCACGGAACAAAATCGCATTACCACAAATAGTGAGCTGGACCAGCACGGAAACACCATTCATCTAGAGAAGAGTGAGCTGGACCGCATGGAAACACCATTCCACTCGCAATAGAGTGAGCTGGACCGGACGGAAACGCCATTCCACGACAATAGAGTGAGCTGGATCGGCACGGAAACACATTCCAGTCGAATAGAGTGAGCTGGACCGGCACGAAACACATTCCATTCAAATAGAGTGAGCTCGACCGGCACGGACACACATTCACTCAATAGAGTGAGCTGGACAGCGGAAACACCATTCCATCAGAATAGAGTGAGCTGGACTGGGAAAGAAACACGCCATTCCACGAATAGAGTGAGCTGACCGGCACGGAAACGCATTCCAGTCAGAATAGAGTGAGCTGGACCGGCACGGAACACCATTCCATTCGAATAGAGTGAGCTGGACCCGCACGGAACACACCATTCCACTCGAATAGAGTGAGCTGGACCGGCACGGAAACACCATTCACGAGAATAGAGTGAGCTGGACCGGGAAGAAACGCCATTCCACGGGATAGAGTGAGCTTGGACCGGCACGAAACGCATTCCACGAAATAGAGTGAGCTGGACCGGCACGGAAACACCATTCCACTCGATAGAGTGGAGCTGACCAGCACGGAAACACATCCACGAGAATGAGTGAAGCTGGACCGGCATGGAACACCATGTCCGCTAGAAAGAGTAAGCACCATTACGGCACCGGAAACGCATATTCACGACAATAGATGTGAGCTGGCCGGCACGGAAACACACATCTCCAGAAATAGATGAGCTAGACCGGCACGAACATCACAGTTCTCCACTCAAATAGAGTGAGCTGGACCGGCATGAAACCATTCCACAAGATAGAGTGACTGGACCGGCATGAAACACCATTCCACGGGAATGAGTGAGCTGACCGGCACGGAAACGCCATTCACGACAATAGTGAACTGGACCGCATGGAAACACCATTCACGAGAATAAGAGTGAGCTGGACCAGCACAGAAACACTATTCCACTAGAATAGAGTGAGCTGGACCGGCATGGAAACACCATTCCACTAGCATAGAGTGAGCTGGACCGGCACGGAAACACATTCCACGAGAATAGAGTGAGCTGGATCGGCACAGAAACACTATTCCACTGGAATAGAGTGAGCTGGACCGGCACAGAAACACCATTCTACTAGAATATAGTGAGCTGGACCGGCCGGAAACACATTTCACTGGAATAGAGTGAGCTGGACGGCACGGAAACACCATTCCATGAGAATAGAGTGAGCTGGACCGGCATGGAAACCCCATTCCACTAGAATAGAGTGAGCCGGACCGGCACGGAAACATTCCACGAGAATAGAGTGAGCTGGACCGGCACGGAAACACCATTCCACAAGAATAGAGTGAGCTGGACCGGCATGGAAACACCATTCCACTAGAATAGAGTGAGCTGGACCGGCACGGGAACACCATTCCACGAGAATAGAGTGAGCTGGACCGGCACGTGGAATGGTGTTTCCGTGCCGGTCCAGCTCACTCTATTCTAGTGAAATGGTGTTTCCGTGCCGGTCCAGCTCACTCTATTTGAGTGGAATGGTGTTTCCATGCCGGTCCAGCTCACTCTATTCTAGTGAAATGGTGTTTCCGTGCCGGTCCAGCTCACTCTATTCTAGTGAAATGGCGTTTCCGTGCCGGTCCAGCTCACTCTTTCGAGTGGAATGGTGTTTCCGTGCCGGTCCAGCTCACTCTATTCTAGTGGAATGGTGTTTCCGTGCCGGTCCAGCTCACTCTATTCTGTGAAATGGGTTTCCGTTGCCGGTCCAGCTCACTCTATTCTGTGGAATGGTTTTCCGTGCCGGTCCAGCTCACTCTATTCGAGTGGAATGGTGTTTTCCGTGCCGGTCCAGCTCACTCTATTGTCGTGAATGGTGTTTCCGTGCCGGTCCAGTCACTCTATATCGATGTGGAATGGTGTTTCCGTGCCGGTCCAGCTCACTATTTCGTGAATGCTTTCCGGCCGGTATGGCTCACTCTATTGTCGTGGAATGTGTGTTTCCGTGCCGGTCCAGCTCACTCTATTTAGTGAATGATGTTTCCGTGCCGGTCCAGCTCACTCTATTGTCATGGAATGGTTTCCGTGCCGGTCCAGCTCACTCTATTTAGTGGAATGATGTTTCCGTGCCGTCCAGCTCACTCTATGTCATGGATGGTGTTTCCATGCCGGTCCAGCTCACTCTATTCTAGTGGAATGGTTTTCCGTGCTGTCCAGCTCACTCATGTCGTGGAATGGCATTTCCGTGCCGGTAATGTGCTCACTCTATTCTAGTGGAATGGTGTTTTCATGCCAGTCCTGTGCTCACTCTATTCTCGTGGAATGGTGTTTCCATGCCGGTCCTGTGCTCACTCTATTCTTGTGGAATGGTGTTTCCATGCCGGTCCTGTGCTCACTCTGGTCTGGTGGAGTGGTGTTTCGGTGCCGGTCCAGATCGCACTTTCTATTCAAATCTGGAAACAAACCAACATAAACAAGATTCAACGCATTGGTACACTCGCCATTAGTGTTGGAAATTTTGGCAAATGTTCCCAGGACAATGAGCTTCTCTTTTCAAAAGAAATGATGTGGCGTGATGTTGCATCACCGAGAATAAGAAAATTAGGCAACATGACAGGAGGGCTCATCAATGAATCCTCAGAATGAAAGGAGTTGAACCAGTAACAGCTGGATGTGATGAACCCCCCAGTGAGAGTCTTGCTCCTGTACATCGACGACGGACCTGCACATCGATGACGTACTTGCACGAGATCTGCACATCGACGACGTACCTGCACATCGACGACGTACCTGCACATCGACGACGTACCTGCACATCGACGACCGACCTTCACATTGACGACCTACCTGCACATCGATGACCTACCTGAACGAGACCTGCACATCGACGACGTACTTGCACGAGACTGCACATCGACGACGTACCTGAACGAGACCTGCACATCGACGACGTACCTGCACAAGACCTGCACATCGACGACGTCCCTGCACGAGACCTGTTTTTGATCATCGATCAAACTTGACATCACATCGGGCGATGGTCCTTCATTTAGCCGACAATGACCTGTTTTGAAATTAGTTTAGGGATATTTTAATCAAGCTTGATGATTACCGTGATGAGAAATGTTCCTGCCAAGGAAGGTAAAGGTCCTCCATAGGTTTTCCACAAACACATAAAAACGTTGAGGGATAAATGTAACTTCTCGTTTGCTCGAAATGAATTTCTCATTAAATGTGCCACGGTATTCCAAGTTAACCAAAGATCATCAGAGGTCGGTGTATGACAGCCTATTTTAGAGCTGCATAAGATACCAGATTATAGAGAGGACAGTGTTCTGAGCTAGGTCACTCGGTCGCCGTACTCTGCACAGCAACCTTGGAATCCGAACAACAAAATGGCGTTAATAGTTCAGATTCCATCAGAGGTCGAAGCGAGGCGGACCAGTCGAGGACCAGTCGGACGAGGCGGACCCTTTGAATCGATCAATTTGAAGATGCTTATTTTCGGCAAATTCGACCGTTTTTGTATGAATAAGGTTTTTCTGTAAAATGTATTTTCTTTGTGTAGTTCAAATGAAAATACACACTACTTCAAGAAAAACATGCGTTTCTGCTTCAGAATAGTTGATTTAGAATAAAAAGCGGGGTCAGAACAAGTGAATGTGTGAAAAACATGTTTTAAGTAAATTTGATTGATGTGATTGATGAAGTTTGATGGGAAAGTATTTTTTTTTTTTGTTATACCTTTGTCGAGGCTCGTGCGAGAGCTAAACACAATGCCACAAGGGGGGGGGGCATGAGACAAGAGGGGCGGAGTGGGAAGGACAAAGCAGTGGGACAGAGACATTAGAAGATCTGTGGAAGGGAGAGGGATGGGCGGGACCACAGGTATACAAGATGGACATTACAGGGACTTCAGGAAGGAAGCAGGAATTTGAAAGAGTGGGTTTGGGGCGGATTAACGGGGTAGAAAAAGATCGAGATTTGGATGGGGCGATAAGAGTGGTGGTGATATCTGTTTTGAGCCTGGAGGGAAGAATGGGATTTGGACAGAGTGAGGGAGTTTATTCCAAAAGGCGGGAAAAAGAATAATGAAGAAGTGAAGGTGAGCAGTGATTCGTGCTTTTGGTAGTTTTACCAGAAGGGGGTTGTTGGCGGACACTTGAGCGCCCTGCGGAAATATGGTGGGGATAAATCGCAGACAGAGCGGGGGGGGGGGCGGGGGTGAGACCAGAGGGAGATGGCAGAAGACAAAGACCACCGACCTGCCTGGATGAGAACGTGAGAGGCCCAAAGAAGCTGGCCTCATCGCGGGAGATGCCAATGATCCGAAATGCCTTGGTTTGCACAGCGTGAAGCCGAGAAAGGTGGGAGGCCAGGAAGAACCTAGCCCAGGGGGAAGAGCAAGGCTCCAATGTGGCTGCGGACAAAGCTCTGTATGTGGTCAGGAGTTCAGTGGGCCGAAGGACTTTGCACGATGGAGGATTCCCAGTCGGCGAACTGGCTTGGAGGCCAGGTTGGATAGTGGTTCCGGGAAAATCTATGTCAGATAGTGAGACCCAGAAGCCTGAAAGAAAGGACTTCTTCCAGAGGATTGTTGAGAAAGTGGATGGGGAGTTTTTCCAAACGTCCTTTCGGAGAGACATAGTGAGAGTGTGAAAAAATTTCCGGAATTGAAAGACATGTTCCACGTGTTGGATGTTTGTGATTTTCCCACATCTGCAGTGAGCGAAGAAGCTGCTGCTTGCCGGTATGGGATACATGGCTACGCGAGGAGGGAGTCATCAGCAAAGAGATAAGAGATTTTCCAGAGAGGCGGAGAGATCATTGACGAAAAACCAGAAAAAGACAGGGCTCGAGAACGCTAGCCTTGAGAACTCCAGCCTGGACAGAGAAAGGGATGAGAAGAACTCCATTTCGGGCCACACGGCTGCTACAGGAGAGGAAGTCTGCGAGCCATGATTGAGATTGCATTGGATACCATAGGAAGAGAGTTGGTGAGCAGGGCAGGGTGCCGACCGTGTCAAAAGCATGCGATATTCTAGGATGTGGCTCATGATTTAGTCGGCATTGAGGACCTCCATCCATGTTGGGAGAGCCAGAAGCAGCATATCCAGGATAGAGTGATCTGGTGTGAACCAAATTGATGATCGGAAATCAAGCCATTGGATAGGAAGGATTCAATGTCTGAAGCTGATATGATTCCATAACCTGCTGATGATTGGCGAGAGGTTGCATTGGTCTTGTAGTTTGCAGGGATCTGTTTTTGCACCTGTTTTGTGCAGGGTGGATGTTTTGCTATGGTCCGCAGGATGGCAGAATGACCTTGAAGCAATAAGAAGGGTGAATAGACAAGAGAGGGTGAGCAGAGCAGAAGAGCAGTTTTTAGGAACACATGGGCTGATGCCGTCTGGGCAGTTCAGAATCTGAGTCGAGGTTTGACAGGCAAGCTCTCCACTTTGTCAGGAGAAGGGAACATTGGAGTCCAGGGACAGTTGGGTGGCGACTGGGTAGGCTGGTCCAGAAAGCGATGGTTTGGACACAAGATATTTGATGCAGCACGAGTTAGGCATTCAGCCTTTTCATGTG
>CM068955.1:26126635-26146066 GCA_035128595.1 Eptatretus atami
GAGGAAGACAGATGGTTCTATTATTACGATCGCAAGCATCATGAACAAGCTGATCAATCGCAAAGCGTAATCACAGGGATGCTGAAGAGTAGGGTTTCGTTGAACCAAACTCAAAGAATTAACAGAGGCTAATTCAGCACAGCACTAAAACTACAAACAGATGACTGCATGGGGTTTCGTGCCAAAATCGAACCAAAAAAGGGCTAAAGTGCTTCGGAGCATTCAGTGTTACGACTGAGTCAAGGGCTGAAAGGTGGGAGAAAAACGCAGAGCTCGCGAAACAGGCAGGCAAAATTAACAGAACGGCACCGTATGGTTTTCCGACCCACCCTCCATCACCGCAAGCAACATTAGCATAACTGTAGGTAATGTAGAAATCAAGGGTACAAACTGCAAACAGACCCGAAGATGCACGCAATGTGGAACATAAGATATATACTATATTGGTTTGAAGTCGATATAAAAAATCATATAAATATAACATATATATATATAAATATATAGATAAATAATATATATAATATAAATACAGAATAAATTTACATACAACAACATACTATACAGGAAGAAATAAATGCTCATACAGAGGACGTCGCTCGACGATCTTATAGTGAATGTCAGTGACAACCACAACATATATATAAAAATATAATATAAAAATAATATAAATTGTTACCTGTGAAAATTCGCAAACTACCATTCAGGTCCGTAGGTGAATTCTTTAAGTACTATATAGCCCAAACCCATGTTAAGGGAATAATGTGATTCAGCGGCTGCGAATCCTGAGTAGGCAGTTTTTCTTTCACCTATTTGAACCAACCACGCCCCCAACCTCAGACAACATAAACAACAACAACGCCACACCACAACCTACCTACCACCGCTCCCAGCAAACTACTCACAACCCGGCATTTTCCAAACGGCAAACATGCCATCGCCACCCGAAAACCCTCCACCACCTCACCTACGCCATTCCCGCATCACCTGGGCACCGACGTCGGGCTATTTTCAGCGATACACGCACCGCGAGTGCAGATGCTTTTTTTCCGAGGAGAATGCGGACAGGAACTAGACAATACGCCCACACTGATCCATCAATAGGAAGCGCGGGCGCTTGCCCCGCTCCAACGGCATCTGAAAAATCAGATATCAAATTGAGATCATGAAAATTCACTCCCCTTCTCCGCAATCGGCGACGCGCTCCGCCCCGAGTCGTTTGATCGAAAGGCATATGGGGTCCTGGAGCACGATAAAGAGACGAGCGCAAGTCAATCGGGCAGAAGTGGACGCAAAGTTGGAGCGAACGCTACGGAGACGAACGCTACGGAGACCGAACGCTACGGAAGCGAACGGCTACGAGCCAACGCTGCGGGAGGGGAGATCGGATGAGGAAAACCAGGAGGCTCGGTCCGGGCGAGCAAGTCACGATGAGTCGCTAATCCGCATCCGCGGACCCGACAAGCACCATAACCTCCCTCCCCAGCAATCAACAATCCCCCCTTTCCCTTCCACGCTGAGAGAGTCGACAAGGGGCCCCTCCACTTACACCAGCAGGTCCCACAAAACCGGCCGGCAAGCGCATGTGGCCGCCAACAAAGCGCGGGTAGACCCCTCGTCTGGGACGCCGCTCACCAGTCCACAGCCATTAGGCCCTCGCCCACGGACTCCCTCGCTTTAGGGTCTTTTTTGCTTGGTGAAGGCGTTGGGCGCCTGTCTTAGGTAAAACGAAAGGTTGCCTTTACCGTATCATCGTAGCTCTGCATGTTGTTTAAATTGATATATGGCATGTGATTACGTATGCTGTAAGTTCTCGCGTCTGTGGAATTAAATTGCTACTGTAAACGTGCCCGTTCCGCTCTCTTTCTTTAATTAAACCTCCATCTTGCGTCACGTCAAAGGTTCGTAGTGGGCCGGATACTCCCATAATAATCAGGACCGTCGAAGCCGACGAACACCGCTCGTATCCCCGATAGCATAAAGACCGCTAAAACGGTCCGTCCGAAGTCCGACCTGCGGTCAGGTCACCCCGTTTGCTCCATGCCGCGTGGGTACTTAGGTAGGTCGAGTGGAAACAACCCTATCCCCCGGGCCGGATTGCACGATCCGTGAGCCGAAGGCCCACCCGTGACTGGCTTCCCGGCGTTAGTCCGAGAGGTCACGACAAGAATGTCGGTCCGGTGTCGAGGCGGTCGCCATTCGAGTCACGTGGCGATCGCACGCCGCGCGCGCGAATTCCTCAACACGGTTCAGAGAGGGGAATAACAAACGCCCGTCTCCACAAATCACGCAGAATCGTCCAGGGGGAAGAAGCGATCCCGATCCCTCCAAATTACGAGCATGCTACAATTAACCCCTTACGTGAAAAATGTGTCCAAGCACGGGAGCCGGGTAATAGAAATGAGTAAAGAGTGTTAGAATCATGGCTCAGACGAGATCCCAGCAGAACATGGTGCAGGAACAAATTACCCAAGACCAAACCAGACCCGAAATAGTGCGGCGGGGCGCGGTGATAACACCGCCCTTCCCCCCTCCCGCCAAAACCCCCCGACCTCGCCGAACGCTCAGCCGAGTGCACCGACATGGCCCGCTATTCGCCAATGCTGGAACAAATGAAAAAACGAAATGAAAACGGAAAGAAATCGAATATCAACAAATGGAAGCAAAATGGAGAAATAACGAAAAAGGATGAAAACGCAACAAATGAATGCAAATATAAAAGGCAATGAACGAAAAGAGATACAAACAGAGACGAAAGAAAACGAAATAGGACAACAACTCGCAAGGAAGAAGGAGAATACAAGAAAGCGGTAAACGCACAAATGGCGAAACCTGCAGCCGCAGAAGCAACAACAGCAAAGGCTATGGCGACGCCACGTTGGAGCGAACAGCGGGAGGGGGTCAACGTTGTCAGTCCCTGCGGGAATGCGGTGATGAGAAAATAAATCGGGAGACGTGGTAAGACGGACACGAGGAAGAAGGCCAATAGAAAATTAAAAAAGAAAGCCAGGAAAGACAAAGAGGGATTGAAGGTCGAACTGGAGTCTGACCGAAACAGACTCAAACTACGAAGATAGTTAATAACCTGGACTGGAGTAAAAACGGAACAGAGAACGGAAAGAACGGATAGACAAAACACAAGGAACCGGAAGACACAGTAGAAAGCCAAAGCAAAGGTCGGAGGTGCGGAGATGAAAAGAATTGGAAAGAAAGCCCCGATACAGAAACACCAAAAACAAAAATGGAAACTACAAAACGAAACGAGAGTGTTAAAATAGGAAAGGAAGAGAACGGAAAAGAAACGTTAACAGAACCACCGTGTACAGATCGAACAGCTGGAAGCGAAGCCAGATTAAAGAATGACATGCAAGAAAGAATGATGGACACAACGAATGAGACAGAAGAAGGAAAATCGAACAATGAAAGGAAACCACGAGATGCAGATGAGAACAAGAACGAGTACTGAAAGAACAAGGAAGAGACAGAGAAAAGAAATTGTCAGTTGAAAGAAAGACGAATACAGAAGAGAACAAGAAAAACAGTGAATAAAAAACTGAAAAGTATGAATTTAAACTGACGACAAAAAAGGAAAAAAAATACGTTGAATATCGAAAAGTTAAGAGCAACGAATAAGCAGAAGGAGAAATCATGAGATGAAGACACAACGAATTGAGATATAGAGCGAGAGGACAAGGCTAGAAAAACAAAAAGAACAGAAGCTGAGGTGACAATTGAAAGAAAAAGCACAGGCTGATGCGAAGAATGATCAAAGAACAGCGAATGAAAACACAAAAGAAATAACCACATGAAAAAACCAAAAAACTTCAGAAGAAAGACAGGAAAAGAAAACAAAGGGAAAGAAGATGACAGCAACAACGAAACACACAAAGGGAGAATAACAAATAAGCAAACCATGAAAACGGAGAAGGAGACAGCAAGAAACAAGGAAGGGAAGAAGAGAGACACGAATGAAACACCAGGAAGAAAGAGCCCACATTGAAAGAAACGATGAATTGAAATAAAGCAGGAAAAACTGTGGGAGAGAAAACAAAAACTATCGTTGAAATGAATGAACTGAAGGAAGTGTAAAATTTGAAGTCCAGAGAGATGAAAATAACTCAGAAAGAAACAAACTAATAATATGAAGAGACTCGGGAGACAGCAAAAAAAGAGGAGAAGACTGCACGATAAAGACGGTTAAAGAACAGAACACACACACACAACAGAAGGTAGTGGAAGATAAGGGGGGAGGCTCGCGGAAGCGTGTGAGACCCGTGCGAGCAGCGGAAATGGCCCTCCAGAACGAGGAGGGATTAATGCCCCTTGAGCGAAATCACACACAGTGGGTCCGGTCGTGCTTCGCGAGTTGAATGGACGAGTCTGTGGATAGCAATGCACTTGGGGGTATAGAGCCCCGAACCCTTGTGGACACGAACCCCACTGTGCTGCAGGGGTGTCGTGTCGAGTGTGCGAAGAGCTGCTCCGGCACCCATGTGAAGTGACCCCCCTCGTGCATGTGAAAGGTTGGGCTGAGAGATGTCCTGTAGGAGAGCCGGTGTGTGAGTCTCCTATGGAGGGAGAATGACAGTCGGCATCGGGAGCACGCACGCCGCGTCTCCTGGTGAGTGGTGGAGTGGAGTAGCGGCTAACACGCAGGAGGCAATGTGGTGAATGGCGACAACGACGGCGACAGAGGACAGAGGCGATGCGGCCGTAGATTTTTGAGCATACCGTGCCGGGTCACCAGCATGCGAGCGCAGTCTCGGTTCATCACACAGACCCCCACGTTCCGCTTGCGGGAGTGAAGCCCGGTCCGAACGGCCAGCGGTGGATTTGCGAATCCGTGCGGACGGACAAAGTTTAGGCCAGGATACGGATTTGGACCGGACGGGTCCCACGCGAGCTGTTGTTAAGCTCCAACGGGCAGAGCAACATTGTCGCGGGGGAGCCCCTCGAAGCGAGTTGTCTTGGGTGCGCAGGGTGACCGTCATGGCTGCATGTGGGTTGAATATCCGGCAGAGGTGAACCCTCCGATGTACCGTCAAGAGGGAACAGTACCACATTGCACGCATGACGTCAACGGCAGTCAAAAAGGTGCGGACTGTGAGTTTCCGCGCTGGGCGGCCAGAATTGAAAAAAATAAAGAAAAAATAACAATACAACCTTGCTTTCGGTGAACAGATTTCCCGGGCAAGGGGTGGAAGATCCCCTTGGCCAGGCAAACAGGAACACAACAGTTAGGGGGAAGGGTAGCTTAGCTAGACCGGCTCATGGCAGGGCTAAGTCTCTAGGGCCCGTGGAAGTGATAGGTAGAGGGATGTATGAGCTTAGGATGGAAATATTTTTTGATTTAGAAAAACAGGACAGACTTGGAATGTGTAGTGGGGACTTAGCTTAGTACGTATGTTAAATGAAGTGGCTATAGGGAAGGACGACAGGGACACGAGGTAGTAATATTGGGTGTATGTAGTGAGCAGGAATGGTCAAGATCACGGTTGAGTGGAGGTGTGTAAAGGAAACGTGTTGAGTTGAGTGAGCCTACGTCGTGTTTGGAGCCGAAATGTGGAATGCATGGTGCGAATAGTTGATTGGGGGGAAGAATGACCCTGCCAAAAGGGACCCCCGGTCAAGTGTAAAGTGAGTAAGCTGGTGTAGTTAATGAAAAATATGAGGTCTTTGCTGTGGCAGGAGGCTCGAACCCATGAGGGTGCAGGACCATTTGACGTGGCCTGGAGCGGGCTGCGAAAGTAGTATCGCGAGTGTACCCCCGGCACCGTGGGGAGGGGGGGGGGGGGGGGGGGGGGGGGGGGGGGGCCCCGTCTAGTCGGCGTGTTAAAGGCCCAAGGCCCATGGGGGCCGGATAGCGTAGTGGCACGGGTGCGCCCAGCATGGTCGCCGGGGCCCGGCGCCAATTATAGCCGCGTGGGCAAGTGTCGTGGCACGGGTGACCTCGGAAGGGCCCGGAAGACAGCTCCACTGAGCGTTCAGGAGTGCCCATGAGCACTCCCCGGTTCTTAGGAGCTGGGGCTCGGAGCAGTGTAGTGCCCGGGGGTACAAATCGTAGAGAATCGCACGAGGTCGTGCTGCCAAGGGGAGTCCACGCGTCCCACCATGAACCGTGTGAGGGCACGGAAAGAAAATGGGGCGAGGCCCGAAATTTGTTGTTGACACCAAACACAGGCGAGCGGGAATCTGGTTTTAGAACCAATAGATTAAGCGAGAGGCGCTTGACTGAAAGCCCGGGTAGTTTAATAGTTAACTGATAGGGTAATTAGGAAGTGTACCCCTCCGCAACATCCATCCTTCGCTCTCTGTGTTGGCCCACTGGACCCAGCTTTGTTAAAGATCTGCTGAACCTGGGAAGCCATCTTGAGGCTTGGTTGGGCCTCGACACAGGACGCGACCTCTCCCTATTCCCCTCCGGAAGGGAACGTAGGGTTGGAGTAGCTAGGTGACAGGAAGGTAGCGCGAAAAAAGACAGAAAGGGTTAGGACGATTTCTAGTGGAAGGATGAAATAAAACACAGAACAAAAATTAAGTTTGGGCTAAATGGGTTTGAAACAAATGTAAGGGAGGGTATGACAGTGACAGGCAAAAGGCGATAGTGGAAGATACAGTATAAGGTCCGACCCGCCTTCGTGTGGACTAGTCACCACCGCACCCCCTCCCACCAATCCTGCACGCACGGCAAAGGCCGCCAACCTCATCGGCGCTGTGTACTTCGAGCCTGTGCCGCCAACTCCATCGCTGCTGTGTTTTGCTACAAGCTGGGCCGGCCGGATCTCTCAGCTGTTTTTCTGCAAGGCCTTGCCCGCCAGATGCGTCGCAGGCTGTGTTTGCCTGTCACCTTTTGCAATGGCCATGCCCACTGTCCTCCTCACCAGCCTCCGTTCAATTTGCTTGCCCTCCCTGTTCATGCATTGCGCCAAGCATCGAGCAACATTTCAACTGCAGAACTGTCACTGTTAGCTGCTACAACACGGCCTGCAGGCAGGCCGTGCGCCGGGCCTGTGACTCTTTTCTTTTATCCTGCAGAGTCCATTGACCTGGCATGTTGATGAGAATTTGTAAAGTAAGATGATGTAAAAATGTAGTGCGCCCCACCATGTCGCAGCACCGGCAATTTTATTTTAAGTCTCTTGTGAGGGTTGTTTAGTTATTTACTCCAGCCCTCAGGTTATTCTATTTTGGCGACACAATACCAGAATGCGCACTCAGCTGGATCCAAAGGTAAACACGAGTAGGAGACACACATGATGGCACACGCGAATTACGACTCGGGACGATCTTAAAAAAAGGGGGTAGTAGTTACGGCTTGTGAAATTCGCATAACCACCATTCAGGTCCGTAGGCTGAATAGCTTTAAGATACATTAAGTAGCCCCAAAACCATTGTTAGAGGTAATTAAATGATTCGTTCGGGCTGCATCCTTGATAGCGTTGTTCTATACTTAAATTTGAACCAACCCACCGCCACAACCCCAGACAACAACAACAACACCAGCAGCCACAACCTCCTCACCGCGCTCTGCACCTCACATAAACCGCTCATGCAAACCGGCAAGTCATGGCCATCGGCCACCTGCGAAAACCCACCACCTAATCACCCACGACATCCGCACACCTGGTGCCCGAGCACGGGGATCTTCAGCGATACACGCGAGCCGCGAAGCAGATTGGGGCAGTTTTCCGAGAAGAATTCGAATCAGAATGCTACACGCCCACATCTGATCCATTCCAATTAGGTAAGTGCGGGCGGCTTGGCCCCCCCAACGCATCTGATAGAAATCAGGATATGCCAATTGAGGAATCAGGAAAGATTCACGCCCCTTTTCTCCGTCCAATCGGCGAGCGTGGCTCCGCCCTGAGGGTCGTATTTATCTGAGAATTCATATGTGGGTTCCTGATCAGAAAGGACGAGCTTGCAAGCATATCGCGTCACGAACGTGATGCCAGATGATTTGGAGCGAACAGCTACGAGCAAACGAATGCCTACGGAGTCGAACCTACGAGCGAACGCTCGAGGAGATCGCTGAGAAAACGCGGAAGGCCTCGGTCCGGGGGCGAGTGAAATCAGCAACCGAGTCGCTTGAAGTCGCGCATCGCGGGACTCGAGCAAGCCAGCCAACTCGCCCTCCCCAGAGCACAACATCCCCCTTTCCCCCCGCGCTGAGAAGTGCGACGCAATGGGGCTCCGTCCCACTTTAACACCAGCAGGTGCCCACGAAACCGCCGTGCATCGACATTTTTGCGCTCGCACGAGGGCCGCGGGAGGACCCGTCTCGACCTGGCTGCGCTCATCCAGTTCACGCGCATAGCCCACGGCCCAGTCGGCTCCTCCTGCCTTGAGGGGTCCCTTTCCTTTGCTTTGGTGTGAATGCGTGCTTTGGCCCGTGTTTGTAAGGAGAAACTGTATAAGTGTGCCGTGTGTACGCGTAATCGGTCGGAGCCTGCATTCATTTGTTTGTTTAAATGAAATATTGGCATTTGATTACTGTAAATGCTGTATATTTGCTACCGTTGTGTGAAATTATCTGCTTATCTTTTGAACTGCCCGTTCGCTTCTCTTTTCCTATCTGTAACCTCCAATCTTTCTCAACGAAAAGGTTGTAGTTGGCCGATACGCCCGATACATAACAGGAACCAGATAATAATCAAGGAAAAGTCGAGCCGATGAAACACCGCTCGGTTTCCCGATAGCATGGAAACGGACCGCTAAAGCTCCGTGTCTGAAGTCGACTGCGGCAGGTGCATCACCCGGTTACCATCCGTTGTACTTTAGGTAGGTCCAGTTTGCGAACAACCCTATCCCACGCGGGTGCCGTTGGCACATCGGGGGCCGAAAAGGCCCACCCGTGACTGGCCCCGCGTTAGGCCAGAGGGTCCACGAACAGAATTTCATCCGTTCAGGCGTGCGCTCAGACGGTCACGTGCCGATCGCTTTACGCCGCGCGCGATCGCACTATAAAATATATTTAATATAATATAATAAATAATAAAAATATATTATAATTATATAATAATATATACACACATATACACAATACAATTCTAAGTTATATAAATATGGTTACGAATCACCCAGTCGCACAAAAACAGCCAGAGCCTATAGATCATTTACTCGTAAGTCTTCTAAATTAGTGTCCCGCCCTAGTCTAATGAAATTAAATGTCATCGGCGCTGCGAGGTTATTTGATAGTCATGTTCTTTACATTTTATATCAATCTAACAACATTTAAACGAACGACACCGTGCCCTTCACTCTTCCACCATCCTCCACCGGCACCAATTGCACCCCGGCGCTTCAAGCACTTACGGGCGAGTCCAATTGCCAGGCAGGTTCTTGGCATTGGCGTTGGACTTCCGCCCCAAAACGGCATGTGCCGGTCTCGATCAATCGAGGGTCGAGCACGACCGCATCGCCTCCGGTCAATGGGAGCCAGCGCAACTATGCTGTTCGTCCGACGAAGGGCGGAGACATGAACACCTCCCCCCGACCAATTTCGACGCCGAGAATGCCCACACTGACCTGGTCCATGAGTCGAAACGCGGGACCGGATACCTCCCACCGTTAAAGGAGGGATAATGTGGTTGGGGCGACGGTGTGAGTCAGTCGTCTTCCGCCAACCATGCTCCTGCCATGTGGATCGCCTGCTACCGAGCCGGAGGAAGCGCTTACTTTGCCTGCTCGCAACTGTTTCGCCGAGGAACGGCCAGCGCCCGAACGCTACCCTCCATACTTGGGCTTGGAGCGCATCGAGTTCGGGTCGAGTCCCGCCGATCCAGTAGTCGAAGACCGGCACGAGACGGAAAGCGAATTGCTCAAGTTCCAAGCTCATCCCCTCGAGCGGAACCTTCACTAACAGGCCATCAAGCATTCTCTGGGTATGTTGTGCGTGTTGTCCTTGGCCACGCTATAGTAGAAACGAAGGGCCTGTGTTCGTTGTACAGACGCATTCTTATGCGGATAACTCGCAATGTGGTCCTCACCCCCCCCCCATTAAAATACAATCCCCTTAAATATTGTCAAGCTCGTTTCTGGTTTTCTTATGTTTACACGGCGTGTGTGGAAATTGGGAACGGTCAAATGTGCAATGCGTTTGACCGACTATCTCCGTAACCATGCTTCGCTTCGGGTTTACGCACACAGATCGAGGCCCGACCGACAGCGTCTTCAACCTGCACACCCACCAACACTGGCTCTTCCCGGGCACCCCTATCTCGAGGCCCTCGCCGCCGAGGTGAAGGTCCGCCGGTATTGTCAACGTCCGGGTATTTAAGTAACTTGAAAAAAAAACTATTGCACAAATGCGACCTTATCTCCCACATCCGAAATCCACACCTACGGGCGATCCACCTTTGGTCTGATAGAGACCAGGACCCACATCGCATCCGGAGTTCTCGAAGGGGCGCTGAAGCCACACTATTAAATTCCGATCGTGTCGTTCGCCGGGACCGAATGTGAGGTTCCGCCCCTATCAACCTCTACGACATACGCAAATAGTCGACTGGCAGCCTGTAGATAGCAGTTAGGTGCATTCGGCTATGCCCCGCACAATATCAATCTTACAGAAAACCTACAGGCCCACTACCAGATCAAATTGGTGTCAGGAGTGGGTTCCAGAACCCGTCGTTCGTTACAAACCTCATCTGTCTCCCAAGAGAACATATTCACTCACGGAGTCCTCCGGGACAGGCGGAGGCAAGGCGAGCCGAAAAGACCGCCCCCCCCCGCAACAACCACTGTGCACCAAATGGCCGCAAAGTGCGAGTGAAGACTTTGATCCCGAGACCACGACAAAATGGCAAACACATAGTGAGTTGGCTAGAAAACCCACAGGATTGTATAGCGGATGTGCATTAAAGAAAATCTAACTGGGGCTTCCAAGATCACAGACCATGACACATCAGTCCCGCAAGAACAAGCAACATGCCCCGCTGCCCAGCCCCATTCAAGTTTGAATCCCCAAACAGCACGCCTTGCTAAACTCACACCTACAAGAAACACAGCAACACCCTCAGCTGAAACATTTAACAGGGGACAATCATAATCCAGACCCAGATAATAGATGGGGGGTTGCTGGGGTGGTGAAAGGTGAGGTGAACAACAAACCATGAGAACCGCGGTGAGGGACAAGTGAGTATCACGACAAATAAAAATCAGGTGGCACAAGGGTATGCGCGCATAGCCTCCAGAATTGACTTACAATTTTATTTAATTCCAAATCCACGCAACGATGAGCCCACAGGCCCATTAACATTCCCCCTCGGTTCACCTTTTATAGACGGGCCCAAGGACCCTAAACACTCCATGCACCACAGCAAGATACCACAGAAAATATGATGAGCCAACAATCGGCTTTACCCGAAGCCGCCTTATTCTCCACCGCGGCATGCCCCTACACCCAGAGTCACTAGAGGACGAATTTATGTCATCGACAACAAAGTATCGGAGTCATGTGGCTTTGTCCTGTGATACCAAGAGAAGAGCGTAATCCCTTTCATGCCGGAGGACTGAGGGGGATCTGGCTTCCCTCCCGTCTCGTGCGGTCTGCCCACAGCATCCGGGAACTTGTACCGTGCGAAGCCAACCGAACCCGCAACTCGATCGAGTCCCTCGGAGAGCTAAAACACAGTCCAATTGAGTCTGCAGGATTTAGTCCAAAACGACAGGTAAATGGCGCAGGGAGTAGCGGGCTGACGGGCGTGGAGCGCGGCCAAAACGACTGGATCATGCACATACCACACAGGACCCTGGTGAGCAAACAAAAATGCGAAGCGCGTTGAAATCGGCGATCGATAGCATGCTAACGACAATGGATGACAAAAGGTAAGAGCCACCCAAGCGAGCTGGGATAACGCTCCTCCCGAGATGACTATCGAGAGGTAAGGCGAGTCAGGATGCGATCCACATGCGCAGAACGGACAAGCGACGCGAGCGGTTAAGCTCAGCCAAGGCAGGAAGACCGGAATGCTGTGGGACCTCACCCCGATCGCGTTAAATCTGCAGCGCGGCATACCTCAGAGGCAATAATCACGAAGCGGCAATCACCTCTCCCCAATTGTGGCCCGGATGCTCAGTCTACACAGAGTGGGAGGGATCCGCCCCGCGCCAATTGATCCGACCTCAGGCAGGCGATGTCCGCGAATCTCTCCGGCCGGACCTCCGAAGAATAGAGAGATTGGTTGAGATACTGAGAGCCTGATCTGACGTTGGCCTGGGGAAGGTGCTTCCCATCGTGAAACCTCCGGCACCGAGGGCCTCTCGCCGGTGCCTCGGCCAATTCGCACAGGACATCAGGCAAAAAGAAAGTGCACCGAAAACAGTTGCTAGAATGGGTTGCGCGGCCCGTCAACGGCGAACGGTAACATCGGGCTTGACAAGAGAGGCCCACCCGAAGGACAATTGACTCGGGGAGATGTTGAGGAGCACCAGACGACGACGGAACTACGGAAAAAATGGAAGAGCGCTAGCGCAAGCACCGAGAATATTAAACACAGAGACAGACAGGGATGACAGAAATAGCAAGACATCGAGTAGGCAGTCCAGGATTGGAAAATGTAAGCGAAAAAGAAATCAACCAACCCTAACATGGTGAAAGCCCCGTACATTTGGAGCTAAAAGACTCACCGGGTGTTTCGGTGGAGCCACAACGCCAAATGCACCCAAAGAATACTACCCCGCGCCCTGCAACATTGGAACCAGCTTGTTGGTCCGTTGCTCCCGCCCAGCGTAAGGTGCTGGAAATACGCACGTGCAATGTGCGGCGCGCTCCGAGGATGGTACGAAAGGCAGTTAAAGGGCAGTGCGTGTTCGTGAATACCCCAAAGTTAACATATTTTACACTATGAAAAAAAAAACGAGCATGAACAGCATAAGCAGAACCGGAGATAGAATAACGAGCGGCCGTGGGGGGGACGACTGAAAGAGGCGAGAGAGGAAGAGAGAAGAAGAGAGCGAGAGAGAGAGAGAGAAAGATAGAGTAGAAGCACACGAGAGAAGAGATGAGAGAAGAGACTAGGTGACGTAACCAGGGTGAGGAAACTAGGGGACGAGTGGAGAAATAAAGACAGACGTAACTGTACAGAGTGGAGACAAAGGGAGAGATGGAAGAGTGGAAAAGCTTCCTGCTGGTTGAGGATGCTAGAGGCATCCAAGACTCTCGTAACACATACTATACTAAACTTAAGACACTGATTGCTCGAAATTTATGCTGAATGTGTATAACACGACTGAGTGGCGAGGTATAAATAATGAGTAGTGTGCGAGGAGAAAGAGACAACAATACACTAAACAACTGCAAAAAAGCAACGCACGCACATCAATATACACATACAATCAACTAACAACACACACAAGCATAACACACACAACACACACTAACTAACACATCATATAGAAAGTCAAAGAATAATTCGTAACACGCCTGGCACACTGCGCAAAGAAACTTTGATCTAATGGCCAGTGAACCAATCGGACGCCCTCCCATCGCCAAAGTCCATATACCAATTCTAGATACTGTGGACAACACTCTCCAACAAGACCAGAACCACCGGCACTGCGAGATACAACATGCGAAGTATGCCGGCTCCTCACGCCTCCAACCAACGATCGAATACGCAAACCGTACCACTGATCCATCGTCGAACACAACAACAGCGATCTGCACGACCGGATGATGTCGTAGCCCATAAAGCAAGGAAAAAATAATAGACAAATAGGCATATTATCGCGCTAACATTGACGGATGGTGTTAATACAAGACAGGTGTTGAGACTGAAACAATCAGAACACAGAAAAGAGCCACCACAAGCACCCATAATCAGACCAACTCAGCACAGATTAGCGAGAAGTACTCTGGATAGCCTGATAAGCATATATGCCGAAGAAATTAGTACACCAGTGACTGAGCTGAACAGGGAAATGCAACAAACGTAACCCTCAACGAGAAGAATATAAAACCATAGGGCTATTAACCCAGTGGCGCTTCCTGCGACCTGTGTAATTGCGCGCGCGCGAGATAGTAGATCCAAGACCGGCAAACCATCAGAGATCGGCTATATTGACGTGAGTACCAAAGATGGCCAAAGGAACAATATATGAGAAAGACACCGAAACAACTATACCCGAGGCTATAATGCCTCAGACTAAAGTAAGTCTTGGTACAAATCATGGTATACAGGTGTGCGGACAATCTATACATGCGAATGTGTGTGGTCTTTCACACAAACACACGAAAGAGCCAAAATAAAACGCCGAGACGAGAACATCACACCCACTACAACAAGATAATTTTCTACATGAGTTCTAATAAAACTAAACTATATAATGATGTTCAGGCTGATGAACGGTTGTGATGAAGGTCATTGGACATGTGGTGTACATCGTAACGAAGAAACCAAATACTCTTTGGGAGGAAACCCCACTCTCCCCCCCCCCCACCCATCACTCCCCACCAAAACTCCATCTTAGAAACCCTTCAGACCCTCCTTTTTTATGCCATGCAATGAGAATGAAGGTGTGCAAATCATGAATGCAAGTAGTTCTGATAAGTTATCAATATTGGCGAGGAAGAATGGAACTACAGCACCATCCAAAAATATCCCCGCGAACTACCTTTACAGGTGGCTAAAAAATACCAGCCCTGGACAAATTACAACAACGAACCTACATTGCAGCTGTCGGACTCAGCGAGCGATCCTGAAGAAAGTCCGCACAAAACCTTTGAGAACAGAAATTCACCACTGGTCCTTGAAGTCATCGACCCCTTACCGAAATGAATGGGACCTTACCGCCCCGGGAGGAACTCATTCCACATCTGAAACCCGCGCATACTAGATACCAGATCAAACGACACACACTGCATCTTACACCACACACGACACACGCACAGCCACACCATAGGTCCTCATTTCCCCTCCTGACGGACCCAACCTACATTGGATAGCAGGCCAACACAGAATCCACATTTGTCAACGCACGCACCACGCACACACACACTGATCGTATCTGTACACCCTTCGAGCACCACCACCGCATGTGAATCACATACGCTTCACCGAAAATCAATGTTACATTATATAAGACCGTTCATGAGAGTCACAAACATTTAATCTTCATCAACACTGCGTGTGATGGATGCAAAAAAGTTCTGGCTCCAGAGTTTATAAAAAAGATGTTAATACGGAAAACGAGCTTGGAAATTGGCTTATCAAATATATTTGCTTTGAAACTCACAATGAGAAGCAAGATTACCGAATAACTAAAATGCTTAAAGAAACAGCGCGAAAACAAAGGAAAGCCTATAGAACCTCCATAAATACGGATAAACTTTGTCCACCACGCACCGTAACAGCATGGCCAGTCCCACACACCGCCGAGAGTCGTACAGATCCAAATCTACCCATATGTTACCACTTCTTTGTGCTGGAAACTACCTCTAACTTGTAGAAACGGTCGACTGTACATCCCGATCATGACCACGAACGGCACGTACGCCTCGCGATAAAGTACTAGCACTCAAAGCACCCAACGGAATCTGGCTTGGCCAGTGATTACATTGCATCATATAACTATGCCACTGAAGCCCAATGCATCATGTCCGATTTAGACAAATTAACATCATTTGGGATCCGGAACTGCCTGATACTTCAAATCCGGAGCTGACATCAAGCCATAAAACACATGCCGCTTCAGACCCCAACCATTTACGCCAGGAACCTGAAACCCCACGACAGCGAGGTTGGCCGGGAATCGAATAAAAAAGACTCCCTTTGGATTGGATGCCTCATGGGCAAAAGCAGGCTGATGAAGCACGGTGTTCACCAAGTAATGTACACTTTCTGCACATTCCATAATCTTTCTTACACTCCATATCAATCCGATAGGTAGACCAAGTAAGTATCACCTGCTTTGCTTAAATAAATCACAAAGTTAATAAAATCAGTAATTTTGTTTGCATTCTTCGAACATTCACTCCAGATTTTCAACACTTATTTGTCAACCAGATCCGATCATCAAATCCAACATAAAATTGATACATGCTTAATTAGTCCGGAGAGAGAATCGTCGTTTCCAAATAGACGTGCAATGCTTAAGACGTCCGACAAAATGGCAGCTGAAAGACTCCAGCCCACCACAAAGAGGTCTGACCAAGAGCGTGCCGCCCTCGTACACACTATTTTGGTTTGTGATCAGCACCATAAATCATCTCAAAAGGGGGTTTTATATATTACCCAACACAACTCAATTTCACTCCTAGCACTTCCTTGAGTTTCTTAAGTATGAATCAAAAGTGTCAGGCTGCCTGGTTTATAGGTGGAGTTAGTGAGGACACACACACACACACACACATTGCCTTTTATTTGATACAGATATATCACGGAGCGCAGAGTACTCCATGGAGAGCGGATATTGGGGGCGAGAATGTCGCCCATATCAACATGTATCACAAATGAAATGCATCATAAACTTCCTAAAGGCAAGTCAGAACATTTAAGACATAACTTTATTTCAACAGTCTTGCCTGAACTACCAAGACTTAAACCGAACAACAAAATACATCGATAAGTACCACAATGAAGATCGCTAAAATTGCATCTTGTATCTTCTCGCTTCGTTAGTTCTCCCTCCACCAAAACAATATAAAACCTGATCCTGACTACATTCAATAACTGATGAATCATGACGTGATCCCAACGCGCAGGAGTTACTTTTCTCTGGGCTAGTACAACCAAATAGATATATTTATAACAAAATAACCAATTAATCGGTTCTATCGAGAAAAAGAAATCGAACACCTTAGGACTCCATATCACACTGCCACCACATGATCTTTGAGGGCAGGGAAGGGAATGGTCGAGTGATAAAACACCATTCCAAATGAATACATAATCCAAACCATCCTCCAAATCAAACTGAACAAGTATCAAAACAATGAATAAATCAATGGATTTATATTCCATACCAAAAATAACAAAATATATGAAATTTAAGCAATTTAATTATTTTAAATTAAAGGCGAGTGCGCATTTGTAGTGACGATGCACCAATGGCGATGGCAACTAAGACTCCAGCCATAATGGAACAACCCAGGAAGTGTCCAGCTGCACTGGTAACAGTGAACACAAAATGGGTTCTGTGCTTCATGGCCAATCACATTCCGCCAATAAATGACCAAAAACATCACTCGCACAAGAAGAACTTTAATTTAGTGAATAAGATCTTGAAATGTTAACAGCACGTTTTATGATTTTTTGCGTTGTGTTTCTCTATGGCTCTCGCGTGGTAAGTTCATTTCCATAGTATCTTGCCTATCAGAATCGCACGATCGGTGATGTACCTGATGGTATAGTTTTTGCTCATTGAAACGCATGTTGTTCTGCAAATCACCCTAACAGGTGATTCACAAGTGATCCAGAGCGCATTTGTTCATACTGTGTTTTTTTGGTTTCAACGACACCTGTCGGAGCCCGAACACACGTCATCGAGCTCCCACTCCCACGCTGCTTCATATCCAATTTTACTCGAGATCCTAAGATAATCAATTATCTCCGAGCAATTGACACCAACTCACTGACACTCAACACTTACTACCAGACCTCAGTTTGTCCAGTCACCGTCCAGCTCGGATTACTAGGCTCCAAGGAAAACAAACAAAACGTGGAAGTGAAACAAATTGAAATAATCTGTCAACGGTAACCTGATGAATAACACTTAATCACACTCAGCTATGCCTTACCACTCACATTCTAGCAAGAAAGGGTGTACAACCATGGCGGCTGTTAGCCATGAGAGCGCGCTGCAGTTTGCTCCATTTATGTACAGCTCCAGTGGGTGAATCACTGATTTTTTTTTGTTTTTTTTGTATACCTTTCGAGGCTCGTGAGAGCTAACACACAACGCACACAGGGGGGGCATGAGACAAGAGGGGCGGAGTGGGAAGGACAAACAGTGGGGACAGAAAGGGAACATTAGGAGACTCTGTGGAAGGGAGAGGGATGGGAAGCGGGGACACAGGATATAAAGAAGGGACATTTACAGGGACTTTCAGAAGGAAAGCAGGAATGAAGTTATGATATACAGTGGGTTTGGGTGGGATATAACGGGGATAGAAAAGATCAGGATTTGGATGGGGCCGATTAAGAGGTGTGGTGATAGCTGTTTGAGCCTGGAGGGAAGAATGGGAATTTGACAGAGTGAGGGAGTTTAATTCTCCAAAGGCGGGAAAAACGAATAAAAGAAGGAAGGAGCAGTGATGTCGTGTTTATGGTAGTTTACCCAGAAGGGGTTGTGGCGGACACTTGAACGCTGCGGAAATATGGTTGGAGATAAATCGGCAGACAGAGCGGGGGGGGGGCGGGGGGGGCTGGGGGGAGACGCTCAAGAAGACAGAAACAAGACCACCGACCTACCTGGTATGAGCATGAGAGGCCCAAAACCAGACTCTCATCGCGGGAGATCGCCAATGATCCGAAATGCCTTGGTTTGCTACAGCGTGAAGCCGAGAAAGGGGGAGGTCAAGGAGTCACCTAGCCCAGAGAGGAGCAAGAGAAGGCTACAGTGCTGTGGACAGAAAGCTTCGTAGGGTCAGGAGTTCAGTGGGTCCGAAAGACTTTGCCACCGACGCACGATGGAGGATTCCCAGTCGGCGACTGGCTTTGGAGGCCAGGTTGGAAATGTGGCTTTCCGAGGAAAAATTATGTCAGATAGTGAGACCCAGAAGCCTGAAAGAAAGGACTTCTTCCAGAGGATTGTTGAGAAAGTGGATGGGGGAGTTTTTTTCCAAACGGTCCTTTCGGAGAGACATAGTGAGAGTGTGAAAAAATTTCCGGATTGAAAGACATGTTCCACGTGTTGGATCAGTTTGTGATTTTCCCCACATCTGCAGTGAGCGAAGAAGCTGCTGCTTGCCGGTATGAGGGATGATACATGCTACAGCAGAGGGTGGAGTCATCAGCAAAGAGATAAAGAGGATTTTCCAGAGAGGCGGAGAGATCATTGACGAAAACCAGAAAAAGAACAGGGCTCAGAACGCTGCCTTGAGGAACTCCAGCCTGGACAGGAAAAGGGGATGAGAGAACTCCATTTCGGGCCACACGGCTGCTACAGGAGAGGAAGTCTGCGAGCCATGATTGGAGATTGCATTGGATACCATAGGAAGAGAGTTTGGTGAGCAGGGCAGGGTGCCAGACCGTGTCAAAAGCATGCGATATGTCTAGGGATGTGGCTCTGATTTCATGTCCGGCATTGAGGACCTCCATCCATTGTTGGGAGAGCAGAAGCAGCATATCCAGGATAGAGTGATCTGGTGTGAAACCAAATTGATGATCGGAAATCAAGCCATTGGATAAGAGGAAGGATTCAATGTCTGAAGCGATGATGGATTCCATAACCTTGCTGATGATTGGGAGAAGGTTGATTGGTCTGTAGTTG
>CM068955.1:26165630-26186406 GCA_035128595.1 Eptatretus atami
ACAAAACGTGAACTGTTCCACCTGGCAGAGGGATGCGCTCGACCGAGTGCCATTCTACTTTGTGCTGTTTTGCCAATTGTCGCTCCATGAGTGATTTTTCATTTGTCTCTTTCTTTGTCAATCGCCTACAGGTCACAATTCCAAACCGATCGTCATGAAACTTTACCAGGTTGTAGAGGTGGTCTCAACTGATAACTTATTGATTTTGAGGTCAACGACGAAAGGTCGTCTTGAGGTCAAATTTCTAAAATCGTCATTTTTCATCTGATTGACTTGAAATTTGAACAGGATTTGCATATCAGGTCACTGAATTGGGAAACAAACTATTTTTGAGATAAAAGGTCAACTCAAGGTCAAACTTCTAAAATTATCAATTTTCAACTGAAAAATTGTCAATTTACATCCGATTAACTTCAAAGTTGAAAAGGATCTACATAGTCCATCACTGAATTGGGAAAGCAACAATTTTTGAGGTCAAATGGTCAAAGTTCTAAAATCATCAAATTTCATCTGAAAAATCGTCAGTTTTCATCCGATTAACCTGAAAATGAAGCAGCAATTGCAGAGTGCATCACTGAATTTGGAAACCAACTGTTTTTGAGGTCAAAGGTCAACTCAAGGTCAAACTTCTAAATCAATGATTTCAATCTGAAAAATAATCAATTTCATCCGATGACCTGAAGCTTTGATTAAGATTGTCAATTTTAATCATAACTAGACGACCCGTGAACCCATTGTGTTCCGTTGTGACAGCGGTTGATAAAAAAATCATTTCAGAAATAAAAAGTAGCTCCAGCAAACTGTAGCGCTGATGTTGTTTGCATTGATCAAAATAATCCCGAAGAGTACTTGACTGAATCGGGAATTGATTTTTTAATAATTTTTTCGTTGCCCGATTTTCATGAAACTTGATACTGCAAACCGCAGTAGAATGGTAAGATGGCCTGAAAATTTTTGCACTATCGTGTGCTGTTTTGGCTGTATTTCGGGAACATACATACAAGATGAGAGTTTTAGTAATATATATATATATATATATATTGATGAAATGGACAATTTGATGCATCAATCGCAATCTTCGGAGAGGGGAGTGGATTTTGCAAGTATCGTGCTCTGCACAATGTCTTTTTCTTGTTTGTTTCTTTGTTAGTCTGTCTGTCTGTCTGTCCACACAGAACTTTCGTGTTTTTCTCCGCAACCGCTTGTCGGATCAAGAAGAAATTTTCAGCATTGGTGCAACTACTCATATAGAATGTTTTAATGATAACTATGATGTCAAAGTTCGTGGTGTGGCAGCCATATTGGAAAAATGGAAAAACTTTGGACCTCTGTATCTCTGAAACTGCAAGGAAAAAATTGAAACTTGGCACATGGCAAGTACTCCTCATGGGGAATGTGATTCTCTGGAACCACTTAATGAAGACATGAAACTTTACAATTATGATCTAGTCGTGATGGGGAATACATATTTTAAATTTCAACTTGATCGGACGCATAGTTTGCAGCCAGAATTATTTAATTTTTTGATCTGGTTTTATTATTATTATTTTTTTGAACAAGCTCACGTGGCTGTACCTGGATGGGTTGGGGGAAGAGGAGTAGCAGCTGAAATGCGAATCATATCCAGGTTCCTCCTGATGACTTAATCTTTGCTTTTTGCTTGTTTAGGTTCCTGCTGATTACTCCAATACAGTACTGTACCTATTTGGTCTTCCATTATTGATTAAATTGAATTTATTTTAATCCCATTCTGAATTCAATGAATGATAATTAAAAAAAAACGTCATGGATCAGGGTCAGGTGTCCGATCAAAGCGGGGTTACATCAAAGAAGACGTCTTGGTACCGGTCATCACTGCCAGCAGTTATAAAGTGGCAGTTCTAATTATGTCTTATTAATTATGTAACAACCAGTACACAAAACACCACACAAAAGAAGTTCTGGTGTAGGGTCTGCAATCTCTCCATCAGTTTTGACCCAGGAAACCGTAATCCCAGCGCTCGACTCCCATTCAGCATGTTGCGGGCTTCCAAAAGGATATCCAGTCTCCGCAAAGATGACTGCATCATCTGCGAAATTAAGGTCAGAGATCCTGACATTCCCAAAAGATGCACCACACCTTGATCTCTCCGACATCCTCCCCAGAATCCAGTCCATACAAGCACTGAAAAGTGTGGGGGCCAGTACACACCCCTGATGAAGTCCAGTAACAACTGGAAATAAGTCAGAGATGGTACCACCACATCTCACAGCACTCTCAGTACCAGAGTATAGTTGAGAAATCAGATCGATCAGTTTTGGTGGCACCCCACAAAGACCAAGAATCCTCCAGAGGGCATCCCGATTCACTGGATCAAACGCTTTGCAGAGATCAACATCGGCTGCAAGAAACCCCTGCCGAAACTCTCGTCTGCATTCGATGAGGACCCGAAGGGCAAGGATACGGTCAATCGTTGACCTCTTTGGTGTAAAGCCTGACTACTCTGGGCACTGGTGCACTGAATGATTCAGGACGCAATAACTTGAGGTCTGTCATCAATTCGATATTTGCTTTTTATTTTTTCAATTTTATTCTTTAGTTTTGTCCTGGGATTTCCTCTTTGTAATTGTTGTATTTGTCTTGTCTCTCCACGCATTATTTTTTTGGGGGGGGGTGTGGGGGTGTGGGGGGGTTGATGTTGGTGTCATTTTCCAATCATTTGGTCTTTATTAACATTTTTACCTCCACCACAGAAGGTAGATGGAGGTTATGCTTTCACGTCTGTTTGTTTGTGAACAAAATATCTCAAAAAGTTGTGGATGGATTCGGACGAAACTTGGTGGATGAGTTGGTTCGGTGACAAAAACAAGCCAATTAGATTTTAGTTCAGGTCCGAATCCAGATCCGTGGGATACATTTTGTATCCAATCAGCCTGCCAAAGGTATACGTAAACTAATCAGCCTGGCGGAGGTATGCGCTCTTCCAAGTGCCCTTCTAGCCATTTGTTGTTTTGTATTCTGTATAGTTTTGGCTTTTCCCCAAATTGTATCATTCTCATCTTCTATTTTGTTTGACACTTCTTCCAGGTTGTTTTGTTCTTCATAATCATCATCTTTCTCTTATCCTCTATTCCAATGATTTCCCTCATCTCCCTGCTTTTCTTCTTCTTCTTGCATTCATTATTTTCTTTCATTACCTCCGTCACCGAAGGTGAAGGAAGTTGTTTTCACCCCTTTCTGTCTGTCTGTGTACAGGATATCTCAAAAAGTTGGGGACGGATCCGGAAGAAATTTTGTGGACAGGTTCGGTGTGTGACAAGGACGAACTGATTAGATTTTGGTGAAGATCCGGATCCGACTACGAGAATGTTTTAAGCGATTCTTCACCATTGAAAGATAGGGCCAAATAGGTTTGAAGCACGATATCTCAAAAGTTGTGGACGGATTCGGATGAAACTTGGTGGACAGGTTGGGTGCGTCACCTTATATATATATATATATTGTGACATCCGAATCCAGATCTGGATACGAGAATTATTTATTTTTTAAAGTGATTCTTCACCATTGAGAGATCGGGTAAAAACGATATGTAATGTTTCGCAAATATTTCAAAAATGTTGCGCCGATATTTTCTCATGGATCAGCATTACGTGGCGGAGGTATGCGCTCTTCCGATTGTCCTTCTAGTTCCTACTGTTATCGTAAGCCTAGTGTTGGTGTAGTGGTTTGGGTCCTGAGTTTGTGTTCCGTTGGCCACCGAATTAACACGAAGTGGAGTTGACTCAGCCTTCAATCTTCTGAGGTCAGCAAAATGAGTACCAGTGTACTGGTGGAGGGGCACAGCCGCAGTTCCAAGAAATTATAGCTACCCGGCAGCCAAGCTGCCATATGCAAGAAAAGAACTGTTATCGTGTGTGTCTGAGACCCAATGATCATATAACCAATACAAGGCGTCAGCAGTTCACATCACATGTGTGCCAAAGTTAGAGAAGAAATGGCCAATCAATGAATGTGTTTCTGCCTACCGAGCATTCCCCAAGCGACCAACCCGCCATCTTTGGAATGGCTTTGCACACCTCTGAGATTTAATTTAGTGGTCACGCTTTGACTCTTGAGTCACAAATTTGTCTCATCATGGCCATTTCCATGCAATTTTAAATTGTTACATCAAAAACACCAGCTTTATATCTGAGCAGCAAGAGCCTTTATGGGAGACAAATTAGACTCCACAACAGTCAAGGGGTGATTGCATCAAAGGAACAAATGAACCAATACGATGGAACAACGTATCAGGAGCCAGCCAAGGGGTGAACATGAAACAGATACTTATGCAATTGAACATGAGTGCCTTGGATTCCATAAATATTGAGAAGAGAAAATATTAATGAATTGAATGGATTTTAAAAGTTTTGTCTCTAAACTAGTTTGTATTCAGTACCCATAGGTGAAAATTATTTTCAGAGTAAGCAAAATGCACTTCTCTCAGGTGCCACCAGCAAATATAATGTCACATTGAATACTTTAATAATAAGTTTATTCATTGCATATGTTGCTCACATGAACAGATAATAAATGCTACATTCTTCTCTTTCCCTTTAGACTATATTGAACTCGATGCACAAGTATCAACCACGGTTTCACGTAGCATGCGCCAGCGAGTTGCTGCACCTGCCTTACAGTGCATTCCGCACATATGTCTTCCCAGAAACTCAGTTCCTGGCTGTCACTGCTTACCAGAACGACAAGGTCAGTGAGGTCGTTTCCTTTTTCTTTGCAGGAATGAGGCTCATGGAAGAGCAAGGTAGAATTGACAGTGGGACAAGCATGAAGGGAAGAAATGAACAGGATGAGAGAGAGAAAGAAAGAGATGACATGGAATACGGTAGTACTCCATATAGAGAGATGATACGGGGAAAAATGGCTGCCCATTCAAATGAGTGCACAATAAGCTTATAAAATACTAGAGTGAAGTCATGAGCATTTAAAAGCCATACCTTATTTTCGAGCGTTTTCTGAACTACCAAGACTCAAAAAGATGCCAGAATACATCACTTAAACACCAATTTGTACTTCTTTTTCTTCCCCTCTCAAAACAATGTAAAACTGTAGCCCGACCTAACTCGATAACTGCTGAAGCCATGATGGTGATTCCAATACGAGGAAGTTACTTTATCTCTGGGTTAGTGCACGCAACACAGAATTTAAAAATATATAAAACATTAATCGTTTCATGAGGAAAATAAATCGAACGTAGACGTGGACTCAACCAAACCAGGTCAAGATTGTGGAAGGGGTGGGGGGGGGGGGGGGGGGGGGGGGGTAGAAAGGGACAATGCACGGAACCATTCCAAAAGCGATACATATCCAAACCATCACCCAAATAAACTGAAACAAGTATTAAAACAATTTAATAACATAGATGGATTTAATCCATACCAAAAGGACAGAATATATAAAACATTAATCATTTTATTACTTTTAAAACAATATTCATATCGACATTTCTGCACATGATATGTGGTAATCCACATAGTAGACTGAACCAAAATCCAAGATTGAAGGGGGGAGGGGAACAATGTACTATAAGCTGAATTTAATAACAAAGTTGGATTAAATCCATTCCAAAATAACAAAATATGTGAAACATCAAGCATTTCATAACTTAAAAAAGAAATTGCACGTGAGAAATAAAAAAATACAAAAAACATAAAACACAAGAAAGTAAAGGTTGTCCACATCCGCTTTAGGGATTTGTATAAAAATTGGTGGTGTGCTGAGTGAAAAGGAGTGATTGTTGATGTGATATTCATCACAGCTTTTTTAGATCCTGAATACTGAATAATCTGTATATAATGGAGCAAGTGTATGATATATATATATATATATATATACTGTATATACTGTATATATGTATACTAGACCACCAGTGAACCCGTTGGGTTCCCGTGTGACCGGTTGATGAAAAAAATCATTTCAAGAAAAAAACAAAACCATCGCTCCAGTGAACTATACCGCTGAGGTTGTTTGCATTGATCAAATTCTCCCGAAGAAAACTTGACTGAATCGGGAATTGATTTTTTAATAATTTTTTTCGTTGCCCAATTTGAACGAAACTTGATAGAGAAGATGCGAAGAAGAAGCTGGAGAGAGGAGAGCTGGAGAGAGAGAGAGAACTGGGAGAGAGAGAGAGAGCTGAGAGAGAGAGATACAGAGAGATGAGAGCTGAGAGAGCTAGAAGAACTAGAAGAGAGGGAGAGCTGGAGAGAGAGAGAGAGAGAGCTGGAGAGAGAGAGCTGGAGAAGAGAGAGAGGAGCTGGAGAGAGAGAGAGCTGGAGAGAGAGATACAGAGAGAGAGAGAGCCGCTGGAGAGAGAGAGCTGGATGAGAGAGAGAGAGCTGGAGAGAGAGAGCTGAGAGAGAGAGATAGCTGGAGAAGAGAGAGCTGGAGTGGAGAGAGCTGGGAGAGAGAGCCTGGAGAGAGAGAGAGAGAGAGAGAGAGAGCTGAAGAGAGAGAGAGAGCTGGAGAGAGAAGAGCTGGAGGGAACTAGGGAGAGAGCGAGAGACTAGAGAGAGAGAGAGCTTGGAGAGAAGGGAAGAGAGAGAAGCGCTTTGAGAGAGAGCGAGAGAGCGAAAGAGAGAGCTGGAGAGAGAGAGAGAGCGCTTGAGAGAGAGAGCGAGAGAGCGAAAGAGAGAGCTGGAGAGAGAGGGGGGGAGGAGCTGGAGAGAGAGAGATACTGGAGAGAGAGAGGCTGGAGTGAGAGAGCTGGAAGAGAGAGAGAGAGAGGCTGAAAGAGAGAGAGAGAGCTGGGAGAGAGAGCTGGAGAGAACTAGAGAGAGCGAAGAACTAGAGAGAGAGAGAGCTGGAGGAGGGGAGAGAGAGAAGAGCGCTTGAGAGAGAGCGAGAGAGCGAAGAGAGAGCTGGAAGAGAGAGAGAGCGCTTGAGAATAAAAAAGAGGAGCGAGAAGAGCGAAAGAGAGAGCTGGAGAGAGAGAAATACAGAGAAGAGAGAGAGAGCGCTGAAGAGAGAGAGAGCTGGGAAGAGAGGGAGAGAGAGAGATAGCTTGGAGAGAGCTAGAGAGAATAGAAGAGGAGTAGAGCTGGGAGAAGAGAGAGCTGGAGAGAGAGAGGAGCTGGAGAAGAGAGAGCTAAGAGAGGGCTGGAGAGAGAGAGATCAGAGAGAGAGTGCTGGAGAGAGAGGAGAGCTGGAGAGAGATAGAGCTGGAGAGAGAGAGCTGGAGAGGAGAGAGAGAGCGAAAGATAGAGCTGGGGAGAGAGAGAGCTGGGGAGAGAGAGAGATGGGGAGAGAGAGAGCTGGAGAGCGAGATACAGAAGAGAGCTGGAGAGAGCTAGAGAGAACTACGAGAGAGGAGAGAGAAGGAGAGAGAGCGAAAAGAAGAGCTGGGAGAGAGAGATGAAGAGAGAGGAGAGAGAGAGAGAGAGAGAGCTGGAGAGAAGGAGAGAGAGAGAGCTTGGAGAGAGAGAAAAGAGAGCGAGAGAGCGAAAGAGAGAGCTGGAGAGAGAGAAGCTGGAGAGAGCGTAGAGAGGGGAGAGCGGGAGAAGAGAGAGAGCTTGGAGAGAGAGCTGGGGAGAGAGAGAGAGAGCTGGAGAAAGAGGAGAGCTGGAGAGAGAGAGAGCTGGAAGAGAGAGATAACAAGAAGAGAGAGAGAGAGCTGGAGTGAGAGAGCTGAGAGAAGAGAGGGGAGCTGGAGAGAAGAGAGAGAGCTGAAGAGAGAGAGAGAGCTGGAGAGAGAGAGCTGGAGGGAACTAGAGAGAGCGGAGAACTAGAGAGAGAGAGAGCTGGAGAGAGGAGAGAGCTGGAGAGAAAGGAGAGGGAGAGAGCTGGAGAAGAGAGCGGAGAGAGAGAGAGAGCTTGGAGAGCGGAGAAGAGAGCTGGAGAAAGAGATACAGAGAGAGAGCTGGAGAGAGCTAGGAGAGAAGCTAGAGAGAAGGGAGAGAGAAGGAGAGAAGAAGAGCTTGGAGAGAGAGCGAAGAGAGAGCTGGGGAGAGAGAGAGAGAGGAGAGAGAGAGAGAGAGAGGAGAGAGGAAGAGAGAGAGAGAGAGAGAGCTGGAGAGAAGGAGAGGAGAGAGAGCTGGAGAGAGGAAAAGAGAGAGCTGGAGAGAGCGAAAGGAGAGAGCTGGAGAGAGAGGAGCTGGAGGAAGAGAGAGAACTGGGGAGAGAGAGAGAGAGCTGGAGAGAGAGAGATACAGGAAGGAGGAGCTGGAGAGAGCTAGAGAGAACTAGAGAGAGGGAGAGCTGGAGAGAGAAGAGAGAGAGAGCTGGGGAGAGAGAGAGCTGGAGAGAGAGAGAGAGCTGGAAGAGAGAGAGCTGGAAGAGAGCAGATACAGGAGAGAGAGAGCGCTGGAGAGAGAGAGCTGGAGAGAAGAGAGAGAGCTGGAGGAGAGAGCTGGAGAGAGAGAGATAGCTGGAGAGAGAGAGCTGGATGGAGAGCGCTGGAGAGTGAGAGAGAGCCTGGAAAGAGAAGAGAGAGAGTGAGAGAGAAGAGCTGAAGAGAGAGAGAGAGCTGGGAGAGAGAGAGCTGGAGGGAACTAGGAGAGCGAGAGAACTAGAGAGAGAGAGAGCTGGAGAGAAGGGGTAGAGAGAGAGAGCGCTTGAGAGAGAGCGGAGAGCGAAGAGAGAAGCTGGAGAGAGAGAGAGAGCGCTTGAGAAAGAGAGAGCGAGAAGAGTCGAAAGAGAGAGCTGGAGAGAGAGAGCTGGAGAGAGAGAGAGCTGGAGAAGAGAGAGCTGGAGAGAGAGATACAGAGAGAGAGAGCGCTGGAGAGAGAGAGCTGGAGAGAGAGAAGAGAGCTGAGAAGAGGAGAGCTGGAGAGAGAGAGATAGCTGGAGAGAGAGAGCTGGAGGTGAGAGAGCTTGGAGAGAGAGAGAGAGAGAGCTGAAGAGAGAGAGGAGCTGGAGAAGAGAGAGCTGGAGGGAACTAGAGAGGCGAGAGAACTAAGAGAGAGAGAGAAGCTGGAGAGAGGGGAGAGAGAGAGAGCGCTGGAGAGAGAGCGGAGAGAGCGAAAGAGAGAGCTGGAGAGAGAGAGAGAGCGCTTTGAGAGAGAGCGAGAGAGCGAAAGAGAGAGCTGGAGAGAGAGAGATTACAGAGAGAGAGAGAGAAGCGCTGAAGAGAGAGAGAGCTGGAGAGAGGGAGAGAGAGAGATAGCTTTTGAGAGAGCTAAGAGAAACTAGAGAGAGAGAGAGCTGGAGAGAGAGAGAGCTTGGGAGAGGAGAGAGCTGGAGAGAAGAGAGCTAGAGAGGAGCTGGAGAGAAGAGAGATACAGAGAGAGAGGCTGGAGAAGAGAGGGAGAGCTGGAGAGAGAGAGCTGAGAGAGAGAGAGAGAAGCGAACAGATAGGAGCTGGGGAGAAGAGAGGGAGAGAGCTGGAGAGAGAGAGAGCTGGAAGAGAGCCCTGGAGAGAGAGAGAGAGAGAGAGAGAGAGAGCTGGGAGAGAGAGGAGCTGGAGAGAAGGAGAGGAGAGGAAGAAGAGCTGGAGAGAGAGAGGAGCTGGAGAAGAGAGAGAGATGGAGAGAGAGCGAAAGAGAGAAGAGAGCTGGAGAGAGAGAGCTGGAGAGAGAGATAAGAGAAGAGCTGGAGAAGAGCTAGAGAGAACTAGAGAGAGGGAGAGCTGGAGAGAGAGAGAGAGAGAGAGCTGGAGAGAGAGAGCTGGAGAGAACTAGAGAGAGAGAGAGCTGGAGTGAGAGAGAGGGAGCTTGGAGAGAGACTGGGAGAGAGAGCGAGAGAGCGAGAGCGAGAGAGCGAAAGAGAGAGAGCTGGGGGAGAGAAGATGCCTGGAGAGAGCTGGAGAGAGAGGAGAGAGCGATGGAGGAGAGCGAAAGAGGAGAGATGGTAGAGAGAGAGAGAGCTGGAGAGAGAGAGAGAGAGCTGGAAGAGAGGAGAGAGATAGCTGGAGAGAGCTAGAGAGAACTAGAGAGAGAGAGAGGCTGGAGAGAGCTGGAGGAAGGAGAGAGAGAGAGAGAGCCTGGAGAGAGAGAGAGCTTGGAGAAGAAGCTGGAGGAACTAGAGAGAGCGGAGAGAAACTAGAGAGAGAGAGCTGGAGAGAGAGAGAGCTGGAGAGAGAAGAGAGCTGGAGAGGAAGGAGAGAGAGCTGGAGAAGAGAGAGAGAGAGCTGGAGAGAAGGAGAAGAGAGAGCTTGGAGGAGCTAGAAGCTGGAGAGAGAGAGAGCCGGAGAGAGAGCGAGAACGAAGAAACGAGAACGAGAAACACCTGGCATTTTGTTGTGTTACAGCCTGAATTTAAAATGGAAAATGTGTTTTTAGAAATTTACACAAATGTATTGAAAAACCAATGCAGAAAACCTAATTTACATCAGTGTTTAAACTCCCCCTTCCCCTAAGACACCGGCAAAAGATTAGAAACACCCCTATACATTAATTGGGTCATGCTGATCTTAATGTAGGCAAAGTTGGATAGAATCAGCCGCACAACTGTGGGAGGAGTAGAGCACAAACAAACACCGGTCCGTGAGTTATAATGAGGAAAAAGGGAAGAAAAGGGGGAAGTGATTGTGATTTTTAATGTTTCATCAATTAATTAAGCTTTTGAACATTTTTTTTTTAAATAAAACGGGAACAGGAACAATGCAGGCAAGATATGGCCAAATGGCCTTTCTCAATGCACACAAAGTTCGCTGGTGTATCATTGTGTATTGTGAAGAATGGAATGGGGAAGTGACAGTGTTAGGGTGAGGGTTGCAATGGAATAGTAAGAGGGAGATTGAGACGTTGGGAAGGGTGGGGGGTTGAAGTAACTTTGGGGTTTGGGGCAGTTGAGGACTTGAAGAAGAAAAGGGGAGAGGATAGACAGAGTTTGGCTGGGGGAAGGGAGAGCAGAATTGGAATTGAGGTGTCTGAAAGGCTTTTTGAGGAGGGTTGGGGGGGGGGGGGGTAGTTGAGGCCATTGGGTTGGGAGGGGGTTTGAAGGATTTGAAAGGGGGGAGGGGAAGCACAGAGTTTTGGTGTGGTGGTGGGGACAGAGAGAGAGGTCAGAGTTGGGAGGGGGTTAATGACATGGGGATTGTGCGTGGGTTTTGGGGGGTTTTGGGACCTGAAGTCTCATTTACATGATAAGAATTCCCATTGGGTTCTGGTTAGTCCTGTTGTGGTCATTTTGGTCCATCAGGGTATTTTTGTTGTCGCTGGATCTTTTGGGTGTTCGGGGTCCCCGGATCTTTTCGGGTCTTTGAGGACATTTGGTTGGGAAAGGGGGTTGTCTTCAGGGTGTTTTTGTGTCTTTTGGGGTATTTATTTTGGTTTTAGGGTATTTTCGGTCTTTTGAGTCCTCGGGGTCTTGAGTTTCTGGGCCTTTGGTGGTATTTTTGGTCTTTGGGGTCTTCAGGGTCATGTTTGGGTTCTCTCGGTCTCTTTTAGTTCCTTGGTCATTTAGGTCCTCTGGGTCTTTTTGGTCTCCAAAGGGGCGGGGTGGTCATTTTGGTCCTTCTGGGCACTTTAGGTTAAGTATATACAGGTTTACATTTGTGGGTGACGACCTTGACGTCCTCAGGTCAGCTGTCCAACCAATGGGTTGAAGAGGCGTATATATATATATAATATATATATTATATATATACAGTCCATGCGCAACTTAACGACAGGGATAGTTCTGAGAAATGCGTCGTTAAGCGATGTCGTCATTGGTGCAAACATCATAGAGTGTACCTTACACAAACCTAGATGGTAAAGCCTACTACCACACCTCGGCTATATGGTGCTAGCTATTGCCTCCTCCGGCTACAAACCTGTACAGCATGTTACTGTACCTGAATACTGTGGCAATTTTAACACACAAATCCAAATATATAGGCAAATACGGAAATATAACATATACGTAATATACACATACGTATATGTAATATATATATATCATAACGCGCTTTGCTGCGTGCGCCTGTTAATCCGACTACCGAGGCTTGGGTTGGAGATCGCTTGAAAGAACGGGAGCTCTGACGCCGCGGCCGCGCTATTGAGGCGGTGTTGGGCAGTTCCGCGAATCATGGCGAAACCCAATGCTTATCCCTGTGTCGTAAGAGGCGACCCAAGCGGTTCGCCGTCAGAAGGCATCCGGTGTAAAACTATGCCAAATCAGCTTATGCGGATCATTAAAGGATGATCCGCTGTGGCGACACCTAACGGGAAGCAGCCGAAAGACGAACAAACACGTGTATTTATATATTATTATATATATTTAATATTATTATATTATAATATATATATATATATATATATATATATAATATATTATATATATCTGTATATACAACATATCTTCTTCTTCTTCTGCTTCGGCTGCCTCCGCTATGGGTCGCCACAAAAAAGCGGATCATCCCGTATGATTCCGCCCATAGTGATTTGGCAACAATGTTTTACGCCGGATGCCCTTCCTGACGCAAACCCTGTCGCCACAGGATATGATACAAACCTATTTTTAACCGGGTATACAACCGGCCAGTATACTGGTACTCATTTCGCCGACCTTCGGAAGGATGACTAGGCTGAGTCAAACCCCCTGCGTGTATTAAATTCAGTGGCCGAACGGGGCTAACTCAGGACTCTTGGGATCCCAAGCCGCTGCCCTAACCACTTGCGCCAACACCAGGCTTATAATTCCATACATATATATATATATATATCCATACATAACATATATATATATATATATAATATATATATATATATAATGTTATTGTATACTGTACGGTTGTCGAAATTCACAGATCACCATTCAGGTTCCCCGAGATTCAGTTATGTCGATAAGTGTGTGGTCCCAGGTTAGATTTCCCCACCATGTATAACGGGCATTGTTCATTGGCCGGGCTGTGACCCTTGGGTAGTGTTAATCTTTCTGTCTTTTATTTTAAGTCGCCATTCATCTCCTCACCATCTTCTCCACAACCGCCATTTCATCTCCTCACCATCTTCTCCACAAACCGCCATCATCTCCTCCCCATCTTCTCCACAGACTGCCATCAATATCCTCACCATCCTCTCACAACCGCCATCATCTTCCTCCCCATCTTCTCCACAACTGCCACATATGCCTCACATCTTCTCCACAACCGCCATCATCTCCTCACCATCTTCACCAACAACCGCGTGAAGGCCGGGTGATTCCAAAACACGTCGCCGTGAGACGGTGATTCCTAACACGGCGGCCGCGTTTGACGGCAAGATTGGATCAAAAACGGCGAAAGGGGCGGAGCCAGCCGGGGGTGAAGGTCGAAAGGTGAAGGAGCCGAAGCCACCGGGCGCCTATAAGGGCTGCGTTCGCTCGCCGACAAGGCCAGTTGAGCAGTTGAAAGAAGACGCAGAGTCGTCGACAAAGGGAGAACGAGTTGGAGAACAAGTGCAGAAACGAGCCTCGGCGGAGAGCGCTTGGAGAGAGCGCTCGAGTTCGCGCTCGCTGGTGTGTGGTGGAGTCGAGAAGAGAGCGTTGGAGAGAGCGTCGAAGTTTCACGCCCTGGTTTGTGGTGGGAGTCGGGAAGAGAGCTGGAGCAGTTTGGAGGTTGAGTGCGGCAAGAGACACGAGGGTTCGCCGAACCAAGGACACCGCAGCGAGTCACCAAGAGGGTGGCAGGTAGCCCGCTCGGATCTCTCGGAGCCCCTTCAGGTCATCCCTGCTCCATGCAAATTATAAAGGCTCACGGAGTCAGTTCTTCCTTTCTTTCTCTTCTTGGGTTTTGCCATGAAAGTCCTGTGGCGCCTTGTCCATAAGTTAACAAACTTGATTAAATGCTAATGTACCATTACATAATAGACATCGGCTGTAGGTTTTGCTCGTGTCTTCCCCCCCCCATTTTTTTGAATGTCCACTGCTCGTTGCGTCCCTTCCTACATTGACTGCCATGGAGCATTCGGAATAATTAGCTGGCTGATTATAAGCCGATAAAACGTACATCTGGTCTGACGGGGCTTGGCGATATAAAACGCTCGGCATTCGCAAACGGAACGAGCTGCTTAAGCGGCTCGTTTTTGTGCAGGCTCCGTCGAGGTATAAACTCCCGGCATTTCTGTCTGCGTGAATAATTAGTACATCAACAATTCGGCGATCGACCCTGTAGCGCGTGGACAGAAGAGTTGGCTGGTTTATGGTGTGTTTAAACACCCGTAGCTGGGTTTCAGCGTTGATCCGGAAGCTGCGACTAGATTGCCACGTTCGGTGGCCACGCGCGGCCGCAATTGAGCTAAAAGGCGGTCGTCCGCACGCCGGAGTGGCGAAATCCAACAAAAAATATATATATATATATATATATATATATATATATATATATATATCGGGCGTAGTGGCGTGCGCCTGTAATCCGGCTACTCGGAGGCTTGGGTTGGAGGATCGCTTGAGGACGGGAGCTCTGTACTGGGCCGCGCTATGAGAGGGTGTCGCGCAGCCCCGGAATCATGGCGAACCAAACCCTTATCCCTGTGTCGTAAGAGCGACCAGGGTTGGCGTAGGAAGGGCATCCGCGTGTAAAACCTGTGCCAAATCAGTATGCGGATCATAACAGATGACCGCTGTGGCGACCCCGAACGAGGAGCAGCCGAAAGACGAACAACAAACATATATATATATATATATATATATATATATATATATATATATATCATATATATATATATTGTTTACGGCTGTGGAAATTCGCAGAACACCATAAAGGTCCTTAAGTTTCAGATATGCGATAAGTCCGTGTTCAGTTAGATTTCCCCACCGTTGTCTAATGGAATTATTCGTATAACCGGGCTGTGAATCTTTGAGTTAGCCGTTTTTCTTTTACTATCGTTATTTTGGACAACCGCCATTACTACCACCACAAAGCGCCACCAACCACAACAACCATGATCACCACAATCACCTCGTCAACGCCACCATCCCCACAGACAAACCACCTTAACCACCACACGCCCCACACACCACCCTCACTACACACACAACGCCAGCCACACCACCATCAAGAACCACCACAAAACGCCAGCCACGCCACCATAAAACGCCACCACACCACCACGCATTTTCACCTCAGCACGGTTGCGAGAAGCCTGGCATTCATTGGGGAGAACGGACGACGGCCTCACCCCTCCCCCAACGACAAACACGTGCGGAAAAAACGAAAGCTATGACAAAGGCAAAAGAAAGGCCTCGATTCGGCGAGGAAAACGCCCTGCTTCTGGAAGCTTCGCGCGCTAGCTGGAAGGGAGGGGGGCGAGGGGAGGGGCAGGGCCGTGGAGATAAAAGTGAGCGCTGAACGCAGCGAAGGTGTGTATCGTCGAGGAGAACCGAGTGGTGGGTTCGTCGAGGAGAAGCGAGTGGAGAAGCGAGTGGAGAGGCGAGTGGAAGTCAGTCGGTGGAGGTCTGGGCTCGTGTGAGAGTGTGGAGTTGTGGGCAGCCGCGCTGGAGCCTGGAGTCTGGGGTCCCCGCAGTCGGTGAGGAGCTGGAGAGGGTCCAAGAGGGTCGCCCAAGCAAGTCACCACGAGGGTGGAGGTAACCTGCGGCGGCCTCTTGGACTTCCTTCGGTCAACCAAGCTCCTTGGACATAAAGACCCTAAGGGTCCAGTCTGACCTCCTTGTCTTTAAGGGGGTCTTTTTCCTTGCTTTCATTTGTGTGGAAGTTGTGGCGCCGTGTCCCGTTAAGTAGAGAAACTGTTAAGTGACTGTACATGATTAATTATAGACGGTTGTAGCGCTTCGTTGCTCGCGTCTTGGTCCTCGTCCTGCCATTTCATACAAATCAACTGCATGCGTGTTTCACCAATTCATTGCATGATTGTTTGTATATGTGTAAATAATAAATGTGCTTATTTGATGTGAACCTGTTCGTCGTATCATTTTCCCCGTTGAAACGCCATATTGCATTTCGGAATGGTTGCGGGCTTTTTGATAGCCGATAAAGAATCGGGTCCAGCGAGGTCTCGCGATAATACCCGCTCGGTTATCCCAGAACGGAACGAACCGCTTAAGGGTTTGTGTCGAGCAGACCTCGCTGAAGTACGGTCTCTCGGTAGGCTGCCCACGCGAATAATTAGGTATATCGACAATTTGGCGATTGACCCTGTCGCGCGTGGTAGAATATTGACGAGGCCGTGGTGTGCGCTTGGAGCACACCCGTGACTGGTTTCCGGCGTTGTTCCGGAAAGTCGCGACTGAATTGTCCGTCGGTGGACGTACAGCCGCGATTCGGCTAAAAAGCGGATGTCCGCACACCGGCGGGAGAATTCGTAATAATATATATATATATATATATAATATATATATATATATATATATATATATATATATATATATATATTGTGATGTCCACGGACTTGAACAGTCCCCAACGTAGAATGAGCCGAAACGATGGAAGGCGGTTTATTTTTATAACCGCAGATAGCGTTTTAATCGCTCTCCAGCAACGGAACGAGGAAGGTGGCACGAGTCGCTTTTCACTGGAAGTTAATAATGTTTATTTCTCTAACCAGAACGATAATAAGACTCGCAAGAGGAGGATCCGGGGCGATTGACGGGAGGTGGTGTGGGTTCGGCGTGGGAACACAAACAATCAATGGATATACAACCAACCCTCTAAGCGCCAGGTACACACACACACCACACACACACACAACCACACACACACACACACACAGACACCACACACACACAGCCACACACACACAACGTAGCTAGTGGTCAGGCTTGCCGTGGTGTCGACGTACAGTCACTGGATTGGAGCCGACGAGCTGGCGTTGCGTCTCAGGGGCAGGAGACACGGTGGTGCAAGATTTCCGTCAGCCCTTCTGCGCAGAGCGCGGTTTCCGCTGTGAGCCTCCAACCAGCCACCGTGGTCTAGTTCCTGTGGTGTCGACCTCCTGGTGTAGCCCAAGACCGCTCACAGCCGCCAAGGAGCCAGTTCTAGCGCCAAGATGCGGCAGGGAGAGGGAGGCAGGTCCGCCCGCCGTTCGGTCCCGTACTCCGAGCCAGCAGAACTCCAGAGCCAACCGAGGTGAGGAACGAGGCACAGCAAGGCCACGAGACACGATGAATCGAGGAATGAGCCAGCGCAACGAGAGAGCGCGCTCAGAGACAACAGCCTCAACCAGACCTTTCTTTTATGACTCTCTTTTCTTCTCCCGAACAGAACGCTTTTATACTCGAGTCTCGTCACTTCCAATGGAGCCCTTTTTTTTGGCCCTCTGCCGTCGCCTTCCGCCAATCGTGATCAAGGGCGGAGCCATCCGCAGCACTGTCCTGTTATGTCACGGCAAGCCTACAGGGAATAACTAAAAGGGGATACGCATAACACTTACCCTAACCCGTCTCCCTATCTAATTACGTGACAATTATCATTCCCCTTAAAGAAATGGACATTTACTAGACATTTATCACCACTGAATTGCTACTTATTACATCGAGATCCTGTACAACTCGACAGCATGGCATACCTAATTAAACATCCTAATTACCCTTTGCATACCCCCCCCCCCCTCAGACATAACTAAAAAAAACAATATATATATATATATTATACTATATATATATATATAATATATATTATATATATATATACACACAGCTCTGGAAAAAAAATAAGAGACCACTCCAAAAAATTTTAATCAGCATCTCTGCATGTATGGCAGCCATTCCATTCCAGTGTCTGTTGAATTCCAACACAGGCAACACCTCATTCTACTTAGTGAGGTACTGATTAGGTGATCACCTGAACCGAATCTTATTTAACAAGGAAAAGTATAAAAAAAACCACTGCTGTGGTCATCACTATCCTCTTGCATAGGACCAGCTGGATGGCAAAAACAGTGCTAGTAGTACCTCAAAAAGTAATTGAATCAAAAAAATAACTATTGACCATGCCAAGAGAAGTAAAAAGAAAAGAAGGGTTCAATTCTGGCTTTACTGGCAGAGGGATACATGAGCGTCATGTTGCTTCCATCCTTAAAAATTTCAAAGACGGCAGTTCAAAGAAAAGTCAAGCAGCAGACATTGTGGGGACAACAAAGCTACAGACTGGAAGAGGGGAAACGACTTTCCACTGACGGGATGACCGACAACTCATTTGAATGTCACTACAACAACTGTAGGATGATATCAAATGACCTACAAAAGAATGGCAAATGGGCAGCTGGGGTGAAGTGCAGGCGAGGAACGGTTTCGAAACAGGCTCCTAGGGGCAGGGCTGAAGTCGTGCAAAGCTAGAAAAAAGCCCTTCATCAATGAGAAGCAAAGAAAGAGCCGGCTGAGGTTTGCAAAAGACCATAAGGATTGGACCGTAGAAGGACTGGAGTAAGGTCATCTTCTCTGATGAGTTCAATTTTAAGCTTTGGCCAACACCTGGGTCGTCTTAATGGTTAGACGGAGACCTGGCGAGCCTACAACCCACAGTGTCTCGCACCCACTGTGAAATTTGGTGGAGGAATCGGTGATGATCTGGGGGTGCTTCTGCAAGGCTGGAATCAGCATATTTGTCTTTGTGAGACTCATGAATCAAGCCACTTACAAAGGTTGCCCTGGAAGAACACTTGCTTCGTTCTGCTCTGACAATGTTCCCCACTCCTGAGGATTGGTTTTTCCAGCAGGACATGCTCCTGCCACACAGCCAGGTCATCTAGGTGTGGATGGAGGACCATCAGATCAAGACCCTGTCATGGCAGCCAATCTCCAGACCTGAACCCCTTGAAAACCTCTGGAATGTGATCAAGAGGAAGATGATGGTCAAAAGCCATCAACAAAGCGAGCTGCGCTTTGAATTTTTGCGCCAGGAGTGGCATAAAAAAAAGAAAAAATAAAAAAAGAAAAAAAGAAAATAAAAAAAAAAAAAAAAAAGAAAAAGCATAAAAAAAAAAAAAAAAAAAAGGAAAAAAAAAAAAGAAAAAAAAAAAAAACAAAAGTTTTTAAAAAAAAGAGAAAAAAAAGAAGTAAAAAGTTGGTTTTTTTTTAAAAAAAAAAAGAAAAAGGAGTTATAAAAAAACTAAAAAAAAAGGTTTAAAAAAAAAAAAAAAAAAAAAAAAAAAAAAAAAGAACAAAAAAAAAGTGGGTTTTTTTAGTTCTGGTTTGAAAAAAAACAAAATAAAAAAATAAAAAAAAAAAAAAAAAAAAAAAAGTAAGGAAAAAAAAGTTTTTGAAAAAGGGAAAAAAGTAGTTTTTTGAAAAAAAAAAAAAAAAAAGAAAAAAAAAAAAAAAAAAAGTAGGGAGGGTGAAAAAAAAAAAAAAAAAAAAAAAAAAAAAAAAGAAAAAAAAAGAGAAAAAAGAAGTGGAAAAAATAAAAAAAAAAAAAAAAAAAAAAAAAAAAAGAAGAAAAAAAAGAAAAAGAAAAGAAAAAAAAAAAAAAAAAAAAAAAAGAAAAAAAAGTAGTAGTGAAAAGAAAAAAAAAAAAAAAAAAAAAAAAGTAATAAAAAAAGACAAGAAAAAAAAAAAAAAAAAAAAAAAAAAAAGTGGAAAAAAAAGGAAAAAAAAAAGTAAGAAAAGAAAAAAAAAGGTTTGGGAAAAAAAAAAAAAAAAAAAAAAAAAAAGAAAAACAAAAAAAAAAAAAAAGAAGAAAAAAAAAAAAAAAATAAAAAAAAAGGAAAGTGTGGGTTTTGTTTAAAAAAAAGAAAAAGGTGTGTATTTTTTTAAAGTTTTTAAAAGAAAAAAAAAAAAAAAAAAAAAAAGAAAAAAAAAGGAAAAAAAAAAAAAAAAAAAAATAAAAAGAAAAAAAAAAAAAAAAAAAGAAGAAAAAAAAGAAAAAAAAATGAAGAAAAAGGAAAGAAAAAAAACAAAAATAAAAAAAGGAAAGTAAAAAGAAAAAAAAAAAAGGGAGTGTAAAAAAAAAAAAAAAGGAAAAGTTTGTTGGTAAAAAAGTTGGAAAGAAAGCAAAGAAAAAAAAAAAAAAAAAAAAAAAAAAAAAAAAAGAAAAAAAAAGTAAAAAAAAAAAAATAAAAAAAAAAAAAAAAAAAAAAAAAAAAAAAGTCACCAACAGCAATGTGAAAGACTGGGGAGAGCATGCCAAGAACGATGAAAGGCTGTGATTAAAATCAGGGTTATTCCACAAAATATTGATTTCTGACCTCCTAAGTTAAACATTAGTATTTGTGTTGTTTAAAAATGAATATTGAACTTGTTTTGTTTGTGATTATTTGAGGTCTGAAAACACTGAATCTTTGTTGTTATTGTTGATCCAGTTGTCATTTTCTGCAAACTTAAATGTTTCTAAATGACATAGCTTTTTTATTCGGAATTGGGGAATTGTTTGGTAGTAGTTATATAGAATAAAACAAAATGTGTATTTTAACTCAAACACATAACGCTATAAATAGTAAAACCGCGAGAAAAACTGATAAATTTGCAGTGGTCTCTTAATTTTTTATCCATGAGCTGTAATATATTATTACGATTGCAAAAACTCTCATCGTGTGAATAAAATGAGAATGTATTATGTATGTATGTTCCCGAAATACAGCCAAACGTACACGATAGTGCAAAATTCGGCCACCTCTTCCACTCATTCCTGCGGTTTGCAGTATCAAGTTTCGTTCAAATCGGGCAACGAAAAAATATTTAAAATCACATTCCCGATTCAGTCAAGGACTCTTCTGGGATATTTGAATCAATGCAAACAACCTACGGTTAGTTCGCTGGAGCTACTCTTTTTTTTTTTTCTTGAAAGATTTAATTTATGTTAAGCATAAAATAAACATCACCAATTTTGACTATACTTCGTGTTCATATAATAATAAAATTGTGTTTAGAAAAGAAAACACCACATAATTTCTTCGACTTTCTTTTCCTCTGTTTTTTTTTCTTCGAACATTGACGCACAATTCAAGT
>CM068955.1:26187406-26212370 GCA_035128595.1 Eptatretus atami
AGAGATGAGAGAGAAAGCGAGAGAGAGAGAGAGAGAGAGAGAGCTGGGGAGAGAGAGAGAGAGCTGGAGAAGAAGGAGAGAGAGAGCTGAGAGAGAAGAGAGATGGGAAGAGAGAGAGAGAGAGCTGGGAGAGAGAGAGTGGGGAGAGAGAGAGAGAGAGAGAGCTGGGGAGAGAGAGAGAGAGAGAGCTGGGGAGAGAGAGAGAGAGGCTGGAGAGAGAGGAGCTAGAGAGTGAGAAGAACTAGAGAGAGGGAGAGCTGGAGAGAGAGAGAGCTGGAGAGAAGGAGAGAGAGAGCTGGAGAGAGAGAGCGAGAGCTGGAGAGAAGGAGAGAGAGCTGAGAGAGAGAGCTGGGGAAGAGAGAGAAGAGAGCTGGGGAGAGAGAGAGAGATAACAAGAGAGAGAGCTGGAGGAGAGAGGGAAGAGAGAGCGAAAGAGAGAGCTGGAGAGAGAGAGAACTGGAGAGAACTAGAGAGAGGGAGAGCTGGAGAGAGAGAGCTGGAGAGAAGCAGAGAGAGAGAGAGAGAGCTGGAGAGAAGAGAAGGAGAGAGAGAGAGAGAGAGAAGAGAGAGAGCTGGAGAGAGAGGGAGAGAGAGGGAGCTGGAGAGAAGGAGAAGAGAGAGCTGAGAGAGATGGGGAGAGAGAGAGAGAGCGAAAGAGAGAGCTGGTGGAGAGAGAGAGAGAGCTGGAGAGAGAGATAGCTGGAGAGAAGGAGAGAGAGAGAGAGAGCTGGAGAGAGAAGAGAGAGAGAGATACAGAGAGAGACTGGAGAGAGAGGGAGCTGGAGAGGAAGGAGAGAGAGAGCTGGAGAGAGAGAGAGAGAGAGAGCTGGAGAGAAGGAGAGAGAGCTGAGAGAAAGGAGAGAGAGAGCTGAAGAGAGAGAAAGCTGAGAGAGAGATGGGGAGAGAGAGAGATGGGGAGAGAGAGAGAGAGCGAAAGAGAGAGCTGTGAGAGAGAGAGAGCTGGAGAGAAGAGAGAAGGAAAGGAGAGAGAGAGCTGGAGAAGAAGGAGAGAGAGAGCTGGAGAGAGAGAGAGAGTAGCTGGAGAGAGATGGGAGAGAGAGAGAGCTGGAGGAGAGATACAGAGAGAGAGAGCGTGGGAGAGAGAGAGGGAGAGCTGTAGAGAGAGATAACAGAGAGAGAGAGAGCTGGAGAAAGAGAGAGAGCTGGAGAGAGAGAGAGAGAGCGAAAGAGAGAGGCTGGGGAGAGAGAGAGCTGAAGAGAGAGCTGGGGAGAGAGAGAGCTGAGAGAGAGAGCTGGAGAGAAGGAGAGAGAGAGCGTGGAGAGAGAGAGAGAGATAGCTGGAGAGAGATGGGGAGGAGAGAGAGCTGGAGAGAGAGATACAGAGAGAGAGCGTGTGGAGAGAAGAGAGGGAGAGAGCTGTAGAGAGAGATACAGAGAGAGAGAGAGCTGGAGAGAGAAGAGAGAGAGCTGGAGAGAGAGAGAGAGAGGCGAAGAGAGAGCTGGGAGAGAGAGAGCTGAGAGAGAGAGCTGGGGAGAAGAGAGAGCTGAGAGAGAGAGCTGGAGAGAAGGAGAGAGAGAACAGAGAGAGGGAGAGAGAGGGAGCTAGGAGAGAGAGCTAGGAGAGCTGAGAGAAGAGAGAGAGAGACTGAGAGAGAGATGGGGAGAGAGAGAGAGGAGAAGAGAGAGCTGGAAGAGAGAGAGATAGCTGGAGAGAGAGAGATAGCTGCAGAGAGAGAGAGCTGGAGAGAAGGAGAGAGAGAGCTGGAGAGAGAGAGAGAGAGAGAGCTGGAGAGAAGGAGAGGGAGAGAGAGAGCAGATAGTGAGAGAGAGATAGGAGAGAGCTGGAGAGAGAGATACAGAGAGGAGAGAGAGAGAGCTGGAGAAAGAGAGAGCTGGGAGAGAGAGCTGGAGAGGAGAGAGAGCTGAGAGAGGGAGAGAGGGGAGAGAGAGAGCTGGAGTGAGAGAGAGAGCTGGAGAGAGGAGAGCTGGAGAGAGAGAGAGATAGCTGGAGAGAGAGAGGAGAAGCTAGAGAGAAAAAGAGAGAGAGAGGCTGGAGAGAGAGAGAGCTGGAGAGAGAAGGAGAGAGAGAGAGAGCTGGAGAGAAGGGAAGAGAGAGAGAAGAGGAGAGAGAGAGCTGGAGAGAAGGAGAGAGAGAGAGAGAACTAGAGAGAGCTGGAAGAGAGAGAGAGAGCTGGAGAGAGAGAGAGAGCTGGAGAGCGAAAGAGAGAGCTGGGGAGAGAGAGCGAGATGGGGAGAGAGAGAGAGCTAGGCAGAGAAGAGGCTGGAGAGAAGGAGAGATACAGAGAGAGAGAAGCTAGAGAGAGCTGGAGGGAGAGAGAGAGAGAGCTGGAGAGAGAGAGAGCTGAGAGAGAGAGCTGCGAGAGAGAAGAGAGATAAGTGGAGAGAGCGAAGAGAACTAGAGAGAGGGAGAGCTGGAGAAGGAGAGAGAGAGAGCTAGAGAGAGAGAAGAGAGAGATACAGAGAGAGAGGAGAGAGGCTGGGGGAGAGAGAGAGAGAGAGCTGGAAGAGCTAGAGAGAGCTGGGAGAGAGAGCGAGGGAAGAGAGAGAACTGGAGAGAGCGAGAGAATAGAGAGAGAGAGAGCTGGAGAGAGAGAGAGCTGGGGGAGAGAGAGAGAGAGATACGAGAAGAGAGCTGGAGAGAGAGAGAGAGAGCTGGGGGAGAGAGAGAGAGCTGGAGAGCGAGAGAGAGCTAGAGAAGCTGGAGAGAGAGAGAGAGCTGGAGAGAGAGCTGAAGAGAGAGAGCTGGAGAGAGAGAAGAGAGCTGGAGAGAACTAGAGAGAGCGAGAGCTGGAGAGAGAGAGAGAGAGAAAGCTGGGAGAGAGAGCTGGAAGAGAGAGAGAGAGAACTGGAGAGAACTAGAGAGAGAGAGCTGGGAGAGAGAGAGAGAGCTGGGGGAGAGAGATACAGAGAGAGAGAGCTGGGGAGAGAGAAGAGCGTGGAGAGAGGAGAGAGAGACTGGAGAGAGAGAGAGTGGAGAGAGAGAGAGAGAGCTAGAGAGAGAGAGCGAAGAGAGGTAGAGAGAGAGAGCTGAGAGAGAGAGAGAGCTGGAGAGAGAGAGAGAGAGAGCTGGAGAGAGAGAGCTGGGAGAGCGAGAGAGAGCTGGAGAGAGCTGGAGAGCAGAGAAAGCTGGAGAGAGAGAGAGCTGGAGAGAGAGAGCGTAGAGAGAGAGAGAGAATAGGAGAGAACTAGAGAGAAGCTGGAGAGAGAGAGAGCTGGAGAGAGAGAGAGAGAGACTGGGAGAGAGAGAGAGCTGGAGAGAGAGAGATGAAGGAAGAGAGAGAGAAGATGAGAAGAGCTGGAGAGAGCAAGAAGAGAGAGAGAGAGCTGGGGAGAGGGAAGAGAAGCTGGAGAGAAGGAGAGAGAGGCGTGGAGAGAGAGAGAGCTGGGGAGAAGAGAGTATGGAGGAGAGAGAAGAGAGCTGGGAGAGAGAGAGAGAGACAGCTGGAGAGAGAGAGCTGATGGAGAGAGAAGAGAAGAGGAGCTGGAGAGAGAAGCTGGAGAGAGAGGAGAGCTGGAGGAGAGAGAGCTGGAGAGAAGGAACAGAGAGAGAGAGAACTAGAGAGAGCTGGAAGGGAGAGAGAGAGAGAGAGAGCTTGGGAGAGAGAGAGAGGGGGAGAGAGAGAGAGCTGGAGAGGAGGAGGAGAGAGGGGAAGAGAGAGAGAGAAGAGAGAAGAGAGCTGGAGAGAGAGAGAGCTGGAGAGAGAGAACTGAGAGAGCTGAACTAGAGAAGAGGAGAGAACTAGAAGAGAGCGCGAGAGAAACTAGAGAGAGAGAGAGCTGGGGAGAGAGAAGAGCTGGAGAGAAAATAGAGAGAGAGAGAGAGAGCTGGAGAGAAGGAGAGAGAGAGCTGAGAGAGAGAGAGATGGAGAGAGCTAGAGAGAAACATAGAGAGAGAGAGAGAGCTGGAGAGAGATGAGAGAGCTGGAGAAGAGAGAGGAGCTGCAGAGAGAGAGAGAGCTGGAGAGAGCTAGAGAGAGCTGGACGGAGAGCAATGAGAGAGAAGGAGAGAACAGAGAGAGGAGAGCTGGAGAAGAGAAGGGAGAGAGAGAGAGTGAAAGATCGAGAGAGAGAGAGGAGCGCTGGGGAGGAGAGAGAGAGAGAACTAAGAGGAGAGCGAGGAACTAGAGAGAGAAGAGAGCTGGAAGTGAGAGAGAGAGCTGGGGAGAGAAGCTGGAGAGAGAGAGAAGCTGGAGAGAGGAGAGAGAGAGGAGAGACGCTGAGAGTAAGGAGAGAGAGCTGGAGAGAGAGAGAGAGAGAAGCTAGAGAGAGCTGAGAGAGAATAGGAGAGAGAGAGATGGGAGAGAGAGAGAGCTGTGAGAGAGAGGAGGAGAGCTGGAGAGAGCAGAAGAGAAGGAGAGAGAAGCTGGCGTGGGAGGGAGGGGGGAGGAGAGAGAGAGCTGGAGAGAAGGAGAGAGAAGAGAGCTGGGAGAGGAAAGAGAGATGAGAGGAGAGATACAGAGAGAGGGAAACTAGAGAGACTGGAGAGAGGAGGATGGAGAGAAGAGAGAGTGGAGAGAGAGAGAGAGAGCTGGAGGAAGAAGCTAGAGAGAAGCTGGGGAGAGAGAGAGGAGAGAGAGAGACGAGAGATGGGGGAGAGAGAGAGACTAGGCAGAGAGAGAGCTGGAGAGAAGGAGAGATAGAGAGAGAGAAAGCAGAGAGGCTGGAGGGAGAGAAGAGAGCTGGGGAGAGAGAAGAGAGAGCTGGAGAGAAGAGAGTGGAGAGAGAGAGCTGGAGAGAGAGACGAGAAACTGGAGAGAGCGAGAGGAACTAGAGAGCGGGAGACGGAGAGAGAGAAGTAGCAGAGAGGAGAGCTGGAGAGAAAGAGAGAGCTGAAGAGAGAGAGAGAGATAGCTGGAGAGGGAGAGAGCTAGAAACGAGAGAACTAGAGAGAGGGAGAGCTGGAGAGAGAGAGAGATAAGCCGGAGAGAACTAGAGAGAGAGAGAGCTGGAGGAGAGAGAAGGAGAGAGAGCTAGGGAGAGAGAGAGAGCGAAAGAGAGACTGAGAGAGAGAGAGCTGGAGAGATAGGAGAAGAGAGCTGGGAGAGAGAGAGAGAGACTGGGAGAGAGAGGAGCGAAAGAGAGGAGCTGAGAGAGAGAGAGGGGGGGAGAGGAGAGAGCGGAAGAGAGAGAGAGATGGAGAAGAGGAGAGAACAGAGAGAGAGAGCTAGAGAGAGAGAGAGAGCTGGAGAGAGGGAACAGAGAGAGAGCTGGAGAGAGCTAGAGAGAGAGAGAAGAGAGCTGGGGAGAGAGAGATAGCAGAGAGAAAGAGAGAGCTGGGGAAGACAGGAGAGCAAGCTGCGAGAGACAGAGCTGAAGAGGAGAGAGCTGGAGAAGAGAAGAGAGAGACTGGAGAGAATAGAGAGAGCGAGATGCTGGGAGAGAGAGAGAGAGAAACTAGAGAGGCGGAGAGCTAGAGAGAGAGATGCTGGAGAGAAGAGAGAGAGAAGAGCATGGAGAGAGAGATACGAGATAGAGAGAGAGAGAGAGAGGAGAGACGAGCTGGAGAGAGAGAGAGAGAGCTGGAGAGAAGGAGAGAGAGAGAGATGCTGAGAGAGAGCGACAAAGAGAGAGAAGAGCTGGAAGACGAGAGAGAGCAGAGAAACTGGAGAGAGGAGAGAGCTGGAGAGGAGAGAAGAGAGCTGGAGAGAGAACTGGGAGAGAAGAGAGCTGAGAGAAGAAGAGACGAGAACAGAGAGAGAGAGAGGGTGAGAGACGAGATGCGGCAGAGAGGCTAGAGAGAGAGAGAGAGCTGGGGAGAAGAGAGAGAGACTGGAGAGAAGGAGAGGAGAGAAGCTGAGAGAGAGAGAGCTAGATGGCAGAGAGAGAGAGCTGAGAGAGGAGAGAGCTGGAGAAGCGAGCGAGAGATAAGAGAGTAGAGAGAGAGCAGCTGGAGGAGAGAGAGAGACGGAGAGAGAAAGAGACTGGAGAGGGATGAGACGAGCTAGGAGAGCGAGAGGAGAAGCGGAGAGAAGAGAAGCTGAGAGAGAGAGCTAGAGAGACTAGAGAGAGAGCTAGGAGAGAGAGAGGAGAGCTGGAGAGAGAGAGTAGCTGGGGAGAGAAGAGAACTGGGAGGAGGAAGCTAGAGAGAACGATGAGAGAAGAGCTGGAAGGAGCACGAGAGTGGAAGAGGAGAGAGAGGAGCAGAGAGAGAGAGAGAGCTGGACGACTGAAATAATGGGAGGAGGTGAGAGAAAAGAGACTGTGAGAGACGAACGCGAAGAGAGTAGCGTGGACGAGACTAAGAAGGATAGAGCTGGAGAGCAGCTTAGGAGAGAGACTATGAGAAGCAAGAGAAGCTGAAGAGAGAGAGTGAAAAAGAGAGCTGGCATGAACAGAGAGAGGCCGAGGGGAAGCCGAGAAGGAAAGGAGAGATAGCAGACGAGAGAGAGAATGAGGCTAAGAAGAAGAGACTGAGAGAAGAGAAAGCTCGAGAGAGAAGGAGAGGCTGGGAGAGAGAGACAGTGGAGAGAGATGAGTGAAACAGACAGAAAATACGAGAAGAGAGAGAGGCTGGGACGCGACGCAAGGAGAAGCAGAGAAAGAATACTGGAGACAGACCTAGAGAGAGAGAGGAATGAGAACGAGCGAGAGTGGCAGAAGAACGAGCGAAGAGAGACGCGAGGGAGATGAGACGAGCCGGAGAGAGAACTGAGCTGGAGAGACCTAAGAGAGCTAGAGATGAGAGAGAGATACCGTGAGAGAGAGCTGGAGAGAGAGAGAGCGAGAGTGAGAGAGAGTGGGAATGAGAGAAGGAGCTGAGGAAGTGAAGAGAGAGCTGGAGAGATGAGAAGAAGCTGGAAGAGAGAGAGCGCTGTAGAAGAATACAGGAGAATACGAGCCCCGAGAGAGAGCTGGAGAGAGCGAGAGAGAGAGAGCGGGAGAGAGAGGAGCTGGAGAGCGAGAGAGAGCTAGAGAAAAGCTGGAGCAGCGAGGAGAAGAGCTGGAGTAGAGAGGCTGAAGGAAGAGAGAGAGCTGGAGAGAGAGAGCCTGGAGAGAACTAGAGAGGCGAGAAGCCTGGAGAGAGAGAGAGAGAGCTGGAGAGAGGGAGCTGGGAGAGAGAGAAGCTGGGGAGAGAGAACACTGGGAAGAGAGAGAGCAACTGGAGAGAGCGAGAGACTGAGAAGAGAGAGAGACGCTGGGAGGAGAGAAGGAGCTGGGGAGCAGAGATCACAGAGCAGAGAGAGAGAAGAGTGGGAGAGAAGAGAGAGCTGGAGAGAAGAAAGCATGACAGGGGTGGGAGAGAGAGAGGAGAGAGCTGGAGACGAGAGAGATAACAGAGCAGAGGGGCGGTGTGGCAGGCGAAGAGACGGCGGTAGCCTGGAGAGAGAAGAGGGAAGGAGGGGGGCAAGGGGGGGCAGAGGAGGGGCGGGAGGGGGCGGGGGGCAAGAGGTGGGGAGAGAGGTGGTGGAAGGCCGAAGGTGGGGGGGGTGGCGAGGGCCGCGGGGGGGGGAGGGAGCTGAGGAGAGGGAAGAGAGCTAGAGAAGATAACGAAGAATAGAGAGAGGGAGAGTCTGGAAAGAGAAGAAAGGAAGCGGGGAGCGCTAGGGGAGAAGAGAAGAGAGGCGAAGAGAGAGTGGAGACGAGAGAGAGCAGAGAACATACAGACGAGAGAGAGAGAGCTGGGAGAGAGCTAGAGAGACAGAAGGAGAGAGAGAGTGGGAGAGAGAGAGAGCTGGAAGAGAGTAGGTGAGAGCAGAGAGGCGAAAGAGATGGGGGGGGAGAGAGAGAGCTGGAGACGAGAAGAAGCTGGAGAGAGAAGAGACTGGGAGAGAGCGAGAGAACTGAGAGAGAAGGAGAAGCTGGGGGAGAGAGAGGAGCTGGGGGGAGAGAGAGAGAAGAGCGAGAGAGAGATACAGGAGCGAGAAGTGAGAGAGCTCCACGACGAAGAGAGAGAGGAGCTTGGGGAGAAGAGAGATACAACGGAAAGGGGAAGGGGGGGAAAGAAAAAGGAGCACGAGCTGAGAGAGAGAGAGCCTGGAGAAGCTCGGAGAAGCGGAGTACGAGCAGAAAAACGAAGCTGAGGAGAGAGAGAGAGCTGGGAAGAGAGGAGCGCTGAGTAGAGAGAGAAAGAGCTGGAGAGAGAGAAGAACTGGAGACGAATAGAGAGAGCGAGAGCTTGGAGAGCAGAAGAACGAGGGAGAAGAAGACATGGGAAAAAACTAGAGAGGACAAAGAGTGGACATAGTAGAGAAAAGAGAAAAGATGAAGAGAGAAGAGAAAGTGGAGAAGAGAGAATAGCTGGAGAGAGAGGCAAAGGAGCTTTGGGAAGAGAAGAGCTGAAGAGAGGAGCGCTCTGGCCTGGGAAGAGAGCGACTGGGACGATGCATGCGCTATCTCTGTGTGTGTGGCGTGCTGGTGCTCTGTAGCTATGGGCGTGGGCGAGAGGCTTCTCTGGAGAGCAGGGCTGTATGAAGTGAAAGGGGAGAAGAAACTAGAAGAACACACACACACGCCAATGCAGAAATCTGGAGCAGTGCTCTTTTGTACTCACCTTTCTCTCACCACTCCCAGATCACACAGCTCAAGATCGACCACAACCCTTTTGCCAAGGGCTTTCGAGACACGGGGAACGGACGACGTGAGAAAAGGTAACACATACAACAAATAAAGCTTTAAATGATCACCTTAAGTTTAGGACAGGTGCAGTTCTGCTTGGATCCAACAGAGTGGTGCAGAGGTCGAGCACTTAACTTTGAGCTGTTAATCCTGGGTTCAATTCCCGATCCAAATATACACTGTGGGATTTGTGCTTCTAAGGCAAGGTGTTGCATTACATGATGCAACCGTCCCTCTGATGGACGTGAAGGCAGGTTACCTGTCTGCCGGCATTAATTGGTGGACATTAAAGATCCCATGGTGTTTTCATAAAAAGTAGGTGAGGTACTACCAACAACCTCAACAAATTCCTGTCCTGATTGCCCCTGGGAAATCAATGGCAAACCACCCAGTATAATCCTTGCCCGAAAACTGCTTCGGCAGCACCAATGTTCTGTCCCAATGGCGACATACGCCACCAACATGACAGTTCTGCCTGAAGTCATTTACCAAATTAGCTGTGCAGCATGACCTTAGGTTATGGGTGCAGGATTGATACACCAGCTCCACATGAATAACACCAACCTTTTCATCTGTGACCTGACAGGAGACAGCTGGCTTTGCAGTGTCTGCATGCATATGCAGACCAACAATGTGGAACAGATTCTACAGAATCTTCGGGTACTCAGGGTACCAGCTCTCCAGCCTCTTGTTCAGACACAGGTGTTATAGTCCTGCTGTAACACTAATGCACACATACAATATTAACATAAAAACAAAACTTTTGGATGACAGGCAGGAGGTAAGGGTTAATAAAATAAATGATAACAAGCAGATCCTGACATGCCTGAATTATAATGGTGACAGAGATAATGCTGACATAAACATTATAACTTGAGCCTACCAATGAATGCCCGTCAGACTTTTAATGCCAGTCATGGAGGACGTGCAGTTGAACTTGTAGCTTGTGTTTGGAATTAGAAGAGGGAGCAACCTGAGCATTTGCACTGACAGTAATGGTGATGACTGTCCTGGTATGACCCTTGGCATAGCAGATGCAGCGAACACAGGAAATGGCGATCCAGTGGGTGAATGCGCAGATTACGAATCGGATGAAGGAAGGGCCGTCGGCGCCGTAGATTTGGACGCCGAGCCAGTGGGCCGTCAAGCCGATCGTACCTCATGGTCAAGGAGGCCATGGACGGAACGGGGTGCCGCGCAAGGTCTCCGAGTGTCGGCTACTCTTATGCGCCCTGCCGCACTGACCGGGCTTGCTCACTACTTGGCTGCGATGCCACCCCTTTGCAATGTCTCACCAGGGGACGGGCTCGGACCAGCAACAGGACCACCCATCTCACCTTTCTCTTTACTTGGTTTTCAGGTGAGCCTTTGAAAGATTTTCATTACCTCCTCCACCGAAGGTGGATGAAGGTCGTTTTCACCTGTCTGTCTGTGAGCTGGACATCTCAAAAGGTTATGGACGGATTTGTATGAAACTTTGTAGACAGATTGGGAGTGTTGCAAGTACGAAATGATTCCATTTTGTTGAAGATCCGAATCCGGATCCGGATCTGAGAATTTATTTCTCATGATTCTTCACCATTGAGAGATCGGGCCAAAAACTATGTCTCGCATGATATAACTCATCCACAACTTTTTGAGATGACAAAACGAGGTGGATAAGTTGGTTAGGTGACAAGAACAAGCCAATTCGATTTTGGTTAAGGGTTGCAGATCCGGCCCATCAGTGAGATACAAAATGTAAACTGTTCAACCGTGCAGAGGTACGTGCTCTACTGAGTGTCGTTTTAGTTTGTTTCTTATTTCCAAATGATCAAAGGAGCATTTGTGAACGTGAAAATAAATTTTCTTTTATCTCAATTGAACGAAATAAATAAATCCCCCCTCCCCTCACATTTCCAATCCCATCCCACCACAATGTGCAAAGCTCACACAGACTTTTGAAAGTTTAAAAAGTGAAAATCAGTTTAATGGAGTTTACAATACTGTGTAATAAATACATTTTAATGAGTGGACATACAAAATAGAACTTTTCCCACACTATTTGCCAAAGGTCTATTTTCCTTTATATTTTTACAATCGAGTTGGATTCAAATACAATCCGTGTTGTGCCTCTTTCAGACCATGGCACAATCTGGGACACCGGGACCGCTCCAGTACCCATACTCGTACATCGCTGCTGCGGCGGCCGCTTCCATGTCTGCCGGAGCGTCGTACGTTTCCCTTTCTCCGTATCCAGCACGGAGCCACGCACACTTCATGCCTTACCCACTCCCTCGCGCTTCGTCTGACATCCCCGAGGTCAAGAGGGCCACAATAAAGCGAGATATCGTGGATCCCTGCGAGCTCCAAGAGTCAAACTCCGGTCTCGCCAAGACCTCATCTCGCTTCATTCGTCGCCGTCGCACTCTTTCCCCTGTGGTCGACCGCTCTGAGACTTCACTCAGTTCTTCTTCACAGAAATCGAACAATGAACTGGAACGAATCCAGCGGCTCATCAGCGGTCTCAGTGGAGCACACACATAACGAGATCCTCCGTTGATGTCCCGAAGTACATATATCTGCATTCCATCAGGGAATTGAAGCATGTGCACACCACTGAGCATTAACAGGTGGTTACAGGACCTTTACCAAAGAACTATTTGAAAAACAATGAGCAAAGCAATCTGAATGAGATGCATTTAATTAATAAAGCTTCATCAGGAAATGTCATAACTGACTAGGAAATGTCAGTGTGTCCTTTACATTGCACCACTCTGACTCCCAAACCTTACATCCTTTCAAGGTGCATATAAGTGCTTTGCTCAACTTATCCTACGAGGCTTGTACATGAGCGGGTTGTAAAATTTGGATTGTTGTAATTCTTCATGACATCTGTGGTAAAATACAGAGAAGTGAATAACGATACGACCAAATAAAAAAATACCAGTAGATCATCCAGATTTTTTTTAAGGAAGTGAACCCTTTTCATTTGTTATTTTTAAAAATATATATTCAAAATAGCCACCAGATTTTTGTACCTGACAAATTATGTACCCAACACACCAGTTTTTTACCCCCCTCCCCCCCCCCAAACAAAAAAAATTACATGAGTCATGTCCCAGACACGTCAGTTTTCTACCCCCAAACAAATATGATGTGGGTGATGTACCTGACATGTCACGTACACTCTCACCAAGTCCAATAAAATACAATCCACAGTTCCAAACAAATATATAATCAATGTATGGTGAAATAATAATAAAAAACAATGTTTTTATAAAAACAATAAAACAATAAAAACAAAAAAACAATAAAAAAACATTAAAATGATTAGCTGTGCCATCTTTCTATAACACTGGTCTGCGTCATTTCAGAGGTCTAGGTTTTCTCAACGGTCCTCATATGCTTTTTGCATGCTGAATTTAGAAATGTATCTCATTTCGCTCAATCAGGTCAAGTTTTTATGCTATCTCAATTTTAAGGAAAAAAATAATCAAAATATTTTTTTTTTAATTAGCATTTTTAAAATTCAAAATCAGACTTGCATTGACAGAAAATGTACAAACTATATATAAAATGACGCACAAGTACCGTTAATGTGAAATTCAACATTAAAAAGACGAAGGAAAACAGCGACTGCTGGAGCGACTGAAGTTGGGTGTTGCCAACAACGATTTATCTATATTTTTCTGAAATTGAAATGAAAGTAATTGAGAAGGCACTTTCTTCCACATTAAGTGTACTTGTGTGTCATTATATATATATAGTTTGTACATTTCTGTCAATGCAAGTCTGATTTTGAATTTAAAAAATGCTAATTAAAAAAACAAAAATTTTGATTATTTTTTTCCTTAAAATTGAGATAGCATTAAAAACTTGACCTGATTGAGCGAAATGAGATACATTTCTGAATTCGCATGCAAAAAACATATAGGAACCGTTGAGAAAACCTAGACCTCTGAAAAAAATATTTCAAATGCAGCCCAGTGTAATCAATCTACAGTAAATATTTAATATACAGATGTACTTATGTGGGATGTGGACTCACCAGCACTCCTTGGTTCAACTCACCACGAGTGAAATCGGAGAAAACATCATATAGCGAGTGTCACTCATCAATAACTAACTGTTCCCATATACTAGTCCATCGGTCAATGTAAAAAAATTAAATCTTGTAATATTTTTGTATATAATCTTGGCAAATGCATTTAAATTCCTCTAAATAATATTTAGGACATAAAAAAACATGTTGCCAGTTTTTCTATTTGGTCCCGGGGTGATTTCTGAGCAAAAGTATGAAAAAAAATTTTTAGTTGCCGTAAAAATATTTTTCAATTTTGGGGAGCCAGACTTTTGGCAAATGCATTTTCAATTCATCAAATTATCTAGTAAAATATGAAAACAAATATTGCCAATTTTTTCTTAAGGTATTTTGTGCCCTCAGAGCCAAAATATGGTTAGATTGTTTAAAAATTTAATAATACAAAATACTACACTAATTCTACTAACAACTGATATTTTATGATCTTAGGTAAATAACTGGGCTGCAGGCGCGGATCTAGGAAATTTCAAGGGGGGGGGGGCGTCGGGCCTGACTCACGAGTGCCGAAGGCGCGAAGTCCGTGAGGGAGTCTGGGGGTCCTCCCCCAGAAAATTTTGAAAAATAGGCACCTGGAAATTCGTTTCTGAGACCTGCTTGAGGCTCAGCAGAATCTCTAGCAAAGCGGAGTGTATATGTGAGAGAATTTGGCATTTTTTTTGGTCTATGGGGGGGGGGGGGGCTGTGGGGGGGGTCGGGCCCCGCCCCCCCTCCCCGTAGATCCGCCACTGGTGTCACCTAATTATTGCATTTGTTTCGTAAGTTGCAGATGAATACGTCCCAGCTACGACTTCATTGCTGTTACAAGTTCTGATTGCCGACTTGTGTCAAGCCCAACATCGCACCTTCACAGAGAACATAAACGAAGATGGCCACCTCTGCAGCATTAGGAGAACCACCTATAAAGAAACAATCAATTGACTTTGACCTCTGCTTCAAATGCCAAGGAGAACAGTGGGTGAACACTAAAAACAAAGGGAGAGAGCTGGAGTCACTGACGTATCAAAACGTGAAAGCTATCAGAAATTTATTGACTATACCAGTCAAAGAGCTGAATATAGGAATCCTGACTTCGTTCATTTGAATCAACGGCTGCACTGGTTTGTCAGCGGAGATCTTGGAAGACGAAAACCATGCGCTGAAATGCTCGGCACAGGACACTGACATACAGTAGACAGGTGACACAAGCAACAGGCATGCTACTGAGAGACAAAAAAGCGACGTACGAGAAAGCACTGTCTGCGAAGAGTTCAAGCGTGTTGTCAATACAGAAGGAAGAGGAAGGGGACGACCATAGTCAAGTAGTACTATGCCTGATAGCAGTGAATCTGCTGAGTCAATGAAAAGGTCACTCACACGATCCCACGTCAGTCCGTTCAACGAGGCTTTGTTTCTACTGCCAAGATATCAAACACGAAATAAACATGCCAGATCTGGTTCAAACCCAGAGCAGGTTCACTTATGCAGAACTTCAGACTTTGGAAATCAGTCAAAAAATTGTAGATGCCAGTCATAATGGCCAATGGAAATTGAATAGCAGACATCCTTGCAGAGGGAGACTTCCTGTCCAGGGACATCAGGTACCACACAAGTTGCCACACAATGCACTGGCAGCGCTACGTGCAGCAGCCCCAAAGGCTCAGTAACAGGGACAACCAGTCAGACAAAGACACTGTGGCATCTATTTCGGCGGAGATTGAATTCTTTGCTGAATTAAAAGAGCGCTTGATCAAGGAGACATCATCACACTGACCGAGGTGGCTGCACTGTACACCAATATGATGCACGATCATGGAATTCACAACGAGAAAATCACTCGGCAGGTCTTCTTGGAGAAAATCTAACAAAACATCACAAATTTCACAATCACTGATGCACGAGGGAGGAAGCCAGCAGTCCTACATTCCAATGAAGCTGGTCGCTCTGCTATAGACCAGGCAATGAGGAGAGAGACATCAAAGGAGAGATGAACACAATCTTCCAGTGTTCCAACATAATTAGGCAAGCTGTCCTACGGTGATAGCACGGTCATCAAGAGAGACATTGATTTGGAAGTAGTGATTGCACTCACGAGTTTGCATACACAAACCAGGTGTTGATGTAACAGATGGATCGATCCACCCAACAACTGACAAAAGCACAGTAATCCACCTGCTGGAGAATCTTGTGCAGGCCGATAGTGAGACAAACCCAAGAAGCTACTACACACAAACCGACCGAAGAGAAGGGTGCTGTCTCATAGTCGATGGAATGGCAGTCTTGCAGGAGTTGATGGCGGTCAAGAACTTCAATAACTGCAGTGACCTTGGCACATCATATGTCAAGATCATTGACTCAAAAGCTCGAGGCTATGACCAAGTGAGGGTTATCTTTGATAACTATACCAAAGTATCTTCACTGAAGGAAGGCACAAGAGAACGGCGCAGAGGCAAGTCAAAGGGAATCCGATCCTACATAGTACAAGATTCAACTTGCATCAGAGACAAAGGTACTTTTCTCGCAAGCAACGACACAAAGGATTCACTCACTCTGTACCTGGCTCAAAAACTCATCGACATGAGTACTGCTGGGAACCTGGTGACCGTGACATGCAGTGGTGTCGTGACAAACTCCGACTGCCCTGTCTCTACAGGTGTGAGCACACATGAAGAGCAGACACTCTCATGATTCTACATTTGTGGAAGTTGCAGAAACAGGACTCGGAGTCCACCTATACTCCCAAGACACCGATGTCCTACTCCTGGCTCTTCGCAGGGTGCCACAACTGGGCATCGAACCAGCAGTAATCATGGGCACCAGGGAGCGCCGTCACAAAGTCATGCTGAAACCAATCTATGACCAACTTGGTCCAGATAAAGCATCTGCTTTAATCAACTGGCACGCACTGACCGGGTGCGATACAACTGGATACATACAAGGAAAGGGCAAAAAGGGATGCTTCACAGCATTCCTTGCATCAAGCCCCACGGTACTTGCTGCACTGGCTGGGCTTGGAGAAGGAGCAGAACCGTCCGCTGAAGTGTCAAGGGCTGTGAAGAGTTCTTGTGCGCACTATTCTGTCCTAGACACTCCACATCACCCAGGCGAAGGACCTCAGGTGGCACCTCTTCAAACTACTGAAGCCTGAACAAGGAGTGGACAAACTCCACCTACCCATGGTGCTTGGTTGGAGCATATCAGGCGAGCACATGTACAGGCGAGTGTTTTGGTCACAGGACCTGGTCCTAGACCCAGTCATCCCCAACCCTCTGGAGCTTGGATGGCAGCAGCAAGATGGTCGACTGGTGCCAGTGCTGACCGAGGAAGCACCAGCTCCAGATGCAGTTTTGCAGCTGACGCGATGCAGCTGTGCATCCACAGACAGGACATGCTCAGGCAGGTGCTCTTGCAGACACCACAATCTTGTCTGCACCGAACTCTGCCACTGCGCGGGAGATGAGGACAAATGTCACAACACACAACCCACTGTAATTGGACAAGATGGGAAGAGGAGTAACGTAAGGAGCAAGGACTCAGGCGTAAATATATTTGGTTTGAGTGGGACACTTGTCACAATAAGAGTGACTGATGTTTGCAAAATTCTTAATGCGACACTTTGTCCATTGGAAATTCAAATGCTCATCTTTTTGAGACTCCATGTGCTGGTACTGTTAGTGAAGAATGATACATTAATAGCATTTAACTGCACAATATTCACACACAGGGACTCATGACTATATGGAAACATACTCTCATCGTGGATTGGATCATCCTGATCATTTTAAGGGGTCACACGGTATACTTACTAAAGAAACTAAATTCATAAATTTTGGTCAAATATTATCGCATTTTTCACACCCAAGTTTATTTTGAACCAAAAATGACCCTGGGACCACACAGAAAAACTGCAACAACATTTTTTCTGATCAGTGATGTTATTTAGATGGAATTAAACACAGTTGCCAAGATTCTATATGAAAATTTGGTTTTTTTTACATTGACCGACAGACTATACCATGGCTTCAAGACTCAGTTTCCATCCAAATTCGCAAACAGATGAAAACCATCTTCAAAAATACACCCGAGCGGGTTTGACGGTCAGCTCGGATACAAAACTTGATGCAACCGAGTTAATCAGCCTTAGCGACTACGGAGAGTGAAAACAGAATTTAAATTGAACTTAAAATAACCGCGTGAAGCAGTGTTGAATCAACGGACCTCGTGTTGCCCAATAAACAGGGTCAGACGACAGAGGTAACGAGAAACTAGTTGGTCGAATTCAATCTTATTAATAATCCCTATGAAACACATTATGCATTTTAGCCGTCCGGTGCTTCGTTATAGGCCATTCGACAAACTGGTCATTTTGCATTTGATGACCCTGTAACCTTGACCCCGAGGTGAAAATACGAAAAAAGGGCTCAGACGATGTATAGAGAACAACTAGTGTTATCGTCGTGTCAAGTTAGAACTCATTCGGCCGAGACGTCTAGGAGGAGATAGAAAAATAAAAATTGTAGACAGACAGACCTGAGGACATCGAACGGTTTTATTAGGTCAGTGAGTTGCCCTAATAATGAAGCTTAAATCATGAAAATGATTTGGCGTGTTTGCGCAATTTGCTCGTTTTAAAACCAGTCGTATTTTACATCATTTTAATTGGAAGCGTGCACTGAATTTTACTGCAGCGGCTGCGATGGAACGTTCGTACGCAGACATGTACACAGATCAGCATTACTCACAAATTGCGCATGGAAACGGAAGGTGACAGTACAGTTCTCAGCGCTACGGAAGAATTTATAAAAACTCAATATCAACATTGGTAAAATGATCGATTCAATGAATGGTGGAAGAGTCGTACACCAAGATATGGATTTTTAAATGGTGCAAACATCTTCAATATTTGGTATGTCCTTCCTTCCATGCGTCCATCAAAAATTAAGCAGAACCTTCCTAACTCACCGTTTCATTTGTTTGTAGTTTGTTGTTTATTTCCATCAGGACAGTAAGGTCACCCCATGGCTTAGTGGTTAAGGCGGTGGCTTGGGGTCCTGAGTTCGAGCCCCGCTGGCTGCTGAGTTAGCATCAGGGGGGTTGACTCAGCCTGTCATCCTTCTGAAGGTCGGCGAAATGCGCACCAGTATACTGGTAATTATCCCTGCAGGGTCGAAGGCGACTAAAGGGTTGGCGTCAGGAAGGACATCCGGCCGTAAAAAAAAAAAAAATTGTCACAAGAAAGGGTACCATGATTGGAGCCTGCAAAAAGCTGACCCCTGCTCAGGGATAAAGGCTTTCAAATGGTGTGATGATGATGACAGTAAGGTCACCCCACCTGTTGGGGAAGTAATCATCAGTCCCCCACGGGGCTACTTTTTGAGAAGTGCAGCGGCTTCACTGCATAGTTCCCTTCGGACAGGAGTGTGATTTTTTTTTTTCAGGGATGTTTAACAAAATAAATAATAATAATAATAAAGGAGGCGGATTCACAAACGGAAGTGGGCGGGGACGATCAACTGGTATTTTTATGCCTCCGCACCAAGGGTGCCGTAGGCATTATGTTTCCGGGTTGTCCATCCGTCCGTCCGGATTTTCGTTTACGCGATAACTCAAGAAGCAAATTGTAGAATTTCATCAAACTTGGTAAAAAGGTAAAGTAAGACAGGGAAATTAAGTGACTAGATTTTGGACCAGATGTTATAAAGGTCAAGGGTCAAAGGTCAAGGTCAAACTCTGAAATTTTACTGTTTACACCCTAACTCAAGAAATATTGGACAGAATTTCATCAAACTTGGTACAAAGGTAAAGTTAGACAGGGCAATTAACTGATTCGATTTTGGGCCAGATATGATAAAGGTCAAGGGTCAAATATGTCAATACTCAAGTGTTTGTGCGGGAGAGCGGAGGCATAGCCGTCGACTGCGCGCAGTCGAATTACTCGTTCTTTTTTTTTATTTGGCCTAAACCACTTTCTTTACACCCTACACAAGCAGATTTATGATGTTTAAATGATATCACATGCAAAGTGAGTTTGATCCCCCAAAGTGGTAGTTTCGTTACCCCTTAGTGCAATGCCTAAAAATGCCATGTTATGTTTGCAAGCTCAAACAAGGCAGATATCCATGCTGTGCAGCCTGAGTAAAGGATTGAGAGGGAAAGCATAACCAATGTCGCGTCGAGATTTAAAGCATTTATTAAGTAACAAGACTGCTCTCGTATCATTTAGGCCTTGCCTTTCACATACTCCATTTCATGTCCCATTAAAGCAGCACAAGGAGCGTTGGTTTGAACGAATTGCTTCATTCTGTATCAGCATGACGTCAGAAAACGTTTTCAGATTTTAAACACACTTTTATCATTCACATAAACTCGGTGTAAACCTCGAGCATAATTATTGCCAGACGAAACAAGCACAAAGTTTTGCAAACATGGAAGTTTAACAAATACAGGTTACCTCCGATGGATGCGTACCTGGAGAAGGGAACGGCGAAACCGGCACAAGTTACTTCTGCTGCAGGTACACCCCCATTTTTAGCATCACCTCTTGCTGAAAGACGTTCGCCAGGTCAGCACGAGTCCTCTCTACCACGCAGCGGATGATTTTTCCTCCTCGCCCAACCAATAACTTCTGGAACATGAAACAGTAAGGTGGTGTTCTTGGTGAATTAAACATCATGATGAACTTGCTTTCAATTATAGAGCTGAGCACAACCCTCACCGTTTAAACATTGGTGAACATGAACAATGGAGTTCAATTGGTGCTTGAAAAAAGACAGATGATCGAACAAAAATTTGATATTTGTCATAATGTCAAAGTGAGATCCTATTATGGACACTTTATTTAGCATTACACAACCTGCCAACCTGCAGCAGGTAAGGGGAAGGCAGAACATCATGTGAAAAGAAAAGACAAAAAAAGACACAACCACTTATGATATTGAATAAAATAAACTGCACTTATTACTGCAAACAAAACTAGAAGGGCACTCGGTAGAGCGCATACCTCTGCCACGCAATGCCTGATCCAGGAGAACATATCGGGCCCAATCCATGTTTGAAATATCGTGCTATTTATCATTTTTGGCCATCTCTCTCAATGGTGAAGAATCACTTTAAAAATTAAATAATTCTCGTATCCAGATCTTCAACAGATTCAAAACACTTTCTCACCAACATTCGAGGATACAACTCTGCATTTCAAATGGCATCGTTTGGATGCAAGGAGATTAACCTTCAACATGGCTGGAATCCAACATTCACCGGGGTCAAGTTCATCACCGGATCGGAAGTTTATGTCCAATCCCCAACGAAGATGCGAGCTTTGCGCTACTTTATTTCTTGGGTGAAGAGGAGGTGCAAACCCAGTGCAAAATATTTCCTGGTCTGAAGCAGCACGTCATCCATGACCTACGGGAGATGCTGCACAGCTGCAATGTCTATGTAAACAGCCTCAAGATGGCCATAGACTTCATGAATGACTCAAGCAACAGACACTACAAGATTGTCATCAATGCCGTTCGACGGTCCAGTACTGAGCACAAGAGGCGCTTCAATGCTCCTACATGCAATGAGGTTTCCTTTCTGATGAGAGATATGGAGTACGGCAAGTGTGACGTTGTTTTACATCAGAGAAAGCTTCCTCAAACGAATACGCGAGACCCACAGGTCCTATGATGCTCTCCAATACCCACTCCTGTTTACAAATGGAGAGGATGGCTCCACCCTGCAGAATCAATCAGCTCCTGCGCAGTCTAAGGTGTCCACCATGAAGTTCTACTCTTTTTGACTTGTGTTGAGACGTAATGGTGACTTCAACATTTTGCTGTGCTGCAAACGTCTATTCTGGCAGCTTTGTGTTTATATATATATATATATGTGCAAAAATTGAGGCTGAATGGTTGTGGAGCTCTAAATTGGCATCAAGTGTGTCCAGTACTCCACGATGGCTTTGCACTTTGACATTCCCCCACCCCAAGCCTCCAACAATCCCACCAATTTCCATCCTCACCCCCCCCCCCCCCCAAACTCAGGTTCACCAGGGCGACAAGGTATCTCCCCCACTCAACTTTCGACCACCACATCCCCTCCCACTCCCCCCGATGCTACCTACATTCCTCCTGATCCAATCCACTCCCACATCCCCCCTCCCACCACATACTCAAATTTCCCTGAGTGTAGAACGGGCATTTCCGCTGGTATACATATTTCAGCTTGTATGCCGGACCGCTGTCGCTGCTGATTCACCAACAAGCGATCAAACCGGTCTGGCAGCTTCAGGGGTGTGCAGCATTGGGATTCTCATGTGTAGACTATTTGTGAATGTCTTTACAGCTGTGGAGGAACTCTGGGAAGGGTTTGACACAGCATAGGGCTTACCTTGGTCGGTTTTCTTGGATGCTTTATGCAGCTTCTTCAGCAAGAAGAGCATGGGAGGAGTCGATTTATTTATATAATCGCAGCCACCTGGTTTTCACCTGTTGTTTGCCTTATAGCCTGGAATTAAATTGCATTAAATCAGACTTTTTCCACCTGTATGTGCAAATCGTAACCCACAACTTCCAAGTGAAAAACAAATTCAACAAATTTCAGAAAATTAATTAAAAATACAAAACTACAATATCTTGGTTGGATAAGTGTCCATACCCCTGAGTTACTACTGAGTGGAAGCACCTTTGACAGCAATTACAGCTGTGCATCTGTTGGGATAAGTCTCCACCAACTTTACACACCTTGATTGGGCAATAGTTGCCCATTCTTCTGCACAAAACTGTTCAAGCTCAGTGAAGTTGTGTGGGGAGCTTTGATGGACAGCACGTCATGCCACAGATTTTAGATTGGATTTAGGTCGGGGCTCTGACTGGCCACTCAGGCATTCATCTTTTTTCCTTAGCCACTCCAGTGTAGCTTTGGCTGTGTGCTTCGGGTCGTTATTCTGAAAGGTGAACTCGTCCCAATTTCAGCTTTCTTGCAGAGGGCAGCAGGTTTTCCTCCAGGATTTTTCTGTATTTTGCTCCATCTATTTTCCTTTCTATCCTGACAAGTGCCCAGTCCCTGCTGATGAGAAACATCCCCATAACAGATGCTGCCACCACCATGCTTTACAGTAGGGATGGTGCTCTTTGGGTGATGTGCTGTGTTGGGTTTGTGCCAAACGTAATGCTTCACATTTAAGCCAGAGAGTTCCATCTTGGTTTTGTCGGACCACAAAGCTTTTTCCCACATGGCTTCAGAATCTCCGGAGTGTTATTTTTTGCATACCTCAAACGGGACTCAAGGTGGGCTTTTTTGAGTAATGGCTTCCTTCTTGCCACCCTACCATACAAGCCAGACTTGTGGAGTGCTTGGGATATTGTTGTCACATGCACACAGTGACCAGGCTTTGCCATAAAAGCAATTAGCTCTTCCAAAGTTACCATTGACCTCTCTGATCAGACTTCTTGTTTGGTCATCCAGTTTGGAGGGACAGCCTGATCTAGGCAGGGTCTTGGTGGTACCATATGCCTTCCACTTATTGATGATTGTCTTGACTGTGCTCCAAGAGATATTCAAGGCCTATGAAATATTTTTATACCCATCCCCTGATCTGTGCCTTTCCACAACTTTATCCCGGATGTCTTTGTTCGCTCCTTGGTGTTCATGGTTGAGTCTTTGCTGTGAAATTCATTACCCAGCAGAGAAAACCTACAGGAACAGCTGGTTTTATTCTGAAATAATCAGAATCACAATTTAACACAGGTGGAGGCCAATAACTTGGTGTGTGATTGTAAGGGTGATTGGTAACACCTGAGCTCATTTACAATTGCTATTATAAGGGGGTGGGGAAGAAAATATTGTAGTTTTGTATTTTTAATTAATTTTCTGAAATTTGTATCATTTGTTTTTCATTTGGAAGTTGTGGGTTACGATGTGGAAAAAAGTCTGATTTAATGTAATTTAATTCCAGGCAAAAGGTAAAAAAAGGTGAAAATTTTGAAAGGGGGTGTATAAACTTTCTACAGGTACTGTGATGAGATATATATATATATATAGTATATATATATATATATATATATATATATATATATATATATATATATATATATCATATAACTAGAGTAATTCGACTGCGCGCAGTCGACGGGTATGCCTCCGTTCTCCCGCACAAACACTTGAGTATTGACAATATTTGACCTTGACCTTTAAAATGGAAATTGAGTGCAATGGTGAAAATGGAAATTCAGAGGATGAAGAGAGACATGCTTCTGCAGACATATCATAGTGATGTACAACTTGCCCTCAATGCCGATCAAAACAATCCTTCTTGCAGTACTCAATGTGAGGTCTCTTTCTGCTCATCATAAGGACTTGCTTCTACAGCTTCTCATCAATGACTGCACACTTGTTTGCCTAACAGAAACATGGCTCACACAAAAAGACAAGATGCACAGTTTGCTCTTCCACATTGCAGACTTCTACGCAAGGACAGATGCGCATCAGAAGGATCCAGTGCAAGTGAGCACAGGAATGCCCATGGTGGTGTGTGCACCTATGTCAGTTCTTCTGTGCAAGGCCATGAACACAAGTTGCGAGAGAGATTGAGTCTTTGCTGTGAAATTCATTACCAGCAGAGAAAACTACAGGAACAGCTGGTTTTATTCTGAAATAATCAGAATCACATTAACACAGGTGGAGGCCAATTAACTTGGTGTGTGATTGTAAGGGTGATTGGTAACACCTGAGCTCATTTACAATTGCTATTATAAGGGGGGTGGGGAGGAAAACTTATCAACCAAGATATTGTAGTTTTGTATTTTTAATTAATTTTCTGAATTTGTATCATTTGTTTTTCATTTGGAAGTTGTGGGTTACGATGTGGAAAAAGTCTGATTTAATGTAATTTAATTCAGGGCAAAAGGTAAAAAAAGGTGAAATTTTGAAAGGGGGTGTATAAATTTCTACAGGTACTGTGATGATGATATATATATATATATAATATATATATATATATATATATATATTATATATATATATATATATTATAATCATATAACTAGAGTAATTCGACTGCGCGCAGTCGACGGTTATGCCTCCGTTCTCCCGCACAAACACTTGAGTATTGACATATTTGACCTTGACCTTTAAAAATGGAAATGAGTGCAATGGTGAAAATGGAAATTCAGAGGATGAAGAGAGACATGCTTCTGCAGACATATCATAGTGATGTACAACTTGCCCTCAATGCCGATCCAAAACCAATCCTTCTTGCAGTACACAATGTGAGGTCTCTTTCTGCTCATCATAAGGACTTGCTTCTACAGCTTCTCATCAAGGACTGCACACTTGTTTGCCTAACAGAAACATGGCTCACACAAAAAGACTCAGATGCACAGTTTGCTCTTCCACAATTGCAGACTTCTACCGCAAGGACAGATGCGCATCAGAAGGATCCAGTGCAAGTGAGCACAGGAATGCCCATGGTGGTGTGTGCACCTATGTCAGTTCTTCTGTGCAAGGCCATGAACACAAGTTGCCTATAGATGATTCCACCTTTGATCTACAATGCTTGACATTAAGCCACCAGAACATCAAGACTTTTGCGTGTCACTATATATAGACCACCAAAGTCACCTGTGCATGAGTTTGAAACAGCCTTCTGCACATTGCTACAGTCACTCTCTGCACAAGAAACCAGCCATGATAGTGGGAGACTTCAATCGCAATCTTCTCACCACAATCAGAAACAACTTGATTCTATGGCTTCAGCAACATGTGAAAAATCCAACACATGTGAGTGGCTCTCTTCTGGCTACAGCTACACCAACGGGGATGTCCCATCTGGCAGAGTGGGACTTACTACAGCGACCATGACATCTATGGGTGGCCCTTCATTATAAGCTGTATAGAAAGGAAGTAGTTGTGCTAATAGAAGCATTTCAATGTACCACACACAAATATGAATCGAAACCCAAAGATCCGAGATAAGTTTTAAACAAGTTGCAAAGTAGAATAGAACGTAAGGATGTATTTATGAAAATTCTGTTTTTATTTCTTGAGTTAGGGCATAAACAGTAAAATTTCAGAGTTTGACCTTGACCTTTGACCTTTACCACATCTGGCCAAAATCTAATCGCTTATTGCCTGTCTTACTTTAACCTTTTACCAAGTTTGATGAAATTCTACAATTTGCTTCTTGAGTTATCGCGTAATACGAAATCCGGACGGACGGACGAACAACCCGGAAACATAATCATATATATAAATATCATCATATAAAATAATATTGGTTATGGATTATATATAAATGATGATACTGGATTATATAAACAATATATAATCCATATATAAATAATCCATATATAATAATATTGTTGATGGATTTCAGATATCGAT
>CM068955.1:26217127-26230234 GCA_035128595.1 Eptatretus atami
TCAGCCCACGTGTCCTAAAAACCTGCTCCTCTGCTCTTACTCACCCTCTCTCTGTTCTATTCACCCTCTCTATTTGCTCAAGGTCATCTGCCATCTGCTTGGAAATCAGCAAACATGACTGCCCTGCATAAACAGGTGCAAAAACAGATTCCTGCAACTACAGATCAAACAGCCTTCTCCCAATCATCAGCAAGGTTATGGAATCCATCATCCTCACACATTTAAATCCTTCCTCTTCTCCAATTTCTTTATTTCTGATCAATAATTTGTTCCACACCAGGTCCACTCTACCCTGGATATGCTGCTTCTGCTCTCCCAACAATGGATAGAGGTCCTCAATGCCGGACATGAAGTCAGAGCCCTATCCCGAGACATATTGTTATGAATCTGGAACCCATCGCACACAACAGCCAGAGTCCTTATAGATAGATATATCGAAGTATGTGTTTCTAGTTAGGGTCCCGTCTCTTGTTAATGGGTAATTAAGATGTACGTGCGCTGCGAAGTTGTTTATAGTCAGGTCTTTAAATCCTTAGATCGACAAACCAACCACCTGCCATTTCCATTCACAACTCCTCCACTGAACTAGCGCTTTACCAGGCTCCCTTGCTGTTCAGTTGGAGTTTTCACAAGCGCGTCAACACACCTGATCCCTGTCCAATCAGGACGAACAGCGCGTCAACACACCTATCCCTGTCCAACAAAGCACGGACAGAGCGTCCAACACCGAGGCTCCGCCCCCGCTCAGGGAGTGGATAAAAAGACCAGGCTCCCTTTGGAGTAGTGTGTGTTGTGTTCATGTTGCGTCGGAGCAGAGGAGAATCACTTGCTTCGCCTGCCTCGCCACCTCCTCCTTGTTTTGCCTCCGGATCGTGCTTGCATCTGCCGTCCACCCTGGTGCTTCGTCCTGTATGCCACGTGAAAGCTGCGGGTTTGAGTCCCGCCACTGAGCCAGATCGTCGAAGACCGCACGAGGCGGACAGGCCAAACCACAGGCTCTGGCCTCCAGCTCACCTTCCTCGAGCTGGAAGCCTTCAATAAAGACCGACGGGGTCCGTTTCTTTGTGGTGTGTGTCTGTGTGTGGGCCCCGTCTCTTAAGTAGAATTGTTAAGTGCTTTTTGCTCAGTGTATATTGCCTGCCTGATATTCGGATAACTCTGCCCTTCCGTGCTTCCGCCCCGATTATTATTGTAAAAATTCCTATTGTTGAATGTCCAGCTTTTCGCTGTCATTATTTATATGCTTAGCACGGTGCGTGTTGAGAAATAGTGAGGCAGTAAATTGTTCATTGGACCGACGGGCCTTGGTAACCATCCGCTCGGGTACACACGGTTCGGCGGACGGTAACGGCTCGTCCCGCTCGAGGTCTGTCGAGGGTGTGAATTCCCCGTAGTTTTGCCGCGTGGGCAATTTAACCCTGCCCCACGCGGTCAAATTATTGGCGATTCATGGTCCTGTAAGGGACCCGTGCCTTTCGACTTATCGAGGGTCACGACCTAAATTCCGGGTGTTCGGTGGAGACGACTCTACTGCCTCCACCTAGTGTCGTGCTCACCACCGAGACCCGGCACCACAACAATATCGCGTGCTTTTGACATGGACTGGTACAACTGCCCTGCTCACCAAAACTCTCTTCCGATGGTACCAAGGCCATCTCCACTCATGGCTCGCAGACTTCCTCTCCTGTCGCAGTCAATGTGTGGCCCAAATTGGAATTCTCCATCCCCTCTTCCTGTCCAGGCTGGAGCTACTCAACAGTTTTTTCATCAATGGTTTCTTTTTTTTATTTTCTTCTTCTGGTTTTCATCATGATCTCTCAGACTCTGGAAAATCCTCTATCTCTTGCCTGATGACTCCACCCTGTGTCGTACCATCTGTCATCCCTCAGACGACAAAGCCACAGCTTCTTCGCTCCTGCAGATCTGGATAAAACCACAACTGAACTTGTCTTTCATCCTGACAAATCTCACACTCTCACGACGGCTCTCCGAAAGGACCTTTCAAACCCCCCCCCCCCCCCCCGAGCTTTTTCTAACAAACCTCTGGAAGAAGTCCTTTCATTCAAGCTTCTGGGTCTCACAATCTGCCATGATCTTCCTGGGAAGCCATTTCAACCTGGCCTCCAAAGCCAGCCCGACTGGGAATCCTCCGTCTGCAAAGTCCTTCCTCGGCCCCACCTGAGCTCCTGACCACATTCAAAGCTCGTCCGCAGCCTGATGGTGACTGCTCTCCCCTCGCTGGGTGGCTCCTGCCTCTCATCTTTCTCACGCTTCACGCAGTGGAAACCAAGGCATTTAGGATCATTGGTATCTCCCGCAATGAGGCTGAGTCTCACTCTCTCGCTCTTTCACTTTGGGCATCTCACTCTCTCACGGCAGGCAGTCGGTGGTCTTTCTGTCTTCTTCCGTCTCCTCTCTGGTCTCGCCCCCTGCTTTGTCTGCGATATGACCCCACAATATTTCGCATGCGTTTAAGGTCCGCAACAACCCCTTCTGGTAAAACTACCAAAATAACGAATCACTGCTCACCTTCACTCTTTCATTCCTCTTTTCCCCACCTTTGAAATAAACTCCCACACCCTCTTCAATCCCATTCTTCCCTCCAGGCCTTCAAAACAGCTGTTCACCACCACCTATCTTCCCCCCATCCAAACCATATCTTTCTACCCCTGTTAATCCACCCCAAACCCCACTTCCTTCAAATTCCCTTCTTTCCTTCCTGAAAGCCCCTATAATGTCCATCTTGTATTCCCCATGTTCCCTGCCCCCATCCCTCTCCCTTCTACAGATCTCCTCATGTCTCTGTTCCCACTGTTTTGTTCTTCCCTCTCCTACCCCTCGTCTCATGCCCCCCCCCCCTGCTGTGTGCTGTGTGTTTGCTCTCATACGAGCCTGACAATACAAAAAAAAAAGCTGGCTTGGCAAGCAGTTCGCGATCGCCAATCAGTCATAAAAACACCATGCACCCGGAGAGTCAAACAATGTCCAAATTGGACAAATGAACACTTTTTGTTAGCAATCGGAACTACTGCTGAGGTCAATTAGGAAGTTTAAATTTTGAAATTTGGCTCAAATTAAGAGATTCTCGAGGTTATGGCATGTGCGGAAATGAAATAAAACCACGAACGCTGGCATCTCCGGGCGGTTATAAGCATTGTGATGTATCCAGTGATTCGTAAGTATGCTGATCAAGCATTCGATAATACGAGTGAGGAAAGTGAAGAAAAAAAAACTATCATTAAGAAACCATTGCAGCTTGTTCCAAGTCGAGGCCTTGTTGAGCAGGCCAAAAAAAAATGGTGAACTAAGACCCCCAGCAAGTTAACAGAGGGCTGGCAGCGGCTGTCACCTTGATAAAGGATAAAATGAAATAAGGCTGTTAATTATCTTCAAAAAGGGTGTTTAAATTAGCCAAATACCCAGTTTTCATTCATGCACTACCTTGGAGTTTCCTTCATATGCATGCAAAGTTTGGAGCCTTCGGTTTCATGGTTTTGGAGTTATGGAGGAGACTGAGGGACTGACTGACATTTATTTGTATCAATAGTTTGATGGCTGTTCCAAGAATCTTAAGAGCCAAAACATTTGGCTATATTTTTCAAATAAATCCACGACACCAACGTGGAGTACACCCCCATCCCTCAAAAGTGTAAAAATAGAAATGGAAGAGATCACCTGAGTAATGCAGTAAGGTACCTCCTGGGGAAGGTTCTCCAACAAATGCGAGCGGACAATGTTGGCACAGATGGCTTGTGGAGTCAAGTTTGTGATAACTTCACTGTGGAATGTCCACACACCAGGTCGGGCTTGCTTCAGCAAATAGGCCTGTCGTGAGAGTCAGGGATTCATGATGGGAGTCCCAACAAGGATCTACAACATGAAATTAATTTTACATACTATCATAACAAGGATATACACTAAATTAATATTAAACACGATCATAACAAGGAGAAACACTAAATAAATATGATATACTATCATAACAAGGACATACACAAAATTAATATCACATGCCATCAAAACAATGATATACACTAAATTAATATTACATACTGTCATAACAAGGATATACACAACATAAATATTACATACTGTCATCACAAGGATATGCACCAAATTAATATTACGTACTATCACAAGGATAAACATTAAATAAATATTACATACATACTATCATAACAAGGATATGCACTAAATGAATATTACATAATGTCATCACAAGGATATACACTAAATAAATATTACATACTGTCATCACAAGGATATACACGAAATAAATATTACATACTGTCATCACAAGGATATACACAACATGAATATTACATACTGTCATCACAAGGATATACACCAAATTAATATTACGTACTATCACAAGGATAAACATTAAATAAATATTACATACATACTGTCATCACAAGGATATACACTAAATAAATATTACATACTGTCATCACAAGGATATACACTAATAAATATTACATACTATCATAAAAGGATATACACTAAATAAATATAATACTGTCATCACAAGGATATACACTAAATAAATATTACAATACTGTCATCACAAGGATATCACTAAATAATATTACATATGTCAATCAACAAGGATATACATAAATATATTATACTGTCATCACAAGGATATACACTAAATAAATATTACATACTATCATAACAAGGATATGCACTAAATAATATTACATTACTACATACAAGGATATCACTAAATTAATATTACCATACTGTCATCACAAGGATATACACTAAATAAATACATATTACATACTATCATAACAAGGATATACTAAATTATATTACATACTATTCATAAAGGATATGCACTAAATTAATATTACATACTGTATCACAAGGATATGCACTAAATAAATATTACATACTTCATACAAGGATATCACTAAATTATATTACTTGTCATCACAAGGATCTACTAAATAAATATTACATACTATCATAAAAGGATATACACTAAATAATATTAACTACTGTCATCACAAGGATATACACTAAATAAATTTACATACTATCATAACAAGGATATGCACTAAATAAATATTACATACTGTCATCACAAGGATATACACTAAATAAATATACATACTGTCATCACAAGGATATAACTAAATTAATATTACATACTATCATAACAAGGATATACATCAAATTAATATTACATACTGTCATCACAAGATATACACTAAATAAATATTACTACTATCATAACAAGATATGCACTAAATTAATATTACAGACTGTCATCACAAGGATATGCACTAAATTAATATTACATACTGTCATCACAAGGATATACACTAAAATAAATATTCATACTTGTATCACAAAGGATATACACTAAATTAAATATACATACTGTCATACACAAGGATATACACTAAATTAATATTACATATTGTCATACAAGATATACAACTAAATATATTACATAGCTACCACAAGGATATACACTAAATAATAATTACATACTGTCATCACAAGGATATGCACTAAATTAATATACATACTGTCATCACAAATATACAATAAATAATATACATGCTATCACAAGGATAAACACGAAATTAATATTGTTATGGGCTGGGTATCGGTGGCGAGCACGACTGCTGGAGGGAGCAGTGGATCGGCTCACGAACAACCGGAATTTAGGTCGTGACCCTCGGATAAGTCCGGAAGGCACGGTCCCTTACAGGACCATGAATCGCCAATAATTCAACCGCGTGGGGTAGGGTTAATTGCCTAATTCATATACCTGAATACCCACGCAGTCTAACTACCGGGAACACACCTCGGCCGATTCTGTCTGATCCGAGTCGCAGGTAAAGACTCGGATCCGGCGTAACCGAGCGGAGTTACTAAAGCCGTGCCGGACCAAATGAACAATTTACCCTCGCTACTCTTCAATCACAGCGTGCCAAGCCAATGAAAAAACACAAGAAACGAGCTGGAACATTTACAAAAGGGATTTATTTATAACAATAATCGGGGAGGGGACACAGAGCAGAGTTATCACGAATAAAAGAAATGTAATATGAAAAGAAAACACTTAACAGCTCTACTTAACAGACGGGCCCACGGACACACACACACACACACACACACACACACACACACACACACACACACACAAGAACTGGACCCCGTGGGTCGATCTCAGTCAAGCCGGCTGGGTACTGTCCGCTTCGTGCGGCCACACCGACCGAACCACTGTGGGCTCGAACCCACGAACCGAAGTCCACGGCTTAGGATCCTGGCTGCTCGACTACCAGAACTGCCCTCCAAAGGACCGCAGACCGCTAACCACGACCACGACCGTCTGCAGAACCCTCCGCAGTCGCCACGATCACACGGTCTCCCGAAAAACTGGTCCAGACCAAGCCAATCTCCGACCGCTGCCGCAATCACCACGATCCTCTGAACTGCCGTCCTCTCCCTTTCTTGAGTAGGGAGGGCTTCTTCTCCCCGCCACTCGCCTCCTGATTGGACGGTGGGTTGTCAGGCGATTCGTGGCGGCCTCCCGATGGGCTGGGGCGCGCGTGTGGTGCTCACCCTCCGCTCATTGGCTGGAGGAAACGCTCTCTGCCCCTCCTCGAAGAGGAGCTTCGACCCGAGGCGACGAAGGCTCCGCCCACGTCCTCAGCCAAAAACACGTGCGTAATAGCGACCGGTCGAGTGCGGAAAGGTGGCGTTGTTGTAGTGGATGTAGTAATAGCAGCTGTAGTTGTTGTTGGTGTAAAAATCCTAACTATAAAATAATTCACAGCGCACGTACAATTAATCACCCATTAAACATAGGACGGGACCCTACCTCGAAACACATACTTACCGATATAACTGATCTATAAGGACTCTGGCTGTTGTGTGCGATGGGTTCCAGATTCGTAACAATATTACATTCTGTCATCACAAGGACATACACCAAATTAATATTATACTATCACAAGGATAAACACTAAATAAATATTACATACTGTCATAACAAGGATATACACTAAATTAATATTACATGCTATCATGACAAGGATAAACACTAAATTAATATTACATACGATCATAACAAGGATAAACACCAAATTAATATTACATACTTTCATAAGGATATACACAAAATTAATATTACATACTTTCATAAGGATATACACAAAATTTATATTACATACTTTCAACACAAAAATATACACAAAATTAATATGACATACTATCATTAGGATATACACTAAATTATTATTACATACCATCATAAGAAGGATAAACACTCAATTAATATTACACACTGTCAAAACAAGGATATACACTCAATTAATATTACATACTTTCATAACAAGGATGTACACTAAATTAATATCACATGCTATCATAACAATGATATACACTAAATTAATATTACATACTATCATAAGGATATACAGTACACTAAATTAATATTTCATACGATCACAAAAAGGATATACACTAAATTAATATTACATACTGTCATCACAAGGGTACACACAAAATTAATGACATACTATAATGAGGATATACACTAAATTATTATTACATACTCTCATCAGAAGGATAAACACTAAATTAATATTACGTACTATCATAACAAGGATATACACTAAATTAATATTACATGCTATCATAAGGTGATATTAGTTAAGTCAAGTCATGCTAAATAAGATCTGTGACTTGCTACAGGTATCACGTAAACCTGTACAAACTTGTTCCATGGTCGGGTTGTCGGGGACTAAACAGTCTTCCCCACCAAGTTTCGTGGTGAGGAGGGTGTATGGATATGGACACCCAACAGGATTAAAAACAAAACCTGCCAAAGGGTGGAGGAGCTCCTTGTGAACCAACAGCTGTCCATATCTAGTGCCCAACTGTGTCTTGCGGACGTCCTCCTGCAGTTGGGTTCCTCTTTTTAGGGGGTTGGTGGTAGGATTTGCACTCCGGCCATGGTAAAACCCTTCACTCCGCAAAACACAACAAAAGCGCAAAGAAAACTAAAAACCCACTCCGTGGGAGGATCTCCTGTGCAGCTACCCTTCGCAGGGCAGCTCACCGAATGACAGGATTGGGGCAAAGCCTTCGGGACCCCCACTCTTTGATGATAGGAGGGAAACCACGGGGTAACCTTCCCGGGTAAGAGTGCAGTCATGTGTGTCGGGGTGGTGCTGAGGTGTCGTCCGCCAGACGGTGTCTCCTTGGGTTAACGTGAGGCGGTCCCTTCCGGTGGGTGCCTGGAATGTCCGATCCCGAAGAGAGGATGATCACCCGTCTCTGCTGTCCTCTAAGCTCCAGTGTTTGAACATCAGTATTGCAGCACTCTCTGAGGCTCGGAGACGGGATAGTGGCGAGATCATGGCAGGTAGTTACTCCTATTAATTGGTCTATAGTCGCTCTGATGGTTACCATGCCCAAAGAGTTGCTGTGGCTGTGTCCAATAAGCTGACTCCAATGATAATTGAGGTAAACCAGTCAACGAGCGTATTATGATCCGAAGGATTCGTCACTCCTTGGGTGTCGTTTCCCTGGTCTTGATATTTGCTCCGACTGAGGCGAGTGATCTCACTGCGAAGGACGAATTCCATGCCACGCTCGAGTCTGTGGTTGATCAGGGCCCCAGGCGAGATACTCTTCCAGTCTTGGAGGATTTCAATGCATCGAATGGAACTGATAGGGATGGTTATGAGACATGTGTTGGTCCCCATGGGTCTGGAACTGTGAACCAGAATAGCACCAAGTTCCTTGACTTGGCAGGAAGTCATGGACTTAGTGTGGCTGGTTCATGGTTTCAGCGCCCACAGGCTCATCGCTGGACTTGGTATTCCAATGCTGGCGGTGTGGCAAAGGAGATTGACCATGTGCTCGTTGATGGTTGCTGGAGGATGATCCAGGACTGCAGGGTCTACTGGAGTGCTCAGTTCTCAATACCAACCACAGGCTTGTTGTAGCAACTCTGAAGTTGCAGCTTAAATCCGGGAGAATGATACCATCCCAGCCAAAGCTGGATGTTGGCAAGCTCCAGGATGAGAGGGTGGCTGAGGAGTCGATAAACAAGCTGAGTGGGGATCTGTGGGGTCTGGGTCCTTTGGGGAATCCTGTAGAGTTGTGCAGTGCTTTCAAGACCACCATCCTTGATGTTGCTGGTGGATGTCTTGGAACTCACCGAAGGGTGAAGAAGAATTGTGTCTCTCAAGGGACACTCGATACCATTGACCAGTCGCAGAGCCAGGCTTAATGGCAGAGCGAAGCTGTTCAGGGAGTTGAGGCGTAAAACCGTACGTGCACTGAGGGTGGACAAGGAGGCCAGTGTGCGAATAATCTGTGAGGGGGAAGAGCATCACCTGTAGTCAAGTGATTCTCATCATGCTTTCAGGGGAATTCATGCATTGCGCTCCTCCAAGACCATCCCTCGGTATACTACAGTTAGAGCAGAGGGTGGTGGGCTATTGCCAGAGGAGTCCGAAGTGAAGGCCCGCAATGCCGGTCATTTTGAGCGGCTGTACTCGGCTGAACCAGCAGCTGCCAAGTTGGATGTCAGGGGTGTTTCTATCCGTATTGCTGACCCTCCAATCAACTGCGATCCACCTTCGTTTGTGGAAACACAGGAAGCGGTGAACCGGTTTAAACGGGGTAAAGCTCCAAGGATCTGTGGCATCCATGCCGAACTTCTCAAGGCTGGTGGAAATGTTGCACTCGTGTCGTTGCATGCAGTTCTGTGATCTGCCTGGAACACAGGCATCATCCCAACTGACTGAAAGAGGGGCCTTGTTGTCCCTCTCTGGAAAGGGAAGGTGATCGCCAGGACTGCAACAACTACTGAGGGGTGACGCTGATCTCAGTGCCGGGCAAGATCTTTGCTCGGATAATTCTTGATAGGGTTTGCCACCATCTGCTTGAGCACTAGCACCCAAAGCAGTCAGGCTTTTACACCAAAGAGGTCAATGATTGACCCTATCCTTGCTTTTCGGGTCCTCACCGAAAGTAGTCGAGAGTTTCGGCAGGGACTGCTTGCAGCCTATGTTGCTCACTGCAATGCATTCAATTCAGTGAATCGGGATGTCCTCTGGAGGATTCTTGGTCTTTGTGGGATGCCACCAAAACTGATCGATCTGATGTCTGAACTCGACTCTGGTACTGAGAGTGCTGAGGGATGTGGTGGTACAATCTCTGACTTATTTCCAGTTGTTACTGGAGTTCTGTCAGGTGTGTACTGGCCCCACATTTTTCAGTGTTTGTGATGGACTGGATTCTCGGGAGGATATGGAGTTATGAAGCTGCAGTACATCGTTTGGGAATGTCAAGATCTCTGACCTTGATTTCGCAGATGATGCAGTCATTTTGCGGAGACTCTGGATATCCTTTTGGGGGCCTAAAGGTGCTGATTGAGAAGAGAAGTCGGAGCCACTCGGGTTACAGGTTTCCTGGGTCAAAACTAAGATCCAGGCTTTCAATGACATCTTGGATGCTGCCATCTTGTCTGTTCCTGTTTGTGGTGAGGATGTTGAGGTCACGGAGAGATTCACTTTCCTTGGCATTGATATTCATGTCTCTTCTGGCTGTGAGCCAGAGGTCACTCGACGTCTGGGTCGGGCCTGGAGATCATGGATTCACTGGATCATGGGGTGTGGCACTGTCCGTACCTGTGTGGGAGGACGAAAATCCGAGTCTTCAGGTCCTTGGTGCTTCCAGTCCTACTTTACGATGTGAGACTGGACTCTGACCAGGGATCTGAGAGGGAGACTTAATTCCTTTGGTACCAGGTCTCTTCGGAGAATCCTTGGCTCTCGCAAGTCGGACTTTGTGTCCAACGAGCGGTTTCTGAGAGAGCCTCAAATGAGATTTGTTACCTGCATAGTCCAAAGCGTCAGCTGCGGCCGAATGGACACGTTACTCATTTTCCTGACGCTAATCCTGCTCACCAGATTCTCTCAGCGAGGGAGCATTGTGAGTGGAGGAGGCCAATGGGACGACCGTATGCCTCGTGGTTGAAGCAGGTTGATCAGCATCTCAAGGAGATGGGGATGGGTTAGGCATCTGCCTGGGGGATGGCCAGATGGAGGCCCCTGGAGTACCGGCGGAAAATGGACACAGCAACTCGTTGTGCCGGTGCATTTTCCCATACCTGACCTGACTTGAGCCAAAATGAAAATGTTCAATTTCTCTGTTCTTTGTACCTTCATTGGCGACTCCACAAACTTATGGACGCTCTCCACTTTCTCCCGTTTATCCGATATGCTGCTTTTGAGATTGTTAGTATGGGCTCTGTATGATATCCCGTAACTCTTGTTGAATGTGTCGAACCAAGCACTCGAAAACTTAAAGTCGGCATTGAGGTACTTCTCACTGCAGAGTTGGTTGGCTCGTGTCTTAACCCACCAATGCTTCACTTTCAATCCTTAAGTCCATATCTGTTAGTACTCCACAAGAAGTTCGTTTTCCATGTTTGGTAAAAGGCCCGTATTTCGCTCCCTATCTTCGTTAAACCTTTCACACTCTGAAAAATTATTTCCTCATTCTTCATCGTTCACATCAAAGTGCGCCTGTTAAGTCCAAATCTCTTACACGAGTTACAAAACGCAATGATCTCAATCTTGTTTTCACGGGTGTATGATCGATGCTTCACTGGCGTGTCCATTTTGATCGTGATGAGAAAAATGTTGTTTTACGGCCCTTCATCGTAAAAGGTCGTAAGACACCCTTTTACGACCCTTTATGAAAAAACAAACAAGCAGTCATAGACTGGTACTTACGAAATCGTCTACTTGACCTCTGACCTTGTCTAATAAAAGCTGTCTCTAGAGAAGGTAGCGACGCAAACCAGAAGTTTCTACGATGATTCTGTACCAAACCATCAAAAATCGAATGTTTGACCTCACTGTGACCTTGACCTTTGACCAATTTTGATCAAAATCTAATCAGCGCTAGCCATCACCTTCCTGAATCACGTGGTGTAATTTGACATTGGTAGCTTCTTCCGTTCTCGAGTTATCGTGCCTACAAACAAACACACAAACGCACAAACAGAGGACGGAAGTCATCAATATACTTACGAAATCTTAAGATTTCGTAAGTAACAAACAAACAAAAAAAACTGTTGTTTTGAATGTACAACTCTTTGAAGTAGCAGTGCAAGGCATATAGGAAATTCGGACTTAAAGTTTATGTGCCAATGAAACAAGAAATACTGTCATGTTCGAGTTGATAATATTTTCAGCTTTCAAAGGCTTACCATGATGTTTTTTTAGATGCGCTTATGTTTCAAATGCACTTATATTCATGCATACGGTTATTATGCCTGGTGTTGGCTTTATGTTTGGAGTGGTGGGCTTGGAATCCCAGGGTCCTGAGTTCAAATCCTGCTTCGCTGTTGAATTGATACCAGGTAGGGTTGACTCTGCCTGTCATCCTTCCGAAGTGGTCGGCAAAATGAGTGCCAGCATGCTGGTATCCCGTGTCAGAGTGGCGACCCGTCCATGATTGTGCCCAATCGCCAAGGAGACTGCTTAGGCAGCACCAACGCTCTGCACAGAATATGGTCCCAATGGATGGATGGATACGTGGTTGCACCTGTGGTTGCAGCCACTGTGGTTGCACAAGTTAGTGCACTCTCAGCGCCGGTCCCAAGCCCGGATAAATGGGGAGGGTTGCGTCAGGAAGGACATCCGGCGTAAAACCTGTGCCAAATCAATATGCGGATCATAAAGCGGATTTCCATACCAGATCGGTCGAGGACTGGGTTACCAACGACCGCCACCGGTACTGTTGGCCAGCAGGGTACCGGTGGAAACTGTGTTACTGCTGGGCGAAGGAGGAGAAGGAGAGGGGGAAGGCGGGTCCAGAGGCAGTCGAAGAGGAGGAAGGGTAGAAGTGTGGAGGTGACAGTTGGAACTATGACTGGCAAAGGGCGAGAGTTGGCTGATATGATGGAGAGGAGAAAGGTGGACATACTGTGTGTACAAGAGAACAAATGGATGGGGTGTAAGGCTAGGAGCATCGGAGGTGGTTTCAAACTGTTCTGCCATGGTGTGGATGGGAGGAGAAATGGTGTAGGGGTAATCCTGAAGGAGGATTATGTTA
>CM068955.1:26252218-26270857 GCA_035128595.1 Eptatretus atami
ACATGAAATCACAGCCAAATCTGCAGACATATCGTGTGCCTTCGATAAGGTCTGGCACCCTGCCCTGCTCACCAAACTCTCTTCCTATGGTATCCAAGGCAATCTGCACTCATAGCTCACAAACTTCCTCTCCTGTCACAGTCAACGTGTGTCCCTAAATGGAGTTCTCTCATCCCCTCTTTCTGTCCAGGCTGGATTTCTCAAAGGTCAAGTGTTCTGAGCCATTCTCTCTGGTTTCATCAATGATCTCTCATCCTTTTTATCTCTTTGCTGATGACTCCACCCTCTGTTGTACCATCTGTCATCCCTCTGTTGTACCATCTGTCATCCCTCTGATCAGCAAGCAGCAGCTTCTTCACTCTCTGCAGATCTGGATAAAATCACAAACTGGTCCAACACGTGGAACATGTCTTTCAATCCGGACAAATCTCACACTTTCACTGTGTGTCTCTGAAAGGACCATCTGGACCCCCCCATCTACTTTCTCAACAATCCTCTGGAAGAAGTCCTTTCAGTCAAGCTTTTGGGTCTCACGATCTGCCATGATCTTTCCTGGGAAAGCCACATTTCCAAGCTGGCCTCCAAAGCCAGTCACCGACTGGGCATCCTCCATCGTGCAAAGTCCTTTCTTGGCATACCTGAGCTCCTGACCACATACAATGGTTTTGTCCACAGACTTATGGAGTACTGCTCTCCCCTCTGGGCTGGTGCTCCCTCCTCTCACCTTTCTCGGCTTCACGTTGTGGAAACCAAGGCATTTAGGATCATTGGTATCTCCCGCGATGAGGCTGAGTCTTTGGGTCTCTCACTCTCTCACCGCAGGCAGGTCGGTGGTCTTTCTGTCTTTTACCGTCTCCTCTCTGGCCTGGCTCTCCCTGCTATGTCTGAGATTATGTCTCCCCCATATTTACACAGGGTGCTCGAGGTCCTCCAGCAACCCTCTTCTGGTAAAACCACCAAAATCAAGAATTGCTGCTCACCTTCACTCTTTCATTCTTCTTTTTCCCCACCTTTGGAACAAACTCCCAACTCTTTCAAAACGGCTGTTCACCGCCACCTCTATCTTCCCCCATTCAAAACCCGATCTTTTCTACCCCGTTAATCACCCCAAACCCACCTCTTCAAAATTCCCTCTGCTTTCCTTGCCTGAAAGTCCTGTCATGGAAGGACCTGAAAGTCCCCGTCGTGTCCAATCTTGTTACCCTGTGTGCCCCGGCCCACCCATTCCCTCTCCCTTTCCACAGATCTCCACACGTCTCTGTCCACATTTGGGTTGTTTTTTCCATCCCTTTCCCTATCCCCTCTTGATCTCCTCTCCCCTTGTTGTGCGTTATGTGTTCGCTCTCATACGAGCCTTGACATTGTATAACAAAAATAATAAATAAATATACTCTCAACTTCCTCTCATCTTTCTTGCTCTCTAATAGCCTCGAGTGCGTGTCTGATGGCACCTGTATTGTTCGCATAAGTTAAAAGTGTAGAACTTTCATATCGGTTTAGCTCTGCCCTGTGTGTTCTCTGTAAATAATTATATTTATTTTGCCACACACAACAAATCCTTGCTTTCCCTGCTATACATATTGCTGAATAAAACCCTTTTTATTATTGCTGCACACACTTTTCCTCACCCTGATAAATAAATTGCTTATGTTATAAATATACGCAGCTCGTTCCGTCTCTTCCTTCATTGGTCCAGCGTGGTCCACGCATTCGTTAGCCGGGAAGTTCTGCCCCATTAATTTGCTCGTTAGCCAGTGCACACTCACTGTATCGCTCAGCAGTAATTCGGGTGTACGCTGAGGGCACGAGACCCCCCCCCCTTTGGTTCGACCATCCACAGGTAAGGTAATAGGTGAGGTAGTGTAATCCTGCCAGGATTGACAGTGCCAATCGGCACTCATGGTTGCTTAGCAACCCGGTGCTCGGAGTTATCTGTGTCCAGCGGCCTTAGGACCGGGCCTTCGGGAGGGACCCGAGTGCTTCCACTCGTGGCGAGCCTCGAACCCCGGAACCACAACAATGCATTTCACAAGGTTAAGTATTACAAGCATGCATTTAACAAGGTTAATTATACCAAACAAGCATTTAACAAGGTTAATTCTACCAAACAAGCATTTAACACGTTAACTCATATAAATACTAAAGTTGTACAAACCGTTTTCCACGTTTAGTACTAGTCAGGCCTGGTGTGTCCAGCAAAACCTAGGAATGACATGGGGGACGGGTAGGAAGGATTCAAGCGTTATGTTCGAGCAAAATATGGTTGAAAGAAGTAATGAATGAAATTCTTTTGAAGGAAGAAACAAAATAAAACATTTTTAATGAATTGTTAACCATCCTAAAATATTTTGTGGTTTCTGATAATAAAATCAGTGTTCTTTCACTCCTGGAATGCACTTCCTGTAAACGTGTTCACTTCCTTGAGAACACATTCACATGTGCGGGGACTGGGTGAACGCCCTGCACAAGAATTAATTTTCATTTCAACCAACCAGGTGAGACAGTAAAGTGATAAGAAATCGTTAATCAATAAACAACTACAGTCATGCGCACTTAACGCGGGGTTACGTTCTGAGAAACGCGTCGTTAAGCGACGTCGTCGTCGAACATCATTTTTTTTTTTCATTTTCGTTTCGAACATCGTTTTCGAACATCGTACTTACACAAACATAGAACACCTAAGCTTTATATGTGGTTAGCCTATGCGTCCTCGGATACAAACCTGTACAGCATGTTCTGTATGATACTGTACTTGGCTCGGCATTGTAACAAACATCCCAAGAGACGGAAGACACGTTAGTTTTACCTTTGTGCAGTTCATGACGGCCATCAGTGTGGTTAGGCAGCAGCTTACAACCTCCTCTCGCATCGATTATCGAAAGGTGAATAAATAGCGTTTGGATTTTATAATACGTAATCATTGCATCGATGTTATAATTTACAAATGAAGAAACGAGCTCCTGTCAATTTGTGATATATTTTTCCGGAACAGTGCGATTGTTTAACAACATAAAAAGCTTCACTAAAAATAAATTTGTTTAATTGACGAACAACAACGATTTATTCGCGGAATTCTTCAAGTCAAAGGTAATTTACTTGCTAGAAGGTAAACGTGGAAACATTGCTTCAGTTTGAAAGCCGATTTCCTTGAATCCCGATTTAGCACGACCCTGCTTTTTTCGCGATGACATTTTATGGACCTCAACGATCGCATTATAACAGGGCCCACACTGTCGTTTATCATCATTATGAGGTATTATGGTCTGTAGAGTGTACATAATTGTATGTGCTATTTTTATACGAGGCTACATCACTCGGCGATAGAATTTTTCAGCTACATTTTTTTTTCATTTTTTTATTTTTTTTTTCAGAGCTGGCAGACCCGTCGTATATGCGATCCGTCGTTGCCCGGAACGTCGTTAAGCGGCGCTATGACTGTACTTTATTTGATTTTCATTGAATATCAAAAGAGGGAGAGGTAAGATAAAAAAAAATAAAAACACTAAAAATACAATTAACTTTGAAAACTCCTCCTCCCCTACCCCAAACATATCACCACCACCCCCCCCCCCTCTTCCAAACTCCAAGATTTAAATCTTTCCCCAATGCTTCCCCTGTCCAATCATGCAATGGTTCCAAAATGAAATCACTTTCCAAACCGTAGGATTGGCTCTTGAATCTTGATTGCTCGAAACATCCAGAAACCCCATCCTGGTTTCAAGTCACCAATTGAGGCTTTCGACACACCTCCATTATCTTGTGCAACCACATCCGAGTGATGTTCAAATCGGACTCTTCCCTGCAGAGCTTCAACCTAATGAAGAATCACTATACATTTCCATTATCTTTTCTACCCTCATTAACCCCACTGAACAAAAACCTCTCTTGTCATTACTTTAAAATTCAATCCTCTTCCTTGCTTGTGTCCAACTGTGCCCCACTGTCAGGTTGCCTTTATACCCTGTCACCTTGATTTTGTATAGATAGTAAAAACAACAAAACAACTTGGCAATCAATGGAGACATTTTAAAAGGTAAACACCATTTCCACCATGGCAGCACAGAAGCAGCTTACAATCTGGGCACTTCCGTGAGTTACAACGCCCGTGGCATTCCGTCTGGTCGTATGCACCTTACTAGAAACAGGGAACACCTGCAGGGGAAACGGAAACAAAACCAAGTAATTACAGAATATTGGATGTATTTTCCAATGGAGAAAGTGCAAGGACACGACGTCTCATATAAAACCTGGTTTCCTCAGATTCAAGACCAATCGACAGAAAGCAAGAAAGACCAATCGACCAACTTCAAGACCAATCGACTGTCAAATCTCCATCTTCCGCACGCACCCCTTCATTCGGCCATGCCTTTGCAGTCCTAAAACTAGAAAGGCACTCGGTAGAGCGCATACCTCCCCCACGTAATGCCTGATCCGTGAGAACATATCGGGCCCATTACATTTTTGTAATATCATGCTATACGGTACTATATCGTTTTTGGCCAGATCTCTCAACGGTGAAGAATCACATTAAAGATTAAATAATTACCGAATCCAGATCCAGATTCGGATCTTCACCAAAATCGAATTAATTCGTCCTTGGCCACACACCCAACTTGTCCACAAAATTTAATGCACATCCGTCCACAACCTTTTGAGATATCCTGCACACAAACAAACAAACAAAGACGGGGTGAAAACGTAACCTTCTTCCACCTTCGGTGGCGGAGGTAATAACAATAAAGTTTATATCATAAACGACGCACCGTCTGACCTTGTGTCCAAGCAGCTGATTGGCAAGTGTCGATTTCCCAGCATTCGGTGCACCAATGATGGCGACTCGCAGAGAGCGTGCACCGGCAGGGCTGTCAGGATGTCGGGTCATCAACAGTGCCTGCTTATCTTGGGAGGTTGGCAATGACATTTGGGTGGTGGGGGGAAGAGGAGTCTGTTCAAATGGGTACATCAGCAATGACAAAAATCTGTCATACAAAAAACGGTGTCGACTGCACTTCCAATTTAATTTAAAACATTTTCGGGAGTCACACCGAGGTGAAATCATGCCAAACTCACCTGTATCGGTCCTTACAGCCTGTTTCACCTCCACCAGCCCACGAGGTCGAACGCCATCGAAAGCTTTCGATCGGAGCATCGACTCCCGGCTGGCATACCTCTTCAATGTCATTGTCCAGCTGCAGTTAGCATTGTCCTCGCGTTGCACCATCAGACGCAAAAGGACAACTTATGTACAGAATATGATCCTTCACAACGATTCAATCATTAAAACGTATGCATGAGCTTGGACGTACATGTATAACATGCAGAACAAGGAATATCAGGAGACTATGAACTTCTCCACGATGTACTATAAGATTTTCAGACCATGGGACAAACAACATCGGATACTCAATCTGAAACCAGGATTGTAGTCATTTTTTTTTTGTATACCTTGTTGAGGCTCGTATGAGAGCTAACACACAACGCACAGCAAGGGGGACATGAGACAAGAGAGGCTGGAGAGGGAAGGACAAAACAGTGGGGCACAGACACATTAGGAGATCTGTGGAAGGGAGAGGGATGGGGTGGGGAACATGGGGATACAAGATGGACATTACAGGGACTTTCAGGAAGGAAAGCAGGGGATTTGAAGGAGGTGGGTTTGGGTGGATTAACGGGGGTAGAAAAGATCGAGGATTTGGATGGGAGGGGGGGTGACAAGAGTGGTGGTGAACAGCTGCTTAAAAGCCTGGAGTGAAGAATGCAATTGAACAGAGTGTGGGAGTTTATTCCAAAGGCGGGAAGAAAGAGGAATGAAAGAGTGAAGGTGAGCAGTGATTCGTGATTTTGGTAGTCTTACCAGAAGGGGTTGTTGGCAGACCTTGAGCGCCCTGTGGAAATATGGCGCGGACAAATCGCAGAGAGAGTGGGGGAGGGGGCGAGACTGGAGAGGAAACGGTAGAAGACAGAAAGACCACCGACCTGCCTGCGGTGAGAGAGTTTGAGGCCCAAAGACTAGCCTCATTGCGGGAGATGCAAATGATCCAAAATGCCTTGTTTTCACAGCGTGAAGCCGAAAAAAGTGAGAAGCAGGAGCACCAGCCCAGAGGGAGAGCAGTACTCCCTCAGGCTACGGATGAAAAGCTTTGTATGTGGTCAGGAGCTCAGGTGGGCTGAGAAGGACTTTGCACGATGGAGGATTCCCAGTTTGGAGCGAGGTTTGAAATGTGGCTTTCCCAGGAAAGATCATGGCAGACAGTCGTGAGACCCAGAAGCTTGAAAGAAAGGACTTCTTCCAGAGGATTGTGTGAGAAAGTGGATGGGGGGTTTTTCAAACGGTCTTCCCCAGAGACAGAGTGAGAGTGTAAGATTTGTCCGGATTGAAAGACATGTTTCACGTGTTGGACCATTTTGCGATTTTATCCAGATCTACAGTGAGTGAAGAAGCTGCTGCTTGCGGTCTGAGGGATGAACAGATGGTACGGCAGAGGGTGGAGTCATCAGCAAAAGAATGAAGAGGATTTTCCAGAGTCGGAGAGATCATTGATGAAAACAGAGAAAGAACAGGGCCCAGAACACTGCCTTGAGGAACTCCAGCCTGGACAGGAAGAGGGATGAAAGAACTCCATTTAGGGCCACACATTGACTGCGACAGGAGAGGAAGTCTGTGAGCCATGAGTGGAGATGGTCTTGGACACCAGAGGAAAGAGTTTGGTGAGAGGGCAGGGTGCCAGACCTGTCAAAAGCACGCGATATGTCCAGGGATACGGCTCGGATTTCCTGTCTGGCATTGAGGATTCCATCATTTTTGGGAGAGCAGAAGGCAGCATATCCAGGGTAGAGTGACCTGGTTTGAAACCAAATTGATGATCAGAAATCAGGCCATTGGAGAAGAGGAAGGATTTATGTCTGCAGCGATGATGGATTCCATAACCTTGCTGATGATTGGGAGAAAGGCTGATTGTTTGTTTTGGGAGAAACCTCCCTCCCCAAATGACTTTCCTCCTCCTCCTCCTCCTCTCCTTCTCCTCACTCCTTCCCCAATGACTTCTCCCTCCCTCCCCCAATTACTCCTCCTCCTCCCTCCCCATACCCCTCTTCCTCCCCATTACTCCTCCTCCCCCTCCCCCATTACTCCTCTCCTCCCTCCCCATTACTCCTCCTCCTCCCTCCCCCAATTACCTCCTCCCTCCCCCAATTACTCCTCTCCTCCTCCCCCGATTACTCCCCTCCTTCCTCCCCAATTACTTCTTCCTCTCCTCCTCCAATTACATTCTGTGTCTCTCCCGAACTTGCAATGAGCCTCAACTTTGTACATTAAAAATATATATAATCACTGATCAAGCAGGGCAACCACAACCGTCTCGTGAGTTTTTATACAAACCGGTTCAACAGTAATGGTGGAGGAGACGTCGAGGAAATCCTCACGTCACGTCCATTGCCGTTCCTGTTCCTGTTCCTGTTCCTGTATCGAATCCATCGCCGGCGTTTTTAAATCCCCCATAATCAAAACTCCTCCCTTATCCCAGGGCTCTCTGGTAACTCCGATTTCGCAGCACACACCGTGCTCCGTATATTAAAATGTCTGTGTAAACGCGCACGGGGTGAGGTGCCGACGTCGTGCACCTACCCACACGAACCCGCAGCGAGGAAAGCGATCCACGGGCAGACAATCCAAATAACAAGGGCGTCGGACATATCAGGGAAGACGGAGACGAAGATAACCCGCGAGAGAAAGAGGAAATGAAACGTGCCGCAACGGAGGCCGCCATGTTGTCCAAAGGGGACAATGACGTCAGACGCCCTTTCACCAAGTCAAATCTTCATTGGCTGGAGATACGCCACGCCCCCCTCCTCCCGGAAACACGTCACATCACCGAGGAGGGCCTGGGCTTGCCCTCATCATCATTGGTAAATATTGACGTCATCAGAGCCCCGTTCGTAAACACAGCGTCAGTCCACGAAGAGCCATAAACCCCCCGCGACCGAACACTTGGAGCGGTTCGACCATTTACCTCACGGCTTTTCTGAGTCGAGGGGACTTGGTGTCATGGGGATAAAATATCCCGCACACCGCGACAACACGGCGGTGTTCGCTTACAAAGCAGCGAGCGAGCGCTTGCCAAGCCAGCCGTTCCTTATCAACTTTCGAATGCAGTGCTTGCTTGAGGGCTTAAGCCACTTGGCGCGCGCTCTCCAAGGAACTTGGTAAGTGAACACACACCGGATGTCGATCCCTTGGCGAAAGTTTTGCGAACCTGACATGGAATCCAACGAATGGGTGAACCCCGGAACAAAAGGAAGACCCAAAGATCTTCAAGTAACCACTTTAACCGTTAAACCAACACCAGGCGAGTAGTCATTGAATGAACACACGATCGGTAATGGAGAACTCATCATTCGCTTTTACCTCACTTGGAACGTCCTTCCGGGGAGCTGATGGGACGGCGCGTCATCAGTCAGTCCGTCCGTCAAATTAGAGTCAGTCCCGTCGTCAATTAGTAGTCCGTCCGTCAATTAGTCAGTCCGTCCGTCAATTAGTCAGTCAGTCAGTCAATTAGTCAGTCAGTCCGTCAATTAGTCAGTCAGAGTCTTCCTCAATTAGTCAGTCAGTCTACAATGCTAATCCGTCCGTCACTTAGTCAGTCAGTCCGTCAATTAGAGTCAGTCAGTCCGCAATTAGAGTCGCGTCCGTCAAATAGTCGTCCCGTCCGTCATTAGTCAGTCAGTCCGTCAATTAGTCAGTCAGTCCGTCGTCAATTAGTCATCAGTCCCGTCCGGTCCTCCACATATACTTACAACTTCTTCTCAGACACGACACAGGAATTTTCAATGAAACTTCACCACAACTTCATCACCCGTGATGAACCAAAGTTTGTTCATGGCATGAAAAACCCATCGGTATTCACTTCTTCAATGGTAATCACACTTTCTTCATGGGTATTCACTTTCTTCATGGGTATTCATTCTTCAGGGATTCCTTTCTCATGGTATTCCTTTTTCTTATCGTATTCCTATTCTCATGTATTCCCACTTTTCTTCATGGGTATTCACTTTCTTCATCGGTATTCCAACTTTCTTCATGGGTATTCACTTTCTTCATGGGTATGTTCACTTTCTTCAATCGGTAATCACTTTCTTCATCGTATTTACTTGTCTTCATGACGTATTCACTCTCTTCATCGGTAATTCACTATTTCTTCATGGGTATCACTTTCTTCATCGGTATTCACTTTCTTCATCGGTATCACTTTCTTCATCGGTATTCACTTCTTCATCGGTATTCACTTCTCTCATGTATTCTCTTCATGGGTATCACTTTCTTCATGGTATTCACTTTCTTCATGGGTATCACTTTCTTATCGGTATTCACTTTCTTCCATCGGTATTCACTTTCTTCATGGGTATTCACATTTCTTCATGGTATTCACTTTCTTCATGGATATTTCACTTTTCTTCATGGTATTCACTTTCTTCATCGGTATTCACTTTCTTTCATCGTATTCACTTCTTCATGGTATTCACTATATCTCTTCATCGGTATTCACTTTCTTCATGGGTTTAAACTTCTTCATGGTATTCCACTTTCTCGTGTATTACTTTCTTCATGCGTATTCACTCTCTTCATTCGGTATTCACTTCGTTCATGGGTATTCACTTTCTTCATCGGTATTCCTTTCTTCATGGTATTCACTTTCTTCAATCGTAATCTCTTATCGATGTTCTTCATGGGTATTCACTTTCTTCATCGGTATTCATTTCTTCATCGGTATTCACTTTCTTCATGGGTTTCACTTTTCATGGTATTCACTTTCTTCATTGATTTCATCTCATGGGTATTCACTTTCTTCATCGTATCACGTTTCTCATCGGTATTCACTTTCTTCATGGGTATTCACTTTCATGTATTCACTTTTCTTCATGGGTATTCACTTTCTTTCATCGGTTTCATTTCTTCATGGGTATTCACTTTCTTCATCGGTATTCACTTTCTTCATGGTATCCACTTCTTCATGTAATTTCATTTTTCCTTCAACCTCACTCACTTTCTTCATCGGTATTCACTTTTCTTCTTGGTATTCACTTTCTTCATGGTATTCACTTTCTCATCGTATTCACTTTCTTCATGGTATTCACTTTCTTCATCGGTATTAACTTTCTTCATGGGTATTCACTTTTCTCATCGTTATTCACTTTCTTCATGGTATTCAACTTTCTTCATGGTATTCACTTTCTCATCGATATTCACTTTTCTTCATGGTTTCACTTTCTCATCTATTCTACTTTCTTCATGGGTATGTCACTTTCTTCTCTTATGTATTCTCTTCATCGGTATTCACTTTCTTCATGGTATTCACTTCTTCATGGCTATTCCACTTTCTTCATCAGTAATCACTTTCTTCATTGGTATTCACTTTCTTCATCGGATTCACTTTCTTCATGGGTATTCACTCTACTATCCTTTCTTCAGGATTTCACTTTCTTCATCTGGTATTCATTTCTCATGGGTATCACTTTCTTCATCGTATTCACTTCTTTCATGGGTATTCACTTTCTATCGGTATTCACTCTTCTCATGGGTATCCTTTCTTCAGCGTATTCACTTTCTTCACAGGTATTCACTTTTCATCGTTTCACTTCTTGGTATTCACTTTCTTCATTGTTATTCACTTTCTTCATGGGTATTCACTTTACTTCATCGGTATTCACTTTCTTCATGGTATCACTTTCTTTGGGTCACTCTTTGGTATTCAACTTTCTTCATGGTATTCCTTTCTTCATCCGTATTCCACTTTCTTCAGGGTATTCACTTTCTTCATTGGGTATTCACTATTTCTTCAATCGGTATTCACTTTCTTCAATGTTCACAGTTTCATGTATTCACCTTCTTCATGGTTAATCACACTTTCTTCATGGGTATTCACTCTTCTCATGGGTATTCACTTTCTTCATTGTATTCACTTTCTTCATCGTATACTTCTCATTTACAGTTCATGGCTATTACACTTTTCTCATCGGTATTTTCCAACTTGTATCATTTCTATAGGTATTTCAACTTTCCTTCATGGGTATTCACTTTCTTCATGCGGTATTCACTTTCTTCATCCTGATATTCACTTTCTTCTGGGTTATTTCAGCTTTCTCATGGTATTCACTTTCCTCATCGGTATTCACTTTCTTCATGCGGTATTCACTTTCTTCTCGGCGTATTTCACTTTCTTCATGGGTCACTTTACGTATTTCACTTTCTTCATGGTATTCACTTTCTCATCTATCATTATCATTCTCAGGGTATTCACTTTCTTCACGGTATTCACTTTCTTCATGGGTATTCACTTTCGTTCTATCCTTTGGTATTCACTTTTTCATGGTATTCACTTTCTTCATCGGTATTCACTTTCTTCATGTTCTTGTTATGTATCACTTTCTTCAGGTATTCCTTCTACCTTTCTTTCTTATGGGTATTCACTTCTCATACGGTATTAACTTTCTTCATGGGTATTCAACTTTCTTCATGTATCACTCTTCTGGTATTCACTTTCTTCATCGGTATTTCACTTCTTCTATGGGTATTCACTTTCTTCATCGGTATTCACTCTTTCAATGGTATTCACTTTATTACGGTATTTCACTTTCCTTCATCGTATTATCACTCTTTCTTCATGGGTATCACTTCTTCACGGTATTTCACTTTCTTCATGGGTAATCAAACTTTTCTTCATCGGTTATTCACTTTCTTCATCGGTTATTTCAGCGTATTCACTTTCTTCATCGTTCATCAGGGTATCTCCTTTCTCATGGTTATTCACTTTCTTCATCTCTCGTATCGTATCACTTTCTTCATGGGTATTCACTCTCTTCATGGGTATTCAACTTCTTCATTGGTATTCACTTCTTTCATCGGTAATCACTTCTTCAGGTATTCACTTCTTCATGGGTATTCACTTTCTTCATCGTATTCACTTTCTTCATTCGTATTCACTTTCTCATCGGTATTCACTGTTGCTCATCGATAATTCATTTCTTCATGGGTATTCAACTTTCATGGTATTCACTTTCTCTCGTATTCACTTTCTCATCGGTATTTCACTTTCTTCATGTATTCACTCTCTTCATGGTATCACTCCACGTATTCATTTCTCATCAGGTATTCCACTTCTTCATCGGTATTTCACTTTTCTGATCACTGTCATGGTATTCATTTCTTCATGGTATTCACTCTCCATGGGTATTCACTTCTTCTTATTGGTAATTCACTTTCTTCATTGGTCATTCCACTTCTTCTGGTTTCATTCTAGGGTATTCACTTTCTTCATCGGTATAACTCACTATTCCTTTCCATGGGTATTCACTTTCTATCGGTATTCACTTTCTTCATGGGTATTCACTTCTCATCGGAGTTCACTTTCTCAGATATTATTCATCGTATTCAACGTATCTTCTATGGTATTCACTTTCTTTCATGGTATTCACTTTCTTCATCGATTCACTTTCTTCATCATATTACATATTTGTGGCTCATCCACGTGCCTCCACGGGTCATTTAATGTGTGTGCTTTGGTGTTAGGTGGGGCTGGATCCGAGGTTCCTGAGTTCAAGCCCGTGAGCCGCTGAATTAACACGAGGTGCGGTACCCAGTCTGGTCGTCCTTCGGAGCTCGCGAAATAAGCACCAGTAGAGCAGCCAAAAGGCTGTACATGAAGGGAAGGGAATCAGACGGAATGATTTAAATAGTGGTATGGCTGTGCCCAGGCATGATGGACGAATGGACCCTCCTACTGTGCAAAATTTCCTTGCAATACCAGTGGTTACCTGGTTATCTTATCCAAGCCCACGACCAGGTAGCAACGCCAGGGTGTTGCCCCCGATGTTTTTAATGCCTGTGAACAAACCTCTGAAACATCAGGGTAATGAGAGTTGTACAAAGTTTCCATCAAATAATGTGTGGGTCGGAGAGAAAACAAGTACAAATTCTGGGGAGCAACTCCCCCCCGCCCCCCCAAAGTCCTGCTCCATTGCACATTGTAAGGAGCGACACAAACACGTACATGTTTACAGCACGTGTGAAGGATTACACAACCGTACATGTTTCACCCACGTGTGAAGATTACACACCAGCGTAATTCACAACACACGTGGAAGGATTACACACCGTACATGTTTACACACTGTGAAGGATTACAACACACGTACATGTTTACACCGTGTGAAGGATTACACAAACGTACATGTTTACAGCCACGTGTAAAGGATTACACCAAACGTACATGTTTACAACCACGTGTGAAAGTATTACAACACACGTACACATTAACAACCACTTGTGAAGGATTACACAACGTACATGTGTTACACGCACGTGTGAAGATTACACACACGTACATGTGTTACACCAGTGTGAAGGATTACCACACACACGTACATGTGTTACACCACGTTGGAAGAATACAACACACGTACATGTTTACACCAACGTGTGAAGGAATGCAACTACATGTTTACAACGCTACGTTGAAGATTACACACACGTACATATTACACCACCGTGTGAAGATTACATACAAGTACAATATTTACACACATGTGAAGTATACCAGCACGTACATATTTTAACACCACTGTGTGAAGATTACACACACGTACATATTTACACCACAGTGTGAAGGATTACATACACGCTATATATTTTAAACACCACTGTGGAAGGATTCCACACACTATATATTTACACCACATGTAAGGATTACACCACAACTACAATTTACACCACGTGTGAAGAATTACACACACGTACATGTTTTACACCACATGTGAAAGGATTACATACACGTACATATTTACAACCACATGTGAAGATTACACACGTACATCTTTACACCACGTGTGAAGTATTACAATACCACGTACATACTTTAACCACATGTGAAGGATTACACACACCGTACATATCTTAACACCACGTGGTGAAGGATTACATACACGGTACATATTACACCACTGTGAAGGATTACATACACGTACATATTTTACAACCACGTGTGAAGAATTACCACACGTACATAATTATACCACGATGTGAGGAAACACACACGTAATATACACACGTTGTGAAAGGATTACATAACACGTACATATTACACCACGTGTGAACGGATTACCACACGAAACATTTACACCACGTGTGAGGATTACACACACAACATATTGTACACGTGTGAAGGATTAAACCCGTAATATTTACACCATGTGTGAAGGATTACACACACGTACATATTTACACGTGTGAAGGATTAACAACATACTACATTATTAACCACGTGTGAGGATTACACAACTGTACATATTTACACGTGTGAAGGATTACAACACTCGTACATATTACACACGTGTGAAGGATTCACACACGTACATATTTAACACCACGTGTGAAGGATTACAACACACGACATATTTACACCACATGTGATGCCATTACAACACACGTACATATTTACAACACTTGTGAGGATTACACACACGTTACATATTTACACGTGTGAAGATACACACACTACAATATTTACACCACGGGGAGGATACACACACGTACATATTTACACGTGGAAGGATTACACACACGTATCATATTTACACCACTCGTGGAAGGATTACTCACACGTACATATTTACAGTGTAAGGATACAACACACGTACATATTTACACCACGTGTGAAGAACTGCTTGCATGCATGTTGTAAGTACCTGTGAAGGACCAACTGATATCTCAATGTGAAGTGTGAATTCCAGGTAATTCCGTGATATCTCAATGTGAGTGTGAAATTCCCAGGTAATCCGTGATATCTCAATGTGAGTGCGAATTCAGGTAATCCGTATATCTCAATTGAGTGTGAATTCCAGGTAACGTGATATCTCAAATGTGAAGTGCCGAATTACCAGATAATCCTGATATCTCGCTGCGAGTGTGAATTCCCAGGTGAACCGGGGATATTCTCAATGTGAGTGTGAATCCCAGGTAATCTGTGTATCTCAATGTGAGTGTGACTTCCAGGTAATCGTGATATCTCAATGCGAGTGTGATTCCAGTAATCCATGATATCTCAATTGAGTGTGAATTCCAGTAATCCCATGGTATCCTCAATATGAAGTGTGAATTCCAGTAATCCGTGATATCTCAATGCGAGTGTGAATTCCCAGGTAAATCCGTGATATCTCAATGTGGAGTGTGAATTCCCAGGTAATCCATGATATCTCAATGTTGAGTGTGAATTCCCAGTAATCCGTGAATCTCAATGTGGAGTGTGAATTCCCCAGGTAATCCGTGAATATCTCACTGCGAGTTGAATTCCCCAGGTAATCCGTGATATTCACTGGCGAGTGTGAATTCCCAGGTAATCTGTGATATCCTTCAATGCCAGTGGTGAATTCCCAGGTATCGTGATATCTCAATGCAAGTTGTGAATTCCCCAGGTAAATCCTGAATATCACATGTGAGTGTGACTTCCAGGTAATACCGTATATCTCAATGTGAGTGTGACTTCCCAGGTAATCTGTGACATCCTGAATATAAGTGTGCATTTCCCAGTAATGCCGTATATCCTCAACGTGGTGTTGGATTCCCCAGGTAATCCAAGATTCTAACGTGAGTGTGAATTACCAGGTAATCCGTGATATCTCAAAGTGAAGTGTGAATTCCCAGGTCATCCGTGATATCTCAATGTGAGTGTGAATTCTCAGGAACGTGAATAGTCTCGATGTGAAGTGTGAATTAAACCAGGTAATCCGTGATTATCTCAATGTGAGTGTGAATTACCAAGTGCTATCCGTGAAATCTCAATGTGGTGGTGAATTCCAGGTAATCCGTGATATCTCGACGTGATGTGGTGAATCCCAGGTAATCCGTGATATCTCGATGTGAGTGTGAATTTCCCAGGTAATCCGTGATTCTCGAATGTGGTGTGAATTACAGGTATCCGTGGATAATCTCAATGTGAGTGTGATTCACTCAGGTAATTCCCGTGATATCTCATGTGAGTGTGGAATTACAAAGGTAATCCGTGATATCTCAATGTGAGTGTGAATTCCAGGTAATCCATGATATATCGATGTAGTGTTGAATTCCCAGGTAATCTGTGATACTCAATGTGAAGTGTGAATTCCAGGTAATTCCATGAGATCTCAATGTGAGTGTGAATTCTCCAGGTAATCTGTGATATCTCGCGTGAGTGTGAATTAACAGTAATCCGTGATATCTCAATGTGAGTGTGAATTCCCAGTGATCTGTGATATCTCTGACGTGAGTGTGAATTATCAGGTAAAATCCCATGATAAATCTCAATTGAGTGTAATGTCCCAGGTATCTGTGATATCCTGACGTGAAGTGTGATTATCAGGTAATCCATGATATCTCAATGTGAGTGTGAATTCCCAGGTTATCTGGATAAATCTTCGATGTGAGTGTTGAATTACCAGGTAATCCGTGATATCTCAATGTGAGTGTGAATTCCCAGGTAATCCATGATATCTCGATGTGAGTGTGAATTCCCAGGTAATCCATGATATCTCGATGTGAGTGTGAATTCCCAGGTAATCCGTGATATCTCAATGTGAGTGTCAATTACCAGGTAATCCGTGATATCTCAATGTGAGTGCGAGTTACCATGTAATCTGTGACATCTCACTGTGAGTGCAAATTCCCAGGTAATCCGTGATATCTCAATGTGAGTGTCAATTACCAGGTAATCCATGATATTTCAATGTGAGTGTGAATTACCAGGTAATCTGTGACATTTCACTGTGAGTGTGAATTCCCAGATTCCCAAGGCAATCAATGATTCTCAATTGTGAGTGTGAATTCCCAAGTAATCCGTGATATCTCGGTGTAAGTTGTAAATTCACCAAGGTGATCCATGATATCTCAAAATGTGAGTTGTGAAATTCACAGTAATTTGTGATATCTCAATGTGAGTGTGAGTTTCCAGGTAATTAGTGATGATCTCAATGTGAGTGTGAATTCCCAAGAAATGACATGATATCTCGGTGTAATTATGTGAAGTTCCAATAATCCGTGATATCTCGATGGAGTGTGAATTACCAGGTATTCCATGAGATCTCAAATGTGAGTGTGAATTACCAAGTAATCTCGGATATCCAATGTTCAATTGGCCAGTAATTCCTTGACATCTCAATGTGGAGTGTGACTTCCCACGTGATCCGTTGATATGTCATGTGAGTGTAAATTTCCCAGGTAATCCGTGACATCTCAATGCGAGTGTGTGAATTCCGAGGTAATCCCATGATATCTCAATGTGAGTGTGGAATCCCAGGTAATTCCGTGATATCCAAGTGAGTGTGAATTCCCCAGGTAATATCGTGATATCTCAATGCGAGTGTGAATTAACCAGTAATTCGTGATATCTCACTGCGAGTGTAATTACAGGTAATCCGTGATATCTCACTGCGAGTGGTTGAATTCCCAGGTAATGCCGTTGATATCTCACTGCGAGTGTGATTCCCAGGTAATCTGTGATACTCAATGCGAGTGTGAATTCCCAGGTAATCCGTGATATCTCAATGCAAGTGTGAATTCCCGGTAATCTGTGAAATATCTCAATGTGAGTGTGAACTTCCGGTAATTCGTGGATATCTCAAGCAAGTGTGAATTCCCAGGTAATCGTGATATCTGCATGCAAGTGTGAATTCCCAGGTAATCTGTGATATCTCAATGTGAGTTGTGGAAATTCCCAGGTAATCCGTGCTATCTCAATGCAAGTGTGAAATTCCCAGGTAATCCGTGTATCTCATGTGAGTGTGACTTCCAGTAATCCGTGATATCTCAATGTGAGTGTGACTTCTCAGGTAAATGTGACATCTTCAAATGTGTGAATTCTCAGGTAATCCATGATATCTCAACGTGAGTGTGACTTCCGCAGGTAATCTGTGCATCTGAATATGAGTGTGCATTCCCAGGTAATCCGTGATATCTCAGCGTGAGTGTGGATTCCCAGGTCATCCAAGATATCTCAACGTGAGTGTGAATTACCAGGTAATCCGTGATATCTCAAAAAGTGAGTGTGAAATTCCCAGGTCATCCGTGATATCTCATATGGAGTGTGATTCTTCAGGTAATCTGGTGATATCTCGATGTGAAGTGTGAATTACCAGGTAATCCGGATATCTCAATGTGAGTGTGAAATTTACCAGGCTAATCCGTGAAATCTCATGCGAGTGTGAATTCCCAGGTAATCCGTGATATCTCGACGTGAGTGTGAATTCCCAGGTAATCCGTGATATCTCGATGTGAGTTGAATTCCCAGGTAACCGTGATAGCTCGATGTGAGTGTGAATTACAAGGTAATCCGTGATATCTCAATGTTGAGTGTGAATTCCCAGGTATCCGTGATACTCAATGTGAGTGTGATCCCCAGGTAATCCATGAGATCTCATGTGATGTATGATTCCCAGGGTAATCTGTGATATCTCGATGTGCGTGTGAATTACAAGGTAATCCGGATATCTCAATGTGAGTGTGAATTCCAGGTATCCATGATATATGATGGAGTTGTGATTCCAGGTAATCTGTGATATTCTCAATGTGAGTGTGAATTACCAGGTAATCGTGATATCTCATGTGAGTGTGGAATTCCA